>CM060940.1:42195000-43445000 GCA_030765085.1 Allium cepa | reverse complement strand
ATTTCTATGTGTGACAGCTATACTGAATTGAATAACTTGATAGAGAATATCTACCTATAAAATCAAGATATTGAGCAGTATGGGAAGATGGGTCCTAGGGAGTTAACTAAGAAAAAGAAAAAATCAGCAAGTTTTGCAGGTTCTATGAGACAGACGGTCATAACACCAATGAAAGTAGAAATTTATGTGACATGATTCGGGAGCTTATTCATAAAAAGAAATTGCAGCACTTTGTGAAAGCCCGTAGAATGGCGGGCAATAAAATTCCAAACCCCTTGGGTCGTTATTTCATCAGAGGCAACCCGAGCCTTGTGTTGATGAGCCTAGGCAGCTTAAGAAATGTTTGGCGATAAATACAATCATCGATGGACTATATCCAGCTGACAAGAGCTGGAAAGAGATGGATAGTTACGTTGGTGCTTTAAAACATGCAGAGAATGAGAGTTGTCTTATTGTAGACAATGGTACTTAGGCAAATCAAGTAAGAACGATGACCGTTGACATTGTCTCCCAAAATAAAGACATTGATGGGGTGGAAGCCTTGACGATCAACCCACTAGTGATTATGGCTACAATCTACGCTGCTATTGTATGGAAAGTGCTGGTGGACTGTGGGAGTTCGATCAACATTTTATGTAAGAAGGCATATGACAAAATGCTTCTGGAAGGCAAGAACTTGAAATCGTGTAAATCTCGAATCCAGGAGTCTAACATGATGACTACTGAACTGGTGGGATATGTGGAACTACTAATGGTGCTTGGCGAAGGCGATCGTGAGTACTGGTCATGCCTTTTGTGATGTTGGATATTTACTCTGCTTACAAAGCATTTTTGAGATCGATTGGCCTTGCTTAATTCAAAGCAATTATAAATCCTTTATGCTTAACAATGAGGTTTCCTATAGTGAATGGTATGGGAAAAATACAAGGATATTAAGGCTTGGCCATGAATATTATGTTGTCGAGCTAAAGGAGGCAAGGCAATAAGAGAAAGGAAAAGTGTAAAAGGGACCCTCTACATCAAAGTTTTAGATGCACCTCCATAGCCCTAGCTCGGGCGGCACAGTCGATTCCATAAGGATATGGATCCGCAAAAGGAGACACTAGATGGAAGAGCTGCTCTAGCCGAGTTGATGATGAACATCCCGATCAGCCATGATGATCCTACATGGGTCTTGACGATTGGATCACAACTCGACATGAGAGCGATGAAAGAGTAAGTAGGTTTTCTCCGGGCGTACCTGAATGTATTCGCTCAGACTCACTTAGGCATCTACGGAATATTGCCTGAGATAGCGAGCCATGTATTAAATATAAATCCAAAATGCATTCATGTTAAAAAAAATGTTGCAGCCCGGGTTCGGAGAGATCCGCTGCACTCGAAGAAGAAGTGAAGAAGTTGAAAGATAACGGCTTCATCCAAGATGCCTTATACCTAGAGTTGGTATCAACTGGTCTTAGTGAATAAGTTAAACGGGAAGTGGAGGACATGTGTTGGCTATTCTAACTGAATAAGGCATGCTAGAAGGATAATTTCCCGCTCCTAAGGATAGAGCAGCTAGTAGAATCGATAGCCGGACATGAATTGCTCTCGTTCATGGACGCATACTCTGGATACAATCAGATTCCAATGCATGTCCTGGATTAGGAACACACTAGCTTTATTACCGACTTAGGGCTGTACTGCTATCTTGTCATGCCCTTTGGATTGAAAAACATTAGAGCAACTTACTAGAGGTTGGTAAATAAGATGTTTAAAGATTAGATTGGACATTCGATGGAAGTCTATATGGATGACATGCTCGTGAAGTTAGAACGTTCGAGAAACCAAATTGATGATTTGACAGAGATGTTTGTTGTTCTCTAGAAATACAGGTAAAGCTCAGCCCTTTGAAATGCACGTTTTGCATTGCATCAAGGAAATTCCTAGGCTTTATTGTGAACTCATATGGGATTGAAGTCAATCTAGAATAGATCGAAGCATTGTGAAACATTGGGGCCTTAAAGAAGATCAAGGAGGTCTAGAGTTTAAATGGGAAGTTGCCATCCTGAGTCGATTCATCTCTAGAGCAACATCTAAATGTATCCCTTTCTTCTACATGTTTAAGAAGGGAAAAAGGAATTTTTCTTGGATGCAGGAGGTATAGACGCATTCCAGGCTCTATTAAATCACTTGGAGAGACCCCTCATTCTTTCAAAGCCATTGGATGACGAGGGCTTGTTTATATATCTGGCAATGTACATTCGTGTTTTGAGCGCCGCACTCGTACATAAGGAATCCTTCATCTAGCAAATGGTGTACTACATCAATAAGTGATTAACAGGAGCAGAAAGAAATTATCCAAAGTTGGAAAAGTTTGCATACTGCCTGTTGATCGCTGCAAGAAAGCCCCGCCCCTATTTTTTGGCTCATCCTATCAAAGTTATCACCGACTGCCTTTGCAATAAGTCTTACATGACCTATTTTCTATGATTCCCAACTGGTGGTACGCCAAGTACGGAAAGATTTGAGGTGAAAGGAACACGGCTAGCTCCTTATCTATACATGCCCTTGAGCTGCTTAGTGGTAATGAATATTACACAAGAACGCATATTCCTAGAGAGGAAATGCAAAGGCCGAATTGCTGGCTAAGTTGGCCAGTTCGGGAGATGCACAGCTCATGGGCCTTCTTCTGATGGAAGTATTGTCGGCCCCAAGCACCGACCAGACGGATGTCAATTGGGTATAGGAGGCTGAATGTGAGAAGGAGTCATAGATGACTCCAATAAAGGACTATTTACATTGGGGAATCCTTCTAGATAGGAAGAACGAATGATGGAAGCTCCTTCGCTAAGCTTTGAGATATATCTTTTAGTAGGAAACACTTTATAGGAAAGGATTCTCATCCCTAATGTTACGGGGTGTCGCCGACGAAGAAGCTAAAGAAGTCCCGAGAGAAGTTCATGAAGGGGCCTATGGCAACCATACTGGGAGGCAAACCCTGGCGAAGAAGATTTACCGCTATGGGCACTTCTGACAAACTGCCAACCAAGTCGTAGCTGATTACACTAGAAAGTGTGACAAGTGCTAGAAGTTTGCTAAGATTATGAGAGCCCCGCCTATGGAGATTAATCAAATGGTCAGTCCTTGATATTTTCAATTTAGGAAATTGATATTATTAGTGCGTTGTCAATATCGGGTGATGTGAAGTACACCATCGTCGCCGTTGATTACTTTACCAAATAGGCTGAGACGGAGCCATTAGCCAAAATTACCATAAAGAAATCAATCACATTCATTGTTTGGAATATCATATATCGTTTTGAGTTCCACAAGAAATCATTACCGATAATGGGGTCCAATTTGACAACACCAAGTTTAAAGATTCCTCCCGTTGATATTGCATAGCAAAAAAATTTTCTATGGTGGCACGCCTCTAGGAGAATGGACAATTGAATCTCTAAACAAGATTATTAAGTCCATTCTTAAGAAGCAATTGGAAAAGGCTAAGGGCAAGTGGGTCGATGAACTTCCATTGGCACTTTGGGCTTATTGAACAACCCATAAGTTAATGGCTGGCCACTCTCCATTTCCCCTATCCTATAGATCAAAGAGTAAGATTCTGATTGAAGTAGGAGTACCTTCTCATTGAGTGACTCACTACAAACCATGGACGATGAGCAAGTCTTGTTAGAGTCTCTTGATATGCTTAATGAGAAGCACGATGAAGCCGACTTGAGAGCAGTTGCACATCTGAGCCAGATTGCTTGATATTACAACGCAAAGGTCAGGAATTAGACCTTTGAAATTGATGACCATGTTCTTAAATCTTCCCAAGCCCCCGAAACTTGGGCCCGAGTTGGGAAGGTCCGTACATGATAGAGCAGAAGCTTGGAGACGACACTTTCAAGCTACCAACAAGGGATAGGATCTCATTGGCGAGGGCGTGGAATAGCAAACACATGTGATGATATTTCACTCAAAAATAAATTTATACACAAGCAGTTAAAGCCATGTAAT
This sequence comes from Allium cepa, assembly GCA_030765085.1. NCBI lineage: Eukaryota > Viridiplantae > Streptophyta > Magnoliopsida > Asparagales > Amaryllidaceae > Allium > Allium cepa. The sequence continues at coordinate 43,441,001 of CM060940.1, read as the reverse complement.
AAAATAGAATCTATCATTTCCCATCTTTTTAAAGTGAAATGGCTTTCCTAATCTGTAATTCCATCTTTACATAGCTTAAGAGTTGTGAAAACACGGCCAACTTGAATGAATCTGCATGTGTATATTACAGGTATGTAGGTACCCAGAGATAGGTGCTAACCAAACTTCTATGGTCCATGATCGGACCCTTGGAGTTCAACCACTCTTGGCGCCTAGAGATAGATGCCAGCTAACTCTCGCCTTGATGTGGAGGCAGGAGTATAAGCCAAAAAGGATGTGACTGACCGTCCATCTGCTAACTCTTATTCTTAAAGTAGGGCATGGGTATAAACTAAAAAGGATGTGAATTAATGACCATCCATCCACTAACTCTTTGCCATTGAAGTAAGGGAAGAATTATAAACATTCAAAGGCTGAACGAAACTGTTCGCCTCTACACATACATCCTGCCCGGAGTAGGGAACACAAAAGATCGACATTCAAAGTTAGGCGGGATCTCTTAATTACTTCGGTCGATGCTTGGAGTAAGCACAATCGCAAGTAAATAACCTAGATTAGGATGTCCAAACCGTTATCTCAAATGGTTAATTCCAATCGACATCTAAAAATTAGGCACAATCATACGCAAAACATCATAGAAATAGATGTTCAAGTTAACTTTTTAGGCAAGTGGAATTCGACCAAGTTCCAGTGGAGCATAATCGTATGAGGGCAGAATTCCTTATGGTTGCTCTCTACTCGCCTAAATAACAAATTGAACTAATGACTTGGTTCGATTACCATAACGGGAAATGGATCGCAAACACATTGAACATAAAACACATTTCCCAAATACTTAGGCAAATTCACTCAAGGCTTGAGAAAAACAAAAGTCTAAATTATTCACAATTAAAATAACATTTAGAAAAAAAAAGTAAAAATGTTATTGACATGAAACTAAAAAGCAAAAGCGGAGGCCAAATTCACACAACACTGGCTGAAAAGAAAAGGCAAAAGCTAAAAATGTACCTAGGTACTGCTCAACTAAAAACATGAAACGGATGGATAATCACTTTTTGATCCTCTTCCTTTTCCCTTTCCTCATTTTCTTCTATACGGAAGATGGTACACTGGATCCTTCTGGTTGCTTTCTTATTCTTCGCCCACTTCCTTTACCCCTTAAAGGCGAGTTGTAGTAGCCTTTGGGTATTTTGAATTCTTGGATTGCTTTGAGTAACAAGAGCGCTCTGAGTGTAACCGGCTATAGCCAACATGATTGGAGCAAAGATGGTCATGTTTGTTAAGGCAATGGGTAGTGGAGGAGGCGATCAAATGGTTCCTACTTAATTTTACAGCTGACTTAAGCTGTTTTCGAGGTTTTCGTGCATTGAAGGTCACTTATCAAGGTTGAGTGGCCTGGTGATCTCAACATCATCATCCATATGTGTCTCCTAGAAGTCACCAGGCCTCTCCTTTTGCAATGCACCGATTATTCATGCATCTGGACCAAGGGCATTGCTAAGCGGGATGCTCGGAGTCGTCCTAGAAATAGTTATAATCGTTGACTCGGTCGTTGTAGCTTGCTGTCCTAGTGGAGAGCACTTTTTTAGGAGACTTGAAAATGCAGGCTGACCTAAAATTTGAGAAAGGAGAAATGAGAGATTAATCACATCAACTGATGACATGTGGACTTACTCAAATATAGCAAAATCAACAAAATACCTCCTTCAGTTTGGGATTCAGTATAGGTTGGAGTGCTGCTAGAATTCCCCTCTTAGATATGATAGAGGACGGTAGGCTTATTCAATTGGGGATTTCTAGATCATATTCAAGGACAGAGGATGAATCAAGAGCATTTTTGGGTTCAAATGTGTGCCTATTGGTGGCATCTTCGGGCAATGATGTAGAGCCTTCGCTTTCGCCTTTCTGCACTATAGCAGCCAACCCGAGATTGAGAATAAGCTCGCCTTCTCTTAGTGCACTGGGCTCATCTCTTATTGGACTTATTTTTCCAATTATGCTAGGTCCACTTCACTACTTTCCAAAAATTCCCTCTCTTCCTTAATAACTTGTTCCCAGTCCAGGGCTAGATCCCTGGAATAATCGTCACCAATATATTGTAAGTTGCAGAACTTAAGCACATTAGTATTGTACTTGATGATCGTCCGCTCGAATCTCTCCATCATCTACTTCTCAACGGTCTAAACTTCCTTCATGATGAGAGCGTCCACATCTCTAGCACATGCAACCACCTTGTCCCTTTCCCTACGAGCAGTAAGTAGCTCTTCACAATACCCCTGAGCTTCTTAGAGGGATTTTCCTTCATCTTTGTCTCGCTCTCAAGTTTGGTTGACAGCTTATTCCCTTCTTGGTCAAAGCTTCTCTCTCCAGCATTAAATCATGATTTCGATGGTGCACAGTTTCTATATCATCATGATGCTTGGTCCACTCATTCTCGGCATTAGCTTGTGATATGTTCAAGCTAGTGACCTCGACGTCAGGATAAGCGACGGTTTCTTTATCTTGCACTTCCATTAGTTTTATATTATCAACCTCAGGCTTCCTTTCCTTCGAAACCTTAGAGATTTTCTTGGCTATCTGCCTTCATACAGTGTATTGGTCATAAGCATCCACTACATATGCAATTGTTGTGCCTTTAACCTCTAGTGGAATATCCTTTGGATTGGGTAAGAACATGATTCCATCAAAGTAGACCTCCAAGAACTATGCCTTAAGTTCGACCATTTGAGCATCAACGACAAGTTGTTGCTCCATAGCGACGAGCGGAGTTTCAGTTGGTTTCTTGCCAGCCCTGTAGTGAGAGGTCTCAAAACTGCCTTCATAGTGCCTATTGTCAGAAGGTCGATTGATATGAGTCAATGTCGATTGTTGCATGGGAATGGAATCTAGAGGCGGTACACAAAAAGCATCACCCGATGGTAAGTCATCATAGCGATCAGAATGCTTGTCCGAGCCTCTTATTAGAGATGACCTGGACCTAGCATGATATCTGAAGTGGAGTCTTACAATTGATAGTCTTTGTCATGACCGCCTCTGTCACGACTAGACGATGGCTGGACTCCGAGTCTCGGCCACCACCATCATGATACATGTTTGAGCAACGCCTCTGCTCTCGGGATACATTTTCATCCAAAGATCGAACATGTAATTCCTCTCCATAGATCCTGCAAATGAAACATGAACAAGTTAGATTCAAAAGGACAGACACGAAATAGGTGTAGAACAATGCATATGTGTGAGTGTTTTAGTGTCCCCCAATAGACCATGTGCTGGAAATTTACTGATGGGAGTAATCTCTCCCATGTAGATGGAAGGCATGTCAGCGTAAAAGCAGATAGAGGAATTACGACCCTTAAGACTCATGTTGTTAAGGCTGAAGGATTTAGTCTCGGTTGGAATTGGCTCCACACCAGCGAATATGTCCTCGGAGGGGATAAATGACATTTTCTCTACAGTTGTAGCTTAAGGGAGCTATGTGTAAGTCTGTCCTTTAGAAATCTTTACGATCAGTTTTTTCTTCAAGACAAACTGTTGGTCATCTTTGGGGTCCTCAAATAAATGCTCGTGGCCCACATCAACATCATTATGGACGGCTTCGCCACCTTCGCCCATAATTTCACCTTCTTCGGTGTGCTATCATACATTTTCAGCTTCAGCCCTTAAACTTGGAACATGGGGCATATCAGAATTCACATCGTCATCTCCACGCGAGTTACTATCATCATCGTCGTCGACAGCGACGAATACTTATTTTTGACCGGTGTTATGGCCTGCCTCCATCAAATTATGAGCTAGGAGATTCCCATCCATAAGAAGAATTCCAACTTCTCTATTCTCTTTTGGAAGTGCCATGAAAGTTTCGACGGCATCAGCAAGTGCCGCGCCACTAGGCCTTATTGTAACATCTGAATGACTAAAAGAATATGAGTTAAGCTTGTAGAATCGCAAGGCGAGTTCATATAAAATGATGAAGAAGGACTTACATCTGGATAGTCATCTTTGTGAGAACCCAGGTGGAGAGCGGATGTAGAACCATTCACTCGTGAAATAACTCAATTTCTTCCAAGGACCGGTAACTACTCTGCATTGCTCACCTGGTTCAAGATAAGTCAAAATCGTATGCAATATCAAATCCGATCGCTCACTCGATCACACAATTTCACTTCCGAACTAGTATCGTCCACCCGACTTCCAAGTGCGGACTCAGATCTAGTTTCCTGATCATAAACCGTCATTCTTCTTGCATATCCATAACTATGATAGAGAATTTTCGGAATCAATCAAAAATTCATATCCAGAGTACGTCGTCGAAAATCGAGTGAAAAATCCTAACTCAGATCAGTATAACTACCTCGAAATTCTATGCTCGAATCTGGATCAAATCGCTATGCGAATAAAATAACATACGTACATCCTACGTAATTAGCCCTAATTGATTTTTAGCTATATCAATTCTCTTTTATATACAAAAAATAATTTGGGTAAAATTATTTCATTTATCCTATTTCGAACACAATGGAGATGGTTTTGAGTCCTAATTCGATCGTATGGAGAAGATTGCTTTTCGGACTCAGTTTTGTATTAAATTATCGATAAGTGGAACATCGCGGTATATGGTATCATATTATCTCATCCGTTATTATGCAGCGCATAGGGTCTTATCCCTATATAATGTGGGAAGTCAACCACTCTAATGTATACTATATACTACTATATATAATATACCACATCCAATCAATTCAACCATTCAACCAAATATATAAATTTAAATCTAAATATATTGTTGAATGATTGAATTGATTGGATGTGGTATATTATATATAGTAGTATATAGTATATATTGGAGTGATTGATTTCCTGCATTATATAGTGGATGAGGCCCTATGCGCCGCATAATAGCGGATGAGATAATATGATCCCATATACCGCGAGAAGTGACAACCCGGAAATTTTGAACATCTGAAAAAGAAATATTTAATTGATTTTAAATATTTGAAAGTTGGTTTAATCTGAAATTCAAAAATATCTGTTTATTTGGCGATTTAATTATTGAATTTAATATTTTAAAGTTGGGTAAAATGTTGAATCTGATTAAAAAATCATTCTAAAGGCTTGAAAAATCTATATTGATAATACTAAAGATAATGGAAGCTTCAAAATTGGATTTGAAAACGTTTGGTTCAGTTTGGAATTTATATTTGTTTAAATCGATATTTAAAAATAGCCTTCCGGGGCACAATCTCAAAATTCGACGAAACCAGTTCTATTGGATCCGTAATATTGTATTATTATCGGATTTCAATTTTCATAGCATTTGGAGTGATCGTTTGGCTGTACGATAAGCAAACGTGTTGGAAAATTTTATCGAAATTTAATTTAATATCTAGGTTCAAAAAGCTATGTTCTCCATACGATCAAATTTGGACTCAGATTCTTTTCCATTGCGTTCGGAATAGGGTTATAACCTTATGAACGCCTGACGACACGCTTCGATAGGAGTTTGACATTTTGAGTTAAGAATTCAGAAACGATTTGAATTTGAATTTAATTTTTTTTAAATATAAATAATATTACATTAGAATAATATGGCAAGCTTTATAGACACGTAGAGGAGTTTTTTGCATGTGTTCACTGGGGGGACACGCGGTTGATTTTAAAATAAAAAAAGTTATATGATAGCCTCGTTTCAGAAATCAAACAACCGATTCAAATAAAAAAAGAATGAAGAAACAAAAAATCCTGGTTGATTCAAATCGTTTGTATGGAAAAAAAAATGGCGATCGGGATTCGAAAACAAAAATCAATGGCTGACCCTTTCATTCGAATTCCTTTCACATAAGACAAAAAAATCAATCGAGATTAAAAAAAGGAGGGAAGAGATCGCAGTGGAATCGCGGCGGCGTGGCTCGTACTAGGGATATGAAATCGAGGCTGGAAGGAGGCTTGACGAATTCGAATCAGGCGGCTTAAAGTGGGAACTCGAGCTGGTTGCTCGCATCGAAGGCGACAGCAGCGCGTGAGGCGATGGGAAGACGAAGGCAAAGGCGGTGGCTAGGGTTTCAATTTAAGTAAGGCAGCGATTCATGGGATTTGGAGTCTCGAACTCGAGCATGTGAAATTTATCATCGATTTTGGCATATTGGCGATTGCGGGATGTGTATTCGCGATGGCAAGAGCAGATGGAAGATTCGATCTCGTGTTAATCGCGATAATCGGCCGAGCTAGGGCTGTAGTGCAGAGCTGCAATCGAATTCGTAGTAGCAGTGAGGCATTTGGCATTTGTTTTGATCTTTTTTTTCTTTTCAATTAAATTAAAATTAAATGTATATATGTATATACATAGTGGATAAATAGAAATTACATATACAGTAAGTATATAAAAACAGGATATGCATATATATAGGTAAATTAGTAAGTATGTATATAGATAAGGTTTGAAAAAAATATACGGGAATTTTAAATGTTAAAGAGAATTTATATAAATTAGGTTTTTAAATCTGTATAAATGAATTCTTATAAGTGAATGAGTTTCAAAGAAATATATATAAATGTAAATTTATCTATTTAAAAATATATATACATATCTTCACTAACTAGTTTATTGTTAATAATGTATTATGAAGATAGATTTATTTAATAAACTTATTCAATTACTTTAGTTGCTAAAAATATTTTTATTTAAAGGAAATTCAGTTTTTAATTTAATTTTTAGCTAAATAAATTTATTAAAAAGGAATTTTTTAAAATTAAAAGTATTAGTTTAAAATAAAATCATTGGATAATTTAAATTACCAAACAAAAATTGGTTATTCGATCTATTCGAATATTAATTATGTAATTGTTTACACAAGGTCAAAGTTGCAAAGAAAAATAAGCCGGTTTGGATTGGATTGAAAAATAAAAGCAAAAGGTGAGATCTTCTCACTCAAATTTAAGTAATTTGAATTACAGTTATTGATTGACTGTTTGCATGTGATAGTATATAGTGTGAATATATATATTTGGAGTGATTGATTTCCTGCATTATACAGCGAATGAGACCCTATGCGCCGCATAATAGCGGATGACATTTTATAAATTCCATATACCACGATATTCCACCTCAAAGTGGAATTGGTATTTAATAGTTGTACTAACACCTGTGGATGCAGGAAAATAGGTTGGAGGGATCCAACTGGATTCCTTAAATATTTGAATTTGTTTCATACGCTGTGTGTTGATTTATTTATAATCTGTGTGTGATTATATTTGTGATTGAAATCGTTGAAGGCAATAGTTTAGCCGAATATATTTTTGGTATCATAGGATACCAGAAATAAATAAAGTTTGATTTTTGAAATTTAGGCAGAAAGTTTATAGTAAAATTAATTTTTGAAATTGGATAAATTTAAAAGATGGAATTAAAAAAAAGGATAAAGATTGATTTTTGTAATCCTATTGAATAAAATTCCAAAATATGGGAAAAAGGTTTAATAAATGGATTTCAAGTAGTATTGTTAAAAAGTTGAAGAATTTATTTAAAATACGGATTTTAAATAGTTTGGAAGAGATAAAGGAATTTATTTTAAAAGAGAATAAATTTGGAAATCAAATTTGGAATTTGATTTGGGTGTCTGAAATAAATTTAGAAATCAATATGAAAATTGATTTAGTATTGGAAATAAATCTTTGAAATCAATTTGGAAATTTGATTTGATGTTTAAAAGTGAATATTTGAAAACCAATTTGAAAATTGTATATCAATGGATATTTGGCAATGTAAATTCACAATGGGAATTTATAAAGGAAAAGGAAATTTGTTTAAAAAAAATTAATCTTGGTTTATTTTTTAAAAGTATGGAAAAGGATTTACAGTTTTGGAATGTAAATTAAAATAAATCAAGAAGGATTTATTAATTGATTTAAATGGACCATTTTGAAATGGAAAGTGTATTTTCCCTGAAAATCCGAGTATGTTTTTCAAAATAGCTTGCGAATATAAATAAAAAATTATAGAGTTGGTTTTAAAAAGAATATCTTGAAGAAATTATTATTTTTAGTTGTTTTGAAAATCTTTAAAGTAAAGATTTATTTAATTAATTATAGAAGTGATTATTTCAAGATTTAATTGATATTTGTTTTAGAAAATGGTTATTTAAATAGTTATACCCTATTTACTAATTCTATTTTAAAATTAGTTTGGGCTTGAAGTTTATATGTGATATTAGTATAATGTTTTCATAATTAATATTTAAGTGAGTGTTTAAGATAATTTTATTTTAAATGTTTCCAAGTATATTTTGGGTAAGTAATTTAAATTATTTTAAAGTATTTGAACTCGATAAATTTTCAGTGGAAATGAATAAATATTTTGAAATATCTTCCGCATGAGGAAAGTGATTTAAAATTTGTTTTCAAAATGTTGAAGTGTCGAAAATATATCTTGCGAAGATATTTTGAAAAGAAATAATTGGGGGAAAATTATTTGAAATCTGGTGATTGTTGTGAATAATTGATTGATAGTTAAATAACCGACTATCAATATTGGCTTTTAAATGGCATTTAAATTCCGATGCGACCAGGGGTCGGATTCCAAATGGAAATTCGAAAACCACATCGAATCTTTGTGATGGATCTTTTGTTTAAAAAGATCAAAGTGAAAATTTGTCGTGATTTTCTTGAAATCTGAATGTTACACTTTTTTTTTAAAATAAGCACTCATTATTCGGTTAAGTCGGGAGAGGACTTTGTGTCATAAAACCCATTACGAATAATGATACGACGAAATGAGATTGCATATAAAGATGGTGTTGAAGATCGGGTATTTTCGAAAGGGAAAGGATTAGCTGTCGAATGTCTCTACACCGGGTTGCTCCGAGAGAGATTTTATCACCCTTTGTGACGGGGATTCCGGACGTGATTAGTGAATATCCGGATTTGCAAGGGGTTCTTTGAAGTGTCTTCGGTTCTTTTAGATCCTAGCACAGACTTGTATGGATCTGTGTCTAACGTTACACTTTGAGATGTAAAGCTAGTTTCTGTCGAATACATTTATGTTCGTGGCGGAGAATTTATTCTCTTAGCTTAACACCCTTCTCTGAGACATATGAGCTCAAAGGTTATGTAGTTGATGGTTACTAGTGATATATTTCCAATTTGGTAACGTGGCATACGAAGTGTTGCTAATCATTTGTTGATCGAAGCGTGGCTTTTGTATAAAGCGTAGCTTTGTGGATGTGACTTCGTCGGACCTCACAATCTGGAAATGGTCGAAATAGGAAAGATGCAGGAAGGTTATTTGGGGGTAGCGCCCCTTGAGGGTATGTCCATTTCCTTCTGGAAAAGGGTGGTATCATGGTATGGAGCTTGGATATTTTACCTATGTGGTTGCTGCAAATTTTTTACTTTGTGGTTGTTGCTTTGTGGTTGAGAATCCTTGGATAAAGGTCGGTAACGACCGAGGAATAACATACTCATGTAATAGTTACCTAGTTACAGAGGTAACCCGGCCTTGTGTTGGCAGAAAGCTGGTTAAGTTCTTGGGGCGTCCCTCCAGAGGCATACCCATGTGCCTGACCATTTTTTGGAAATCCAATCACCAATACGCGCCATGTACGGTTTTAGTTGTATAACCTGTCTTTTACTTATGGCGATGACCCGTTGTTTAATTGAGAGCTATAGTAGGTATACAATAATGGTTGTATGCTGGCTAAGATTAATATTATACTTTCGAAATGTTTTCTACACTATGCACAAATGATAATATTAAAATGAATTTTGCATATCAAGCATGTTTGACTATCATAAGGAGAAATCTCCTCCAATTCTGTGTTTGCATTGTGTGTGCGGCGGGAGGCCTTATGGTAGTTTCATTTTCCAAAAGCATAGTGGATTTTTTTTATTTGTGAAAGTAATTGTTTTAAGATCCCACACCAGTCTCATGACTGGCCTGGAGTTTATTATTCCCTTTCTAAACTCCGGGTGCCCATAATTTTCCACACGGGCAGCCTAGTGTCAGGTTATCAGTTACGCTGGAGCGAAGTCAGAAAAATATGCTGTGGAGATCTGGAGTTCAAGCTGGATGGCGAGGCGTATCACTTGTATGTGTTATATTCTTTTCCGCTGTTTGTTGTTGTAACACTCTAATGATGTGATGTATAAACTGATATAGTGCTTTTGTTTTAAAGATTATTCATTTATCTATTATATTTGTTCCGCTGCGAAATGTGAGATTCTATTGTTGTTTGTGTTTCTTCTTCTATCTTCTTCTTCTTTAACTCTAACGGTTCAGTTTTCCGGCATTCGACTTTGTGGCATTTGATATAGTGGACGTAGTTGATGTCGACTTTCGGAAGTCAAAAAATTAGGTCATTACAAAGGGATTCCTTTTTGGCTTTTGAAACTATATTTACATATTGTAACACACCCACTTCTATACCCATACCATCAAAGAGTGTTACTAAGTAATACTGTCAAATAATACAAAGAATAAGGAAATATAGGGTACACACATGAATATTTCCTTGGGCTAACATGGGTACGTATTAAAACATCAAATATAACTCACTAAAAAACTTACACAGTATCGGCACAAAGCAATAAACACATGTGCCTCCAGGATAGAACAATACACAACTATAGTAAATTGCATAGATCACAGAGTCAATCACAGTAATAATATATAGTTTACAATATAGGTTCACTACAAATCACAATAATATACACATAATTGATTATTTAATACATGATGATAATCTAAAGTACAAAATATCTAATCTCCTATATGCCTACATAATCAAGCTGGTCACGTCGTCCATGAACCTGTATTGTCTCAGATTGAACCGAGTATTATAAAATAATACATGGGTCAGACTATATTTGTAATACTATGTGATATTATAACATACAATATGAAGATATAAAGATGATAACACAACTTCAAAATATTTCAAAACCATATTCACAACAAACCCACACAGGAATACATCATCACACGTATAAACACATCTAATCAAATTAATTAAATCCAAATCAAATGGGTGAATCATTTTAAATCTTAAATCATCATTAAAACCAAAAATAATCAATAATGATATATACCCAAGTGAAGTTAGGCAGTAACAAAGCAATGCTTACAAGCTCTCTCAATATCATATTACAAAATACCATTATCAATCGGTAAAATCAACAAGAAAGATTTGAGCTCGCACAAAACAATATCCAAATAATTAAGTAGGTCGTCTACCTGTGAAGGATACGGGGTTGGTCATACTCTGGACATAGTCAAGGTATAATCTCATCTATACATAATATATGCCTATCTACCACCTACACACATACAAATACTCCATATTCACTAGAACCAAACGGATTACTGACAACACATCTGCTTTCTCCAAGAGCCACACATGGTCCATCTGACATGAATCCTATAGTCATCGGTTACCATTACTCCTCCAATCTCGGTATCGTGACATTGATCCACCATAGGCTCAATAATGCACAGCCTCTTTGGCCACGACTACCGACGTGTGCCCTTATGGTAACCGACTGCTGGTTTATGCGATACAAGGGGCAACCAACTACCTATCTCGTAATGCGCATCAAAATCATAAACAAAAATGGTGTCGTGGATTTATGGCGACGCCCCACGATCAGACTGCCATGGTGGATACTGGCCAATTTGGTTCACTCTTTAAACAAAAAAGGAGCTGGACAAAGGTACACAGAGCATAGAATCTACCACAACTATGTGGCTAATAGGTAGCCTCCGTATGTGTTTACAGCAATGAGTTACCATACACAACAAACCTTAATAATGAGTGTCATCCACTAGCAAAGAATAACTAAATAAATTAAACAACGGTGTCCCATACCACCACATGTTACTAGTCCATTTATTCAGTGTTCATACGTCACACTCGCTCCTTTAATATTCCACGTAACGAGTCCAAAGAATAACCAAAAAAGTATTACCGAAAACCCCATCCCAAATGGCATTACTAATCCGTTTGTTCAGATTTCTCATCATATAGAATAATTACAATAAAATCATAATAAAGTTATCATCACCGTATCATATTAATAAACCACCCAATCAATATCAATGGTGAATCACTCATAACTCCAAAACCAATGTCAAGAAGATGAGAATTAGAGAACTCAAAAACATTAATAAATATCTATATCTATACGAAATCAATATATAGGGAAAGATTGATCTGGAAAATTATGAAACAGATTATCCAAATAAATATAATTATAAAATAATTAAATTGACAATAAATAAAGCCATTTATGTCATTTCTATTTCATATTGTTTTAAATAATATATTCACTTCATTTATTTAATCCTAATATAAGATTAAACTACTAAATTTTATTCCCAGATTCTTATATATACATTCCAAAACATTCGCAATTACTTTACAAATCATAAATAATTATAAAACTATTTCATAATTTTCTAAAGCTAAATAATACTTATGTTTTATAAGCCTCCAAAATAATTCTTTTCATTTTTGACCACAATTTAAAATTCAAATCCTTCAATATATACTCAAATCTCAAATATTTCTTTAAATCCATTTCATAATCCTTTATATTAAAATACTATTTTAGATCATAGAATTTAATTTAAAATCTTCAATTTATACTCTAACAGTTAGAAATAAAATATTTTCCTTTAAAACAATTCCAAAACTTATAATATGTTCCAATTTTGATTTTATCCAGAGTTTTTATAGACTGTACAAAGCTACATTAATACTTACATTGAAATATATTTGAAAATTTGAAAATAGATAAATTGAATAAAATTTAGTAAAATATATATAAAATACTTCTCATAAAATTTTAAAACTCTCAAATAATATTTCAATGCATTTCAACCTTCTTTTATATAAGAAACAAACACAGATTTATATATATATATATATATATATATGGAACAAAATCACTTTTCAAACATCTCAATAACCAATTCTATAAATATATATGTTACATGACCCAAGTTGAGATTCGTCGAACTCCGGTCTTACATAAAAATATACACATCGACCTATAAAATTCTATTTATTTCAATTTACGAACGGCCAAATTTCCATTTGTAAATCAACACGTCCAACAAAGTTTTATCTAAATGTATCCAGTAACCCAAACAATAACAATCACACAAATCCAATATCAACCAAATTAATCACAATCCAAACAAACAATTTAACAAACTATGCGTATAATCGGTATAAACTGATATATAAATATATGATGCGAATAAAAGAAGATATAGTTATTAGTGAGGGTAATTCACCAAATTTCAAACGAGAATGACTGCAACTACTTCGATGCCCATCGCGGCCTCACCACTGTCACCACGCTTACAGCCACGTCCTAACCTTCGCCTTTATGACTCAGTCGCACTGTGATCACCACATCGACCTACAACTGCCCTTATCATCCCAACATCCATCATCTCCAAAACCAGCCAACAAACCCCCTTCCAATACGAGATCTCACACAATCACTCCACCAAAATTCACGTAAAGCCAATCCCAAAATTCTAGCACAATCCAACTCTGCCTCTTATAAACAACAATTATCGTCGATCATGCATGCGTGCATTGCCAGGCACTAGCTTCCAGTCGCGTTCAAATGCCTCAGTCATCGTGACTCCTTGTCGCTCCTCCTCAGGACGCATGAGTCCATATCATGATTTCAATCCCCGATTGCTTGCGGTTATCGTTGCCTTTATTGAAAGCGTATTTGTAATATATATATTTTCGTCCCTCTCTCTCAATTTTTAGGGTTATGGGTTAAACCGAAACAAAGGAATACAAGTTCGGGCCGGTACACGAAGGAAGGAGAGAATTCTAGAGTAAGGGTTTTTGGGCTAAGATTGTTCTCTAGGCCTAATTTAATTTAATAAGAATTTCTTTGCATTTGAATTTAAATATTTAATCCTTGAAATAATTTATAAAAATTGATTCACATACCATTCGACAAATTTATGCTTTAACTGGAACAAGTTATTCAATCACAATAAATTATTATCTAAAAATAATTTATTAATTTAATTTAATTTATTAAATCTAACTCATTTATTAAATATACTTTAAGTAACAAAATTTTGCTTTTCAAAATGTTAACTATCAAATATCGAAGTAAACAATTTTATTTTAATTAGAACTATTTATTATTCAACGTAGAAAGTAGGGTTGTTACAGACTCCCCCTTATGAAAATTGCGTCGACGCAATTTCCTTTAGCGAGACGTCAAACAACTCAAACCTTGACTTTTCTTTGTATTAACGATCTTTTATCGAACACAACTACACAACCCTCTATGTAGATCTTATACTAATCATTGTATCATATGCTACAGTTTAAATAGATTCAATCCAACAACTTTCTATTCTCGCATATGATAATTTGTTAAAGTATTCCAAGTGTCGAATTTTCTAGAAAGTTTTGGCAGAGTATACTTTGTATAGAGAGCATTTCAAAAAACTTCCGTTCTACGTCCAGTCCCAGACTCCTTTCTAGAATTTCACTAACAACAATCCTCACTTAACCCGAAGGAATAAGTTTATACAACCCTTGAACAGCCGAACAAGGGACCTGAGCAGCAGAACAGGATTTCGCCTCAACAGCCGAAGAGAACTTCAACTCATATAGAATGTATGTGACACAATGTGTTCTTAATAACATGAATTTGTCTCTTTGATAGTACAAACCTCCTATAATCTTTCCCCTTTATGATATATGTGTGAATGCGTGAAGATTAGGAAGTAGGAAACTAAATTTGAATGAAGTTGAAAGCACAAATGTATTAGAATCAAGAATTTCATAAATAGAATAATAATCAATAGAATTGGTGTTTTTAAAACTTGATTCTAATGTGTTTATATAGATAATAAATAGTTGCAATTGTTTATGAAGAGTTATCATCAAGAGTTATGATTATCTGTTGGATTAAAGATTGCAACTCTTCGTGAATGGAAATGTCTTTTCATAAAAGTAGCCATTGTCATATTATTACGACTTCTAAAATTAAAAATTCAGACTTCCGAATTTGCAGGGGCTCAAACGAGAAAGAAAATAGGCTAAAAATGGCCTTATTCAGACGTTTGAAAATTTTCATTCAGACGTCTGAATATTGTGAAACAATATTTAGGTTTCAGCATTCAGACGTCTGAATGAAGTATTTCAGACGTTTGAATTTAGCCTATAACAAAAAAATTCACATAGCTTTTACAAGATATACATCTCCAAAGAGGTATCCCAATACAGGGAATCCCGAAACACGGGGAAACGATATAATATCACATTATATATCAATATACCGTAAAAAATATACCTTTTAATTATCATTTTAAGCAAATTTGTTTATTATTAAGCAAGAAAAGCGAGAAAAATCATCACTAGTAATCCAAAAATATCTTCAGTACCTATCTCAACTCAAATTTGAATATTAGTTTGATATATGGAAGTATAAAAAGAATATGTAAAAGAAATGCAACTTCATGTTTTAACCACTTTCCGTCAAGTTTTTAAATGAAACCGTTCAATTAAATTATGATTTATAAAAGTAAATTATTATATTACGTGCTAGCTTTCCAAAACAACTTCCAAATTGGAAAAATATAGAGTGCAACACAAGTTATCAAGGAATTCCTAACCATGCATATGGCAAATTTTTGAGAACTAAGCTTAGGCCCACTACTATAATTCACATTTTTAGCCTATAAAATGTTAACATTTTGTGAAACACTTAAAATAAAAGTCGTAGCTTATGCTCTTAGCTTGCCAGAATAGGCAAAATCGTCGAAATCGGATAAACTTTTTGAAAGTTGTGGCCAAATGAGTACGATCAAGTACACAGGCCAAACAAATTATTATGCCTTCTTCCTTATTGTTCACTTACACTTCTGTTGTTCTATTTTACAATTTTATTTATACCCTTTTTGCCTAATAACTTCTAAGTTTCTCAATTCCTTTCCCATTTTCTTTGAATTACATTTTACCACAAGCAACAAGTACACATATAGGTTTATATAAGCTTTAACTACAAAGATACATAGATGAATAAATCATTTCATTGGCAGTTCATTAGAATATATAACTAACTGGCAGAGGTTAGGATTTTCAAGTGTAGCAACAATTATTTCTTTGTCATTTAGTTGCTTATTTATTGCAAAATTTGTAAAATAATACCAACTATTAACAAACGCATCCAAGACCCCTCATTTAACGTTTTTATCAATTAAGCAGAAGTAATTATCAAAGTCTATTAAAGATATGATGTTAATAACGAGGAATTGCACACAAAGAGAACATATCAACACTTTTACTTTTGTTATTTTTTTCTCAATTTATTCATTTTAGTCCAAAACAAATATCCTTATGATCCTTAATATTTTAGGATAACAACCATGCCTTTGCAGTTTAATAATATTTCAACAAAAACAAACAATAAATGAAATGAATCAATCAAGAACATTTCATACACTAGGGTCAGCTAAGCTCTAATATCTAACTCTTTTGTGCATAAAACTTTAAGGATGTGTTCCATAAGTACTCATTCTCTTATCATGTGTAAGAACTTAAGGACAACAGTTCTTTTTCATTTTTTTCCTTTTGTTTTCATCAATCCAATGGGTATCTTTTGCAAAGGTCATACAAGGCTACATGAGCTAATAAGCATTACAAGTGGTATTTATCTCAATGTTAAACACAAAATAACTTCAGGTTCAAGCTAGAAATGTTCTATGTCTCACACAACCGAACATATGTGTATGCGTGAGGAGGAGAACATGATAATTTCCGTTTACAAACTATGCATATAAGAAAAGGTAGTTTATAATACCAAGCATGTGTATTATGTTGGTAGTATTCAAGCATCAATCATTGTTATAGACTTACATTAAGGGAAATACATGACTAGTTGTCAAATAACAGGGGATGCAAACGGTGGGTGCTTTAAAGAAAACAATATTTATTCTTATGTCATGAAACCACATAATCATATAGCTCGTTAGCTAATCTGTTAGAAGCCAAAGTTCCCGTGAATATGAACATAAATTTATGAAAAAATGAAAAATAAAAAGCATGAAGCATGTATGATAACTAAATTATCATGATGGGAGGAAACATACATATAAAATACATGAATTTGGATTTAACATTGAGCTTATTTTTAAAATATATTCTATGCATTCCTGGGGCACATGCGACATAATATCCTTTTAAATCTTACATTTTGAAATAATCCTCCATATTTATCGGTTTGATCACAAACATCATTCTGAGTTATCAATTGTTATCATAGTTGATGTAAAATTGCTTTAGCTTGTTTTGTTATATTACATCATATATGTATATATTTACAAACATCGTATTTTCTCAAAATATTTGTTTATTTTCACACATTATTTTCTATTTCATAATATTACATTTTCTCAAACCATATCATTCTTTTTAAACCATTGTTTCGAAATGTCTCGTCCTAATGTTTAGAAATTATTATCCATAACGTTGGCCAGACGCATTGATCACAATTCTTAAAGCACTCAATGGACAAGTCGACACTAAAAAAACACTATAAAAACACTATAAAAACATTTTCAATCACCATATAAAATAATCTTCATATTTTATCAACTCGTTTGCTTTTTCAAAATAAAAAATTAAATGTCAAACTCGTATATAGATTTTATTCAACAATCATTAATAACAATACAATCAAAAAAAAAGCCTTCAGCGAAAAGCAATTTATCAGCATCCGCTGTGCATTCTGATTCTATTGAATCCAAATATTCTAATCAAAGACAAACAGAGTTTTATACACCTTCAATGGTGACACTACTGGTTAGACAAACAACTCATTATTTTCTTTCTTCGACAACAACTTAATTCCACACGGAGACAACTCACAGATATTATAGATATAAAAATAATACATACAGTAGAAAAATAAAAATACATCCCTAGATGGTTACCTCAGTAATCATTATATACTCCTACTATCCTTTTAATATAGGGTAACTATCCGACACATCCAAGGGATAGATACATAAGCCCTTCTAAGGTCAAGACTCGTGTCTCTTATATATAATGTATTATTCTAAACCGGCACTGGTACCATGTTGTAACACCCTCACCTCCATACCCACACTATCTAAGAATATTACTAAGTAATGTTGTCAGATAATATAGAGAATAAGGCAACCATTACCTTTCCCCTCTTGGTATTATGACAATAATCCACCATAGACTCGACAATGTGTAGCCTCTTCGGCCACAACTTCCAGCATATGCCCTTATGGTAATTGGCTGCTGGCGTATAAGACACAAGGGGTAACTAACTATCCATCTCATGATGCGCATCAAAATCATAACAAAAACAGTGTCACGGATCTAGGACAGACCCCACGATCAGGCCACCAGGGTGGATACTGGCCAATCCGGTTCATTCCGAAACAAAAAAGGAGCCGGACAAAGGTAGACAAAGCATACAATATACCTCAACTATGTGGCTAACAAGTAGCCTCCATATGTGCTCACGTAGAGAGTCACCACACATAACATACCCATGTATTGAGTGCCATCCACGAGCAAAGAATAATTGAATAAATAAATAATGGTGTCCAATACCACCTCGTATTACTAGTCCGTTTATTCAGTGCTCACACTTCCACTCGCTCCATCAATATTCTACATAATAAGTCTAAAGAATAACTGAAAAGTATTACTGAAAACCCATCCCAAACAGTATTACTAATCCGTTTATTCAGATTTCTTGTCATATAGAACAAATACAATAAAATCATAATAAAGATGTCTTCACCATATCATATTGAATCAACAACCCAATTAATATCAACGTTAAATCATTCATATCTCCAAAACCAATATCGAGAGGATAAGAAATCAGAGAACTCAAAAACGTTAATAAACATTTTTATATACATATATCTGATCAATATGCATAGAAAGATTGACCTGGAAAATTATGAAATGATTATCCAAATAAATATAATTTTAAATAATTAAACTGAACAAATAAAATCATTTATATCATTTCTATTTCATTTTGTTTTAATAATATATTCACTTCATTTATTTAATCCTAATATAGGATTAAACTACTCGATTTTTGTGACGACCCAGAATTTTAGGCAATATCAATTTAATAATCTGTATTAATAATTAAATTGATTTGATAATTTTCCTTTATAATTTTAATTTAATTTGGTAAATTTTATATTTTAAAAGGTTAATAAATATCTACTTTGGCAATTTTGATCAATATCTTTCTAATAATTTAAAATTGATAAGAATTATCTTTCAAAGCTAATAAAATTATATTCTGTTTATAATGTATACATATTTGGTATATATATTGTGAATAGAAAATCTTTTCTTCAAAATAAAGATGAATTTTCAAATTGTAAATATATAAGTATGTATATGTTATAATATGAAATTGTTTTGAAATTTAATATAGTCTATTGATAATATATATATATATATATATATGTATGTATGAATATATTGTAATTTGAAGCTTTGTTTTAAAATTAATATTTTTCAAAAGTTAATTTAAGATTAATTCAATTATTTTCAAAATATAAGATAATCATTTATTTTAAAATGTGATAGTTTAAATAAGATTTAATCAAAGTTTTATTTTGTTTTCTTTAAAGTGCTTAAATTAAAATGGTTATGTATATATATAAAGTTATAAATAAACTTTCTTTTTAAAACATCTCTTAAACTAGAATTGTTTGTAAACATAAGTAATAAATAAATAAATTACTAGATTCACATTTTACATAAATATAAATACAAATTCATATTTCACAATTTATAGGGAAACATATAATACATTTATTTGATTTAAAACATAAGCCTTTTATAAAACAAATGTTTACAAAAGATTTCACACCTGTATATTTACTTAAAATTTAAAAGCTTTCATTTAACGTTTAAAATAAGTCTAAAAGACTTTATTAGCATTTAATAAATGAATAATAAAATCTCTTAAATAACAAATGTTAATGCATTAAGAGGTATTAGTGACATGTGTTAGTATATAAATTATTGCAAAAGGCAAGTGTTAAAGATTTTTAACAAGTATCATCATTTAAAAATTTACTTTCTGTAATTTTTAATAAACCATAACTTAATTTATTAAAATATACTTTTCATCTCTTCAATCTTCTTTTCTATTTTTTAGCTAAAACAAAGATAATTCCAAGTTTGAAAACTTCTCAAACCAAAATTCAATAGTGTAAACATATTTCAAATCTAAGTCTAAACCAGAAGACAATTTTCATTTAAAATCTGTAAGACTTTCTTCAACCTGAGAAATTTCAAACAAAGATGGAGTTTAACAGAAGCATTCAAGATGATTTTCAATTCAACAGCTAGTTCAACTCAATGACAACTTCAGATTCCAAAGCCTAAACCTGAAGATCAAAGCAAATGGAACTTTAACAATAGAAGTTCAAATGAATGACCTAGAACATGCTCTGTTCTCTGTAAATAGGCGACTAAACATACATTCTCTTAAAAAAAAAGTTTAAAACTGTGATTTTAATTAAATGCATATGATTGAATTTGTGAGGCAATACTGGTTGTATCTATATCTTAATGAATGCATGCTTGAATATCTGAAATGCTTGTATGTATTAAAAAGTTTTGCTTCTGTTGTTTTACAGGATTTAGATAAACTTGTAAATTCTTTATCTTCTCTTGTATTAAATTTCAAACTTTGATTTCTAAAAGAGAAATGTGTATAACAATGTGATGCTAACCATAAAAATGAACTCGGGTGTAACAACCCGAAATTTTCGAACCCGAAAATTCCAGATAGTTATGAAAAAAAAGAAAGAGATAGAAGAAGAAGAACAGAAACACCAACAGCTCACATTCGCAGCGGATAAATTATAATGATAAATAATAACAGTTTACAAAAGAATATTATATCTGTCGATTACATTCCAATACATCAGAGTTTCACATTATATACAGTCACTGAATATTTACAATTATCATATCTCAGATTAACAATAATATAAATACAGCGGAAATACTCTATACGATATTGCTATCCAGCTCGCCTCCTGAGCTCCAGAATGTCCTAACCTGGAAATCTGTAATACTCGGTCTTACCCGAGCATTACACCAAAGTAACACCCGGGTCAGGCTGGAAACCAGCGTGAGTAAACATCTAACATGGAATACCAAGCAACAGCTCATATAAAAACCCGGGTAACTCAACAAATTTTACAAGTCACAATTTGTTATAGACATAACTTATTTTCATATAAGTTTTCTAAGTGTCAAAAATTAGATTTGATAATCCAATTCATTTTAGTCCAATCATTCCAAACTATCAATTTCTCATATTAATTTATAAGAAATTCGAAGTGGTTTCGGGTATCTCCCAATACCCGATCCCGACCTCTTCGAGTCTCATGTCATCCTATCCCAAGTTATACATACGAAAAACACATTCACTTCATATCAGAGATAACAACTCATTCAAAGCATCCAATATCATTCAATTGTCCATAAGCAAAGCTTGTTTGCTACCGATATTAATTAAATTAATTCTGATTGAATTTCTAACCTCAACCATTTAGAATTCTTCACTTGTCACTAATTAATTTCCAAATCAATTAACCAATCAATCCTTTATTTTTCATCTTAATTAATCACCTTGGTTTAAATATATTTTCAGTTACATTCATATAATTATCTTTGTTTAATTACACGATATTAATTATTCTTATCCAAAATCAATAAGTATTCTTTAATTACCCATAAATTTGTTGACTATATTAATTTCATATATTCTTAATTGCTTATATGAATTAATTCTCATAAGTCACTTATTATGGGTTAATCAATCTTTGATTATACTATTAATTATAAGACCCAAGGATTTTCAATTATAATTTTTAATTTATCCTAATCAAATTTATTTCTCTTAATTAAGCCACAATATTAACCATTTTCGATTAATTCCAAAAATGTAATTAACTATCCTTTTATTTACTTCATTAAATAAATCAATTACTCCTTTATTAACCATCTTAATTAATCTCTTGATTAATTTCACCAAGTAATTATATTTTATTAATACCATTAAGTAATTTCTATCAAACCATCCCTTGGTTTTTCTAAATTAATTCGACTAAATTAACTTAAACCTTAATGAATTCAAACCTTTACTTACTAATTTATCTACTCGATTTATTAATTAATTTAATTAATAAATTATCCATTTCAATTACCATACTATTTCCACGAATCACAAATCATTAAGCTTTTTATTTACGATTTAAGTTTTAAACAATTTTAAAACCCAAATACTTCGAGTCAAACTGCAGTTAACTCGAGCACCAATCCAAACCAAAGCCACATCATCATCAGTGCACATCAAATAAATTTAACCAAATAATTAAATTTAACCATTTAAATTTGAAATAAATAAAAAAATAAAAAATCCAACAGAGTGAGATTTACTCACCTTTGCTTTTATTTGCAATCCACTTCGAAACCGGCTCGCTTCTTTTCAGTTTATGACCTTGTATAAATATTTATACAATTTTATTAATATATAAATAAATTGAACAATTAATTCCCATAGATCTAATTAATTACTTATTTAATTTAAATCTGAATCCCTTTAAATGAATTTATTAGTTAACCATTCCATTTTAACCAAATAAATATTTCATTATTATCATTATTTCAGATTAAACAATAAACTAAAAAAATTTGTATAAATATTTACATTAATTAGTAAGTTAAGGTCTGAACATCTTATACCTAATCGAATTCAAAAACACGACTGTTCATATTTACAGCAACCTCTCTGCAAATTTTTTTTTAATAATTAAATTGAAAAAGAATATACCTTACTGCTTCATCTGAATCTCAAGATGCCTAAACCCTAGCAACTGCTCCTCCCCTCGAAATCGCGCCACCATCGCTGCCGAATCACCAAGCAACGTTGCCGATTTCACCAGCCCCCCCCCCTTCGACCTCGACTATGTCGACGCGTGTGCACGCGTGAAGACGTCGCCTTGCCTGAGTCAGCTCCGTGACCCCCCATGCTCGAACCACTCGCGACACTCCAACCCCGGTCGCGACTTCGCCGCTGTACCTCAATCAAGTTCGCCTTCGTCTCGATCGGATATAGATCGATCTAGAAAGAGGCGCGCGATTTCTGGAAAGAGGCGTCGACTATATTTGTTCGACTTTGATTTTCGATAAAATGAAAATTCGATGTTGATTAGGTTTTTCGAACAGGAAGAAAGGGGTTTCGGCATTGAAAAGAAGAAGAAAGAAAGAAACATTGAAATGATTTGAATTTTAATATGCCACTGTCCCTTTTGATTTGATCGAACAAATAAAATCGGCCATTTTTCTCTGAAGATTTTGATTTCTTTCTCAGGAAGATTGCGCGTGATTTAAACGAGAAAGGGAAAAATATCTCCGCGTGTTCAGAAGGTGGGGTGGCTCGAGAACAACTATAGGGTGGCTGATTTGATTTTTTTTATTTAATATTATTAAATTTTAAAATATCTTGTTACGCATCACGCGAATCTCGAACCCGAATCAGACATGTCGGCAGGCATTTATTAGGCTTTACCCATATTCCGAACACAACAGAACGTGTTTCGGAAGCTAATTCGATCATATACACGAGTTATGGAAATAAACGATTAATTTTGAATTATATCAACTAAAATAATTTCTAAGCGTTTTGAGGTGTCAGGGTTAAACAACAACTCCGATTGCTACGAAAAATTGAAATCCGATAATAACTAACTATTACGGATCAAATAGAACTGGTTTCGTCGAATTCCGAGACCGTGCCTCGGAAGGCTATTTTTTTTTTTAAATTCAGTTTAAACGATTTTTTTTTTTAAAATTGAACAAATTACCTTTAAATTGAATTTCAACCATTCTATTATCGTCAGTATCATCATTATAAATTTTAAAAGCCTTCAAATTATTTTAAGCAGGCTTAGAAATTTCTGATTCAACAATTTACCCAATTTCAATTATCAAATTCAATATTTAAACTATATAATTCAATGATTTAATTATCAAGTAAATATTGATGTCTGGAATTCAAGTTAAAATTTACTTTTAAATATTTAAAATCAATTATTTATTCCAATTTAATTTGTTAAATTTTAGCGGTCGTCACATCCCCCCCCCCCAAAAGAATTTCGTCCCCGAAATTACTAGTCAGGAAGAATGGACCATTACCCGTTTACCTTTTCCCAAAACTCACAATCAACATCCTACCAACTATCACCTTAACCTACTTCCCAAAACTATAGTTTCAAACAATACCCTTTTCCTCAATCATTCAAATTTCAATTTAAAACCAAATTTTGAATTCTCAAAATTTTCTCAAAGTTTTTCTAGCTTTCTAAATTTCCAAAACTTTTTGCCAACGTCTCCTTCGCGCGGCTAGCTTGGTACTACTACAAAATACCTCTACGGGCTCCCAAATTCCAAAAGAAAAACAGAAAGCCAAGTGGCTAGATCAAAAACCCAATCCAAATTCATATAGAAATTTAAATACATACCTTTTTGTCAGGAAATTCACATTATTTCCTGAAATCAAATCCAATTTCTTTCCCCTTTAAAACCTGCATATCTTACTTAGCAACAATATTCAATCGTAACCCTTTCAAATCATTTTATACTTTTTCTTGCAGAAGTTTTATACCCATTTCTATTCAAATTAGCTTTTCCCATTTCCATATGGATTCAGTTTGTCTTCAATTCTGAATATTAAATTTAATTCGCATCATTATTTTAAATTAGTTTCATTCGCTGATTTATTTCTGTTTCATATTAAAATCGTTTTGTCGTTAACCAAAAATTTTCCCAAAAATTTTCTAACTCCTAAAATTTTGGAAATTTTTTGGCAGAGTCTACTTTGTACGGAGGAGCTTTTGCAATTTGACAAGAGATATAAATATATATACATCGACCCACCCGGTTGGAAAAATCAAAAACAGTTCATATTCCCTATTTTTATTGCGTAGGCGTACCTTATGTAGCATTTTAAGCATGCGGTTTACTTATTTTAGCAATTAGTGCATCCAAATCCAGCCAAACGGCCTTCAGGTACCTGTACTTACTCAATTTACACATATAAGTACTATATATATATATATAGTTTATAACATTTCTCCTACTTAAACAACTATAACACTTCAATTCTAAAAGAAACGCATTCAAAATAACTTCCACAAGCAATTTATATGTTTTCAAACCTATTTCAATCGCTTTCAACCAACTCATTAGCCATTTCATTCAATTTGATTGGGTTACAACTCAAGTGCTTATATAAATTTATTTTTAATCCAAACAAGCGTATATTCAATTCAATTAATTCAAAAACCAATTTATTTAATCTCTATCAACTCACAGAAATTTAATTACTTTTGTTTATGCCAAATGACAATTATTGTTATGCAATTTCGATGATATTCGTTTAACCGAGTATCTATTTCAGTTTATAACTACTTTAAATTAATTTTCAACTCATTATATATTTAATTGCATTTCATTTCTAATTTACTCACCCACCATTCATTAGCTCGACACATTCGTTCTTGTATACTATTAGCCATTCCCAAATTAATTCAATCCAAGCTTTTATTTAATGGGCTTTTACTCTCATTCGAAGCCAAGCTTCCATAAATTTTAAACTTAGGTGAGTTTACTTTAATTTATTCCAACATCAAACTTAAGTTTACTTCTATTTGATTCTCATTTAATCAAGTTCCATTAAATTCAGTTAGCCTATCCATTTTAATTTTTATTTCACCTTCTCCGTTTATCAAAATCATATCCAAGCACATATGCCACCGAACCTAAGTTTAGTCTGATAATCCAATTCCAATTACAACTTTGATTTAGTTTTTTATTTAATCAGACTTCATCTATTTATTTGATTTTTAATTCGATTAACCCATTTTAAATTTTAAATTTACTTACTTAATTCATTTTTGAATTTATTCCATTAATACAAATCCATTCCCAAACTATTTCAACTCATCTGGGTTTTATTTGCAACTCAAACCATTTCTATTATAATCACTTCCCTTATATCCAATTTACTTGCAAATTTCATTAAATATTATTCAAATCACACTTGAATTTTATTTATAATTCAAATCATCACCATTTCGACCAAATCTAATTATTTTTACAACATCTCCACTTATTTAATTCATTATCAAGTCCAAGTCGAATTTTATTTATAATTCGAATTCATTTTATTTAACCAAGTTAAATTTTATTAACACACATTATTAAATAATTTATTTAGCTGATTAGCTTACTTCCATTTTCAATTTAATAATCGATTTTTAATTACAAAGAATCACTTCATTAAATTTTCCCGAGTTAAATCTTATTTATAATTCCAGTTTTAATTTTCTTTCATGTTTCAATATTCCAATACCTTTATTTAAATTTTTTTTAGAAATTCTTTTAAATTCACATAATACTTAATAAAATAGCTCTTCATAAAAACACTTCTTATAACTCGATGTCTCAACCAGTCCATCCTTGTTCTCACAGAAATTCAGTCATATGTTGATCAGGCGTAGGACTGAAAATCTATAAGTACTTAGCAGACCCATTTTCAACATCCAGTAAAAATACTTTTGAAAATAATTTTATTGAAAATATTGAAAACAGTTTTTGAAAATAGAGGAAATAACTTTGGTGAGAATGCTCTGGAAATCATCACCCCCATCCATGGTCGCAGTTAACTCGACGGTTACGTTGCCATCCCGACAAAATCCATAGATAACTGTAGGCCTCCGCGCCCCTCGATTACACCATGGAACCCACGATAGATCGCAGCTACAACTGGGGTTACGTAGCTATCATAACAAAAACCCATATAACCGTAGGCATCAGCGCCCTCGAATTTCGCTGCCAAAAATGAAACTTCTCCACTCCACTTAACCATAGATCGCAGTCCACCAATGTTGCGTTGCCTTTCCTGCAAAATCAAGTGTAGACTGTTGGCACTCATCCTCCATAGGACTTTCGCTATGGTTTGACATCGAGTTACACTGTCGTCACAACATAACCCAAATGCCCCTGTAGGCATCAGCGCCCTCGATTTCGCTACCCGATAATCCTCAGGAACTAGTTTTGTTCGGACTCCTCATAGGATCAACTTTAGAACCCCCCCTTGGGTCTCAAGGCAGCACCACCCGACGGCACTCCTGAGAAGTTCATTTCAAGGGAGCGCCTTTTTCCCCAGAGCCATCATCAAAACACTTTATACTATACATATATAGTATCTCTAAATCATACACCTAGTATGATCTCATACAAAGCTCCTTTACACAAAATCGATTATCCCAAATTGATAATTCTCAACTAGGTTTTCCAAATTTCAATATTGATTTTACCTAAAAATCAAAAGCCTTCCCAAATCCAAAGGTTTCCAAAACCTTTTTCCAAATTCCTTACAAGATCCTTTGTATATATATTCAGATATATATAATTTTTAAAACTTTGGATCATTATCAAACTTGTATAAAACTCCTTTTATACTTCAAAACACCTTCAAAAATCCTTTTCTTCTGGCAATAGATTTAACAAGGGGAGTTTCATCTTACATATAACAAAGATATATAACTTTTTTTATTCAAATCAAATATTCAAATTTGATTACTCTTTCCAATATCAATTTCATTTAAATCTGTACGATGTACACTTCTCATCCGTATGCTATACCAATTTGATCACCCACTCGATCACACAATTTCATTTCCGAACTTGTGTCGTCCACCCGACTTCCTAGTGCGGACTCAGATCTGGTTTCTTGATTAGAAACCATCATTCTCCTTACATAGCCATAACTATGATAGATAATATCCAGAACCAATCAACAATCCATATCTAGGTTCGCCGTCGAAAATCGAGTGAAAAATCCCAACTCGAATCGATAAACTATCTCGAAATTATGTGCTCGAATCTGGATCAAATCACTATGCGAATAGAATAATATATGTACATCCCACGTATTTATTTTCATTGATTATTAGCCAAATCAATTTCTCTTTCTATTCACATTTCCTTTAATTCCCTTTCACTTATTTACAATTACCTTAATCCCTATTTGGGTTATCACTTCAATTCTTATCTCAGTTGAGTATTAAATCCATAACAGTTTGAACTCCGACCAGTTTATATTTAGAAAATAGCTTGAAAATTTTAAAAATAGATAAGTAGTTGAAAAATAATTATTAGTTTACAAAATAGCTGTAAAATAGGTAACTAACTGTGAAATAGTTGATAAATAGCTAAATAGTTTCAGAAATTTTAGATAATTGCAAAATAGTTGGAAATTAATAATTTATTTGTAAATAGTTGAAAAATAGTAATTAGTTTAGAAAACAGTTGAAAAATTGTTAAATAGCTCCAAAAATAATTGTAAAGCAAGTATAAAATAATTTGGCTTTAAGAATGAAAGTTTGTATACATTTAATAGCTTAGAAAAAAATAAGTTTATATCAAAACAATTTATATTGAAAATAGTCCAGAGTCAAACTGTTCACTTCCCAACAATTCAACTTAAATTTCCATTTAAATTGTCCCAATTCCAATTCAAATAACTCCAAATTCCATTGGACTTGATTTATTCCCAATTCAAGTTGAATCAATCTTGATTCCTCTCCCGATTTAAATCAATTTCTATTTGATTTTAATCCTGTTCAATTTTAATTATAATTTTATATTATTCCAATCAATTTGAATTATTCTCAATTTAATTTTCAGAGTCCAATTCTCAAAATTCCATTTTAAATTATCTTTCTTATATATTTCAAGGTTCAACTAAGAATTCAACACAATTTTATTTTAAAAGTTTAATTTATTCCTCAATTTTATCTTCCAGTTTGAAGCCGGTTCTTAAACAAGTTTAATTTACAATTTAATTATTCAAATTTATTTTATTTATACAATACCATTCTCAATTTAAAGATTTTTTTTTATTAACAATAGGATGATATCATCCAATTTATTTTAAAACATCCATCCATTTCCAATTTCCAAATCTCAAACCCGTTTTGAGATCACACAAATTCCCAATTCAAATCAACCATTTAACTTTACAAGTTAAATTCCAATTTCATCTTGAAATTTCCAATTCATTCAAGTTTTTCATTCAAACTTATTTAACTCCTCCCAAGTTAAATTCGATTTACTTAATCCAATCAACCTCATTCAATCCTCAACTTCACAATAATAATTTCCCACTTAAAAACTTATCGCTTTGGGTATCACATCCCATTGTTTGCAACAAGTCCCAGTTATCCAAATAATACTTATTTATTATTCTTCATTACTTTAATTTAAAAATTATACTCATCTTATAAATTTACTTCATTTGGCTTACTTAATAACACATATATCATTATCAAACACAATAACTATTTATGATAATACCCAGGGTAATCATATCTAGATACCCATTTCCTTCTTATATTATTCTTATTCCTACAAATTCAAGATTAAATTTCAGTTTGAATCCCATTTCAAACTTACCTTTATTTAAAGCTTTTAAACAATTTAATTTCTGAATTCTAATTTTAGAATTTCATTTTCAGTTAATTAAATTTTGATTTGCTTATATTTTCGTTTTTACTTATTTTAATTCCAATTCAAGATTTCAATTTGGTTGTATTATATTACTTCTTAATTTTAATTTCAAAAATTTAACAATCAATCACCTAATAATTTATTAGAAAGGAATATTGCTTTATATATACCAAAATATATTTTTTATAAAATCATTTAAAATCTTTATATAAGAAAATAACAAGTACGCGCTCATATATATGTATATATATACTCGACTCATTCTAGAGTACTTTGGACTCTATTTAATGAGTAATCCCTGCCAGAGCCAAGGTTCTCGCTTAACCTGGCTCTGATACCAAATGTAACGACCTGAAATTTTCGAACCCGAAAATTCCAGATAGTTATGAAAAAAAAGATAGAAGAAGAACAGAAACACCAACAGCTCACATGCGCAGCGGATAAATTATAATGATAAATAATAACAGTTTACAAAAGAATACTATATCTGTCGATTACATTCCAATACATCAGAGTTTCACATTATATACAGTCACTGAATATTTACAATTATCATGTCTCAGATTAACAATAATATAAATACAGCGGAAATACTCTATACGATATTGCCATCCAGCTCGCCTTCTGAGCTGCAGAATGTCCTAACCTGAAAATCTGTAATACTCGGTCTGACCAGAGCATTACACCAAAGTAACACCTGGGTCAGGCTGGAAACCAGCGTGAGTAAACATCTAACATGGAATACCAAGCAACAACTCATATAAAAACTCGGGTAACTCAACAAATTTTACAAGTCACAATTTGTTATAGACATAACTTATTTTCAAATAAGTTTTCTAAGTGTCAAAAATTAGATTTAATAATCCAATTCATTTGAGTCCAATCATTCCAAACTATCAATTTCTCATATTAATTTATAAGAAATTCGAAGTGGTTTCGGGTATCTCCCAATACCCGATCCCGACCTCTTCGAGTCTCATGTCATCCTATCCCAAGTTATACATACGAAAAACACATTCACTTCATATTAGAGATAACAACTCATTCAAAGCATCCAATACATTCAATTGTCCATAAGCAAAGCTTGTTTGCTACCGATATTAATTAAATTAATTATGATTGAATTTCTAACCTTAACCATTTAGAATTCTTCACTTTTCACTAATTAATTTCCAAATCAATTAACCAATCAATCCTTTATTTTTCATCTTAATTAATCACCTTGGTTTAAATATATTTTCAGTTACATTCATATAATTATCTTTGTTTAATTACACGATATTAATTATTCTTATCCAAAATCAATAAGTATTCTTTAGTTACCCCATAAATTTGTTGACTATATTAATTTCATATATTCTTAATTGCTTATATGAATTAATTCTCATAAGTCACTTATTATGGGTTAATCAATCTTTGATTATACTATTAATTATAAAACCCAAGGATTTTCAATTATAATTTTTAATTTATCCTAATCAAATTTATTTCTCTTAATTAAGCCACAATATTAATCATTTTCGACTAATTCCAAAACTGTAATTAACTATCCTTTTATTTACTTCATTAAATAAATCAATTACTCCTTTATTAACCATCTTAATTAATCTCTTGATTAATTTCACCAAGTAATTATATTTTATTAATACCATTAAGTAATTTCTATCAAACCATCCCTTGGTTTTTCTAAATTAATTCGACTAAATTAACTTAAACCTTAATGAATTCAAACCTTTACTTACTAATTTATCAACTCGATTTATTAATTAATTTAATTAATAAATTATCCATTTCAATTACCCTACTATTTCCACGAATCACAAATTATTACGCTTCTTATTTACGATTTAAGTTTTAAACAATTTTAAAACCCAAATACTTCGAGTCAAACTGCAGTTAACTCGAGCACCAATGAAAACCAAAGCCACATCATCATCAGTGCACATCAAATCAATTCAACCATTCAACCAAATAATTAAATTTAACCATTTAAATTTGAAATAAAAAAAATCCAACAGAGTGAGATGCACTCACCTTTGCTTTTATTTGCAATCCACTTTGAAACTGACTCGCTTCTTTTCAGTTTATGACCTTGTATAAATATTTATACAATTTTATTAATATATAAATAAATTGAACAATTAATTCCCATAGATCTAATTAATTACTTATTTAATTTAAATCTAAATCCCTTTAAATGAATTTATTAGTTAACCATTCCATTTTAACAAAATAAATATTTCATTATTATCATTATTTCAGATTAAACAATAAACTAAAAATATTTGTATAAATATTTACATTAATTAGTAAGTTAAGGTCTTAATATCTTATACCTAATCGAATTCAAAAACACGACTGTTCATATTTACAGCAACCTCACTGCAAATTTATTTTTTAATAATTAAATTGAAAAAGAATATACCTTACTGCTTCATCTGAATCTCAAGATGACTAAACCCTAGCAACTGCTCCTCCCCTCGAAATCGCGCCACCACCGCTGTCGAATCACCAAGCAACGCTGCCGAGTTCACCAGCCCCCCCTTCGACCTCGACTATGCCGACGCGTGTGCACGCGTGAAGACGTCGCCTTGCCTGAGTCAACTCCATGAACCCCCCATGCTCGAACCACTCGCGACACTCCAACCTCGGTCGCGACTTCACCGCTGTACCTCAATCGAGTTTGCCTTCGTCTTGACCGGATATAGATCGATCTAGAAAGAGGCGCGCGATTTCTGGAAATAGGCTTCAGCCATATTTGTTTGGCTTTGATTTTCGATAAAATGAAAACTCGATGTTGATTAGGTTTTTCGAACGGGAAGAAAGGGGTTTCGGCATTGAAAAGAAGAAGAAAGAAAGAAATATTGAATGATTTGAATTTTAATATGCCACTGTCCCTTTTGATTTGAACGAACAAATAAAATCGGCCATTTTTCTCTGAAGATTTTGATTTCTTTCTCAGGAAGATTACGCGTGATTTAAATGAGAAAGGGAAAAATATCTCCACGTGTTCAGAAGGTAGGGTGGCTCGAGAACCCCTATAGGGTGGCTGATTCGATTTTTTATATTTAATATTATTAAATTTTAAAATATCTCGTTACGCATGACGCGAATCTCGAACCCCGAATTAGACATGCCGACAGGGATTTATTAGTCTTTACCCGTATTCCGAACACAACAGAACATGTTTCGGAAGCTAATTCGATCATATACACGAGTTATGGAAATAAACGATCAATTTTAAATTATATCAATTAAAATAATTTCCAAGCGTTTTTAGGTGTCAGGGTCAAACAACAACTCCGATTGCTATGAAAAATCGGAATCCGATAATAACTAACTATTACGGATCAAATAGAACTGGTTTCGTCGAATTCCGAGACTGTGCCTCGGAAGGCTATATTTTTTAAGTTCAATTTAAACGATATATTTTTTAAAAAATGAACAAATTATCTTTAAATTGAATTTCAACCATTCTATTATCTTCAGTACCATCATTATAAATTTTATAAGCCTTCAAATTATTTTAAACAGGCTTAGAAATTTCTGATTCAACAATTTACCCAATTTTAATTATTAAATTCAATATTTAAACTATATAATTCAATGATTTAATTATCAAGTAAATATTGATGTTTAGAATTCATGTTAAAATTTAATTTTAAATATTTAAAATCAATTAATTATTCCAATTTAATTTGTTAAAATTTAGGGGCCGTCACATCAGGAAATTATATTACGTTTTTGTCTTAAAAATTTATAAGATACAGTGAATATTCAAACATGGTTAATATTCGTTCGAGTCAAATCCAATCTTTGGTTACAAAATCTGATTTGTATAACAAAATGATGAATTCTGATGAGAGTATCGTGATTTTTAGTTAGGGAATTTGTGAGTTATTTTGAATTGTTCGATTTTGGGTATATCGGCAATTTTTGATGATCTAGGTTGATCTGAGACTTGAGGTTAGTATCGGAGTTGGTTGAGTTGTTGACGAATGCAGGAAAAATGGTAAGGCAATTTTTCGATGACTGTGGTGATCGCGCTGAGGCGAACTAGGGTTCGGTGGTCCTTTGGGAACGAGGGTTTTGCAAGGCAATTGTGTTGGCCATTTAGGATAGGAATGATTCACGAGGTATGAATATTGTTCGTCGAAGTGTGGCGCATCTTCAGGTAGGTTGGCTGATGATTCCGATGTTGGAAGCGACGACGATGGGAGTTTTTCAATCGTGGAATTTGGGTTGCAGTGGAATGATTGCCTTGATTTTTAGCCGCTATCTATTTGGATGATCGGAGTAGATGAGGCATTTGGTGTCGTGATGCTCGACTTGCTAATGGCCAGAGAGATGACCGGAGGATGATGGAAGCACTGTGCTTGTGCACGGTGCACCTATATTATCTGATGAAGTTAGCATTCGAGATAAAGATGAGTGCTCGTGTTTGGTCTCGTGCAAACTGGAGATTGTCTCGAAGTTTTTAAGCAGTTGGAAGACTCGGGGCAGGCTCGTGTAGTTTGGTGTTCGAACTCGAGTTTTTAGGAGGTAGGCTTTTCTGGTTCGACATAGTGTAAAAAAATTAAAATACAAAGTTACAAATTAAACTTTTTTGTTTTGAAGAAATGAAATCAAGTTTAAAATTATAAAGTAAGTTATTCAAAACAAATAAAAGTCAAAGATTTTGAAGGGTGTTTTAATCTAATATATTTTCAAGTTTGAAAAGTTTAAAATAATCGATTTTAAAATAATTAACTAAATTTATTTTAAATTGAATTTAAAGGTATTTTTAATTTAAATATTAGATCAAAGTTTTAGGAAACTCAATCAAGTTTAAATAAGGATGTTTTCATGTTGTAAGGTTACATTCAAAGTAATGTTTAAACTATATTTCAAATCTATATTTTAAATAGATAAGATTAAAGAATTTGATAATTGAGTTTTCAAAGATTAATATTTGTTAATTCAATTAAATATGATTGAAAAGGGTTTTCAAGGATTTGGAGTATATTAAAATTAAGTGTTTGAATTGTTTTATTTTAAAAGTAAAATCATATTTCAAATTGATTTTTAAATTGGTTTTAATAAAGTAAATGATTTGAGTAAATATTTAATATAAATGCAAAGTTTATTCTTAATTAGTTAAGTAGAAATTAATTAAGAATAATTAATTAATAACATGAATTTAAGCCTAATTACTATTTGTAATTAAGAATAATTACTTAATAAAGTAATTAGTGGATAGTTAATGAATTAACTAGAAATTAAGAGATGATTAATTAGTTAATTAATAAATGCAATTAATTTTAGATTAATTAATTAGTCTAATTAATTAAGGGATAATCACTTGATGTTATTAATTAAGGGATTAATTAATATGATTGATTTGAAGTTAATTAATTAATTAAAAATTAAGGATTATTTAATGATGGAATTAATTACTTGTTAAGGTAATTAACTAAGAGAGTAATTAACTAATGAAAGTAATTAGAAGATAATTACTTATGTAAGAAATTAAGAGTTAATTACTTAATTAATTTAGTTAATTAATTAATGTGATTAATTAATTAATGAATGTGATTAATTACTAAGTGTAATTAATTAAAAATGTAATTAATTAATAAAGTAATTAATTACAGAATTATTAATTAATGTAATTAATTAATAATTACTTAATGAAGAGATTAAAGATTAATTAATTAGTATAATTAATCAAAGATTAATATAATTAATTAAGAATTTAATTAATCAAGATAAGTAATATCAAGTTGTTAATTAATGTTTATGATTAATTAAGACTAATTAATAAGATGGTTAATTACAAATTAATTATTTAATTAATTGAATGTTTAATTAATTAATAAGGATCATTAGTTAATATAATTAATGAATTAATCAAGGCTGATGAACGAGTGATTAATTAAAGTAGATTAATTAAATTGTAATTAATTGAGGATTAATGCAAATAATTATAGTCAATTAATTAATGGAAGTAAATAAAGGATCATTAATTTTTGTAATTAATGATAGTAATTAAAGGTTAATTACTGTATATGGTTGAGGATAATAAATTTGTAGAATTAATTAAAGAATTAAAGGCTAATTACTTGAATGTAATTAAAGGATGATTAATCAAGGGAGATTAATTAAGGAAGATCATTAAGAGATGATTAATAAATTAATTTGTAATTAATTAATGAAGAAGGATTAAGGTAATCCAATTGATTAAGAGTTAATCAAACCTGTTTATGGATGATTGATTGAAATTAGATGATTTATATTGGATTTATATTGGATGATTCATATTGGATGTTTGAATGATGTTGGATGATTTGGGTGTAATATCCCTGCTATGTGATATGTGTTGCTTTGTAAGATAATTGGTTGATATGAATAAAATATTGTGATAATATGATTCATCTATCTGTTATATTATTCTGAATATAAGTTTAAATGTTTAAAACCCTTAAACAACTTGGACATTAAAATGGCGTTTGGATTTCGGTGAGACCGGGATCGGGTTTCCATATTTGGATATTCGAAAACCACATCGATCCAAATTAAACGTTAGGTCATGAATCCAAGAGAAGAGCTTAGTGAAGACTCAAAGTGTAAGAACTATTCGTCAGTATAACTCCGAGGGTGATTCCGTGATGAGTTTGATGGAAATAATACTTTCAGGTTCGAGATGGTGATTCAGAGTGCAAGGGCTATGGTCATTGACTCTGAGGGTGATTCCAAAATGAGTGCAACGAGATAGCGCCTTCGGTTTCGTTCGAACCCGGAACGAACTTGTATGGATTGAATGCTTTAAGAACATCGTCAGGTGGACGATGAGTATTCTAAGATAGATGTGTTCTATAAAGGTAATCGCAGCCTCAAGCCTCATCAACCAGGAATGGCTACAACAGGGGAGGTGCAGCAAGGCTAGGTGGGTATCACCCATTTCAGGATGAGGTCATCCCTGTCTAGATGTCCCTTTTTATTTCGGCTTAGTGGGTGGTTGGTCGCGCCAACCACGGGGTGATCTTACTCGGGACTGTCCAATAAGGGATGGTTCCGGTCTTGTGTTGTAGGGGATTGGGAGTAATCCTTGGTACGGTGATTTAGGCCATGTACTGTGACGGGCGGTACCCCAGTAGCCCTGCCATTGATGGAAACCCATTCTTCCTACGAGACCCTAAGGTTTTGATTGTATTACCCACTTTTGTGGCTAGTAGCTGGAATTTAATCATGTAACAATTTCGGCTATTTCTTATTTACTTGAAAACCCTAGACACTATTATAATATCACCGGATTTCCTATCAAATATTTTGGTTAGCGTAAGGTAAAAACTTTTCCATGTTTATGTGTGGGAAGTCTTACGTGATACCTTTTCTTTCCAATGGATTTTCTAAAGTTAAGCAACATTAATCGTTTACTCACACCAGACCCCTGTCTGACCGGAGTGTTTATTTTCTGTTTTATTAAACTCTTGGGTACTCATATTATGTATGAGTAGTCAAGGGATTCAGGTTAGCTTGACGTATTCTGAAGGAGATTTGGAGCAGGAGGCTTTAGCTTGTAGATATATAATGATTTCGCTGTGTTTATGTTATGACTGTATCTTGTGATATCTTGAGTTGTATAGTTAGACAGATGTTTATAACTGTCTAATATGAATGTATAAGTTGTGTACTTTGATGTATATGATACTATGTAATACTTATGTGATATATTATATTTCATTCATTCCGCTGTGAGTATCTGATGTTGTTGAGTTTCTTCTTTCTTATCTTTTCTTCTTCTATGCCTTTCTTTCTTAAATCATGATGCGTTTTTTCGGAAATAGAAAGACGGGTCGTGGCAATTTTATTCCCAGATTCTTATATATATACATATATATTCCAAAACATTCAAAATTACTTTACAAATCAAAATAATTGTAAAACTATTTCATAAATTTCTATAGCTAAACAATAGTTTAAAACATATTTATAAATATCCAAAATAATTCTTTTTAGTTCAAACCACAATTTATAATTCAAATCCTTCAATATAAATTTGAATCTCAAATATTGCTTTAAATCCATTTCATAATCCTTTATATTAGAATACTATTTTAGATCATAGAATTTAATTCAAAATCTTTACTTTATACTCTAACAGTTAGAAATATTTTCCTTTAAAACAATTCCCAAACTTGTAATATGTTCCAATTTTGATTTTTATATAGAGTTTTTATAACCTGTAAAAGCTATTATAATTGAAATATATTAGAAAATAGCTAAACTGGAAAAAAATTAGTAAAATATTTATAAAGTAGTTTTAATAAAATTTTAAAATTTTCAAGTAATATTTCAATGCATTTCAACATCCTTTTATATTAAGAAACAAATACATATTTATATATATTGATGGAATATAATCACTTCTCGAACATTTCAATAACCAATGTTATGAATATATAAGTTACACGACCAGAGTCAAGATTCTTCGAACTCTGGTCCTACATAAAAATACACACACCAACCTATAAAATTCTATTTATTTCAATTTAGAAACAGCCAGAGTTCCATTTGTAAATCGACATATCTAACCAATTTCTATCTTAATGTATCCAATAACCTAAATAATAACAATCATACAAATCCAAAATCTACCAAATTAATCACAATTCCAAATAAAAAATTTAACCAAGCTATGCATATAATCGGGGCAAAAATACACACATCCCAAAGCTAAATCCGATGGAGGTCTAAAATCAAAGGTAGCAATGTACTCCAAATGCTTCTATTCCAAAAAAAGTGGTCTTAAAACCACTTTGTGTATACTCAACGCGTCTACCACTACATTACCCTTAATAGGGGTATACGATATCTCAAAATCATAAGAGGCTAAAAACTCCATCCATCTTTTCTTTCTCAAATTTAAGTCTTTCTAGGAGAAAAGATACTTCAAAGACTTATGATCCGTGAAAAGCTCAAATCTTTCTCCTAATAGATAGTGCCTCCAAGACTTCAGAGCAAAAAATATAGCTGCCAACCCTATCTACTTGCATAGCACACTACCCTACCCTTTTGCATTAGTACTGCCCCTAGCCCCATACCACAAACATCTGTATAAACTGAAAAAGGCTTGATTCCATCCAGTAATACCAATACGGGCATGGTAGTCAAAGCTTCCTTCAATCGACCAAAGGCTTCCTCACACTTGGCATCCCAAACAAAAGCTGAGTTCTTCTTGGTAAGGAGGGTAAGTGGAGCTGACATCCAAGCGAAGTCCTTAATGAACTTCCAATAGTAGCCTGCAAAACCAAGGAAACTCCTTATGTTTGTGGAATTCTTATGGGTCTACCAATCCTGTACTGCTGCCACTTTCGCCGGATCTACTGCAAGTCCATCCTTCGAAATAACGTGTCCCAGAAAGCGACCCTCATCCCTCCAAAAGTGGCACTTGGAGAAGTTCGCCTTTAACTTATGTGCTCAGCACTTCTTCCAAGTGAACAGTATGCTCCTCCTTTCTTTGCGGATAAACCAAAATATCATCGACGAACACCGCCACAAAATTGTTCAATTATTCGCGAAATACTCAACTCATCTAGTCCACAAAATATGCCGGAGCATTAGTTAGCCCAAATGGCATGTCTAACCACTTAAATAACCCATCTAGAGTCCTAAACACAGTCTTCTTGATGCTATCCTCCGCCACACGCAACTGATGAAATCCCGTGGCTAAATCGAGCTGGGAAAATACCTTGGCTCCTATTAGCTAGTCAAAGAGAACGTCTATACGGCGAAGAGGATAATGATTCTTCTTTGTCATCTTATTATGCTCCCTATAATCCACGAAAAGTCTGAGAGAGCCATCCGCCTTAAAGGCAAAGGCGACGGGTGTGCCCTACTCAGAAATGCTCGTACGAATGAAGCCGTTCTCCAAAAGCTCTCCAGTCTGATTGCTCAGCTCACGATGTTCCTTAGGAGCCATATGCTTACCGGTAGAGCAACCAGTTTGGCATTATCGACAAGATAAATCTTAAACTCAATCTCTCTTTGAGGTGGAAGACCAACAACCTTCTTGAACACATATGGAAGGTCTCTAAATATGGGTACCGAACTCAAACTATCTGGCAATAAGTCAAGAGAATAAAGGTAGGTCAACATGACTGATACTCTGGGATCACAAAATACCTCCAAGATACGTCCACTACAAGTGTCTAACCTCACTACCCTCTTATCTCAATCAAGAAAAGCACCATACGTGGATAGCCAATCCATACCAAGAATCAACCCGAACCCGGAAAAGCCCAATACAAAGGCACTACAGTAAAACTCAATCCTAAAATAAACAATTTCAAATCCCAACAGAACATGGACAAATAGGCTGATCCTCCTAAAGGGTTTGATACTACTACTGGGTCAGTCACTAAGCAAGCATGAAGACCAAGAATCTCTACCAGAGTACTAGATATAAAAGAGTGTGAAGCTCTTGAATCAAATAGGATACGAACATGAATATCAGAGATAGATAACACACCTTCGATGATCACCTTCTTTCCCTTATCCACAACCGGACGAGTACCAGAGGAAGGAGTTGCCTCTAAAGCATATGCCTGAGAAGGCTGTGAAGGTGTCTGTGAACTGTCCTTGGGCTTCGACGGACATTACTTTTTCATATGCCCTACTTGATCGCAAAGATAGCACGTCAGTCTCGGTCGCTCTTTTGCCCGTCTACAATCATTTGCAAGATGACCTGGTTTCCCACAAGCATTGCACTTCCAGTCCTTCCTTGGAAATTTCCTTTGTCCACCCGACCCTCCTCCTTTCCTCTTTCCTTTCCACCGCATCTTCCCATCACTCTTTTGCACCACATCTCCTTTCTTCTCAGTATTAGCAAGTACAGCCATCTCTACCAATCCCTCAAAAGTGGCTCTCATCGGAACGTGGCTCACCACCGAACCCTGCAGTGGCTGACTCAAACCCTTAGCGAACTTCAGCACCTTCTTGTGAGGAGTATTGATCAGGTCTAGTCCAAATCTGCAAGCTCATTGAATTGATTAACATATTCCTTAACTTTCATATCCCTTTGCTTGAGCTGTACGAATTTCTCTAGTTGCACTCCCTCTTTAGCCTGCGATAAGAATTTCCTCTCGAACTTAGTATGAAAATCTGCCCAAGTCAAATTATCAGCCTCAACCTCCATAATCTCCCAGCAACAAAGAGCCTCTCCCTGCAATTGCCACGAAGCCAATTGCCTCCGAGCCAAGTATTTAAATCCTATAAGT
Organism: Allium cepa; assembly: GCA_030765085.1. NCBI lineage: Eukaryota > Viridiplantae > Streptophyta > Magnoliopsida > Asparagales > Amaryllidaceae > Allium > Allium cepa. The sequence continues at coordinate 43,400,095 of CM060940.1, read as the reverse complement.
CCAAATATCTCCTTACAACTATGGATCCAAACTCTCGCCTCAGTATATAACTCGGTGCCAATAAACGGCTTGCCTCCTAAGCTGGTGTAGTCCTTGCATAACTTGAGAAAATCGAGAATGCCTGGTGGTCGGGCTAGATCCCTTTCTACTGGAGCAGCATCCCTACCTGGTGGCTCTGCTCGTGCAGTAGCCTACAAATAACGTCTGAACCAAGAAGGCATATTCAGGCCTGGAAGTTCGAAGATATCTTGCGGTTTAGACATTTATATCTGTGGATATTAAAAATATAGGATTATGTACTCCATAAATAGTTCAATAGATAGGGCGAAAGAGATATGAGGGACCCATTTCTAAAATTTATTTTCTTTTCAAAATATATGCATATACCTTTAGAAGTATTGTTTGGAATACCCTTTAAAAATTATTCGAGAACCTTTATATTTTTGAAATATTTTTAGGATTGTCGAAATCTTAGCTCTGATACCAACTGTGACACCCCCACCTCTAGGCACCCCGAAAATCGGACATGACTAGAAGCACGGGTAGTTGGGTGAAATAAAAATCCATGACATAGCACAGAGACTAAGACAACAACATAAAATGATTAAAATATTACAACGGAAAAAACTTTCACTAATTATAAATTAATAGCAAAACAGCTTCAGTAAAAACAGCATTATCCCAAATTTATTTCTAAAACCAAAAGCACTAAGTAGTCTCCACCAAAACATAAAACATAACAAAGTTCACAATATAGGTCCCCATGTACAGAGTAAAGTACGGAAAAGAGAAACGAAGTACATGAAACAAAAGAAACAAAACTGAAGATAACAACTGCTTCAATAACCCTCCAAGCTGCAAAGAACTACAATATAGACCTACCCCTATGTGATTTGGGGAAATAGGAAAAATAGGAATGTGTCATACATAAAGTTTGATGAATGAGAAATAAAATAAAGTAGAAAGAATAAAACAGTTTAATTACAGGGCTTCACCGGATATCACAGAGGGTGAATAATATAATGCAGTGAATCCTTCTTAGATACAGTTCTTAAGGAACCAAAATCCATGGTCACTCTAGTGAAGTCAACCATGCAGTAATACTAAACGTCAATCGGCATGTCGGATCTGCTGTCCTTACCTATCCATGTGCTACAGCGTGAATGTCATGCTCTTCACCTGTGCACTGTGACTAAATACCTCTTATGTCTGAACGGTGTCGACTCAAACAACCTCGCAGGACCCCGAAGTCGCACTCCAGCTCTTCCAAACTGGACTCCTATCCTCCTGTCTCCTTAGTCACTAACATGGACTTACCCCTATCCGAAGTGTCGGTGTATCAAAAGAGCACCCATAGCTGGGTTGGCTGTGAAAAATTCTCCAATGATCACACTTATCATGTTCCGTCCATGTCGATCTGTCTGAAGAAGCCTACGATTGTGGATGTTTCTATCCTACGTACTAGCAACCTGTGAAAGGTAAGAAAAATCCTCGCGAACCTTCTTTTTCGCTCCTAGTACGTAAAGCCAAAACTATGTTTTGGTCTTAACTGCATGAAATACCTATTCAGACCTTTACAACATTTTCCTACCAAATTGCTTCCAGATTAATTAATTTAACCATTACAGTTTACATACTATTTATTTCCATTAATCTACTTAGGCCATTTTTACATTCAATTTGGTTATTTCACAATTTCCCTTTTTCTTGCATAAATGGTATTTCAATTTCATGTCCGCTCAGTTCTTATGGTTTGTCTGTAATTTCTATACCATTTTGTCATAGATTTACACTAGCCTTAAGGGTCCATTTAATTTACATTTTTTCCTTTTTTCCCACCCTAATTTATGTTCTCCTTTCAGAGATTTAATATGTACAAATTTTTTATCCAGTAGCCACAAACACTTTAATTACAGAAAATTTCACTTTTACATTTTTATGCCATACATGAAATAAACAACTATGTCAATTAGAATTTCCAATTTTATTTCAAAACCATATTCAAAATTATGTAATTATATCAATCAAAACCATGATTTTATTCAAGTAACATATTATGAATTTATTCAACTAACCTGTTCTACCATTAGAAATTGAATAATAATTCTAATTCAATTTAATTAAACCAATCTTAGTTATGCCATGAAACGTGAATAACAATTTTTTGTTCCAAATTTCAACCCAAATATGAATTAGAATTGAGAAGTGGTAGAAGAAGTTACAATAGTTTACCTAAATTTCAATCTTATTTATGCAATAAAACGTGAACAGACAATTTATATGTTTCATATTTTAAACCAAACATGAATTAGATTTGGAAAGTGGAAGAAGAAGAAGTTGCAATAGTTTACATCTATTCTCAATTAATAACAGAAATTAATTCATATTAACGTGCCAGAAAAGAACTAAAATTGAACTACTTTATTTTACGATTTCATATTAATTCTCACTCACCTAACACTTGAACTTGTATAAATTTGAAAAAAATTGCTATAATCTTTCTTCCTTTGATTCTTCTAAATTCCCCAAATTGCTTGATAATTTTATTTGGTAGAGATTTGTTTATTTAGTAGATAAAAGGAGGAAGAATAATACACACTAGTTTAACTATAGAATTATGGCGAAGGCTGAATAAGAGATTAGATTTAGGTTAGATGCTTTATTTATAGATTGTCTGAGTGAATATAATCCATTAGATTATTTTATATTAAATATGGTCATTTCATACACTTAATGGTTATCCATTCTATCCCATACACATCACTCAATCATTAAAATTTAGCCATCTCATCCTATTACATCACTGGAGTGAATGGAAAGCCGCGATATGTCAAAATAACGCTGAAACACGTACGAAAATCGTTGGAAACGAACCAGCTAAAAAAACATCGCCCCAAATTTTAGGCGAAAACGGGACTTGATCCTTGGTCACTAAGAAAGTCAACATGCGTCTTTATCACTGCACCAAATGCAGTTTTAATTTCTTTTAAATTATATTTCCCGTAAGATATCGGGGTGTTACATAAGAGGTACCTGAAAACTTCAATTTTCAAACTACTTAAAATCAATTGAGTACCTGAAAGTTTTAGGGAAAAACATAAACTTTGAGTGCGACATAAAGCCTGGTATAGATAATAATCTACCATCTCAAATCATTTAGATATCTAGTGAGACCACGCCGCTTAGCGAAACGAGTTTCCCCTCACTAGTATCTCAAAACCTTATATAAAACCATACATTGTGCTCCTGCATCCACAATGGTTAAAACAATTCAAAATAGTATAATTTGATGATACACAAAACAAGCGAATCAATTCTGGATTACCCATCCCCATTCATTTTAGACTATCTTTCTCAATTATAGTTTCTAGGATTATTATAACCTATTAGTTTTCATGGGCTGGCTAATAGCCAGTTAAAAATTCAAGGACCCCCTGTTCAATTACATAATTCTCATGGGATCACTATGAACCTATTGGTAACTCCAATATCTTAGTCTTATCCTAGTCTTCATGGGTTGACTAGAAACATATTGGTAACTCCATTATTATTTCTTCTTACCCTAGTTTTCTAGGCTGGTTAGGAACCTATTGACATCTATCAATATCTCAATCTGAATATAGTTTTCATGGGCTAACTACAAACCTACTGGCCCCTGCCGGTATCTAATCATAGTTTTCATGGGCTTACTATTACCCTGTCTTTCTGACATCTTCCTTTATACATAGTTTTCGTGGGCTAACTATGAACCTGTCTCTTTGACATCTTCCTTTATACATAGTTTTCATGGGCTAACTATGAACATATTAGTCCCTTCCAATATCTATTCTAATATACAGTTTTCATGGGCTTACTGAGAACCTATTGGCCCCTGCCGATATCTTTTTTTTATATTTTAGCATCCGATATTTTAGGCTTCCTGACCTCTTCGATGCAATTCTACTCATTTAGGAGTTTAATCAATTTATATTCACTACTGGGTTGACCTAATTGGTTCTTCTACCCTTTATCCGCAAAATGCAGTTATTGTCCATTATAAAGTGAATATATTCATATTTGAAATAGCAAATATAACAACATAGCAATACCACTAATGTGGGTTATTATAAAACATGGTTAATCCCTTTAACTTTTTAATTTATCAAAGAAAGCTTCTTATTAAAACCATCGTAAAAATCCTTTAATTTAGCCATGGGTTTTTCCTTTTAAAAAAAGAGTTTGGGTTATAAAACCTTTTGATACCTTCAAAACCTAGCTTCGACTTCATAGGATGACTTCCTTCGAAAGCATTAAAAATTTATCTTCAAAACATTAGGCTTTTGCCTTTTAATACTTTAAATTCTACCTTTTGAAAATTTTCGATTATATTAAAGTATTAGTATTTAACTATGGAAGCATAGCTTCGAAACCAGTTGAAAGTACCGTTTTCGACAACAATAGAAGTAACCCTTCTGAAATCATTGAAAGTTCCCCTTTTGAAAGCATTGGGTTCAAAATATTATTTAGGTCAAAGTGACTATGGGCGAAAGCAACTCTTTCAAAACCATCCTTTATCATATAAAAACATTAGGAAAAACTTGATGGTGTGAGCACCATCTCTTTTGAAAGCATTTAACATTTGGGTGAAAACATTAAAAGGTTGGCGTTGAAATCCCTTTCGAAACCATCACCTTCGAAACCACTAACCCCTTTAGAAAGCTATAGGAAGTGGCTCTAACTTATAAAACAAAATACCCAATCGACAACGTTGATATCTTCAACATTATTGAAGGATTAAAGAACGGCAGCAGAGTATCGACTAGGTCGGAACCCCTTCTTTTAAAACATTCTTTCATAAATAAGGAACCTAGTCAAAAGCAATATTAAGTTAATGGGGACTCTTTCGAAACCTTTTTAAATCCTCTTTCGAAACCAAACGCTTCGACTCTGTCGAAGGCTAAGTCAAAATGAAGGCAGTCGCTTTCTTTTAAAAACAAACCAAGATTTCGACTACTTCGGAAGCTAGGCTTTCGACACTTAACCATTCGCCTATCTCCAATCCACTGTGTACCGTCATGGTAATACCTTGTGTATTGGTTTCGACATAGTTGGTTTCAACTAAGATGAAGGCGGAAGCTTCTGTGTCGAAAGGGGATTTCCTAAGTAGGCGGAACCAATTTTCTGATGTAAACCAGGTTTTATACCACTTAAGCAAACTTTTCTCCAACTAATCTGTCATGTGTCAACTCTAGATTGGTTGCCTTAACTTTTTCAAATTTTTTTCCAAAAATAACTACCGTTAATCTAGATCTAAACCAGGATTAAGTTAATCAAGTAAGCCCTTCCATTAACCAAAACCAATTTTACAAAGAAGTCCCTCTTCTAAAATAATTTAATTTTCATAGCAAATCACTTTGGAAAAAACCCTAAAAATTATAGAAATTCGCTTTAATCATGTTATTTGACATGTCAAAATCCAGACCCAAATTCTCAATATAATTTTCAAAATAAATTTATAAACCCAAATAACCATGTTTTCCTTCGAAAATTCTTAATAATCTTTCCATAACTTGGAAAATTATCAAAATTGAAACCCAAATCCAAAATCATGTTTCTCATAACATAAAATTTTCGCATGGCATTTAATCATCATTAATCTCAGTTTTGACCTAAAACCATATAAATCCTCTTTTAAAGATCTTATTCAAATTAAACAAATCAAATCTCAAGCATACCATCATTCAGTTCATCTTAAAAATGAATATAACCCTTAAATTTGAAACATAAAATTCAAAAAAAAATACAGATAGAATTATTATTTACCTTGATTTAGATAAGGAGATTGGATTGAGATTGATTTCCCCTAAGCTTGATTCTCTAGCTTTAAATTTAAATTCTTCTTCCTTAATGGTCGGCCATTCCTTTCTCTTTCGATTTGTGTTTTCAAATGACGTGAATAAGGGATGAAATGGTAGAAACAAATTATAAGGGTAAGGGTCATTGGGCAGCAAATTCCTGTTATACCCTTATGTAATTTGTTTAACCTAAAACCATTCTTAAGCCCATTAGTTAGTTTATTAGACACGGCCTTAATTAATTAATTCAAGTCTCAATCCCCTTATCGCTTAACATTTACATTATTTTATTTAATTTATCTAATTAATTTTTTTGAATAATGTTATTAAAAATTAAGTGTGTTGCAGTAGTTGTAACATCTCGTATGTAGAGGCCAAAAGCTATGCACTATAGATGCTGCAGTCACCCATAGTATTAACTTCCATAGTATTAACATCTGGTGACAAAATACGGTAATGCTAATGGTATCCATAATATCAAAAGCACTTGAATATGAAAAAATCCACATATTTCCAAAAACTGCATTTTACTGATTACATTTCAAACACATTCGTATCCAAATTACATAATCTCGTATCGTTTTCCAAATAAAGATCAAATATAATAATTACAAAAATATGCCAAGAGCGACATATGATGATGCCCCTTTGATTGATCAGAGTCAATATAGTCATATCTAACTCAATATACATAGCAAAAACAAAATAAGATAAAACTATAACTCCTAATTAACTATTCATTAGCCACCTGCTTGTCTCCGAAGCTTTATTCGCCAAAATTTCTAAAACTATAAAATCTTAACCCTCAGCCTACTCAAATCAATTTTGAGCACCTAAGAGTTTAAGGGAAAACAAAAACTTCGAGTCGGACATAAAGCATGGTGTGAATAATACAGTTACATCTTGGTTTACTGATATTAAATGAGACCACACCACCTAACGGAATGGGTTTTCCCTCATTAGTATCCTATTTAAAACATATTTGTAAATCCTTTCCTACAACCAAACTAGTTAATCAAATAGATATAATAATGATAATAATAATAATAGCTAAGTCTGTTAAGCTACAATCGGGTAACAAATGGACTATCTGCCTACAAATAGTAAATGGACCATCGGTCCGAAAACTGGATTAACTGCCTGCAAGCTGAACTAACTGTCCGAATCAAAATGGACTATCTGTCCAAATCATTTTCTTAGGGTTAACTACCCTTCATCTTTTTCCTTGAAGACCTTTTCAAAATGTTTTAACATTTTAAATCATACTTATACAAAGAAAATATATTCTTAACTTTACTCTAAGCTATTTTGCCATGTTATATATACTTTCCTCAAAATAATGTTAGTGAATTTTAATGAGTATTGGATATCCTTTCAAAACAAGTTAAAACTCTTTTTAACTTGAAAATACTTAAGCTATATTGCCCATTTAATACATTCGAAATCTTTGTTCAAAATCTTTAAACAACCCTTTTGAAACCCTTAAAGGTAACCCTTCTGAAATCATTGAAAGCAACCTTTCGAAACCATTAAAAGCCTTTACTTCGAAAGCTTTGAAACATTAGACATCCTTCTTTAAATCATTTAAATATTTCCTTTCGAAAACATAAGAAAAACATTTCCTTTCAACCTTTTCGAAACCCTGGGGAATCACCCCTTCGGAACCATTCACTAAAACCCTTTTGAAAACATTAAAATACTAAACCTTTCAAAATCTTTTGGGTTCAATTTAAAATATATGGAAACCTTTTGAGACCATTCAAAATTTATCCCTTCGAAACCTTTGAAAATTGTTTCGGTCAAAACCCTTTGGATTATGCCTTCAAGTAGAGCAAAAGGATAAGAAGCTCATTAAAGTTGAAAGCACTTCTTTCGAAAGCATTAAAACTGTCTCTTTTGAAACCATTTGGGTTATACTTCAATCATAGATAAAGGTCTTTAAAAGATTTAAGTCGAAAGCATCTGTTTTGAAACTATTTTCGAAGTAAAGAAGTGATGGTGTTGAAAACATCTCTTCAAAAGTATTGGAGAAATGGCCAAATCTTAGAAAAACAAAGTAAACAACCATTTCGAAACCATCTGGGTCGAAAGTTAGAAAGCGGTAGCAAAAAGGTTTTGTCTTAGTCGAAAGAAATCATTTAAAACAAAAGTGCAACCCAATCGGAACCATTTCTTTAAATTCATTAAACTCAGTCGAAAGCTAGCAGAGTCGAAAGCCATTCAGTCGAAAGCAAGCATGCACATTTTTTATTTAGAAGTAAAGTGGTCCTTCGATCCCTTCAGAACCCATAATTTCGGCCTCATGTCTTTCGCCTTGTATCCAATTCACTACATACCGATATATTGATACCATGTGCATTCGCTTCGATGGTGTTCCAAGCGGAGGGACCTGGTCGAAAGCCAACCAAGGCAGAAGCATGTGTTAAATGCATCAAAACAGTAAAAAGCATGTAGCAAATAGTTCTTTTCACATAACCCGCTTTTAGTGTCAAATTTTGATTAGTTGTCTTTTTCCTTTACTACTAAAAAGTGCTGCAATTTTCAGAACTAACTAGTTGAATTATTTGCAAAAAGCCCCTTCTCCTTTTAAAAATATATAAAACATTTAAGTCTCATGCTTTAAATAATTTTATATATCCATTAAAATACATAGGAAAATTCTACAAAAATTGCTGAAAATCACTTTTTATATGTTTCCAACATATATTAATTTCAGACCTAAACCAATTATTATTTAACCGTAAATAATTTATAATCCAAAATAACATTTTCTTCACTAAAAATTTTATATAAATTCCACAAAAATTTAGAAAATTTTAAAAATTGAAACCCATCTTCAAAAATAATTTTTCTGGTCTATATAAAAATTCGCAAGGCATTTGGATGTCTAATAGGGTTTTCATATTAAAATATATCATAAAATCAATATGAACATGCATCAATCACCAACAAGTATATATAATCATTTCATCATTCAAAAACATGGCAAAACAGTGCAAATAAATTAGGATTTATCTTAAAACCGAAAACAATAAGAAATATGAGATGTAAACATTATTCAACTTAGCTTTAGAGATTAAAGAGATTGTGATGTGAATGGATTTGATTTGATTTAGCTTCTTCCTTAGCTTTTCTTAATCTTCTTCCCTTTTCTCTTATTAATGGAGGCCAACCTCAAGTTAAAAAATTTATAAAATGAAATGAACGTGTAAGGGATACACGGCAAAGGGTTTAGGGTATATGAACGGCTATTTTACCCCTCTTATATTTTATGTTAACTCTTACTTTAATTCATTGGTTAAATGGCAAGGCTACCCCTTAATAAAAATCAAATCTCAATCCCCTGATCAACACATTATTTTATTTAATTTTACTAATTAAATATTATAAATAATTTTACCAAAAATATAGGATGTTATACACTCCATTCCTTAAAGAATTTCATCATCGAAATTAGGTAAGGAACACAACACATCAACCATAAAGGAAAAACATACCATCAAACAAGTCAGGATAAGTATCTCTAATCTTGGTTTCAATCTCCCAAGTACAATCCCTGTCATCTTCACTCTACTGGACTTTGACTAATCTGACCATCTTGGTTCTAAGCCTCTTCTCATCTCTCGCAACAGTACGAATCGGCTTCCTCACTATAGTCAAGTCATGCTCTACTACTAAGTCTTCTAGCATAGTCGGTGTAATAGTAGTCTTCGGGTCTCTAACACACTTTCTAAGTTGAGAAACATGGAGAACATCATGGACTCCTGCCAAACTGCTCGATAACTCAACCCTATATGCGAGTTTCCCGATCCTCTCAATAATACGAAAGGTCCAACGAATCCTGGTGCCAACTTCCTTGATCTTCTAAATCTAATAACACCCTTCATCGGTGACACCATAACGAAAACCTGATATCCAACTGAGAATTCTAAATCTTTCTGTCTTTTATCTACATAACTCTTCTGCCTGGACTGACCCTCTTTCATCCTGGCTCGAATGACCTCAACTTTTTTTGCAGCTTCTCTGACCAAATCTGGATCAAGAACCAACTTAACCGCAGTCTCTAACCAACATATGGGAGATTTGCATGGCCTTCCATACAGATCTTCAAACGGTGCCATCCCAATACTAGTCTGATAATTATCGTTATACGAAAACTCGATTAAATGCAAATGGTCTTCACATGGTCCTCCGAAATATAAAACACAAGCTCTTAACAATTCTTCCAAGATTTTGTTAACTCTTTCCATTTTTCCATTGGTTTGCGGATGGTAAACGGTACCCATCTTGAGCTTGATTCCCAAAACTTCCTGTAGATCCTTCCAGAACTCGCTATTGAATTAGGAATCTCTATCACTTACTATGCTATTAGGAATTCCATGCTGTCTAACCACATTCTTCATAAATAACTTTGCCAAAACATGTGTCGTTCTGGTTGACTTAACTAGAATGAAATGGTCATCTTTGATCGGTCTGTCCACTATGACCCGTATACTATCATTTCCCTTGCTCGACCTTGGCAACCCATCAATAAAATCCATCGAAATATAATCTCATTTCCATACTGGAATATCCAACGGCTTTTACCTGCTGATAGTTCAAACAATGTTTTACCCATAAGCCCACATCTCGCTTCATACCTTCCCAGAAGAAACTTCTCTTCGTATCCCGATACATCTTAGTTCCTCCAGGATGAACAGTGAACTACGAACAATGGAATTCTCCAAAAACTTCATTCCTTACGTTTCCTACACTCGGAATACATAACCTCCCTTTCTTTCTCAACCAACGATTCTGGTCAAGACTGAAACCATTTAAGTCATCACTCTTGATTTCATCTCTTAACTTTTGGATCATTCAGCTAACACTGGATCCTTCTCATGTTTAGAAACAATCCTTTCAATCGTCACTGGTCAAACTTCCAAACAAGATAATATCACAATTTCTCTGCTAGACCCAGCCTTAGATATCCAATGCACTCTACAATCTGCTAAAGCTTCTAAATCTCTCCACTCAGCAATCATTGCCAACACTGCATTTTGATGTTTCCTGCTAAGTGCATCTGCAACCTTGTTACCTTTTCCAGGTGTATACTCAATCACAAAATCATAAGCAGCGATAAATTCTAACCACCTATGATGCCCCATGTTCAGCTCCTTCTGAAAGAACAAATACTTCAGTGACAAGTGATCTGTATATAACTCAAACCTCTCTCCCAAAAGGTAATGTCTCCACACCTTTAATGCAAAAAAACACTGCAACCAATTCCAAATCATGCTTCAGATACCTGACCTCATGCGGTCTAAACGGTCTAGACGCATAGGCAATCACTTTACCTTTCTGTATTAGCAAGGCTCCTAAACATGTTCCAAACGCACTGCTATAAACCACCAAATCCTGATTCTTTTCCGGGACAACCAACATAGGTGCATGGGTCAATACGTATTTCAAACTATGAAATGCTTCCTCACACTTATCGGTCCACACAAACTTCACATCCTTTCTCGTTAGCTTGATCATCTATGCGGCTATCCGCAAAAAACCCTAAATGAACCTCTGATATAACCCGCTAATCCAAGGAAACTCTTTATCTCAGTCACTGTCTCGGGTCTCTTTCAATAATTCACCGCTTCAATCTTAGTCGGATCTACTGACAACCCTTTCTTTGAGACTACATGACCCATAAACTTCACTTCCTTCTTCCAGAAATGACACTTCGAAAACTTCGCCTTCAGTTGATGCTGCCTCAGTGTCTCAAGCACCACTCTAAGATGAACTTCATGCTTCATCTTATCCTTAGAGTATATCAAGATATCATCTATGAAAACCAATATGAACCTATCCAAGTATTCTTAGAAAACTCGGTTCATTAAATCCACAAAGAAAGATGGCGCATTAGTCAGTCTGAGCGGCATAACTAACCATTCATATGATCCATATCTGGTCCTAAATGCCATCAAAGGTATATTATCCTCTGCTACTCCGAGCCAATGGAAACTTGCTGCCAAATCCAATTGCAAGAATACCTTAGCTCCACTCAAGTGGTCGACTAAATCGTCAATCCTCGGTAACGGATATCGATTCTTTATCGCCCTCTCATTTAACTTAAGATAATCGATACATAGCCTCAACGATTCATCCAGCTTCTTAGCAAACACCATGGTTGCTCCCCAAGGCGAATAACTCGGCCCGATAAAGTTCTTGCCTTCCAATTTCACCAACTGCACCTTCAACCCCCTCAACTCTGTAGGGGTCATTCTGCTTGGCAGCCTACTCACTAGTTCTGCTTCTGAACCAAATCTATCTGAAACTCAATGGCTCATTTATGTAACGACCCAGAATTTCTGTCATTTGAAATTCGTATATTTAATTGATTTTAAATATTAACAAGTAAAATTTGTAAGTCGTATAAATTTTATTTCGAATATCTAGATTTAATTGGATAATTAAATCGATAATTTAATATTTGAAATTAGAGAAATAATTGAAAGTTGGGTTTAATGTGATTAAAATTGATTTGTAAAGTTGTATTAAATCATATTTGAGTTAGAATGATGTTATAGAACTTTTAAAATTGAATTAAAAGTTAATTTGTGGAAATTGAATATTTTAATATTTAATTGACGAGTAAAAATAGTCATTTTTCAAATAATCTCGGATTTCGAAAAAACTAGTTTCATCGGATCCGTAATGTTAAATTATTATAAGATTTCAAATTTCGCGTCAATCAGATTTACCGTTTGTCCGGGGCAAGCCAAAACGCATAGAAATTAGTTTAACCGATTTAATTTAGATTTGATCGTTTATTTCTGTAACTCGCACATATGATCAAATTAGCTTCTGAAACACGTTCCATTGTGTTCAAAACGTGGGTAAAACATTATAAACGTCAACCGACACGCTTCGTTTGGAGTTCGGAAAATTTCGGATGAATAGTGTTTTGGCAATTTTCTATATAAGGACCTCATTTTCTTTGTTTTGCTCAAACCCTAGGGTTTCAAGCTTCAGCTGCCACCCATATTCAATGGCCGAAAATGTTCACTTCTTCCTCCTCGTTTTTCTTCTAATCCATACATTATTTCGAGGAATCTTCAACTACAACTTTCTAGAGCTTGATGAGAGCTATACATCCAACGGTCGATTTAGCCTATCTCTTCACGGATCGACGTGAATTTGGCGATGAACGTCATATGTTCGTGAACGTTTTTTGAAGCACAGGGACAACCGAGCTTGATGATACTCTGTCCTTGGGAAGCTTTCTCGTTGGGGTTCGATTTGAGGGTCGCTGGTCATTATATTGTTGGTCGTTGGAGGGGTGATAGACGATGAAAGGTAACGGCTATGGGTTTCTTTTGAAACCTGGAGGAACAAACGCGGGTGGGAGAAGATGCAATCTACGGCCAGGATGCTAGGGTTTGAAAACGTGCGGCAGAGATTGAATAAAGGTTTAAAAATAGAAAAGAATTGTAAATTTATTTATATTAAAATTCGTATAAACTTTGTAACGCGATATCTTTGTCATACGAGGTCCGTTTCGTACGAAACGAGTTGTGTCGGGTTCGTATTGACGAGCACTACGCAATGGAGCTGGATTGGAATTTATTGGAGCTAGTGTGAATTTTGCGTAAAATTAAACGCGTGTTTAATTTTATTCGGAACGAAACACTGCAACTTTTATTGGAAGCAAGGTGAGAACTTCTCACTCAATCGAATTTGTTTCGATTTAAATTTTAAATAGTTAAATTTAAAATTGCTTGATTGTGTTGATTGTATGCTTGGATGATAAATTGCTATATGTTGTATTGAAATAGACCCTATACGCCGCATATTAAGCGGAGGTTATTTTATTAAAGACATATACCGCGTTATTCCACCTTGAAGTGGAATTGGCATTATATATGTACTTGGAGTTGATTTCCCACATTATATAGCGGATGAGACCCTATTGCGTCGCATAATAGCGGATAATATTTTATATAAACCCATGTACCGCGATATCCCGTCTTGAAACGGGATTGGTATTGTGCTAACATTTGTGGATGTAAGGAAACAGGTTGGAGGGATCCAACTGGATTCCTCAAATAATTGAATTTGTTTCAATGTTGTGTGTTGATAATTTATAATCTCTGTGTGATTATCTTTGTGATTGAAATCGTTGATGGCTAGAATTTAGCCGAATATAATTTTGGTATCGTTAGATACCGGAAATAAATAAAAAATTGATTTTTGGAAATTCAGGTTTAAAGTTATATTAAAATTTATTTTTGAGAATTGTATAAATTTTAAAAAAGGAATTCTAAAATAATAAAGCTTTATTTATAATCTTATTGAATAAAATTTCAAAATATGTTTAATAAATGGATTTCGGGTAATATTATTCAAAGGTTGAAGAATGTATTCAAAATACGGATTTTAAAGAGTTTGAAAAATAAAAGAATTGGTTTTCTTTAAAAGGAATTTATTTTTAAAAGGAAATAAAATTTGAAAATCCATTTGGAAATTTATTTGGTGTTTTGAAAAGAATTTGGAATCAATTTGAAAATCGATTTGGGGTTTAGTAGAAATTGATTTCAATTTGAGATTTGAATGAAATTCACTTGGTGTTTAATTTCTTGGAAAATCAATATGGAATTTGATTTGGTTGTTTTCGAAATCAATTGAAAATTTTAATTGTTGTTGAAAGTGAATATTTGAAATCGATTTGAAAATCGTATATCAGTGGATATTTGGAAATTTAAATTCACCATGGAATTTATAAAGGAAAGGAAAATTTGTTTAAAAATAAACATTGATTTAATTTTGAAGCATGGAAATAAATTTACGGATTTGGAACGCAAATTTTAAATTAAATCGGTAAGGATTTATTTAATTGGTTTAAATGAACCATTTTGAAAAGAAAGTGTATTCTCCTTGGAAAGTCAAATAAAATTTCTGAATAGCTTTGAAAGATAGATATATATATATATGTGTGTGTGTGTGTGTGTATAATTCTAGAATTTGTTTTGAAAAGGATACTTTGGAGAAATTAACTTCTTAAATTGTTTTAAATCCTCTAAGTAAAGGTTTATTAAGTTGATATAGAAATGATTATTTCTAAGATTTAATCAATAATTGTTTTAGAAAATAGTTATTTAAATAGTTATACTCTATCTACTAATTTTATTTTGAAAATTAGTTTGGACTTAAGTTATATGTAATATTGGTATAATATTTTTATAACTAATATTTTAAGTAAAGTGTTTAAAGAAAAATAGTTTTATTTCAAAGTGTTTTCCCGATATATTTTGGATAAGTGTTATAAATTATTTTAAAGTATTTGAACTTGGCAGATTTCCAGTGAAAATGAATAAATATTTGGAATTGTTTCCGCGTAAGGAAAATGATTTGAAATTTGTATTCAAAAGTTGTAAAGGTGAAAAGTGATTTGAAATTTGATTTCAAATGGTTGAAGTGTGGAAAAATATATCTTGTAAAGATATTTTTGGAAAATTATTTGGAATCTGGTGATGTTGTGCATATCTATTGATGGTTAAATAACCAACTATCAATATTTACCTTTAAATGGGTATTTGTTGTGATTTTCTTGAATTTGAATGCTACACTTATTTTAAAATAAGCGCTCGTTATTCGGTTTAGCCGGGAGAGGACCTTTGGGTCATAAATCCCATTCTGAATAGTGATACGTCGTAATGGATAGCATTTGAAGACCGGTGTTGAAGATTGGATATTTTCGAAAATGGAAGGATTACTGTCGAATGTCTCTACATCGGTTGATCCCCGATATAGAGATTTTATCACCCTTTGTGATGGGAATTCCGGATGTGATTAGGGAATATCCGGATTTGCAAGGGCTTCTTTGGAAGTGCCTTCGGTTCTGTTCGATCCCGGAACGGACTTGTATGGATGTGTGTCTGACATTACAATTTGAGATGTAAAGCTGGTTTCTATCAAATACATTTCTATTGGTGGCGGAAAATTTATTCTCTTAGCTTAACACCTTTCTTTGAGACGTACGAGCTCAGAGGTTATGTAGTTGATGGTTACTAGTGATATATTCCTAATTTGGTAATGTGGCACGCTGAGTGCTGCTGATCATTTGTTGATCAAAGCGTGGCTTTTGTGAAAAGCGTAGCTTTGTGGACGAGACTTCGTCGAACCTCACAACTTGGTAAAGGTCAAAACAGGAAGAATGCAGCAAGGTTATTTGGGGATAGAGCCCCCATAGGGTATGTACATTTCCCTCTGGATAGAGGTGGTATTATGGTATGGAGCCCAGATACTTAACCTATGTGGTTGCTGCAAATTTATTTCTTTGTGGTTGTTGGTGAATCCCGGAATAAAGTTCGGTTACGACCAGGGGACGGCATACTCGTGTCAGTAGTTACCTAGTTCACAGGTAACCCGACCTTGTGTTGGCAGAGATCCGGTTAGGTTCTCGGAGCGTCTTTCCAGAGGCGTACCATTGTGGCAATGGGAAGTTCCTTGGCCTGAACATTTATTGGAAAATCCAAAGAAACAATATGAGCCCTGTACGGTTTTAGTTGTATGACCTGCCATGGAATATGGCGGTAACCTGCTATTGAACATGGTAGCTATAGTAGGCATAGTTCGGAATGTCTATGATGGCTAAGATTAATATTATACTTTCGAAATGTTTCTACACTATGCACTAATAATAATAATAATAATCAAATGATTCTACATAGTAAGCATCTTTGACTATCATAACGAGAAATCTCCTCCAATTCAGCGTTTGCATTGTGTGTGTGGCGGGAGGCCTTATGGTAGTTTCATTTTCCAAAAGCATAGCGTATTTCTTTTAAATTCCTTTGTTTTCTTTCGTAAAAGATAAACTGTTTTAAGTTCTCACACCAGTCCCATGACTGACCTGGAGTTTATTGTTCCCTTTCTAAACTCTGGGTGCCTATCAATTTCCACACGGGCAGTTTAGAGTCAGATTATTAGGATATTATGGAATTCAGGAGGTGCTGTGGAAATCAAGAGTTGGAGCTGATCGGTGAAACGTATCACTTGTATATGATATCATCTTTTCCGCTGTATATTCAGTTGTAAGGACAAGTTCATATAATTGTCCTGTTGTGTTGTGTTGTAAGTTGACTCTGATGATGCAATGTATAAAATGTACAGTTCTTTTGATTTAAAGATTATTCATTTATCTATTATATGTTGTTCCGCTACGATTGTGAGATTCTGATATTGTTTCTGTTGCTTCTTCTTTCTTACTTCTTCTATCTTTTTCTTCTTCTTAAACCCTAAGGGTTCGGTTTTCCAGCATTCGATTGTTCGGCAGTTGATACAGTGGACGTATTAATGTCGATATTCGGGGGTCGAAGAATCGGGTCCTGACAGTTTAGGTGGCAGTCCAACTATAGGCTCAAATACATCCGTGAATTTCCTAACCACGAAAACTCGATTCAGCTCATCTTCCAACTCCACAACACCCAACAAAGCAATCACCTCACCATTAGAACCTTTTACGGTATAAATTATTTGATCACTACAATCAAAGTGTCTAAGTGATATTTTTCTATCTTGACAAAATATCCTAGCATCATACTCACTTAACTAATCCATCCCAAGAATAATCTCGAACCCCACAAAATCAAACACATGCAAACTACAAACAAAGGTATGACCTAACAAGTAAAACTCTAACTGGTCACATCTCAACCCTAGAGTTGCATACCCTTCTATTGGATTCGCAACCCATAAGGAAGTAACAAAATACGCGGGTTCTAGGTTAGGCATATCTATCAAACATTTACATATAAAAAAATAAGGAGCACCAATATCAAACAGAATGCTAACAGACATAACATGAATCTAAAGTGTACCTCCCAAACCTGCTTGTCTTTTCTCCTGGGCTGTTGGCTTCGAAGCAGCAGGCTCCAATGCATACACCTTACCATTTCCATCCTTAGCGGACTCCTTGCACTAGTTCTTTTAATGGCCAATCTGGTTACAATTGAAGCACCTGACATTCTTCTTCCCGACTACCTCCGTTGGCTTTGCAGTACGACACTCATTAGCAAAATGCTCCTTCTTGTCGCACTTGAAGCAAACAAGCTTAGACTTCCCTTTCTTAGCTACTCCATCCTTCTGAGCACTCTTCTTAGTAATAACTTCCTCTTCTAATTCTACCCGACTTGGACCTCCTTAGCCTTACTCTTTTCTAGGGAATAAAGAATCTCCTCATGCCTTAAGGTCATCTCCACTACAAAATCAGAAGGATCTCTAATATGAGGTAATGTAGCCCTTGCTAACTCAGGCTTTAATCCCATAATGAACTTCTCATTCTTCTTCATTACTGTATCCACTGAAGCATACCCATATTTGGCCAACTCCTCAAACCTCCTAGCGTACTCCAGAACAGACATCTTTCCTTGCTCTAACTCGACAAACTTTCTGATCAGAGCTGACTGTGCCATCGCAGACATGAACCTCTCTTGGAACCTTCCCTTGAAATCTTCCCATGTCAAGGTTTCCTCATCCATACTAGCGGTCACACTGTTCCACCAAAACAAAGCTGCTCCCTGAAGCTGTCTCGGAGCAAGCCTTCTCTTCTGCTCATCATTGAGCCCCAAGTTTGCAAAGATTTTCTCACAGTGCAGAAACCAATTTTCCACCTCTATAGCATCATCTGTTTCTAAAAATGTCTTCCCTCCAAGCTTAGCATAATCCCCGCTCAACTTTGCATAATGGTTAATTACCGAAACTTCGAAATTCCTGCCCCTGCAGCATCCCCTCCTACTACTTCAACTGTAATTCCAGCTTACATCATATTCACAAAAAACTGATACATAGATCTCATGTCCACTTGCGTGACTTCAGCACCTACATTCTCTGTTTGTGCCTGACCTTGGGTCCTCCTCGCGTCAGGTTAGGCATTCCCATCAGTGCCTTCCCCTCCTGGGTTAACTCTTCCTCTTCTACCATCCATATCTGTATTCAAACCTCATGAGATACAAAAAATAATCTAACAAAGATAGAAGACTAAAGATAAAGTGTATAACTATATATAGCAAATACAAGTACGTTACTATAACACTATCTCATACCCCGATCTTACTTTAATTCCTTAGGATTATGTTCTAAAAACCATTTAGTTAAAGTTTTGCATAAATCTCTGCTCTGATGCCAAGTTGTAACATCTCATTTCTAGAGGCCAAAATCTCAGCGCTACAGATGTTGCAGTCATCCATAGTATTAACTTCTGGTGACAAAATACGATTATGCTAATGGTATTCATATTATCAGAAGGACTTCAATATGAACAAATCCACAGATTCCAAAAACAACATTTTACTGGTTACTTTTCAAAACAGATTCATATTCAAATTAAATAATCCCATATCATTTTCCAAGTAAAGATCAAATATAATCATTACAAAAATACACTAAGAGCAACATATGACGATGCCCCCTTGATTGAGAAGAGCCAATATAGTCATATCTAACTTAATATACACAGCGAAATCAAAACAAGATAAAATTATAACTCCTAATTAGCTATCCGTCAACCACTTGCTCGTCTCCGGAAGCTTTATTTTTCAAAATTTCTAAAACCTTAACCCTCAGCTTACTCAAATCAATTTTAAGCACCTGAGAGTTTAAAGGGAAACAAAAACATTGAATCAGACATCAAACCAATGCATATGATATCAAGGAACTGGTACGTAATGAATTGAATGTAGGCGGAAGGTATAGAGTCGAAACCAAGGGTTCCAAAGGGGTTGAGGCATTATTTTCTTTTTAAAAGAAAATGTGCCTGCTTGCTTTCGACTAAGTAGCTTTTGACTTGGATAGCCTTCAACTAGTTTAAATGGATTTAAAGAAATGGTTTCGATTGGGTTGCGCCTTTGTTTCTAAATAAATGCTTTCGTCTAATTTGAAACCTTTTAACTGCCGCATTCTACCTTCGATTCGGCTGGGTTTCGAAAGGGTTGTTCTGGTTTTTAAACTTGACTGCTTCTCCAATGCTTTCAAAGGGATGGTTTTGACACCATCAATTCTTTACTTAAGAATGATTATGAAAGGAATGCTTTCGACTTCAATGGGTTTCTGATCATTTTGCTCTAGTTGAAGGCATAATCCAAATCGACCGAGACAGTTATCAAAGGTTTCGAAGGAGTTAATTTTTGAATGGTTTCGAAAGGTTTCCACATGTGTTAAATTGAACCCAAAGGCTTTCGAAAGGTTTAGTGTCTTAATGGTTTCGAAAGGGTTTTAAATGAGGGTTTCGAAGGGGTGGTTCCTCAATGATTTCGAAAGATTTTGAAGATAGGTTTTCCAATGGTTTCGAAGGAGTCAAAAGGGAAGGTTTTTCCAGTTATTTCAAAAGGATTAAAAGGAAAGGATTTCCTAAGGTTTCAAAAGGTAACATTTAAAGTTTTAAAAGAAAGATATCTAAGGTTTTTTTAAAGCTTTCAAAAGGAAAGAATTCTAAAGGTTTCAAAAGGGTTTTGAGAATGGTTTCAAAAGGAAGAATTTGGCCTTTTGGCCTAGATTAAATAAAGGGTTTTGCTTGATTTGGAAAGAGGTACTTTTAATGGTTTCGAAAGGGATAGTTTCAATGATTCGAAAGGAGGACTTTTAAGGGTTTAAATGTTTTCGTCAACTAAGATTTGAGTAAAGTATATATATTATATATACATATATATAACTAGCAAGGTGATTCTGAGTAAAACATAGAACATATAAATTTTCCTTGTTTGAGTTTGATTTAAAGGTTTTAAATCATTTTGAAATGGTTTTCAACAAAAATTATGGGAAGAGATCCTAAGTAAAACGACTCATATATTAGAATACCAGATGAGACTGGTATAGGATCGTGCCCTATACATTAGCTATTATCCCCCAACTAATTTTGTCCAAAATTCCAGTATGTATGGCTTTGCCACAGGTAAGACTAAAATTATGTTTACACACAGAAAGGAATATATGTTTGTATACAGATAGGTTATTAGTAAGCCCGCAAAACCATCAAGATCAAGAGACCCTAGAAGATATTATGTTCAGGACGGATCGTCTAAAAGGGGAGCATTTAACAGATAGTTAAGGACAGACCATTCAAAAGAAGAGTGTCTAACAGATGTTAGATAAATTTTGATATATTTTTTGGTAGACCCAGAGTCAGCCAAAGGTTAATAATTAGTCAAACAAAACTATAATGTTCAAACAGATAGTTCATTTATTACCTGTTATGTATGTTTACATAATAATGCTTTACATATTTTAAAAAAATTTGGTTGCAGAAAAAGATATGCAAAAGATATGTTCTAAAGGATGTTTTCGAGGGGAAACTCGTTCTGCTACGTGGTATGGTCTTACTTAACATAGTATAACCGAGATGTATAGTATTATTCACACCAGGCTTTTTTTCTGACTCGAAACTTTTGTTTGCCCTTAACTCTTGGGTGCTCAAAATTGATTTGAGTAGGATGAGGGTTAAGGTTTTCAAGTTTTAGTAATTTTGATGAATAAAGCTTCCAAAGACGAGTAAGTGGCTGACGGTTAGCTAATTAGGAGTTATAGTTTATCTTCTTTTGATTCCACTGTGTATATTAAGTAAGGTATGACTATACTGACTCTGATCAACCAAGGAGGCATCGTTATATGTCGCTCTTGGCATATTTTTGTAATGATTATAATTGACCTTTGCTTGGGAAACGTTAAGGGGTTATGTAATTTGAATACAGAACATATGTTTCGAAATATAATGGAAAATTCTGTTCTAAAATATATGATTTGTTTCTTATTCAAGTGCTTCTGATATTATAGATACCATTAACATAGCTTTATTTAGTTGTCGAAAGTTAATACCATATATGACTGCTACATCTGTAACACTTAGCTTTGGGCCCCTATATACGGGATGTTACAACTTGGTATCAGAGCATAGGTTTATGAATAACTTTAAACTAAAAATGATTTTTAAATCATAATCCTTAGGAATTAGAGTAGGAATGGTGTATGGGATAATGCTATAGTAACGTACTTGAATTTTCTATATATAAGAATACGCTTTATCTCTAGTCTCCTATATTTGCTAGGTTATTTTTTGTACCTCATGAAGTTTGAATACAGATATGAATGGTAAAAGAGGAAGAGTTAACCAGGATGGAAGGGCATCGAGGGGAATGCTAGACCTAACGCGAGGAGGACCCAAGGTCGGGGACAAGCAGAGAATGTAGGTGCTGGAGTTCCGCAGATGGACATGGAAGTTATGTTCCGCAGAGGAAAGCCATTTATCAGAACCAAGGATGCTATAAAGGTGGAGAATTGGTTACTGCACTGTGAGAAAATCTTTGCAGACTCGGGGTTCAATGATGAGCAAAAGACGAGGCTTGCTTCGAGACAGCTCTAGAGAACATCTTTGTTTTGGTGGAATAGTGTGACGGTTGGTATGGATGAGGAAACCTTAACATGGGCAGATTTCAAGGAGAGGTTTCAGAAGAGGTTCATGTCTGCAACGGCACAGTCAGCCTTGAGAGCGAAACATAATCAACTTGAATTCGGGACAGCTATTCGAAATCTTAGGTAAAGACTTGATTTGTTATCTCATGTCTGCTTTTTGTGAAAAAAGACCAATTGAAGTGGAGGGTTTCTTCAAACAATAAGGAGCCGAGGCAACTATTCAATCAAATGATATTGAGCACGTTTTCCATCTCTTCTCGAGAAACAAGTGGGGTATTTCTTTGCAAAATTATGCTCAATTAAGTTTGTTGAGTTAGAGCAGGGAAAGATTTCTCTTCTGTAGTACGCTAGGAGGTATAAGGAGTTGGCTAGATATGAGTATGCTTTGGTGGATATAATAATGAAAAGGAACAAGAAGTTTATCAAGGGATTGAAGCCTGAGTTAGCAAGGGCTGCGTTATCTCATATTAGAGATCCTTCTGATTTTGTAGTAGAGATGGCCTTAAGGTATGAGAAGATTCTTGATTCTTTAGAGAAGAGTAAGCCTAAGGAGGTCCAGGTTAGGAAAAATCAGAAGAGAAAGTTCTTTCCTAAGAAGGGTGCTCTGAAGGGTAGAGCAGCTAAGAAAGGAAAGTCCGAGGTGGCCTGTTTCATGTGCGACAAGAAGGATCATTTCGCCAATGAGTGTCGTACTAGAAAGCAAAGGAGGTGGTCAGAAAGAAGAACATCAGATGCTTCAACTTCGACCAGATAGGACACTATAAGAATCAATGCAAGGAGCCCGCTAAGGATGGAAAGGGCAAGGTGTATGCACTGGAGCCTGCTGCTTAGAAGCCAACAGCTCAGGAGAAAGGAAAGGTAGTTTAGGGAGGTACGCTTCAAATTCATGGTATGTCTGTTAGCGTTCTATTTGATACTGGTGCATCACATTCTTTTATATCAAAATGTTTGATAGATAAGCTTAACCTAGAACCCACGTGTTTAGTTACCTCCTTACGAGTTGCGAATCCAATAGAAGGGTATGCAACTCTAGGGTTGAGATGTGACCAGTTAGAGTTTGACTTGTTAGGTTATACTTTTGTTTGCAGTTTTCATGTGTTTGATTTTGTGGGGTTTGAGATTATTCTTGGGATTGATTGGTTAAGCAAGTACGATGCTAGGATATTCTGTCAGGATAGGAAATATCTCTTAGACACCCTGACTGTAGAGATAGGATTGTTTATACCATAGAAGGTTCTAGCGGTAAGGTAAATGATTTATTGGGTGTTATATGGTTAGAAGATAAGTTGAGTCAAGTTTTTGTGGTTAGAGAATCCGCGGATGTTTTTGAACATGTAGTTGGATTGCCACCAAAACGAGCCATTGAGTTTCAGATAGATTTGGTTTCGAATGTAGAACCAGTTAGTAGGCCACCAAGCAAAATGACCCCTACAGAGATATGGGAGTTGAAGGTGTAGTTAGTGGATCTGGTAGGTAAGAGTTTTATCAGACCGAGTAGTTCACCTTGGGGAGCAGTCGTAGTGTTTGCTATGAAGCCGGACAGATCGTTGAGGCTATGTATCGATTATCGTAAGTTGAATGAAAGAACGATAAAGAATTGATATCCATTGCCCAGAATTGACAATTTGTTTGACCGGTTGAGTGGAGCCAAGATATTTTCATAGTTAGATTTGATAATGGGTTTCCATCAGCTCAGAGTAGCAGAGGATAGTATACTTTTGACGATGCTTAGGACAAGATATGGATCGTACGAATGGTTGTTACGTCGTTCGGACTAACTAATGCGCCGACATTCTTTGTGGGTTTAATGAAACGAGTTTTTCGAGAGAACTTAAATAGGTTCTTATTGGTTTTTATAGATGATATCCTGATATACTCTAAGGATGAGGAGGAGCATGAAGTTCAACTTAGAGTGGTGCTTGAGACGCTAAGAAAGCGTCATCTAAAGGTGAAGTTATCGAATTGTCATTTGTGAAAGAAGGAAGTGAAGTTTCCGGATCATGTAGTCTCAGAGAATGGGTTGTCAATAGATCTGACTAAGATTGAAGCGGTGAATAGTTGAAAGAGACCCGAGATAGTGAAGGATTTAAAGACTTTCCTTAGATTGGCTGGACATTATTGGAGGTTCATTAAGGATTTTTCGTGGATAGCGGTACCGATGACCAAGCTAACAAGAAAGGATGTGAAGTTTGTGTGGACTGATAAGTGTAAGGAAGCATTCCAGAGTTCGAAACACTTATTGACCCATGCACCAGTTTTGGTTGTTCTAAAAGGGAATGAGGATTTGGTGGTTTATACAGATGCATATTGAACAGGGTTAGGAGCTGTTCTGATGTAGAGAGGTAATGTGATTTTCTACGCTTCTAGACAGCTTAGACCGCATGAGGTCATATGTCCGACACATGATTTGGAAATGACTACAGTTATTTTTGCTTTGATGGTATGGAGACATTACCTTTTGGAAGAGAGGTTTGAGTTATATACAGACCATAAGTCATTTAAGTATTTGTTCTCACAGAAGGAGCTGAATATGAGATAGCAAAGGTGGTTAGAGTTTATTGTTGCCTATGATTTTGGGATTGAGTACACACTGGAGAAACACAACGATCAAGAGTTTAAGGGATGGAACTGAGAGCGATGACTTGAAAGATTTTAGTCTTGATCAGAATGGGTGGTTGAGAAAGAAAGGAAGATTATGTGTTTCGAGTGTAGAAAACACAAGGAAAGAAGTCTTGGAGGAATGTCATCGTTCGAAGTTCTCTATTCATCCAGGAGGAACTAAGATTTATCAGGATATGATAAGAAGTTTCTTTGAGGAAGGTATGAAGTGTGATATTGGCTTATGAATAAAGAAGCGCCTGTATTGCCCACAAGCAAAGGCTAAACACCAGAAGCCAAGTGGACTGCTTCAGCCATTAGATATTCAGGTTTGGAAATAAGATTCTATTTTCATGGATTTTATTGACAGATTGCCAAGGTCGAACAATGGAAATGAAAGTATATGGGTTATAATGGATAGAATGACCAAGAGTGCCCATTTGATTCCAGTTAAATCAACTAGGACGGCACCTGGCGAATTTGTTTATGAAGAATGCAGCTAGACTGCATGGAATCCTAGTAGTATACTTAATGATAGAGATTTCTTATTCAATAGCGAGTTTTGTAAGAGTCTACAGGAAGTTTTGGGAACCAAGCTCAAGATGCGTACCGCTTACCATCCGCAAACAGATAGACAAATGAAAAGAGTTAACAAATATTGAAAGATTTGTTAAGAGCTTGTGTATTAGATTTTGGAGGATCATGGGAAGACCATCTGCATTTAGTCGGGTTTTCATATAATAGTTACCAGACTAGTATTAGGATGGCACCGTTTGAAGATTGGTATGGAAGATCATCTGAATCTCCCGTATGTTGGTTGGAGACTTGGGATATGTCAGTTCTTGGTCCAGATTTGGTTAGGGAAGCTGCATAAAAGATTGAGGTCATTCGAGCTAGAATAAAGGAGGCTCAGTCTAGGCAGAAGAGTTATGCAGATAAAAGACGGAAAGATTTAGAGTTCTCAGTTGAAGATCAGGTTTTTGTTAAGGTGTCACGATGAAAGGTGTGATCAGATTTGAAAGATCAGGAAAGTTGGCATCGAGATTCGTTGGACCTTTTTGTATTGTCGAGAGAATCAGAAACTAGCATATAAAGTCGAGCTGCCGAGCAGTTTGGCAGGAGTCCATGATGTTTTCTATGTTTCTATAGTGAGAAAGTCGATTCAAGTGAATATGGAACATATGTTTTCTATAGTGAGAAAGCAATTTGGCAAGAGTCCGTAATGTTTTCCATGTTACCGATGAAGGGTGCGAGCAGTTTGGGAAACGTTAAGAGATTATGTAATTCGAATATGGAACATATGTTTTGAAATGTAATGAAATTTTTTATTTCAAAACCTGATTAGTTTCATATTCAAGTGCTTCTGATATTACAGATATCATTAATATAGCCGTATTTAGTCGTTCAAAGTTAATATTATAAATGACTACAGCATCTGTAGCGCTTAGCTTTGGGCCTTCAAATACGTAATGTTACAACTTGATATCAGAGCTTAGGTTTATGAATAGCTTTAAACTAAAAATGATTTTTGAAAACATAATTCTTAGGAATTAGAGTAGAATTGGGTATCGAATAATTCTATAGTAACATACTTGTATTTGCTATATATAGGTATGCACTTTATCTCTAGTCTCCTATCTTTGCTAGGACATTTTTCTGTATCTCATGAAGTTTGAATACAGATGTGGATAGTAGAAGAGGAAGAGTTAACCCAGGAAGGGAGGGCACCGAGGGGAATGTCATACCTAATCTGAGGAGGACGCAAGGTTAGGCACAATCATAGATTGTAGGTGCTGGAGTTCCGTAGATGGACATGGGAGCTATGTATTGGTTTTTTGTGAATATAATGCAAGCTGGAATTGCAACTGGAGTAGTAGGAGGAGATGCTGAAGGAGCAGGAGTTCTGGAAGTTCCAATAGTTAGCAATTATGCTAAGTTGAGCGAAGATTATACTAAGCTTGGAGGGAAGCCATTTATCAGAATCGAGGATGCTATAGAGATGGAGAATTGGTTGCTGCACTACAAGAGTATCTTTGCAGACTTAGGGTTCAATGATGAGTAGAAGAGGAGGCTTTCTTTTAGACAACTTCAGCGAGCTGCTTTATTTTGGTGGAATAGTGTGACTGTGGCAGTGGTTGAGGAGACCATAACATTGGCAGAGTTCAAAAGGAGGTTCATGTCAGTGATGCCATAGTCTGTTTTGATCCTGAAGCTTGCTGAGCTAGAACATGGCGAGATGGCTATTCTAGAGTATGCTAGTAGGTTTGAAGAGTTAGCCAGATATGGTTATGCCGCTGTGGACACAGTAATAAAAAGGAATGAGAAGTTTATCAGGGGAATGAAGCTTGAGTTGGCTAGTGCTACCTTTCTGCATATTAGAGATCCCTTTAACGTGGTAGTGGACCTAGGCAATGAGACATTAAGAGATGTTTGCTTGTCAGGAGAAGAATAAGGTGAAAGAAATCCAGGTCGAGCAAGGTCAGAAGAGGGAGTTCTTTCACAAGAATGGTGCTCAGAAAGGTGAAGCAGCCAAGAAGGGGAAATCTGAGGTGGTCCGTTTCAAGTGCGACAAAAAGGGTCACTCGCCAATGAGTGCCGTATTGGAAGCAAAGGAGGGGATCGGAAAGAAGTGTTGAAAACTTGGGTGGCTATAACACAATGTTGGATCTTAAGGCTATTCAGATACTAGAAGTGGTGAATTGTGTATTAACTACTTACTTATGAATATAAAATTGTATTTACTCAAATTGCAAACATAAAGACATAATCAGAGAATAAGTAAGTAATAAAGTAAAATGCAGTAATGTAAATAACACCCGGATTTTTATACTGGTTCGGATTAACCAATCCTACATCCAGTCCCGCACTCTATCGTGTAGAATTCCACTATAATCGCTTGCTTTCCACGGGTGGAAAGAACACCTTTACAATCTTGGTTTCACGGACTACAAGACACACCCTCTTGATTTTACAAGCTACAAGAACACTTTCTCTTTATCACCAACAGCAAACTATGGCAAGTGGTTGTATCTTCAATACAGATTCTTGCAGATTCGGTACAATGATCCTATATACCTCCAATGACAATATATCTTTGAATTCTTTGAGGAATAGGATGAAATCAGAGAGAGAATGATGTGAATTCAAGTACAACTCTCTGATGTTCTGTGGTTTGCAAATCAGTGAAGAATTGGAGTGAAACAGTATCGATTTGCAAGAAGATTGAAAGAGTATGCAATGGATTTCTTTTGCAAATGTTTGGAGAAGAAGGAGTAAGAGAAAATAAGAATTCTTGATGTTAAAATTCGTTTTCAGAGGGCTTTATATAGTGGTTGAAGAGACGTGTCTTTTAGTGAAGAGGTGGAGGGATATGTCTTTTAATTTGAAATTTGAAATTCTGAAAAACAGCTAGCATGTCGACATCCCCCTACCCCCCATGTCGACATGGGTGTGTTGCAAAATGAACAACAACACTAATAAGTGTTGAAAATTTTAAGCATTTCAAATTACGTTGTATTTGTGGATTTTTGTGAATCGGTTGAGGTCAATGGTTGATGATCTTCAAGTATAATTTCCATGAGATCTTTAACAAGATATTCTAAGGTTCAACAAACTCCTCATCACTTCAAACACCTTTATCCTTCAGCATTCTTCTCTAATTGAGTTTTTTTCTTCAACTGATTTACCTTCTTCTATAATTCATTTGCTTCCACTGATTTCTTTTTCATCTCTGTAAATGTCTCCATAATATATCTGATATGACTGCATAACTCGAAGATACGTTAGTAGTAATATTTATGTGGCTCTTGTCATCAAAATCAATACCTAGGGTATTAACAATCTTCCACTTTTTGATGATGACAACCATATAAATATTTGAGAGATAAAATATAATACTTTTATATTTGACTCCCCCTAACTCTATGCACTCCCCATATCATTTTGCCTAGTATATTTATACCTTTTCTCCCCCTTGTCATCAACAAAAAGGGCGAAAAAGAGTCACTTAAATCACTGCTAGACAATATGTAGAGTTTGTATATAGAGATAAATGCTTACAAATAAAACACATGAGGTGAAACCAAATCAATTCAAAACATAAAATAAACTTATCTGATAATAAGATGAGTTTTAGAGTTACTAACTTTGGTGATGCCAATAACAAATCCTTTTATATTTATCCAATGTTCAATAGCTTTTCATATGCTTTGAGCATCTACTATCTGATATACATTGTTTGGTACCTGAAAAATTATAAAATATGCACACTGGTACTCTTTTTATTTTGGGGTCCATGGGGTTAAGTTTTGGGATGCCAAACCCATAAAGAGTTTGATTGTCCTCTCAAAATATAATCATTAGATGAATGAACCTTATTAATAAAATTATCAATATATTTTTCTTTTTCAGTATCATCCAAACTTTTTGGAACCCATAAATTAATGAACCTATTTGGAGGTTTCACCTTTAATTTCCTAAGTTTTGGTTTGAAATTGATAGCCTGAACAAACTTAGTATTTTGAATACTATTTTTCTTTGATTTAGCCTTAGGGTGTATCCAAGTCCATGTTTATTCCTAGTGTGTTTAGATGCAGATAATAATTTTTGTTGATTATCCTTCCCTTTGTTAAATTTATCAATATCAGTTTTCATTTTGTCAAAATCCTTATTACGGTTAACAATAACATTATCTAGAGATATTATTTTGTCATTCAGATCGGTGATCTGTGACTTCATTGAAAGATTTTCTGATTTTAAGGATTCATTTTCACTTTTTAGTTTTTCAAAACTTCCAAGTGTCAAATCCTTTTCATCATTATACCCATTAAGTCTTTCAATTTTATCTTTTAGACATTGTTTTTATTCAGTTAACCTTTTATTAAATATTTTTAATCTATCTATCTCTGCCAAACTATTGTTGTACTCTTTCCTAAGTATTTTATATCCCTGATTTATATCATTCAAAACATTAGTAATTTCTTTATTAAAATTCCATACTGGTCATCCTTTGCCATAAAGCACATGTTGGCTGTTTCTGAATCACTATCACTTGATGATGTATCTGAATCATCCCATTTTGCATTGAATGCCTGTTTCCTCTCCTTATTGAAAGTGTTTGACTTTGATTTCATCAGTTTGGGACAGTCTCTTTTCAAATGACCGGGTTTATCACATTCAAAACACTTAACAACATTTCCATTTCTAGAATTATTGTTGTTAATTTTTCGAAGTTTGTTTGTTATCCAATACT
Source organism: Allium cepa (assembly GCA_030765085.1). NCBI lineage: Eukaryota > Viridiplantae > Streptophyta > Magnoliopsida > Asparagales > Amaryllidaceae > Allium > Allium cepa. Next base: position 43,369,975 of record CM060940.1, on the reverse strand, counting down.
TCAAGAATTTCTTGAACTTCTTGGTCATAAACTCGATATCATCATCAATAGCATCATCATCTGGTTCATCTTTGTCGATCATAGCATTGGGTGCTAGTGATTTTTTCTCATTTGCCTGATTCTCTTTTTTAATCTGCAACTTTACTTCATAGGACATTAGGTTACCAATTAAATCTTCTAATTTCATAATACTAATATCATTGGCTTCTTCAATTGCCAGAGTCTTCTGATCCCATTCACTAGGAAGTGAATTCAAGATCTTTCTGACTTGGTCTTCTTAAGTAATTTTCTTTCCCAATGATATTAAGGCATGTACTATATCTTGAAATCTAGAATACATATCAGAAATAGACTCATTTGGTTTCATTTGAAAGAGTTGAAATTGGTTAGTTAGCATAGATATCTATTTTACTTTATTGGTGCCTTCATGTGTGACTTGTAGAGTTCTCCAAATTTCATATGCAGAATTACAAATAGACACTCGATTAAATTCATTTCTATCTAAGGAGCAAAATAAAATGTTCATGGCCTTAGAGTTATTAAGTGCTTGTGTCTTTTGATCTAGTTTCCATTTTGAATATTCAGTTTAAGGCTCTATATACTCTATTCGGGTAATGTTCCAAATATCCAAACCATTAGACTACAAATAACATTTCATCATACAAGCCCAATAAGCATAACTATTGCCATCAAATAGAGGGGGTCTAGTGGTAGATTGCCCTTCTACAAAAGTGTTAAAAAATGTGTTACTAGTGTAATTAGCCATTTATACTTTTCAAAAACCAAGTTATGAATTTTTGAAAACCAATGCTCTGATACCAAATATTGGAAACTGGGGTGGCGATAACACAATGTTGGATCTTAACGCTATTCAGATAATAGAAGTGGTGAATTGTGTATTAACTACTTACTTATGAATATAAAACTGTAATTACTCAAATTGCAAACATAAAGAAGTAATCAGAGAATAAGTAATAAAGTAAAATGCAGTAATGTAAATAACACCGGGATTTTTATACTGGTTCGGATTAACCAATCCTACATCCAATCAAGCACTCTATCATGCAGAATTCCACTATAATCGCTTGCTTTCCACGGGTGGCAAGAATACCTTTACAATCTTGGTTTCACGGGCTACAAGACACACCCTCTTGATTTTACAGGCTACAAGAACACCTCTTTATCGCCAACAACAAACTATAGCAAATGGTTGTATCTTCAATACAGATTCTTGCAGATTCAGTACAATGATCCTATAGACCTTCAATAGCAATATATCTTTGAATTATTTGAGGAATAGGATGAAATCGAAGAGAGAATGATGTGAATTCAAGTACAACTCTATGATATTGTGTGGTTTGCAAATCGGTGAAGAATTGGAGTGAAATAGTATCGATTTGCAAGGAGATTGGAAGAGTATGCAATGGATTTCTTTTGCAAATGTTTGGAGAAGGAGTAAGAGAAAATAAGAATTCTTGATGTTAAAATTCGTTTTCAGAGGCCTTTATATAGTGGTTGAAGAGACGTGTCTTTTGGCGAAGAGGTGGAGGGAAATGTCTCTTCATTTAAAATTTGAAATTCTGAAAAACAGCTAGCATGTCGACATTCCCCTACCCCCCATGTCGACATGGGTGTGTTGCAAAATGAACAGTAACACTAATAAGTGTTGCAAATTTTCAGCATTTCAAATTACCATATATTTGTGGATTTTTGTGAATCGGTTGAGGTCAATGGTTGATGATTTTCAAGTATAACTGCCATGAGATCTTTAACAAGATATTCTAAGGTTCAACCAACTCCTCATTACTTCAAACACCTTTATCCTTCAGCATTCTTCTCTAATTGGGTTTTGTTCTTCAATTAGTCTGATTGCCTTCTTCTATGATTCATTTGCTTCCACTGATTTCTTGTTTATCTCTGTAAATGTCTACATAATATATCTGATATGTCTGCATAACTCGAAGATACGTTAGTAGTAATATTTATGTGGTTGTTGTCATCAAAATCAATACCTAGGGTATTAACAAGAAGAACATCAGATGCTTCAACTGCGATCAGATAGGCCACTATAAGAACATCAAATGCTTCAACGGAGGGTATCAATGGTTCCATACAAGTTAAGGTAGTGTTACCTCAAAATCATGTCTTGGCATACATTCTTAATTTTCGGAATAGAGATGAGTCTCCCACTTCGACGTTTGGTGTTAAGTATACAACTAAATGCTTTCCATATAAGTGATATCGTTTTATGAAAATTTATTTATCTCTATAACGAATCAAACGTTTACTTTAAAACCGAATTCGTGCATGGCTTTCTCATTGTAAGTTTTTAACTTTAAACATCTTTTTAAAATTGGTTTACTAACTTTAAAACACCATTATAAAAAGGATTTAACAACCTAAGACATCATTATGTAATTGAATAATCATCTTTAACTGTCATTAATAAAACATTAATTATCTTTGGACTTCGTTAATTAATTTGATCAATTAACTTTAAATACCCATAATTAAAAAGGGTTAATACTTTAAAACATCATTAATTTAATTAATTAATTAATTTTAAATCTCAATAGTTAAGTTGATTAATTAATTTTAAAACATCATTTATTAAAAGGGATTTACTAATTTAAAATATCATTAATGGAAAAGATTAATTAAATTAAAACTAGTTAATTAACTTTAAAAGTAATTAATTGAAAATGATTAATTAATTTTTAGACACCATTAATTAAAATAATTATTAACTTTAATCTATCATTATCTAAGAGATTAATTAAACTTAATCATCATTAGATAAAAATGGTTAATTAATTTTAAACAGATCATTATTCAGATAGTTAATTAACCTTAATCCTCACTAATTAAATAATTAACTAAGTTAAAAATCATAATTAAATTAGAAAATTAATTTTAAATCCATCCTTATTCAAAAAAGCTTAATTAACTTTGTAAAGTAAAACCCTAAGATCGAAAGTAAAACAAAAGATGTCTAAGAGATGGTATTTTCTGAAAGTGCCGATATACCAATAGTCGTTATACGGACTCTTCATGAACTACTTTTATGTCATATTGATTTTCATCCAAGCATCACATCACATAACATAAACATGGGATATGTATAAAGTAAATAATATTCATGAACAAAAGAAGGCATCGTTTATACAAACTTTACTTTGAACTTTACAACAATTATTAGGGTTACTAACTACAAAGGTATCGCCTTTTAAGGCACAAAACAAGTCACAAACTTTACATCCAATTACTAACCAAGCAACAAAATAGTGACTATAACATGAAGGAAATAAGCTTCAAAACTTTAGTTTAAAAAAATGAACTTTATTCACAAAAAAGTTTACAAAATCAACTTTAACTTCCACATGAACTTGAACATGACTGAGATCTTTGCTTCTAATTGGGAAAAATGGATTTTTGGATGCTTTAAAGTGCCAAGGTGGTTCAGCCTAGGAGCAAACAAGGCTCAACCTTGGTGATATATGGGAATATGGTATTGAAATTGAAAGAAGAAGTGGTGTAAAGGAGGACGATGATGTAAACAAGTTAATTTAAAAGGAAAAGCTTTGATTTTTAACTTTTTAAGTTAAAATGGAGGCCGTTAAAACGCTTTGAAAATCTTAAGTAAAAGGTGAAATTTTTTTGAAAAGGATGAAAAATGAAATGTTGAAGGAGGGAGAAATTTTGAATTAGTTTTATATAAAATGGAATCGTAAAAATACCTAAATGACCCTAAGTACAAATTCCCTTCATTCATATCACAACGCATCATCACCCCATCACTTCCTCTTCTCTTTTACTCGTTGGAATGAAGGGGAGGTCTAGTATCCATCATATAATACCCTTAAGTGCACTTATGTATAAGTATGAATGTGACATTTCATTCTTATCTTATTTATTTTAATTTTAAACCTTTGAAATTTGTCACATCACTTCTTCTCTTTAAGAATACATATGTATATATTTATAATTTAAACTTACCTATTTAAACACTCATTATTTATATAAGTATGTATTTAAGTGTACTAAGATGTTCACAACATTTTAAACAATTTTTAGATGATAAAGAAATCAGGATTTTTGAAAAAGTTTTTCGGTCATATTTTCCATTTTCTTTTGAAGTAATTACTTTTGTGAACATATTTTTAAAATCATTTTACCATCATTAGTTATTATTAAAAAGAGTTTTATTTTAGTTATAAAATACATTATTGATTGTTTAAAATTATTTAAATATTCATATTTTAAAGGGGTTAACTTACGGTCGTTATAAAGAATATTCCCAGATGGGAAGCTGAATCAATGGGGACCTATGTTCAGAATATCTCCTAGGCTTATTACCCAGAGTCGAAGGCTAACAAGTTCTTAGGATCAATTAAGGAACATAAGATATTCTCCGTGGAGCCTGTAGAAGGAGTTGTTTCTTCAAAGGGTTCATGCCTTAGTCTGGGAGCAAGCCCTGAAGACTTAATGTCCAATCATTTCAGATGGTAAGCACTTGACTATGGTGCCTTTTAGAAGATGTTTCTCTATACGACTCATCCCCATCGAGATCATATTCCTCATCGCCATCATTCTCGTCTTCCTCTTCATCTCCTCATTCCTCTTCTCCTTCTTCCTCTCCTCCTTCCTCTCTCCCTTTGTCTCTTTCCTAAACAATATTTTCTTCTTCTTTTATTTCATCCCTTCCTAAATTGGCCTCACCGTCTTGACACTCTTCATCCCCTTTATCTTCGTCGGAATTGCGAATAGGGGCAAAGGGACCAACGGTGGCTCGAGTTTTTTTTTGTAAGGAGTTTGCTAGGAACGAAGCTTTTATCATTGTGAAAAAGGTGACATTGGGAAAGCTAAGCGTTCATAAGAAGATAATAAGTTGTACGAAGTTTATATTCAGTCCCCTTTAAAAAGTCCAAAGTGCTGGCATGTTCATCGTTGACTTCTCATTCGGGGAGATTAGTAAAGGGTACAGAAAGGTTGTTAGATGCTTGGGTAAAGAAAACCCAAGTGATAAAGAGAGATTGGATAAGAGGACCTATGGCCAGATAACTAGAAGTGGTTGAAGCCTTAGGACTACAAACAAAGATGTGATTGCTTTTAAATAGCGGGGCTCATTGTGGAGCCTTTCGGTGACTTTACAACGGTTGTATCTCAACTATTAGCAAAAAAGGCGACCGTTGCTTCTTCTTGAAGCACAAAAGGTAGGTGAGCTTTCCAAATGTTGGAGGATGAATTAGTTGCATCATGAAAGGGATGTATAAAGAATTGAGTAGGGCATAGCGGTTGGAATATACATGTGTAGACTGTAGAGTCAGCCCAATTTCTTGGAGAAAGAATTTGAGAAAGTTGTTGAATGGCAGTACGTCTTTAGACAAGTACATATATCTATTATACGTCGTATAGCCTGGAGGTAGGAGATGAGCCCGCTTGTCGAGTGTTGATAGGATGACCTCATCCTCGAAAATCTTATGATTAAGGAAGATCGAGTAAAGTTCCTTTACGGTTAACTTAGATGGTGTTTGGTCTCGAGGATTGTCCAAGTCCGTTAGAATGGGTCGTTCATCTATTGGAGGAGCTTGAACATGACGTTGAGCGGTTGAAAGGGTCTAAAGTTGAAGTTTTCGAGTTATAGACCTCTTGATCGGGATGGAGTGGATGTAGAGGCTTGAATGGTAGAATAGCCTACCTCTGGAAGAGTGGAAGGGTTAGTGCTCACTTTAAGGTGAGGATATCGACGGATCATTTTGAACTAAAAGGCTTGATGGAGAACGTGGTTAGGTATATTTTACTTTAATAAATTACATTAGTCAAAATTCATGTAGCCGATGTATAAAACCCAATGGTTGTCGCTATATGTTGACTAATCAGATTTAGCACATTGATCAGGGTAGTGTGAAGCGCTAATCTATGCAGGGTGTATCCTGTGTTTAGAGCATGGCGTATACGATCACTCTATGTAGATAGCTCGCTCATGCTGGCAAACCTTCACACTATGAAATTGTGTGTCAGATTTACCTGTTATTGCAGAGTGTATGATAATGGAATCGTTGTCTAAAGTGACGAGGAGTTTTCTTTGCAGGAACACAGGATTATGTTATTCAACTTGAAGAGCTAGCCCGCATGCTCTATTCGGTTACTAGAGTGCATTCGATTTGACCATTCCTCGGAACCATCTCACCGAAATCAAGTCATCGATCCCATTTAACCAAAGTTCAATAAAATTGATCGCACCACTATCGTTTGTCAAAGTTCATCACTTATGCAAAATTATGAATTGGCCATAGGAAGGGCTCGGAGCAAAGTTTTGGGAACTTAAAGCCATCACAAAGCATTGGAATTTTTGAAGTCTTATAGGCAAACCAAGGAGCGCTTGATGTCAACTTTGTGAAAATCCAATCGTCCCAAAACCCTTATCCCGATTTGGCTAAGAAAGGTAGAGCATCAACTTGTGGCCAACTGTAGGTCAATGGCGATGATTTGGCATTAAGAAAAGACAATGACAATAATGTTAACACCCGGGGCATCGAAATCAAGATCAAAATCCCATCAAGAACAAGTAAAGGTCAGGTTAACTAAATTCAGCATCGACTTGAAATTAATGGTAGTAAAGTCATTGACGATAGTGTCGAGGTTGCGGCAGTGCTAAAATCGGCGGCGTAGCTAGCAATGGAAGCTAAGAAATGACTTTGATGAATCGAAATTGAAAATTGTAAAGGAAATTGATGCGCTGGCAAATAAATCAAGCTGAAGAAAATATTTTTAAGTGTTTATATTTATAGAACACTTTTCAGAAATCATGTGAGTAAGGACATGTTTTAGTTGACATTTTATGAAATAAAAAAGGAAAATTAAAAAAATAGGAGGAAGTCTACTTGTTCGATGTATGACATAGCTTCTAGGGAGTTGAGAACTCCAACTTGGCCATGAAAAAGGAATGGTAAGACCACTATTTAAAGTAATGAATTGTTGTTCTTGGAATTGATGCGATGCTTCAAAGATGATTGTTGGTTAATTAGTGACTCTTGGACAGCTAAATTTATATTACTTATCTTTATCCAACGCATGCTACGTTTTCGCAAAAGTATACTTTAGAGGCAAGTGTTATCCAACATTTGAACCGACTGACTTCTAAGTAGGTCTATACTTCGAGACAAAGATAAAATGGATCAAGAATTTAAGGGGTTTCGTGGGATAATATAATGATGGAGCACAAGAATTTGAACAAAGAATTTGGACACGATTTGGAGTTCTTCATTAACGGCTGGTACCGACCACTGTTATGGTCGGTATTGAGATGATTTTAAAAGGGGGACCCACTTTTGAATAGTTGGGTAAACTACTTCGGTACCTTGCAATAAAGACAAGTCCTACATAATTCAAATCATGTCAGTAATGACATAATTTAGTAAAGCAACTTTGATTGCTAAGCTTGGAAACATGAAGATATGGGCAAGTGTGAAAAAGAAAGTGTTCTAGCGACGATCCATTATGCTTAGTACCGATATATTATGGTCGGTGCCGACATGATTTTATGCACAAACTTCACATATTCTTCCTTTCCATTCACATGAATATGACTTTTTACCTCGTTATACAGGATCTAGCGATTATATCCGGCAACTATAAATACGAGTGATTTTGTAATGAGAAAAGGACTTTCACACTCTTTACATTTTTGCCCTGAATCTTGAGCTCTATTCTCCTCCATACTTGTAACGTCCGGCCTTTTCGCATGCTTTAAATCGACGATAATCCACACACGTAAGACTTAAAACATACAAAAGGGCGGATTGTTATGGGGTAAATAAGAAAAAAACAAGAAATAAATAAAACAGAATCTCACAGCGGAAGAATAAAATATAATAATCAAATATACAGTTCATAAAGCTGTTTGCAAAATATTTAATTTTTCTTATACAATATATATCAGAGTTGCGCATACCAATGAATAAAATTGATGCAGCGGAATACAGTGTGTAGTGGAACAACATAATAAAATAATAATAATGAAATCTCCGTCGTCGTCCTCCAGAAATAAAGTCTTCGATCCTGAAATTCCCGGACTGACCAGAGCGAATTGAAAAGACAAAACACTCGAGTCAGAACTAAAAGACTTTATGTAAGTTAAATTAACATAATTAAATATGAGTTCAGTAACTTAAGAGATGCTCGGGATTCACATCTCCTAAGGATCCGTTAAACTATTTACTATATAGTAATATTTTGCTATTATAATCGTGTCTATTAGTAAAATAAACTTACTTTAAAATAGCATTAAGGAGTGACCCAATAGTCCCCTTAACATAAAATATATTCCCATAGTCTATAAAGTACCGTAATCTCCCCCGTATTGGACGTCGTCAGAGGGCACACCATAGGTATGGTACAAAACCAAAATCGTATAAGGCGCGCTAGGGTAGGTGACACGGCACAACTAGACAATGCCAGGGTAGATATACCAATATGCTTCCGGGTCGGTGGTGACGCGTAGCAGCTACTACCGCCCACCTCGAACAACACCCCCAAAATCAAAAATCAAAAGTGGCCACCGAAAAATCCAAAGTCAGAGTAGAATAGCGAAGGGATATGTCCGATAAAAGGTGCTACCTTCTTAACCCGTTAATCGTTCCTATTTTAGCCACCTTATGCCAACTCACAGGAGTTGGGTCCACGTATTTACCTCAAAGGAAACGCCGCCACCATCCTACTTCATTCTAGAATCTCGACTGCGTACACGGTTGTTAAAGTGGTTTTCGGAGTTGGCAGAGAGTATGACAACTTCCGATCCCGGCCTCTTCAACAACCAATCGTTATTATAACACCGCGGTTATTTTGAATAATTTATACTTTAAAACCGAAATATAATATCCCTTTCAAAACCATATAAATACGATGTCATTTATATTTTTAAACCCCAAATCAATATCATATCATTTTTATTTATAAATATCCCTTTCCCCAAAATCATAATATTTTCAAATATATATATCTTAAACCCCATAGCTTTGAAACAAAATTTCTAATACTTAAATGGTTTAAGTATTAAACCGCTTTGCATAACAAAATAGCATTTTAAATTTCACAAATAAATTTCAAATATAGGTTTAAATTCCCAAATAAACCATTTCAATTTCCATATATTTCAAAGCTTAAATTATTCCACCATTTCAAAAATAACTCTTTTGATAATTCCATATATATCAAATTCAATTTTCATTATTTAGATTTGAAATGTTTACTTCATAAATCAAACATCATTTAAGTAAAACCATTAAACTTCAAACAACTGGATGTTCTTTAAATTTTATTAACTTGATATATTCATTTAAAGTCAATTTAAATTCAAAAATTTAACGGTCCCCAAATCCGTCCAAACCAGCGCCAAAACGTCCGAAATTCCAATACGAACCTAGCAGAGAAAACCGCGCATGAAACGGATGTCGTATGTAAAAATTATGCGTGTTATAACATTTGAATTCAAAATAAATAAAAATAAAAATAAAACAAAACACTCACTTTTCAAACAGGACCACGTCATCATCTCTTCTCCTCAGCAACGCACGCGCAATCTACAGGGCCGAGACCTCTCGTTCAACCAATGCGCCTCCACATAGAAAAACACCGTGCCACCCCGTCGAGGCGCACGCCTCCCAACCCCCTGCCGACATGTGGAGGCCACGCGACCCACCCAGCGCCGATCGGAAACCCACAGCTGCCCAAAAACCCTAGAATTCGAAACCCTAGACGAAAATTTCCGCCAATCCAAACCGTCAATTCGCCACCAAACCTACATAGATCGTCTCCCCTCAGCCTCCTCTTCAAAACCCAGAAAGGGTTTGTCGATCCGACAACTTTCACCGACGCGTGATGGACGACCGAGACTTCTTCGATTTTTACCCGTCAAACGACAAACTAAATCGAAAAACAAACACCACTAGAAAATTACGCTAGTCGAGTGCTTCAATATATAATTTTTTCAAATTTTTCTGAGGACTTTGAAATTTGTGCTTTGGATTTGATTTGAAATTGGATCTGGATCTAGAGTTTGTTTGTCTGCCATTGAGAAAGAGAGAGTTGAGATGTACGTATAGACAAATGAGAATTAGGGAGGCTAGGGTTTGAAGCAGGATATTTATAGGCAGAATTTAAAATAAAATAGATGGATAAACAGATATACGCGCTAACGCCAAAGTGGCCCAAAAAGCCCATTTCGACTCCGGAACGAAATTGGGTGAATCCATATATCAGTATAGATGTTTTAAAATATTTTAAACGCAATGGAAAAGGTTTCAGGCTCAAATTGCATCGTATGAAGAAGTTATGCTAAAATCAATATTTTTCAAATTGATTTCAATTGATTTCAATTTCGTTTATTTCAAGGTGTTTCGAGTCCGTACGATCAAACGACAAGTCCGATCGCTACGAAACATGAAATCCTAAAGTAATTCACTGTTACGGATCCGATGAAACTAGTTTCGTCGAAATCCGAGTCAGTGGCCAAAATGGCTATTTTTATATTAATTAAATTAAAAATAAGTTAATTAAATCAAATTTTACAAATTTACTTTAATTATTTAAAAAATTTATCAGTTTGGATTACTTGGTAATTTTAGAATCCTTTTTAAAATTTCTACATCAATTTTCATTGAAAATTCCCAATTTACAATATTAAGTTTAAATTTCAGTTTATCCGGAAATTAACTTAAATTCCCAAGAAATTCATTTATTTGGTTTTTAAATCCTGTTAATTACTTCATTATCTCTAAGTAAATAAATTAAAAAAAATTCATGGTTTATTATATTGTTATTCTCAATTTTCATCTTAAACTTCTTTAACGTAATATTTAAACATTTAATTTCAATTTATTGCAATAAACCCAATTACCCTAATTTATTCAAATAAATAAATGAATCTTGATTACCGTTCTTATTATTCAAACAAATCGTTATCCTATAAACATATTTAACATTTGGTTACGTTACATTACCCTGATACTTTCTGTTTCACCTTTATTCGTATTAACTATTTTATTTCCACTAACTGTGTAATAACTGCAAAATTCTATCCTATTGAAATTTGTCAATTTCACCCATAAATTTAGATTTTCAATCCAATAATTAATTTATCTGGGCTCCATTCTTTATTACATCAATTGTTACTTTAATTTACATTAACCAAATGTTAAATTAATATTTATTGTAATCGATTACCAAAAATTTATTTGATACATTAATTAAACAAGAAACCTATATTAATTGCATTTATAAGTTTGTTACTTATCAAACCAGATTTATAATTCCATATTCAACTCAAAAAAAAATTTCATTACATTAATATATGCCTATTTACATTTTAATTTGAATGAATATTATATTTTTAAATGTGTACTTCTTATCAATTTGAGCACATAAATTAAGGTTTTTAAATACTTTACATTCTATTAAATTTACAACATTAAATTTACATTCTATTAATTACTTTACATACTTTACGTACTAATTACCCAATTAACATAATTTGAACTTATTTTCCAATCCACCAATTACTTCTTAAAATAAATTTACGCTTCTATTAATTTATATTCACACTTCCGTTACTATATTAAAAATCATTAAAGTAACGTTTATCAACAACACAAACATTATGAACACTTATCAACCTGCATCATCCTAATTACATTAATTTACATTCATCCCATTATAAATTTATGCGCACATTAATTAATTCATATTTACATCCACTTCCGTATATAAATTTTGTAACCAAGTTATAACATTTATATTTTTTTTCTTATTTTAATTAATTACCAAATATTCCTATTTACACTCAATTATAACTTTGCAATCTTAACAAATCCAAAAATTGTCAATATTGTCAATTGCCTAATATATACATTAATCAATTTAATACTTTCCTTTATTTTTCATATACAATTATATCCGGGTATAATCTTTTCACTACTTTCAATCATTAGAATTCTATTCAAATTTCAGTTTCTTGCAATAACTCATTTATTATAGATTTGCATACCAATAAATTAGGTTCCAATAAATAGGATTTATTCGTTTCAAACTTTTTAATTAAGTCTATTTTAATCAATATAGTATTTCATAGATTAATTCTTAACATTTACTGCATTACAAATTATAACAATTATATTTCTTTATAAATTAAATTCCAAAATCTTATTAATATGATAAATTTAATTAACGAAATTCACAGGTCGTTACACTCTCCCACACTCAAACTTTTCGTCCCCGAAAAGGAAAAAGAAGGGAAAAGAAAGAATTAAATAAGCAATACGTCTTATTCAAAATATTAACTTTATAAACAAATAATTTACAAAATTTATTGCTTTAAATAAATATACCCATTTTATAACCATTAAATCATTTTATACTTAAATAGATAAAGTTTGGAAATCATTTTCAAAAATTTCTAAGTCCAAAGTATTACGAAAAATTTCGGCAGAGTCTCTTTTGTACGGGGAGGCTCGGGAGATAATATAATATCAAATATAAAAAAATATCACATATATTTTCCAATATAATATATATCCCAACACAGGAAAATAATATAATAACGCTATAACCCGTAATCCAAAAACGTACCTATTTGTCGGGCAGTTAACGCTTATTTTATGGAACCAAAAGCAATAACAATTACTTCTCTACCCTGCATTTCACTTATATGATCCAAAAAGGTTAACAATTATATAAGATGAAATATTTAAAGTGGTTTCAACCATCAATAAACAAATCACTACAACATCAAACACTTGCAACAAGGCATACAACCATAAAATCAATCATTCATTCATATCAAACAAACAAATAGTTGTCCGGGTTCACAACTTTAAATTGTACAGAATGAAGATTAAACTACTAGGTGTACCCTTCACTCAACAGTCTTAGGTGAAACTAAATAGATTATTCATACATCTAAACAATTTTAAGTTTCCTTACCCAAACAATTATAAACCAAAATTAAACAATATTTCCATTTCATTATAATAAATTTCATTTCATTCATTTGTTGTTTGATTTCCTTTTTATTTATACAATGATTTATCTTTTTAATTTACATTTATTTCTAACAAACTTTTAATTTCATTTACTCATTCAATGTTTGTTTCATTTATTTTCACTTATTACTTATAATTATTCATTTCCATTAACTCAGGTCATGCCAGTTCCTTTTATTTTATTATAATTATTCATTCATTAATTATTGCATGACCTCGTTTATTTACATTCATTTATCAATAATATTCATGTCCCATTCAATTTCTTAGCATTTCCATTTTATTTACTTAAGTTTATAATCATCTATTCGTAATACTTACCTTTAATTATATTTACTTATAGTAAAATTTCAATTATAACTTAAGTTTATAACATTAAATTCTCATTTATAACAGCAAATTCATTGTATCCATTCATTACCTCAAACTTTACTTGTAAGATTTCCCATTACATTTTCTTATTAACATTGTAACTTTTATTATATGGTAAGTTATATATATGCTTTAAGAATGTAATTGAAAATTATACAAATTTATCTCATTTCTTTTAATTTAGTCTAATATAAATAATTTAGAGATTCAATAATTATATCCTTTGCTTTTATTTTATAAATTTCAACTTCCCTGTTATTTCATTTATAATCTATCGTTTAATCTCTTATTTTAATTAGAGGTTTCAATTATAAAGTAGTCATGTTTCATTTCACTACAATAATTGAAACTATTAATTAACGGAAACTTAAGAATTTAAATACTGGGTTAATTTCAAATTATTTTAAAAATAATAGATGAATGTATACTTACAATTTATATCCAATTATATTTAAAACAATTCAAGATTTACATCTGTTTATCAAAAATGAATCTGCAGTAAAACTACTACTGTAATAGCCCAAATTTTTGACAAGTATTTTTCACTTTTATTTATAAAACTTTGGGGATTATTATATAAAAATAAATTTTTAACTGATTAAATCATTGCCCAAATTTTTAAATAAAAGATAAGATTTCTGAAACTTTGACTTTGGTTAAAGATTTACTCTAATTGAAAGTTTATAATTCTAAAATTTTAATCTTTTAAACTCTAATCTCCAATTCTTTTAATTTAACTGAATTATTTGTAACAACATTTTTACTTTACTTTTATCCTTTAAAAAAATTGGCTTTTAGTATAAGTAATTAATATTCTGTAAATAAAACATACTTTTTACGAATACACATTGTTTCTTAGTTTAATAATAAATAAATAAATTCTGGATGGAATAATATATAGAAACAAATAAACTTCCAAATTGTATAACATAGGGTAAATGAGCTGTTTAAATTACACGTATGAACGGTACGTATTTAATAGATATTCTTTAAACGTATTTTTTTGGATATGAGTAGCAAATAAATAGAAAAAAAAAAGGAAAAACGTATAAAATTTAAATACGTTATTTTCGTTATACTTTGGCATAAATTATTGCGGCTGTTGTACGCATTCTAAATATATTCACTTTCCTTTTGCTCTTCTGATTTAATAGAAACGTGTCATAGTTTCCAAAAATCAACGGAAGCTTTATTTACAAAACGCGTTCAAAATTTGTTTTAAATTTGGTATAAAATCAATGTTCAGAGCCATTCCAAAATCTTTGCCAATATAAATTCTTGACGTTTCTTTTATAATCAACGAAATCAATTAATTGTTTGTCTATTTTCACCTTAAATTAGCGCAAGATTTTATTTATTAGAGCACGTTCAAAAGTTCATTTAGCTCTTGCCTCTTTTCTTCCCTTTGATCAACACAATTTCCTCCGTCTAAAACCCACGCACCCTGTAATAATGCAAAGAAATCATTTATTTCCTTAACATTCTAAAATTCGAATTCACTTGTCGTTTTCCTGCATTTGATTTTTGAACGAGCGAAACTTCTTGCCCAAAACTTTATTTCTTGCCTAAATCAACGCATGGCTCATTGATAAATAACAGTCACGAACACTTTTTCTTTACCTCATCTTTTGGACTTCGTCTCCTAGCTTGTGTGGAGCTTCAGGTAATGGCAGTTATTTTCTTTCTTCTTCCTTTTATTTTCTTTTTCTTTGTTTTCTTTTACTTCACTCGGCTGCTCCACCTGAAGTTTTGAAATTCCATTTTCATTCTCCACCTTTTGCAAACTTTATTGCTAACAGTATCTTACTGTTTGAACTCGCCTGCATATAAAAATAATAATAATAATAAAAGGAAATCAATTTGCATAAGCACGGTGAAAAATGTAGGTGGGTTATAGGCTGGATTTCGTAAATTTTCAACGTGAATACGTTGCATGTGAATAGGATACAGGCATGAGCCACCTAAGTTTAGCTTATTGTTCCTTTTTTTATCTAGCACGTTATAATATTCGATTTTAATTTAAGAAAGAAAAATAATAATAACGTGCATAAATGGCCAAGAATAGTAGTTGCGTGTTCAAAATTTTAAACCAAAGTTTCATTACCTTTTGCATTGTTGGAAAAAATAAGTGTGCGTGCACCACTTTTTGATCGCAGACTTTATTACTAAATTTTCCACTGTTCGCTCTTTAGCATTCATATAATTCAAATAGAAATTTGGGCCGAGCTTTGAGAATGGGGTCAAGTCTTGGGTGGAGTGGTCGAGAAATGGTGGCAATCATCCTTTTATTTTAATCTCGTTCCAGTTGTTATTTAAAATTTTGATCGTTTTGAATTTCGCGTAATTAGTTATTCGTTTATCTTGTTCAAGATCTGAATCGCATTGGCTCATCTTCCAATCATTGATCGTGCCTTCTGTACGCTGTTCTGTTGTGGTTACCGTAGTTTCGAATCAAAATCTTCGACTTCGTAAAGGTGAGTATTCTCACTTGACAAACATACTTATATATTTGTAAATTTAATAACAAGTGTAATTGTAAAATAATTATATTTAATTTTATTTGTCTGTGATATAAACTTATGATGTTAAAACCCATTATTGAATTGACACATCATCAGTTATATTATCTACTGTTAAATGCATACGGTTATTTATTTATCTATTGTTAAATGCATGCTGTTATTTATTTATTTAATTATTTACTTTTACCACACTGCATGTTCCCTGTAGAATAGAATCGTTACGGGCTAAAATGATAGGCCTGAACGATATTTATTTATTTATTATTTAACTTGGGATTGTGGCTTTGAAATGATAGAACCCGGTTTTTCTTTGTAAATTACGGATTGAAATGATATATTATCTGTATCATTTGACCTAGGTTAGAAAATATTATACAGACCCGTGGATATTTATATATATATATATATATATATATATATATATATTGGAAATATTAAATATTTTAAATGTTATAATTCTTTGTTTAAAATTTGATAAAAAAATGATTTTATATGTATAGTGATATTGTAGTAGTTAAATATGTAAATAAATGTTAGAAATTTAAAGTATAAATTTATCTTGAAAATTTGGATTTGTAAAGAAAATGGAATTTAAGTTAAGAAATAAAATATGAAATTTGGCATAACTTGAATATAAAGCGATTTAATAAAGGTTAAATTTTCTATGAATTAAATAGTTAAATTAATGGAAAATATGGAAGTTGAAATATAACTTGATTTAGAAATGGGAGGCTGGTTTTGAAACAAAGGTAAGTTAAGAAATTAATTGAAAATTTAGTTTTTTTTGGAAATGGTAATTTAACTTAATTGTTAAGTAAAATTCATAGAAATTTTGCACTTAATTTTAATAAGTAAAAATAAAGAAGTTAGATATATATTTGCAAACTTTACTTTATAAAAATCATAAATTATTGAATAATTTAAGCGATTATTTAAAGGCTTATTTTTTGCTAAAATTATATTTAATTTACTCAAATCTGTTGTAAAGGATATTTCCGCAATTTGCAAGGGCTGAAATTGATTCAAATGAGCTAAGGCTAAACCTTTGGGATTTATATGGGATTTTATAAGAATTATACTTCTCCTTTAAATATTTTTATATATAGTATTTTATTGAAATAGAAAACTATTTTCGATTTTATAACTATGGGTAATAATAACGTTGGTTGTTAAAGAGACCGGGATCGGATATGGGCATACTCTCTATCGATACCGAAAACTACTTTAACAACCGTGTACGCGGTGGAGAATCCAGAATGAAGTAGAATGGTGGTGACGTTTCCTTTGAGGTAAATACGTGGACCCGACTCCCGTGAGTTGGCATAAGGTGGCTAAAATAGGAGTGATTCTCGGATTAATAAGGTAGCACCTCTGATCAGACGCACTTCTTCGTATGCCATTCTATTACTCTGTGGTTGTTTGGTGCGCATCTTTGATTTGGGAGTGTTGTTCGAGGTGGGCGGTAGTAGCAGCTACGCGTTTCCACCGGTCCGGATGCGTAATTGGTATATCTACCCTAGCATTGCCTAGTTGTGTCGTGTCACCTACCCTAGCGAGCCCCGTACGAGTTTGATTTGTGTCGTACCTATAGAGTATCCTCTGGTAGCCTTTCGATCAGGAGGTATGATGGTACTGTATAGACTATTAACACTATTACGTGTTAAGGGCTATATGGATAACCCCTTAATGCTATTTTAAAATAAGTTTATTTTACTAGTAGACACTATTATAATAGCAAAATATTACTACATAGTAAATAGTTTAACGGATCCTTAGAGGATGTGCGGTCCCAAGCATCCTTTAAGTTACTTGCTTTATATTATAGTTCACTTGAATTAGCTTACACTGTATAAGTATGTATGTCCTGACTCGAGTGTTTATGTTTTATTTTACGATCGGGTCAGCCTGAGTTTCGGTTCAGACTTCACCTCCGGAGCTAGGACTTCAGCAGATCATCTCTTTTCAAGCCATCGTCAATTTTTTGTTCAGTTCTTATTTTAGCCGTTGTAATCATGATAATTTAATATTGAGAGTTTCTGTGGAGATTTCAAACCATATTTGGTTTAAGACTATTGATAGTGGCTTCATGAACCACTATGTTATTTTTAGTTTCCACTGTGAGTATTCTGATTTCTGTGTCTATGATTATGTGGTTTGATTTCATTTGCTCCTAATTTATTTACAATCTATTGTTTGAACTATTCAAGCTTAACATATTTTAATGTATTGTCGAATTTGAATGGTGCAAAATAGTGGGTCGTTACAGTTGGTATCAGAGTCAGGTTAACCATTGCCTAAGGAGCAAAAGACTAATTAGAGATAGGGTAGAAATACCCTAGAATGAGTGAAGTCAAGTCTTAGAATCCTCCCTTTGTGAGAGAACTTATTTTTTAAATAAAAAGTATAAAATGATTTTCAAAAGGATTTTCGAAGAAGTATTTTTGATATAAAAATTTTCTTGTTTTAAGGTAAAATTTTACAACTACTTCTATTCCTTTCTCTATCTTTTATAATTAGGTCCTTTGTTGAATACCTTTCTAATAAACTTTATCTTATCTAATCTTGACCTCTATATTCTCCTCTGTCCTTAAATTCATACTTGATTTCTCAGGATGAATCGAGGAAATACCAGAGGTGGGGGACGAGCTGATGCCCCAGCTCCTCCACCCGCTGCCCCAGTTAGATTTACTAAGCTATGCAAAGATTATACCGAGCTTGGTGGCACCAAGTTCATGGGATCCGAAACCATAATAGAAGATCAACAGTGGTAGAGAGACTTGGAGAGAATCTTCTCCTGTCTCGAAATCACTAATGCCTAGCAGCGTCAATTAGCGGCCTGGCAGATGAAAGGAGCCGCTTTAAATTGGTGGTTGTCAGTTACTGCTCACACCGATGAGGCTGACATCACCTGGGAGCAATTTAGGTATCTTCTACGGTTGTCCCAATTTAGGTTCAATTTCCTCCATTTTGAAATATGCCTTATATCTCTTATCGTGCTTTAGGGAGGCCTTTATGGTAAAATGGATGCTCGAAGCGGGTAAGTCTCAGCTATACCGAGACTTTATGGATTTGAAGCAAGGCGATATGTCCTTTACCAAATGCGAGAGGAAATTTAGTGAGCTCTCGCATTATAGCCTAAATCTGATAGACACCCCGTTGAAGAAGAACGAGAAATTTATTGCTGGAGCACGCCCCGAGTTCTACGATTGTCTTATTACCCACGTGCATGGGACGTTCACCGATCTGATGGACATGGCCATCCGGTATGATAACCCTACCTCTAGGGCCCTTCCAGCTGCCCAGTCGACACCATCTCAGTATTCTGGAAATTCAAAGAAGTGGAAGCCCCATTTCCAGAATCGACAGAAGAATAAGAATAGGACTCCAAGGCTAGGATCATCGTCTTCTGCATCTCAAAGGCCGACTGTAGATCTTTCTACCATCACTAGCCATAGATGCCACCAGAAATGACATTATGCAAACCGATGTCCTACTTTGGGTACTGCTATTCCACCTCCTTCTCAGTTGGCTAGACGAGACCTCTGCCACATCTGCCTTCAGCCGGGACAATTCAAGAAGGACTGCCCTACCCAAAAGATGTGCACGACATCAGGGATTTTTGTTGTGACTTCGTCGTCCTCCCCAGCCCCACAGCCTGCACCTGCTCCCGTTTCTAGCGATTCTCAAGGTACACTTCAGGATTCTTTTACTTTGTTTAAATCACCTGTTCTCATTTTATTCGATACCGGAGCTTCACACGGCTTCATTTCTTTGGACCTTTGTAATAAATTCGAGCATCGCCTTTTTCCCGAATTTACTTCTATGCCTTTATGTGTTTCGAATCCCATCGGAGGCCCTGCAAATCTTAGTAGAATTTGTAAGCAAGTGAAGCTTATATATCTTGATCACCATTTCACTGGTGACTTCTATGTTTTGGGGTTTGACGCTTTCGATATTTTGCTCGGGGGTGATTGGTTAGATAGGCACGATGCCCATATCTCTTGTAGTTCTCGAACTGTTGCCCTTAAAGATGATTTTGGAAATCCATTAGAGATCCAGTGTAAATTGCCTCAGGAGTTCGCTGGTACTTTCATTTATTCCCTCGATACTTTTCCAGATGATATCCATTCAACTCCGGTAGTCAAACTATTTCTCGACGTATTTGGTGAAGTCATGTCTCTACCTCCAAAGCGGGAAATTGATTTCCATACCGACCTTATTCCGGGAGCTCGACCTGTAGTTCTTCCACCCAGAAGAATGGCACCACAGGAGAAGATCGAATTAAGGAATCAAATTCAAGACTTGTCCTCTAAAGGTCTGATCAGACCTAGCTTTTCAGAATGGGGTGCAGCCGTAGTTTTCGTCACCAAGTCTGATGGTTCCCTCCGGATGTGTGTGGATTATAGAGAGCTAAATAAACTCACTATGCAGAACAGATATCCCATGCCTCGCATAAATGATATGTTCGATCAGCTCTATGGAGCCACTGTCTTCTCTCAGCTTGATTTGGCCACAGGCTTCCACCAACTTAGAGTTTCTGAGGAGAGCATACCCAAAACTGCTTTCCGTACTGAGCATGGTTTCTTCGAATGGCTAGTTATGCCTTTTGGGTTGACTAACGCTCCTGCCTTCTTCGTGGACTTGATGAATCGTGTCTTTCGCGATGTGCTCAATAAATTTGTTCTTGTCTTTATTGATGACATCCTTGTCTTCTCTAAAACAAAGGATGAGCATGAGTTGCAGTTGAAGCATGTTTTAGAGACTCTCCGAAATCACCAATTAAAGGCTAAGTTCTCTAAATGTCATTTCTGGGAATAAGAAGTCCGATTCCTCGAACATATTGTCTCTGGTGAAGGAGTTTCTGTTGATCCAGTCAAGATCGCTGCGATCAAAGATTGGGAAGAACCTAAGACTACAACTGATATTCGCAGTTTTCTAGGCCTTGCCGGTTACTATCGAAGGTTCGTTGAGAACTTTGCTCAGATTTCTGTACCTCTGATTGCTTTGACTCGAAAGAATGCTAAGTTTATTTGGAGCGATAAGTGTATAGCGGCATTCCAAGAGTTAAAAAATAAGCTTACTTCTACACCAGTGCTTACCGTTCCGAATGGGAATGAGAGATTAATGGTTTTCACCGATGCTTGTCGTGAGGTTTTGGGAACAATATTAATGCAAGATGGAAAGGTGATTGCCTATGCTAGCCGTCAGTTGAAGACTCATGAGGCTAATTATGCTGCTCATGATTTAGAATTACTGGCTGTTGTCTTTGCATTGAAGCTTTGGAGACATCATCTCTTCGGGGCTAAGTTTGACCTCTTTACTGATCATCAGTCTTTGAAATATATCTTCATCTAGAAAGATTTGAATCAGAGACAAGTTCGGTGGCTCGAGTTCCTTGCTTCTTACGATCTCGACATAAACTATACTCCTGGGAAAGCAAATGTATTGGCGGATGCGTTGAGTAGGAAGAAATCCTTGTTGTGCCAGCTTATTGTTTCTTCTCCTCTTGTGGATCGTATCAAGGCTAAGCAGGATGAAGATGAGATGCTTAGGCGTATGAAGGGAAGTGTCCGTAGCAGAGTTGGTGGAAATAGTTTTATTGGTAGGGGAGCTCAGATTGATGACAAAGGTATCTTGAGGATTATTGATCGGATTTGTGTCCCGAATGTTGATGGTTTAAGACAGGAGTTACTTCGGGAACATCATCAATCCAGACTTTCCATTCATCCTGGTGTAGCGAAGATGCATCAGGATTTGAAGAAACTTTATTGGTGGAAGGGTATGAAGCGCGATGTCCCTATCTTTGTGAGTAGGTGTGCGACTTGTCGGCAAGTCAAGGCAGATCATCAAAAGACACCAAGTTTGTTGCAACCTCTGGAGATTCCCAATTGGAAGTGGAAGCAAGTTTCTATGGATTTCATCGATGGTTTACCGAGATCTAGGAGGGGAAATGAGAGCATATGGGTTATCATGGATAGACTGACCAGGACCGCTCATTTTATTCCAGTCAAGTCTACCCGTACGTCTTCGAGCTTATCTGAGATTTATACGAGGGAGATTGTTCGCCTCCATGGTGTTCCTCTTAGCATTGTTTGCGATAGAGACCCTATCTTTACTAGTCAATTTTGGAATGCATTCCAAGAATCCTTAGGTACTCGTCTGAATCTGAGCACCGCTTACTACTCACAGGCTGACGGTCAAACGGAAAGGGTGAGTCAGATTCTAGAGGATCTTCTCCGTGCTTGCATTTTGGATTATGTAGGATCTTGGGAAGATCATCTCCATCTTGTGGAATTCACCTATAACAATGGCTATCAGGCTAGTCTTAAGATGTCTCTGTTTGCTACTCTGTATGGGAGACCTTGTAGATCTCCATCCTATTGGATTGAATCCGGAAATCGCTTAGTTCTCGGTCATGAGATGAGTTAGAAGCTTCAGATAAGGTTGAAGAGATAAAGAGAAGGTTAAGGATTGCTCAGGATAGACAGAAGAAGTACACGGATCGTCGTAGAAGAAGATTGGAGTTCGCAGTTGGAGATTTGGTTTTTCTTATGGTCTCTCCCTTAAGAAGTGTGGTTCGGTTTGGGCATAGAGAGAAGCTTGCTCCTAGGTTCATCGGTCCATTCCGCATCTTGGAAAGGATTGGGGCTCTTGCTTATCGATTGGAGTTGCCCGAGAAATTCGCTGGAATACACAATGTATTCCATGTATCCCACCTTCGTCGCTGTCTACATGATCCATCTCTTATTATCCAGCCTTCTGCTCTTGATAGTTTGGACATCGAGCCTGACCTAACTATTGAAAGGAAGCCTCTTCGTATCGTCGATCGAGGTACGAAACAGCTAAGAAGAAAATCTGTCCATCTGGTCAAAGTGCAGTGGAGCACTGATGAATGAGATTGCACCTGGGAGACGGAGGAGAGCATTCGTGCTTCGAATCCAGAATTATTCGTTTAAGGTACTTTGCCCTTTTATTTTATCTTCCTTTGTTTTCCTTCCTTCTTTCCTTTTCGAGGACGAAAAGTTCTTAGTGGGGGAAGTGTAACAGCCTAAATTTTTAACAAGTATTTTTCACTTTTATTTATAAAACTTTGGGGATTATTAAATAAAAATAAATTTTTAGTTGATTAAATCATTGCCCAAATTTTTAAATAAAAGATAAGATTTCTGAAACTTTGACTTTGGTTAAAGATTTACTCTAATTGAAATTTAATAATTCTAAAATTTTAATTTTTTAAACTCTAATCTCCAATTCTTGTAATTTAACTGAATTATTTGTAACAACATTTTTACTTTACTTTTATCCTTTTAAAAAAATTGGTTATTCTTAGTTTAATAATAAATAAATAAATTCTGGATTGAATAATATATAGAAACAAATAAACTTCTAAATTGTATAACATAGGGTAAACGAGCTGTTTAAATTACACGTATGAATGGTACGTATTTAATAAATATTCTTTAAACGTATTTTTCTGGATATGAGTAGCAAATAAATAGAAAAAAAGGAAAAAACGTATAAAATTTAAATACGTTATTTTCGTTATACTTCGGGCATAAATTATTGCGGCTGTTGTACGCATTCTAAATTTATTCAATTTCCTTTTTCTCTTCTGATTTAATAGAAACGTGCCATAGTTCCCAAAAATCAACGCAAGCTTTATTTACAAAATGCGTTTAAAATTTGTTTTAAATTCGGTATAAAATCTTTGTTCAGAGCCGTTCCAAAATCTTTGCCAATATAAATTCTTGTCGTTTCTTTTATAATCAACGAAATCAATTAATTGTTTTCCTAATTTCACCTTAAATCAGCGCAAGATTTTATTTATTAGAGCACGTTCAAAGTTCATTTATCTCTTGCCTCTTTTCTTTCCTTTGATCAACACAATTTCCTCCATCTAAAACCCACGCACCCTGGAATAATGCAATGAAATCATTTATTTCCTTAACATTCTAAAATTTGAATTCACTTGCCGTTTTCTTGCATTTGATTTTTGAACGAACGAAACTTCTTGCCCAAAACTTTTTTCTAGCCTAAATCAATGCATAGCTCATTGATAAATACCAGTCATGAACACTTTTTCTTTACCTCATCTTTTGGACTTTGTCTCCTAGCTTGTGTGGAGCTTCAGGTAATGACAGTTATTTTCTTTCTACTTCCTTTTATTTTCTTTTTCTTTTTCTTTGTTTTCTTTTACTTCACTCGGCTGCTCCACCTGAAGCTTTGAAATTCCATTTTCATTCTCCACCTTTTGCAAACTTTATGCCTAATAGTATCTTCCTATGTGAACTCGCGTGCATATATAAAAAAAAAAGGAAATCAATTTGCATAAGCACGGTGAAAAATGTCGGTGGGTTATAGGCTGGATTTCGTAAATTTTCAACCTGAATACGTTGCATGTGAATATGATATAGGCATGAGCCACCTAAGTTTAGCTTATTGTTTCTTTTTTTAATCTAGCATGTTATAGTATTTGGTTTTAATTTAAGAAAGAAAAATAATAATAGCATGCATAAATGGCCGAGAATAGTAGTTGCGTGTTCAAAATTTTAAACCAAAGTTTCATCACCATTTGCATTGTTGGAAAAAATAAGTGTGCGTGCACCACTTTTAGATCACAGACTTTATAACTAAATTTTCCACTGTTCGCTCTTTAGCATTCATATAATTCAAATAGAAATTTGGGCCGAGCTTTGAGAATGGGGTCAAGTCTTGGGTGGAGTGGTCGAGAAATGGTGGCAATCTTCCTTTTATTTTAATCTCGTTCCAGTTGTTATTTAAAATTTTGATCGTTTTGAATTTCGCGTAATTAGTTATTCGTTTATCTTGTTCAAGATCTGAATCGCATTGGCTCATCTTCCATTCATTGATCGTGCCTTCTGTACGCTGTTCTGTTGTGGTTACCGTAGTTTCGAATCAAAATCTTCAGCTTCGTAAAGGTGAGTATTCTCACCTGACAAACATACTTATATATTTGTAAACTTAATAACAAGTGTAATTGTAAAATAATTATATTTAATTTTATTTGTCTGTGATATAAACTTATGATGTTAAAACCCATTATTGAATTGACACATCATCAGTTATATTATCAACTGTTAAATGCATACGGTTATTTATTTATTTATTGTTAAATGCATGCTGTTATTTATTTATTTAATTATTTACTTTTACCACACTGCAAGTTCCCTGTAGAATAGAATCGTTACGGGCTGAGATGATAGGCCTAAACGATATTTATTTATTTATTTATTATTTAACTTGGGATTGCGGGTTTGAAATGATAGAACCCGGTTTTTCTTTGTAAATTACGGATTGAAATGATATATCCGTATAATTTGACCTAGGTTAGAAAATATTATACAGACCCATGGATATATATATATATATATTGGAAATATTAAATATTTTAAATGTTATAATTCTCTATTTAAAATTTGATAAAAAAATGATTTTATATGTATAGTAATATTGTAGTAATTAAATATGTAAATAAATGTTAGAAATTTAAAGTATAAATTTATCTTGAAAATTTGGATTTGTAAAGAAAATGGAATTTAAGTTAAGAAATAAAATATGAAATTTGGCATAACTTGAATATAAAGAGAATTAATAAAGGTTAAGTTTTCTATGAATTAAATAGTTAAATTAGTGGAAAATATGGAAGTTGAAATATAACTTGATTAAGAAAGGGGAGGCTGGTTTTGAAACAAAGGTAAGTTAAGAAATTAATTGAAAATTTAGTTTATTTTGGAAATGGTAGTTTAACTTAATTGTTAAGTAAAATTCATACAAATTTTGCAGTTAATTTTAATAAGTAAAAATAAAGAAGTTAGATATATATTTGCAAACTTTACTTTATAAAAATCATAAATTATTGAGTAATATAAGTGATTATTTAAAATTATGATTTTATAAGTCAAACTTGTTTAAATAAAGGATTATTTTTTTGCTAAAATTATATTTAATTTACTCAAATCTGTTGTAAAAGATATTTCCGCACTTTGCAAGTGCTGAAATTGATACAAATGAGCTAAGGCTAAACCTTTGGGATTTATATGGGATTTTGTAAGAATTATACTTCTCCTTTAAATATTTTTATATATAGTATTTTATTGAAATAGAAAACTATTTTGGATTTTATAACCATGTGTAATAATAACGTTGGTTGTTAAAGAGACCGGGATCGGATATGGGCATAATCTCTGTCGATACCGAAAACCACTTTAACAACCGTGTACGCGGTGGAGATTCCAGAATGAAGTAGGATGGTGGTGACGTTTCCTTTGAGGTAAATACGTGGACCCGACTCCCGTGAGTTGGCATAAAGTGCCTAAAACAGAAGCGATTCTCAGATTAATGAGGTAGCACCTCTGATCGGACGCACTTCTTCGTATGCCATTCTATTACTCTATGGTTGTTTGGTGAGCAACTTTGATTTGGGAGTGTTGTTCGAGTTGGGCGTAGTAGCAGCTACGCGTTTCCACCGGTCCGGATGCGTAATTGGTATATCTACCCTGGCATTGCCTAGTTGTGCCGTGTCACCTACCCTAGCGAGTCACGTACGAGTTTGATTTGTGTCGTACCTATGGAGTATCCTCTGGTAGCCTCCCGATCAGGAGGTATTACGGTACTGTATAGACTATTGACACTATTACGTGTTAAGGGCTATATGGGTAACCCCTTAACGCTATTTTAAAGTAAGTTTATTTTGCTAATAGACACTATTATAATAGCGAATATTACTATATAGTATATAGTTTAACGGATCCTTAGAGGGTGTGCGGTCCCAAGCATCCTTTAAGTTACTTGCTCTATATTATAGTTCACTTGAATTAGCTTACACTGTATAAGTATGTATGTCCTGACTCGAGTGTTTATGTTTTATTTTATGCTCGGATCAGCCTGAGTTTCAGTTCAGACTTCACCTCCGTAGCTAGGACTTCAGCAGATCATCTCTTTTCAAGCTACCGTCAAGTTTTTGTTCAGTCCTTATTTTAGCCGTTGTAATCATGACAATTTAATATTGAGAGTTTCTGTGGAGATTTCAAACCATATTTGGTTTAAGACTACTGATAGTGGCTTCAGGAACCACTATGTTATTTTTAATTTCCGCTGTGAGTATTCTGATTTCTGTGTCTGTGATTCTGTGGTTTGATTTCATTTGCTCCTAATTTATTTACAATCTATTATTTTGAACTATTCAAGCTTGACATATTTTAATGTATTGTCGAATTTGAATGGTGAAAAATAGTAGGTCATTACAACTACAATGGTCTTCCCACTTCGAAACTCGAAAATGAATGTCGATGATGCGTGCACTCATCACCGAAATTATTTTCCAGCGACAGAGAGGGGAGTATGTAACTTATTACTTTCCGAAATTTCTTTTAAAACATTTCTTTCAAATTACATTGAAATATTTATATCAGAAAATACTTCTAATACAATTATTTATTATATTTCAAAACCATTCAAAAGAAATTTCAAAACCCCGGAACTTAAGTTCTAAATTTTCAATTTCCATTTATTTTATTTCAATCTTATTTCAACTATTATTTTTAAATTTCCTTACCGAACAACCAATATAATACAACCAAATAACCTTTATAAAATTTACTATATATATAGAAAATATAATAGGCAAAATTATTTCATTCACCTATATTAAACCAAATATTATGTCGGTCTATCCTATTAAGTGTTTAGAAATCCCTATTGATGTCATAGCGTCCCATGCATCAACCAGAATTTATAAATACAAAACGGAACAAATTAACACAATATTAAAACTTTTATATAACACTAACAAATATGCTCTCTCATATATACACTCAGTGACTCCCATAGGGTATTACTACCCTATTAGTAAAGAGTCATACCCCCACAAAGCTAAGGTTTATCGCTAAACCTCGCTCTGATACCACGTTGTAAAGTCCGGCTTTTTCGCACGCTTTAAATCGACGATAATCCACATACATCAGACTTAAAACATACAAAAGGGTGGATTGTTATGGGGTAAATAAGAAAAAAACAAAAAAGGAATAAACAAAACAGAATCTCACAGCGGAAGGATAAAATATAATAATCAAATATACAGTTCATGAAGCTATTTACAAAATATTTAATTTTTCTTATACAATATATATCAGAGTTGCGCATACCAACGAATAAAATTGATGCAGCGGAATACAGTGTGTAGTGGAACAATATAATAAAATAATAATAATGAAATCTCTGTCTTCGCCCTCCAGAAACAAAGTCTTCGATCCCGAAATGCTCGGACTGACCCGAGCGAATTGAAAAAACAAAACACTCGAGTCAGAACTAAAAGATCTTATGCAAGTTAAATTAACAGAATTAAATATGAGTGCAGTAACTTAAGAGATGCTCGAGATTCACATCTCCTAAGGATCCGTTAAACTATTTACTATGTAGTAATATTTCGCTATTATAATAGTGTCTATTAGTAAAATAAACTTACTTTAAAATAGCGTTAAGGAGTGATCCAATATTCCCCTTAACACAAAATATATTCTCATAGTCTATACAGTACCGTAATCTCCCCCGTACTTGGCGTCGTCAGAGGGCACTCCATAGATATGGTACAGAACCAAAATCGTATAAGACGCGCAAGGGTAGGTGACACGGCACAACTAGGCAATGCCGGGGTAGATATACCAATTACGCTTTCGGGTCGGTGGTAACACGTAGCGGCTACTACCGCCCACCTCGAACAACACCTCCAAAATCAAAAATCAAAAGTGGCCACCGAAAAATCCAAAGTCAGAGTAGAATAGCGAAGGGATGTGCCCGATAAAAGGTGCTACCTTCTTAACCCGTCAATTGCTCCTGTTTTAGCCACCTTATGCCAACTCACGGGAGTTGGGTCCACGTATTTACCTCAAAGGAAACGCCGCCAATATCCTACTTCATTCTGGAATCTCCACCGCGTACACGGTTGTTAAAGTGGTTTTCGGAGTTGGCAGAGAGTATGACAACTTCTGATCCCGGTCTCTTCAACAACCAATCGTTATTATAACACCGCGATTATTTCGAATAATTTATACTTTAAAACCAGAATATAATATCCCTTTCAAAACCATATAAATACGATATCATTTATATTTTTAAACCCCAAATCAATATCATATCGTTTTTATTTATAAATATCCCTTTTCCTAAAATCATAATATTTTCAAATATATATAACTTAAACCCCATAGCTTTGAAACAAAATTTGTAATACTTAAATGGTTTAAGTATTAAACCACTTTGCATAACAAAATAGATTTTTAAATTTCACAAAAATTCCAAATACAGGTTTAAATTCCCAAATAAACCATTTCAATTTTCATATATTTCAAAGCTAAAATTATTCTACCGTTTCAAAACTAATTCTTTTGATAATTCCATATATATCAAATTCAATTTTTATTATTTAGATTTGAAATGTTTACTTCATAAATCAAACATCATTTAAGTAAAACCTTTAAACTTCAAACAACTGGATGTTCTATAAATTTTATTAACTTGATATATTCATTTACATCAACTCGATATTTATTTAAATCGCTTAAACCCAAAATCAAGTTATAAAATCATACCCTTTAAAAATCTCAATTTTTATTTAAATTTCACATCCATTTTAATCAAGTCAAATTCTTAACCCTTCAATTCAAACAAATTTCATAACTATCTTTCAGCTTAATTTTTATTTAAGTCATCAAAACTTTTTATATACAATATCTTAAATAGGTACTTACCCATATAATAATAAAACAATCAACTCCGTTATTCAACTTATTTTTATTAAACCAATTTATACATAGCTTAAATTCATAATTTAACTATATATATATAATAATATTTATATAATATCAAAATTTAATATTTATTAAACCGTATATTTCTTTCCAAGCCATAGAAAATCACTTCAAAATATTTCTATATATAGACCGCGGTGCCTGTACATAATTTTCTATACTATGGTCAAGTGATACGGATATTTATCATTTCAATCCGCAATTTAAAATAGAAATTACGGTTATATATCATTTCAAATCGCAATCCCGAATGAGATGAAAATGCATAATAACTTGCAATTTATAACAATATAAAATACAACATCCATTCATCCAATATCAACCGTCAATCATTTATCGCAATCATCATCCAATTCAACAATAGCATCAATATAGAACGGAAAATAAACAACAGGTATTAAATAGCGTTTTAATTCAATAATAAATTAAATAAATGTTTAACTGGCAGTTTATATGCAATGAATAATTAATTTACAAATTTAACAGGAAGTTTAAATGCAATGAATAAATTAAATAGCAATTTAGTTTAAATAAATGAAATTAACTGAGATGATGATTTAAAATAGGCCAAACAAGCGTAAATAAATTTTAAATCACACCATATATCAATTTAACAAACATAAGAAATTTTAGAAGTTGTGAGTGGGTTAAAACACTCATCTTTCGAATTTAAATTGAATCTAAATTCAATTTAAACCCAAAAATTGAACAGTCTCCAAATCCATCCAAACCAGCGCCAAAACGTCCAGACTTCCAATACGAACCTAGCGGAGAAAATCACTAATCACGCATGAAACGGATGTCGTATGTAAAAATTATGCGTGTTATAACATTTGAATTCAAAATAAATAAAAATAAAACAAAACACTCACTTTTCAAACAGGACCACGTCATCATCTCTTCTCCTCAGCAACGCATGCGCTATATACAGGGCCGAAACCTCTCGTTTAACCAATGCGCCTCCACATAGAAAAACACCACGCCACCTCGTCGAGGCGCACGCCTCCCAACCCTCTACCGACGCGTGGGGGCCACGCGACCCTTCGAGCGTCGATCGGAAACCCACAGCCGCTGAAAAACCCTAGAATTCGAAACCCTAGACGAAAATTTCCGCCAATCCAATCGTCAATTCGCCACCAAAGCTACATAGATCGACTCCCCTCGGCCTCCTCTTCGAAATTCAGAAAGGGTTTGTCGATCCGACAACTTTCACCGACGCGTGAGAGACTTCTTCGATTTTTACCTATCAAATGACAAACTGAATCGAAAAATGAATATCACCAGTGAATTACGGTAGTCGAGAGCTTCAATATATAATTTTTTCA
This sequence comes from Allium cepa, assembly GCA_030765085.1. Lineage (NCBI taxonomy): Eukaryota > Viridiplantae > Streptophyta > Magnoliopsida > Asparagales > Amaryllidaceae > Allium > Allium cepa. The sequence continues at coordinate 43,338,893 of CM060940.1, read as the reverse complement.
AATTTTTCTGAGGACTTTGAAATTTACGCTTTGGATTTGATTTGAAATTGAATCTGGATCAAGAGTTTGTTTGTCTGCCATTGAGGAGGAGAGAGTGGAGATATACGTATAGACAAATGAGAATTAAGGAGGCTAGGGTTTAAAGCAGAATATTTATCATTTCAATCCGCAATTTAAAAATCAAAATAAGGTTGTATATCATTTCAAACTGCAATCCCGAATGAAATGAAAATGCATAATAACTTGCAGTTTATACAATATGAATACAACATCCACTCATCCATCATATCCATCATCAAACATTTATCACTTTATCGTCCAATTCAAACAATCACATCAATAAATAATGGTTAATTACTGACAGTTAATTTTACAATAATGAATTAAATAACTGTTAACTGTAGTTTATATGAAATAAATAAATAACAAATTTAACAAGCAGTTTTAAACGCAATAAATAAATTTAACTCAAATTTTAACTGGCAGTTTATATGCAATAATGAATTAAATAACAAGTAAATCATATGAATGCAAATTAACAGAGATAATGATGAAATATATGTCAAACAGCTATAAATAAATTTCTAAATACGTCACAAATCAATTTAACAAACACAAGAAATTTTAGAAATTGTGAGTGGGTTAAAACACTCACCTTTTGAATTTAAATTGAATTCAAATCCAATTTAAACCCAAAAATTGGACAATCTCCAAATCCAACCAAACCTGCGTCAAAACATCTGGAATTTTATTACGATCCTAACAAAAAAAATTCGCGTGAAACGGAGTTCGTATGTGAAAGTTATATTGATCAGAACGATTGAAAACAAAATTAAATTTAAAAACAAATAAAACAATCTCACCCTCCACAACGTCGCCACGTCATCAAGGAGATTTTCACGCTACAGAACCCTATTTCCTCAAATTTGAACGCACGCACCCGATTCCCTGTCCAACCGCCACAAACGCACGTCCACCCTAACAAAACCCGTCACCTACACGCCATCGCCGCCTCTGCCGTGGCCACCCCAGGCCGAGCCGCTACCTCCAGTCGCAGACCCCCTCCATGTGTTGCTCGATCGAGCCGAAAATCCCCATGGCCGCCTCCAACATCTTGACCTAATTGATTTTTTTAGCTCGATCCAGCCGTTAGTTCGTGAAACAAACCATATAGATGAACCTCCCTCGTCGATCTCCACAAAACCCTACTCTCGATTCGACGATCCGACGTAGCCCATCAACGCGTGATGAACAGCTGAGAATAAACGAGCCAATTCCGCCTACACAGAAATTTGGATCCAAAAACGAATTTCAGTTTTGAGATGCGTGCATCAAGAGCTTCGACATATAATTTTTGTAAATTTTTCCGAGGACTTCGAATTTTTGACTTTGATTTTGGATTGTAATTGGATCTACGGTTTGCATCCATTGAAGAAGAGGAGCTGATGAAAATTCACGCGCAGATAAACGAGAATAGGCGGAGGCTAGGGTTTAGCAGGGTATTTATAGATAAAGTTGGAAAAGAATGGACTGGATCTTAATTATAAACGTGCTAAAGGATAATTGGCCCAAAAAGCCCGTTCTGACTCCGGAACGAAATTGGATAAATCCATATATCAAAATAGGTATTTTAAAATATTTTAAATGCAATGGAAAAGGTTTCAGGTTCAAATTGCATCGTATGAAGAAGTTATGTTGAAATCAATATTTTCAAATTGATTTCAATTAAATCGATTTCAAAGCGTTTCGCGTTCGTACGATCAAACGGCAAGTCCGATCGCTACGAAACTTGAAACCTTACAATAATTCACCGTTACGAATCCAGTGAAACTAGTTTCGTCGAAATCCAAGTCAGTGGCCAAAATGACTATTTTTACACTAATTAAGTAAATCGATTTACCTAGGCGTATCATCCGACATGTCTTACGCCTCTAATGCGTTAAAAGGGTGGCCCAAACATCTACACCATTCAAGCGAACTATTAGTGTCACAAGCATCTGACGTCAATGGTTCATTAGCCAGCGATTCACCGCATAATACCTATTTATTTCCTCTTTCCTCTTCATTTTCTTCGTCGCCTTCTCCTCCAAATCTGAAAATTCAACTCTTCCTAGCATCTGCACGATATTATTTTTGCGGTAACCAATTTCATAGTCGTAAATTTTAAGCTTTTATCTACAATCTCTTTTTTGAATTATTTTTTTTTTGTTTGTTTTGATTTTGTTTTCAATTTTATTTTTTATTTTTTGGAAATGTTACCCAATGAAATGTCTAGCTCTTCTACCAAAAGCATCGTGGATTGGACCCATGAACGGACGTTGGCGTTCATGGATATATGTTATGCGAAACGCCGACAATGCTTCTCGTTCAAGACATGTAGGGTATTGGTACAGGGAAATTGTTATTGAGTTTAACACATAAACGAACATGCAATATACGGCTAACCAGATGAAAAACAAATAGGACAGGCTAAAATGCTCCTGAAACCCTTAAAACCTTTTGCTATAGATTGAAAGGGAGTATCGGAATATGGAGAAAGACATCGTTGGCGAAGACGACTGGTGGAATACGACGGATAAGGAATATAATAAATTAAAATTTTCCCGACATCCAAAATTTAGGTTGTTGAATACGTTGTTTAATGGTTGTATCGAAGCTCCATCGTGCAAGTGCATGGTGTCACTAGCTCCACCTGCCCACTTCAACACAAAAATGTACATGGGCTTTCTTATGGACGATGATACTGAGTTACGCAATCCTCCCGAAACTGTTTCACACCCACATCGATCGACTACAAATTCTACGTCTCGAAGACGCCAGTCGCCTACGACTATAGGTGCAGCTTCTTCGCGTGAAGCTGAGTTAGCATGCACCATTGCAAGGTGTATGGTTGTGCAACAAAACAATGACTCATTTTTTGAATGGGAAGTTACTTACGCTTTGTCGACCAAGGAGTCAAATTGCTGAGCTATCCGTGTACTTTAGGACAAGTCTGCGAAGCTTACGCAGTTGTTGTTCCATCCAGTAGGAAATTTATGAGAAATATGCAATATTGTATTTGTATTTGAATTTCAATGTACTGGTATTCGTTTAAATTTTGTCTTTTCTATTGAATTTTTCTAGTATTTTATAATTTAAAAATAATTTGAATTCAATTGACTACATTATTTAAACAAACACCAAAAAATAAAGACAATGACAAATCAATCCGATATTCTTTTCAAATACCTTTTTCGCTGCACAAAAACACATTCCTCTTTTGCTAAACTTTCAACTTTTCCTTCTCAAATGCTCATTTTCCATACCCATTTAGCGCCATAACACACCCTAAATCATTATATAATCTCTTTTCGTGGTTCATAGTGAACCACAACACAGAAGACCTCTAAAATGGTTCGTATCTTTATCCAACAGCAGATAAAAAAAATTGCAGGTTTCTTAGGGAATATACAATGTTGATTACTTAACGTTGTGAGTTGCTAGCTAAATAGCTAATCCACTTCCCATTAGGCCATGGTATATTGGATCGCTCATCAGTTTAGGCCATCCTAATTAAAAAAATTAGTGGGCTTCTCCAACCAGCGCAAATTGGCAGAGCTGGTCTCTTCTCTTTTCTTTTCTTTTCTTTTCTTTCGGTTTATAATAAATATTTAATTATCCCAAAGTTAAATTGAACACGCTGAGATTAAAAGATACCTATATAATTCTTCAAGCATATAACTAGTGTGTTAGCAATCAATGTCCACGCATGCAGGTTTACTTCCCTCATTAAATTAATGCCACATTATTGTCCAAAATCACTTCTACACACGCCAAGAACTTGCACATGATCATAACAAATCATCATATAATCATATAATTAAAGTTATCTTAGACTCTACGACAGAATGAATAGTCAATCCCAACTCAATAAACCAACTTAAATCTTACGCTCACGTACCTTCAATGTGACTACATAAATATCGAATACGAACACAGAACATAAAAACTAACATATTGCTCTTAGACCAATGGCTTCAAGCACTTTCATCAACACAGAAGCAACAAAAGATGAGGAATTAAGAATTAGAAACGAGGAACTGGAGACACAAATGAAAATAGTAACGGAGAGAGCAGATATGATGAAGAAAGAGCTTGAGCAGATGAAGGAAAAGCTGAGAAAAACTGAGGAGGCTGAAGAGAGACTGTGCTCTGAGCTCGGTGAACTTGAAGCAGAGGCACTGGTACAAGCAAGAAATTACAGCCTACGGATTATGTTCCTAACAGAGCAGTTAGTGCTCGCTCATAAGTCACAAGATTCTCACTCGCAATTTCGAAACTTTTAATGCTCGGTATGTTAGTTAAATACTAAGGTCTTAATGATGAATGAATGCAATGCAGTTTCCCAAGTTGGATGATGATGTACTAAGCAAAAAAAAAAAAAATGTTTTATGAATTATGATAATGGTGTTTTGTTTAAATATTTACTTACATTTGTTTCTGAATATTGTGAAGTCAAGTAAGGGCTTGTGCTCGAGTGAAAACAAAAACGCCTCCACCATAAATGGATCTTCCTAGAAGCATGTCACGGTCTAGATATGAGAGGTAATAAAGTCCACCTGGTGATCGCCTAAGGAAAAGAAAAAAATTTGATTTTCTTTTTTTCTTTTGAAACAAGTCTGTTGATTATTGGGCGTAGTAAAGTGAAAGATATTCATTGATTACCTGTCCGAGCTGCTCAAAGGTACTTGTGCTCGGAAAGTTTTAATAAATTGTAAAATCTGCAGTTTACCAGCAAAAAGATAAGTTAACATTGAAATTTTACTTAGCCTAATAATTATATTGTACAATTTAGATCAACAGACAGTTGATGATAGTCTACTCAGTGATGAATAATTATAATTCAAAACTAGTGAAAAGGGAAAACCTTGGTTTTCCAAAAGGGTTTAGTTTAAGTTCTAGCTGTACCTGAAGGCTTAAAAAAGAACGAGGAAGTATAGCTGGAGCTATCAAGGCTTGCAGCTCCTCGCTGATCTTTATATTTTCAATAGCAACCTATTATAAAATATGTGAGTGTTCAGTATATATGAAGATGGATTAAGTTACAAAGAACAATGTATAATACCATCATATTTCGTATGATATTTTAGGGAGTTTAAAAGCTTAGGCACAAAGTTGTCCATGACAAATTTACTGATACAGGTTATGCATAAGGAGGAGGACTTTTCTCAAAACCTGAATGTTATGGTTTCAATTTTTACTGAATGAGCGCCAGCTCATTCTTGCCTCAAAATTTAGATGAAGAATGCACGGACTGGCTCACAAGCACCACAAAGTTTGCTTATATGCAAGGCCGGCCCAATGTTATATCGGGCCATGGACAAACTTCAAATTTGGGCCCTCAATTTGTAAACAAACCTCATAGGTTCTGAAAAGCGGAAAAATTACAGAACTCATCTTTATGTTTTTTATTCCATTTTTGCAGCAAAATCATCTAGCTTAATACTTCTCTGCATATTCTTTTGTTCGCATGATACTCAATTCATTTAATCAATTCTGACATATATATAGAATAGAATTTATTAAATATGAATTTTAATAATTCAATCTGGAACCTTTAACAACAACCAATTCACGAGAATAAGCAATATAAAAAATTCCAAAAATATAAGAGAGAGAGAGAACTAAAAATGAGTCAGAAAAATGTTTTAAATAATTTTATTTAGTAATATTTCAGCATATCTCTAGATCATGCAGACTGGTCTCAGGCCATTTAACGCAGAAATAAAATTTTGTTTATTTATAGATAAAATAAATGGATAACTTAAGAGAGAGGAAGAAGCTATTTCTAAAAAGAATGATATGGAAAGAAAACGAGCAGGTTCTGCTTTATGAAATGATTCTTGACTTAAGTGGCTTTTGCTAAGCATAGTCGCCTGAAAGCGACTATGCTCCAAACTCACTTATATTATCGGCAGCTATGGGAAAATGGGTAAAGTAATCTGAATAATAGAGGCGCAAGTATTACTTGCAGTCGCTTTCAAGCATCTTACCGTTACCATAGCAAAGCTCTAACCAAAGTTGCATTTATGAAATAGGAATTTCTTTGAGGAGCCAGGTTTTATTCATCAAATGTTTTTTGGGCACCCTTAACAGCTGGGCCTTGGGCTATTGCCCAGTTCACCCAGCCCAAGGGCCAGCTCTGCTCATATGCTGTTTTTTTCCCTTGAAAAGGAGATATAACAGGATATAATAAACCATATAGCATTAATTTATTGCCCCAAAAAAAAAAACATAATTTCTATGTTTCATCCATTTACTCTCCTTTTACATTGTAAAAACATTGACAATAAATATACACAGTTGACGTTATATTTCCTTCACATAAAGTTGCATGGCAAGCTTTTTAGAGGCCTGTGAATATTGCTCGACAGAAGTAAAGTGTTAATCTAAAAGTCAGAAGTTGAATATGAAAAATAGTTAAACTTCCCTCCTTCCCAGATCTAACTGCTCCCACTAAAAATACACCGGACATTGCTAAAGGGACTCCACTTTTGGGTATGAGGTGGTTTTCAATAGGGGGTCGCCGAATTTGAGTTTCAGTATGGGATCACCATGCGTAGTGTAAATTTTTTTTATGGGATATGACCGAACTTTTTAACCCTCTTATATCCAAAAGTGCAGTCCCTTTAGCAATGATCAAGAAAATAAGGTCAACATAAATGTCTTGGAACAAAGACAGCTTCAAGATACATGATCTTTGCTAATCACTTTAACAGGGTGTAGACAAGTACACATATTTTAGAATATAAAAATGAAAGTGCCAAAATCGGTTGATAAAAGAAGCAGTCGATATTTTCTCAATGATAACATAGCATAGGATCTAATAATGCCCTGGCTTGAATTATTTATGGGTGTTTTGAGAGTCAATTGAGGCAAATAGCGGTATGGTGAATTGTACAAAGGCTAAAACTAAAATTTATTAAACAATATCCATCATTGAGCATGCTCTGAGCCCTAAGTTTCTTCTTCTTTCGGAAGTTTAAAATGAATTATTTTGAATAATTTGGGGCTCATATTGTTCCACTAGATGGTTTTAGATATTAGCCACAATATCAAAGTACAATGTATTATGCTAGCAGTCTTGGTCAATCAGTGATTAATTTACAGCAGGCTCATAAGATATGGCAAATGAATTATCATGTGCATACCTCCTCGAACTGAAGGTATATATTGCGGCTAGATACAAGTGAAAACTTTGCAGAAACCAGCAATGTTGCCCCTTCTTGCTCCTGTGAACAAGACAAACAGGAGTCATGTGCTGGGCTATTTGGGAGACAGGAAAAACGTAGTGAACTAGCAACAATTAATCGATCAGATCACCTACGACAAGCGGGTCTCTACCTAAGAACCAATATCACCATGCAAACAGACATCGAAGCCATAAAAATACATTAAGGTTGTCAGTCTCACTCTTAGATTGGCAAATTCTTCATACATACATGGTTGAATCAAATTAATAGAAACAGTGATGCTAACTTAATTTAAAGCAAGCTTGTATAGTTGAAATTTACAGTAACAGCGTATGCTTCATATAATTATACACACATATTCACTTAAAAATTGAATTAGGCTAATTAGCTTCCATCTAAAAATTACCTCCAGAAGGTTTTGTACACTCCAACGTACAACATTGCGCACAATTCCTCCATCAAGCTGATCTTTGCATTCAAACTTCTGAAATATTTGACCAACCTACACAAACATGCTGAATGACCATGCGAGTAAAGGCAAAAAAGATTTACAAAAATGTAACATAAATAAATAAATAATAGGAAAATGATTTCTTTGGAAAAGAACTCTTGTAAATTCACATCAAAATGTATAGATTATAATTAACGGGCAAAAAGAAGAAAAGTTGTAACATGGTCAACTTCAACTCCATGTACAAAGGAAAATCATCCGGGTATATCCATCCAGAGGATGCATCTAGGAATGATGTATCATCATAATCAACTCACGAGAAAATTCATGTTAATAGATGAAACAATCGACAGGCATCATGCAGAACTACACAAGATTAAGAGTGTAATGTCCACAGGTAGCAAATCAATATTTATGAAAGCACAAGGGCATCCCTAGCCCTAAACATTAAATTAAAACAGCAAAAAATCCATTTGATTACCGTTATAATAATTTGATATCCTGCTGAATTTTGCAATAAATTACACGCTCCAACACAAATAATCAATTGTGTAGCCTGATCATTTCTCAGATATGTTTTTAATATTTATTAAATTTTAGCACATTAAAAAACAATAAGCACGTGCAATAGAACAAAAATATCATCTGAAAGTTAAATAGTTCAATCAATATTCTAACGTATACATATGGATTGGTAGTTTGGTACTAGTATAGATGCTCATATATCTACAAACGCACATAATATGAAAAATTATGTGATTACAAAATTACAGTCAAGACCCTTCAAAATTTTGATGTCCGACTGTCGTGAAATCTGCATCCAAATAATAAGAGAAACAATTTGCATCTCTATTTGGTGCTTGGATTGGAGTGCTAATTTCTATTTTGACACATCAAAATGGAAGTCATGTGGTTGGAGTTGCTGAAGTGCTAAGACATAGAAGTATGGTTACAGCTTGTATCAAAATTCTAGATTTGAAGTCACAAACAATCATTTGTTTGGCAATTACTTCCCAAATATGATTTTGTTGTCAACACAATCACACAGAATATCAAGATGAAAATATAGTTGAACCAGCAATGAAGTAACCTGAAGAAAGGGAAACCGAGTGGCCGCCTCAAAAAGGACTAGAACATCAGAAGCAGAAGTGTAATTCAACCGCCACGTGCCATCCAACTTCACCAGATCGATAGGCAACCCCGCATCATACCCTTCTACACACACCTACCTCATAATTTCAAAGTTATTTATGTCAAAACCTCCGTATATGATATTCATTTATTTGTGAAACAAACTGCAGTTAAAATCGAAGATAAGATAGTAAACTAAGCAAATTACCAGCGCTTCTTCAATGGCCGAGCGCTGTTCAGCAGTGGCGATGAGGCCACGTTCAGTATCCTGTACGGCTCTTAACAGTTCGTGCTTTTTATGCTCCAATTCCACCACTGCCTATGAAACGCATAAACTAAATTGAGTTTAATTATCAAATATATAATATAAAATTGAAAGGTGAATAGGTAAATAGTAGTACATCGGTGGAGGATAAAATGCGAGTAGTAGCTACTGCTCGAGTTGCCCTGTTTTTCTTGGCGGCGGCGAAACGGAGGACGTGACGGTGATAGGTGGTAAAAGCGGCAGTTGTTGGTTTTGGAATAATTGTTGGAAGATCCATGGAGAATGAATGGACCTCCTGTTTTATAAAAATTTATATTTAAACCTATTTTGCATCCTAGCAAGGCCTGAAGCCAATTTTTAAACTCGTAATGCTAAATTAGACTAAACAATAGATAAACAAGAAATAGATGAAATAGCATTTGATTTGATGTACTAAATAACATTCAATTTCACAATATTTCAAGTAATTGATTCAATTTAGCATTACTTTCATCTGATGCTAGTTTAATTTAGCATCAGTTGTCCTTCAGACTAAATTTCAAGACCCCCGTCCTTCGGTTAGAAAAGTGAGTATGTTTTTCTTTGACCTTATTTTCTTGTTGTGTGAGGAACTTCAAAAATTGTTAGTTTGGCATTTTTAAAAGATTGTTACAAATAATACAGAAAAATTCAACATTCTCGTAAAAAAGATAAATATTTACATAATTAAATTTCTCTATCGACCTTTCAAATTAAAACAATGACCCCTACCGTATTATTGTTTTATCGACGACATACTGTTTTTATGTTTTTTTTTTATACCTCTATCATTTTTCTTTTTAAATTTCGATGAGGTGCTACCGAATTTGCTTGAAGGGTGCGAAATACTAAATTGATTGGGTTGAATCCCCTTATTAAGTCTCTTAATATTTCTTTTTTGTTGGAATCCAACTAACATTATTCCCTTTTAACAATTTTTTGAGTCTCTTTAATGGTATTATTTTACACTGTTTATTCCAGTTTTTGGGCTAAATTCGACCTACAAAAGCTTGCTAAATGCATCACTGAACTCTAAGAAAGAAAGCTTGCGTATCAACTCACTTGGAAAAAGGGGTTGATAGGTTGGATTTAGGAAATAAATTTAGCGAAACTCGTTAGGTGGTCTAAGCCAATGACCTCATCTATATTTAGTTAATAGCATCAACGACCATCGAAGCTCCTTGTTATATGATTTGCCATCGTACACACATGCTGGAATTCTCTAAGATCGTCTTCAAAGGTGTTAAGCCAGCTCTAATTATTGTGTGTAAATCGTTCGTGATTCCATTATATCATCGATATCTGAACTCGTATGCCCACAATCGTTGAGAAAGTGGTGGAAAATTCAATTGCTGATCGCAGAACATAAGAGTCTCGCTACATTTTTTATCATTACAAATAGATGTGAACTTACGGCAAAAAAGGATTATAATTTATACTACATCACAAATAATATATTGTCATGATAATTGTGATTGATGAAAAGAATTATTTGCGGTGGATTTAAATCATCACAATCAATGACTCTAAATCTTGGTGTGTTGATTTTACGTAACTTTTTTATTAATTGTTTGAACTTTCTATGAAATGGTATCGTTAATCTATGTTTTCGGTTAATAAAAATCAAACTGGCGTTTTTAAATTATTCATATTTACCAATTAGTTCAATCCTATATTATCTGTTATATTCACCGTTGGTTAAATTATTATTCATAAATTTTCACACCAACATTTTAGTGCTTTTACTAAGAATTAAACTCACAATGTTCACGCTTATGATTGAATTTGAAGATAAAGACAAGAAGTACTTCTATCGGTGGTGATGTTAAAAAAATCATTAGGGTATACGATGATTTTGGCCCAAGCACGAGGAATCAATCTAGGATACTTCACATATATGATTCTTTAGCCAAATCCTTGGAGGATACGGATGATAGATTCAAATATCGGCGAACCCAACAAGAAGTGAATTAGGGATGGCACATTGATATGTTAATAGAGAATTTCAACTCTCTAACCTTAAAAGCGACCCGTTTCACAACATTATAATAACAAAACTCCACTCTTGGATGATATCTCATAAGATATTCCTAACGCACCTACAAGCAATCATGCTTCTAGAAGACCTCACGAACTGGGGGTGATGCACAACCTACTAGATCAACTAATGATAATATAAAAAGACTCTTGGATATAAAAGTGTAGGGAGAGAGAGTCGGACTGAAAAACAAAATGATATCGTCATACTTTATCATGTGTATTGTATTGTGCCATAGTTGTCGATAATGTGAAGTGTGCACGATAGAATCAGTAATGCTTGTTCATAAGCATGAGATGATATGCGAGGTTAATTGAATAAAGGAAGCCGAAGAAGGGTTGAGCATCAAGTAAATTCACACTCATAACTTTATGTGGTTGGATTGAAGAAGTGGATGATGTATAGGCCACCTTAGATAGATGAAATGGTGCCTCAATGTATTAGGGGAGAGAAATGCAGCTAGATGTGGTGGAGATGATATACACCATGGATCATTTTTTTTGAGCGAATTTGATTAGCTCGGATTCACAATAATTTATAGTTGCCAAGATTTGAAAGTTATGACGGTGCTTCAAACCCTATAAAGCTCCTAATGTCCTTTTTTATATCAAATCGAGATGCATGATTGTAGTTCAATTTTCTCACAAGTAGTTAGAAGGCTGATTAAAGACGGTTTGTCTCAATCAAAGCCAGCCCAACTAATCTTCCACTAGCCCGCAAAGGGCGGCTTAAGCCCATGTTGGTCTCAAACCAACTTCTCTACTCAGCAAATCTCCAAGATGAGGGCTGGTGATTAGCAAGTAACATTGTGTTATTTACCTTTTAGCTGGTATTTAACTCCTCCTTTCTTTATTTTTAAGCCTAGTGGTTTGCTAATAATCTTTGCTTTTCACAATGCACTCGTATCATTCTGAGGATGACTAGAAAATGTTAGGAAATCAAATCTATGGTTTCGATGACAACAACTATATAATGGAAATCGAATATGCATATATATATTTATATATACAGGTACTTACTAGAACAACATCACTAGAAAGACAAGAACATAGGCTCAAAGAACATTACAAGAGACTACAAGTCGATAGGTACAAAGAAACAACAGAAAAGATGCACAAAACAGACATGCACAAGTATCAGACGTTTGGGTGCACAAGCCAGACGTCTGGAAAATTCCTTTGGAACGACAAACAGATTGAACCAGACGTCTGGTAATAGCACTTAGACCTCTAAAAATCTACTATGTACAAAAAAATATAGTACCAGACGTCTGATACAAATACCAGACGTCCGATTTCAAACTCAGATTTTAAATTTAAACTTCAACTGCTGCATTCGAATAGACATCTCCGCTTATCTTCGCTGCAACTCTTCATCATGAACAGAAGCAACTATAGAGCACTTGTTAATGGATGCAACTACTCAAAGAACCTCTCTACAACTATATATATCATCAAAATTCAAGAGAAAAAATCACCTTACTTACTTACGCTCTTTAATTACATACTCTATCATATGTTCTTGATTTCTAGCAATCTATACTTGTATTTCACTCTTTCAAATATTCAGTTCTTCACAGACAATACTCTCTAGATATATATTAGAAGCATTTGTACTAATTAGTCAATATCCGTGTTATAGAACACATATTTGATAAGAACAATTTATTGTAACCAAGCCTATTCCTCCGGACAAAGTGAGGGTGTTTGATAGTCGAATTTCGAAGGGGAGCTTTGGGACTGGACGTAGGACGGGAGATCCGAACCAGTATAAAATCATGGTGTGTTTATTCTATATTTACTTAGATTAATATTGTTTTTAATTACATCATATATTATGTCATATATACTTGCATATACACTACACAATCCACCTTGGAGACTTTCAATTGGTATCAGAGCAAGGTCTGATCAAAATACAGTAACACGTTTTTTGAATCACTCTAATATGACAAGTATTTTTCAAGAAGGTCAATCCACAGTACGACCCCTACTCTTTAATGGTTCTAACTATGCATATTGGTCAACACGTATGAGAATTTTTATGGAAGCTAATGGATTAGAAATTTGGACAGCCATTCAAAATAAATATGAAATACCTGACACTGCTATGAACACATGGAACGATGCACAAAAAACCGCAGCTTCTAATAATGCCAATGCTATGAATGTTTTATTTTGTTCATTAGGTAAGAATTAATTTTCACATGTCATGTTATGTAACACTGCATATGATATTTGGCATACCTTACAAGTTACACACGAAGGCACAAACAAAGTTAAACAAACTAAGATTTCAATTTTACAAAATCAGTTTTCATCATTTAAAATGAAACAAAATGAATCTATAGTAGACATGTACTCTAGATTCCAAACCATTCAACACGATTTAATGGCCCTTGGAGTCAAATTCACAAATTTTGATTATCTAGAATACTTAATTCTTTAACTCCAGAGTGGGAAAGAAAAGTATTAGCTATCGAAGAAGCTAATGATCTCTCAACACTCTTAGTTGAAGAATTGATAGGAAATTTAATGCCATATGAAGCTAATTTGCAGGCACGAAAAGAACAAAATTCGAAAAAGAAAAACAAAGCATTCCCGGCATCAAATGAAGACTCTGATTTAGACGAAGAAGAAATTGTATTTATTGTAAAAAACTACAACAAATTCAAGAAGCTTAGGAAAATGATTAGATTTCAGAAAGGAGGAAAATCAAGCTCAACAAATCAAGCATCAATTAAATGATATGAATGTGACCAATTTGGACATGTGAAGAAAGATTGTCCCAAGCTCAACCATGATAAAAAGAAGAATGAATTTGAAAATTTCAAAAAGAAAAAAGCTTTCAAAGTAACATATGATGATTTAGATTCTTTATCATCATCAGATAGTGACAATGATAGGGACAGAGAACAAGCTAATGTATGCTTTACGACACATACTGATGACGTATGTCCCAAACTTAGCTATGATGAATTATTAGAACTTAGCATGGAATCAGATGATAAATTTAGACAAATTAAAAAATTGAATAAAGAACATATAGCCAAAATAAATAGCTTGCAGTGGGAGTGTTAAAAGATGAAAAAATTACTTTGAAGAGGAACTAGAATTATCTCAAGAAAAAATTAAAAATAGTTTAGTTGAAAATGAGACTGTAACTATTGATTTTGGAAAAACTAGACTAGAAAAGGGTAACTTTTAAAGAAAATATCAACTTGAAGAGTAATATAGAAACATTGAAAATTTAGAATTAAAAGAAAAATTAGACAAAATTACAAATAATGTTTCAAAATTTAATAAAGGAAAACAAGGTTTTGAAAATCTTATCAAAACTTCAAAACCATCAGGTAATAGAAATGGAATAGGTTTTAAAAATATACCTAAACAAAAAGGGAACAATATTAAGAAATATAGTTGTATTTATCAAAAAACAAGAAGATCACCTAAGTCTAATACGAATACCAAAAATATAAAAATTTGGATTCCTAAGACAAATAATAATTTGATTAAACCAAAACATATTAATAATTTTTTAAATCATGTAGTCTATAATAAAAATTATGTTCATAAAGATACCAAACTGTCTTAGGTATGGCTACCTGCTCCTCCTAACATCTAGAACCCTAACAAAGTATATGGGTACTAATTAAATCATCTTTTATTTTGCAGATACCCAAAATAAAAAATAAGGAGAAATAGATACTTGATAGTGGTTGCTCTAAACATATGACCGAAAACTCAAAAATGTTATCGAATATAACATACATCGATGGTGGAACAGTAACTTTTGGAGATAACTCAAAAGGATACGTCGTTCGCATCGAAAAAGTCATCAACTCTGGTATTTCTAACTCTCCTATTATTACAAATGTTTTGTTAATAGAAAATTTAAAACTTCAAGCAAACCAACACAAATGAGTACTAGTGTTCACTTGGAGAAAGATGATAACGGAAAAGATTTCAATGAAAAATTATATCGTAGTATGCTTGGCTGCTTATTTTATTTGACGGCTAGTCGACCCGACATTATGATGAGTGTATGTCCGTGTGTCGATTTCAAGCCAAACCAAAAGAATCTCACCAAAGAGCTGTTAAACATATCTTACGATATCTGTCGAGTACTAGAGATTATGGTTTGTTTTATCTTAAGGGATCATCTTTTGAAATAGTTTCATATAGAGACGCGGATTTTGGTGGATGTAAAACAGATCGTAAGAGAACTAGCGGAATGTGTCACTTTATCAGACAATCATTAGTCTTATGGTTTAGCAAAAAGCAAAATTGTGTCTCCTTATCTACTTGCGAAGCCGAATATATTTCAGCAGCTCTGGCATGTGCATAAGTAGTATACATGCAACAAACACTTACGGATTTTGGAAAAGTTATCAATAAATCACCAATATACTGCGATAACACGAGTGCAATAAATCTACCAAAAAACCTCGTAAATCACTCGCATACTAAACATATAGATATACGACATCATTTTTTACGTGACAATGTAGAAAAAGGAATTGTTACATTATAATACGTAAATACCGAGAATTAAATAGCAGATATTCTCACAAAACCACTAAATGAACAAACATTTGTTAAACTGCGACGCGACTTAGGAATATGCTCTCTAATGATCTTCTAAACTAATACTACATTTTCATTTATTCTATTTTTAGCTAACAATTTTTTATCCACAAATTAAAGTCGTCAATCTTCTTCACCTTAAATTTTTTAGGTGATTGTTTTCTGAAAATTACCTATGAATACCCTTTGAATTCATATATAAATAATTTTTCTTTACAAAACAAAAGATAAAAATTATATAGATTTCATATTTTTACAACAGAAAAAATAAGCATATCTTCCGACAACTCTCATCTCTCCGTCTTGACACCATCAACGGATAACTCAGTGGATACACCTCATCGCCTTCCTACCCCTACAATAAATCAAGAACCGACATATAGGTGGTCCTTTTATCACACGGGATTCACTCCTGATAAAAAAAGTCCAAACGATCTCTAATTATCTCTCCCAATACCAAGGAGAAAATCGATGAGATACATCACTACCAAAAACAACAAATTGATTTACAACGGGAATTATACATTGAATAAAAGGTCACCGTGTGACGACTAAGTTTTCTTGAGCAAGTAGCGATAAAATGTTATAATTCACGAAAGAAAGATGTACATGAACCACTTCTGATTCCTTGCAATCCTTTGGATCCCTCGGCTTCTTATCGTACACATTTAGATCCTTCACCTAGGCAATACTCTGGTTCTCCAAGAACCCATGAACATGGAAATATATGGTCTCCACTCAAGCCATGGAGGGATGAAAAGTGTGAAGATCGCAATGATCCATCGTCATCTAAATAAATTTAATTATTCTCATTGTATTTTTATCTACGTATATTTGTATTTTGCTTCACAAATAATAATGCTATGCTTTATTAAAATCAAACTCTCGAAAAATAAGCAACACCCTTCAAAATTAGGCTATTTTAAGACAACGTGGTCATTTCAGACTTCTGAACTTTGCCATCAAACGGCTGACACTCTGGTATCACACGAATTTTCAACCATCGTGCATAAATCAAACATTTGATAAAACCTTCCAAACGTCAGAAAACCATCTCTGCTTCATAAAAAATAGAAACCAGTTGATTTCAGACGTCTAAGCAAAGTCCCTATCTTCAAAAGATAAAAACTCTGACCATTTTTAGATGTCTGATATTAAATCCAAACGTCTGAACAAATTATTTGTCTCACAAGAATAACACTTCAACCTATTCCAGATGTCTGATTCGATTACCAGACGTCTAATAATCTTCTCTGCCTTTCAACATTTACAACTCGAGCAATTCCAAACGTTTGTCACCAACAACCGGACGTTTGATTCTACTTACTGTCTTCAAACTAGGTTAAATCAAACGTCCGAATAACCTTCCAGACATCTGAAATTCAATCGACACTCTAAGTTACCCTGCTAACGTCTTTTTTTTCACTTTTTCTCACATACACTCTACGTCGTTTCTATAGCAAGGCCGATTTTCCAATTTTCAAATTTATTTTTTCTTCCAAAATCGCTCGAATTTGATGGCTCCTAAAACAAAAAACCCTAAGACTTCTAAGCGAAAACAAGACCAAGTAACTTCATCCAATCCTCAAGTTTGCTCTGACGATCAAATTGAACGATGGATGAATCGTGTACCGCATTCACTCAAGAGATACGAGGATATTAAAAAGAATTAACTCCATACAGGTCCATTTTATAATCTGCTAAAATTCGTAATGTATGATTTAGATGAAATGTGTGAAATTGCTAGTTTAGAAACCTAGATATCCTTTAATCCCAATAACATCCAAATTGATCGGTTGGTCATATTTTTTTTCCATGCTAATTTGGATAGCACAACAGTTTGGAATATTTACAATGATGATAATTGGATATGGTCTAGTGTTTACGGCAACACAATTAGGCTTACTCCAGGGATCATAGGCCGAACTCTCGAATGTTCCAACACCGGAGAAGATTTATATAATATTCCGGATATGCGTATGAAACCGAGATATAATATAACTCATCAAATATGAGAAGATGAAATGCTCAGATTTGCATCCAAATACCTACGACCTAAGGTGAGACTTTTCACTGGAATGATTATTAGTAGTATCATTCCTTGCCTTGGTAGTCATGAGCAAATCACGGAGCTAGAGCACAAAGCCTTATTGGCTATATTCAGTGGAACAAGAGTCAATTGGGTAAAATTTATCTTTGACGAGCTCAAACATTTTTGGACTCGATCACGCCCATCCATCATCTATCCTACATATATCATGAGACTTCTACGAACTCATAATATCCCCTCATATTTATCCACTTTTGAAGAAATTTCTCCGAAATATGCATCCACCAAATTTTTCTGTCTAATGCACTTACCGGAAAATCCTCCGGATTTTATATCATTTGAAGAGTGGATGCAACGTTGTCAAGCCAGACAAGCTGGGCCTCCACCTCAAACATAACCTGAGCCATCACAAGAAGTGGAGCAACATCACGAGACAACTACTCCTCCTCCTGCACCATTTGATTATACGTGCCAAGATGATATTTTGGAGACTCGCACTGAGACGAATCCAAATGAGAGTATTCGCGATTTAACTCTCCAAAATCAGCTTATTTTATCTAGAAATCAAAAATCATTGGCTAAGCGCATTGATGGTTTTGAAACAACTTTTGCTTCTCGCCTAGCCACAGTTGAAAGTCACTTTCAACTGTACTATCCGTTCTAAAGGAAGTTATTCAAAGGGTTCATGGTCCTACACCACCTTCAGAAGATTGATCAACTCCAGTGCCTTCTCCTCCTCCTTCGAAACATTCTAAACTTTTTGACGAAGAACCTTTTGAACAAAATCCGACATCTCCTAAAAAACGAGCGAGTCCTTCCATGGATGAAGATAAAGGAGATGATCAAGATAAAGCTTCCCTAAAAGATCCATAGATTTCTTAGGTTTCCATCTTTTTGTATAAAAATAATACAAATGTATGAATGTAATCGTTTAATGTGATTAATGAATTTTTTTTGCATGCTATTTCTGTATATATTTATGGAATGGAAATAATGTCTACAATTAAAAAGATATAAATCCTTTTTGATAATGCCAAAGGGGGAGAAATAATAAAAATCACAATAAATGATGGAAAGCACATATTCAGAGGGAGATTTATAAAATTATATATAAGTACATTGTATAGTGTCATCATCAAAAAGGGGGAGATTGTTAGGAAATCAAATCTACGGTTTCGATGACAACAACTATACAATGGAAATCGAATATGCATATATACACACACACATACATACAGATACTTGCTAGAAAAACATCACTAGAAAGAAAAGAACAAAGGCTCAAAGAACACTACAAGAGATTACATGTCGATAGGTATAAAGAAGCAACAGAAAAGACGCACAAAACAGACATGCACAAGTATTAGATGTCTAGGTGCACAAGCCAAACATCTGGAAAAGTCCTTTGGAACGACAAAAAGACTGAACCAGACGTCTGGTAATAGCACTCAGATGTCTGAAAATTTACTATGTACAAAAAATATATAGTATCATACGTCTGATACAAACATTAGACGTCTGATTTCAAACTCGGATTTTAAATTTAAACTTCAACTGCTTCATTCAAATAGACATCTCCGCTTCTCTTCACTTCAACTCTTCACCATCAAAGAAGCAACTATATAGCACTTGTTAATGGATGCAGCTACTCAAAGAACCTCTCTACAACTATATATATCATCAAGATCAAGAGAACAAATCACCTTACTTACCTATGCTCTCTAATTACATACCCTATCATATATTCTTGATTTCTAGCAATCTATAGTTGTATTTCACTCTTCCAAATATTCAGTTCTTCACAGACAATACTCTCTAGATATATATTGGAAGCATTTGTACTAACTAGTCAATATCCATGTTATAGAACACACATTTGACAAGAACAATTTATTGTAACCAAGGCTATTCCTCCGGGCGAAGCGAGGGTGTTTGATAGTCGAATTCCGAAGAGGAGCTTCGAGACTGGATGTATGACGGGAGGTCTGAACCAGTATAAAATTCAGATGTGCTTATTGTATATTTACTTAGATTAATATTGCTTTTAGTTGCATCATATATTTTGTCACATATACTTGCATATACACTACACTATCCACCTTGGAGACTTTCAGAAAATTAGTTGGCAGTTGATGCTAGAAGTATGGTCTCCCCCTAAAGCTTTCCTCTTTCTGCACCTTTCAACTCTGCAAGACCCGGTCTGACTTGTTACAATGGACAATCTTCTGTCGTTTGAAGGTAACAATTCCAACGAGCACCAAACCAATGACAACACTCCCCAGCGCTGCCTAGCCCAATCTTCGCTCCGACGAAGAAATATAGCATGTTGTACTGCTGCGGCTTTCAAACGTGGGTTAGTTAGTCCATAAAGTAAATGACTTGAGGATCTAGATGGATGATCAAGCCACCATGAACTTTATCCCACCATCCCCTCCTATAGTCGACCAGGTTGATCTACTTGCTTATAGGCTAATGCCTCTTGGATATTACAAGCTCTTGAACATTACTGAGGCCCAATGGAGGGTGGTACCAGAAACTACGGCGATGGACATCTCTGTCCATCCTAAAAGGTATGCCACGTGCATGCCTAACCAAATTAGTCTTGCCCTAGACATGGATTCTCTTGTAAGGCCAACTCGTCATCGTACCCCTTCGGTGGAATGACCATCAGCTCTTAATCGTCTATGAAATTTTATATTTGACCATCTCGACATTTGTCCTCATGCCTTTAGTAGGGTATGCATGACTCCTCCGGCACACTACTGATCCCTTAGGGAGGTAGCTAGAAATAGGAAAAGATGAGAGCGAGCTATGCAATCCAGATCCCCCTTGGTGCATAGGGGGAGATCTCCAGCTCGTCCTTATCGTTCTCCAGCTCGTCCTTATCGTTCTCCATCTCGTCCTTATCGTTCTCTATCTTGTCACTGATCTCCCACTTCATCTCAACGCAGGCTGAGCCCTCAGCCTATAGTTGGCCAGAAATCCCATAACAGGTCGATGCCTGCCTCAGGGAAGAAACGCACGCCTTCCGCCAATAGCTCAACAGAATGCAAGCTCACAATTTTGTGGGCAAGGTATTCTCAGATGAAAAGAACATGGAACTATTCACCAATGAAATCCTAGACACTTACATCCATCGGTAGTATTCCTTATCTTTGATTAACAAGTATGATCGGAGTGATCGCCAATTGACAAGTATGATGTGAGTGTAGACCCATCCGACTACATCACGGCATTCAACTCCATCACCCGTGTCGGACAGCTCTTTGGCTCGGTAAAGTGCTTACTCTTCCCATTACCCTTATATGACCGACCTCTCACTAGTTTTTACACCTACGATCATGCAATATCCATTGTCGGGCCCAATTGTGTATGTCAAGACTCATTTCTTCATGTCTATACCCATGTCATGTTAGCCAACGACCCGGGCAATATTAAGTAAGGTCCTTTTGAAAGCTTGCTGTCATATATTAGCCACTTTAACAGAGAGTCCACCCTAGCAAAGGGTGCAGACGTGAGCAACTTGGTCAGGGCCTTATGCTAAGGGGTTAAGTATAAATCTAGGATGTGGATAAAGCTCCAGAAACAGCTGGTTTTGCCCCTAACCGACTTATATCAATGGACGATCAACATAATGAGGATAGAAGATGCAGATCTTTCAAACAACGATAGTGAGACAAAGCATCTCGCCCAAACCATCCCTTGCACTGACAATAATTGCCGCGGCAGCAGTCGTCTAGCCAATGCCAAAGGCGTCCAAAGCCCGGCCCTCCCTACAAGCATAGGTATAATAATTACTCACACTTGAACATTAATATCGCTATAATCTATCTCGCCACTACAAATCAAGTGCGGTATCGAAGGTCGACTATAATTAGAAACGGAAAGCAAGAGAAACCTCGTTGCAATGGCAAATATTATAAGTTCCATCAAATCAACAGCTATTCCATAATAGGCTATCATGTGCTCAAGGATGAGATCAAAATGCTCATATGGAAAGGAGTTCTCTTGAAATTTGTTCAATATCAGGTTGAGTAAAGGGCAAACCATAAAGAATGAAAAAATCAGCCACCTCAACCTAGTAATGCTCATGTTCAAGCCGTCATCGAGGTCCTAGCCATATGTGAGAGACCACATGAGCTCGGCCGCATTCGGGGACCCAATCCCAATATTAAAGAGAAGTGGGCACTGCCAAGTAGGTTTACTCATTGCAGTCCTAGGTGTCCAAGGTTCCCCGATTGGAATCAGAGCGGTTAAACGGCTTTGTGGCATAGGATAGGAAAACAGTGTCCTATCCCTATCACGATCCAATGATCATTACTCTTGCCTTGGCAAACTCCAATATGCATTGGGAATTGTGAATGGGGAAGCTCGGTCAAGGTCATGTTCACGAACGTTTTTGAAGCTCTCAGGCTTCCTGTCTCCAGCCTTACCCTATGTGCCTTCCCCGTTTATGGCTTTGGGGTTGTAGGCATTGTCTCGATGGTCGTAATCTCACTCTTAACAACATTTATCCAAGAGCCCCCTGTTATAAAGATTAAGTTAAACTTTATAGTAGTTGATTGTTCATCAGCTTATAACCTATTAATAGGATGTTCGTTGCTTGTCGAGTTAGATGTCATCGTCTCCTACAACCACCTCATCATGAAGTTACCCATCTAATAGAGGGTTGGCAAAATCAAGGGAAACCAGCAAAAAGCAAGGGAATGTTACAGAACTTCCTTTAGGCAAGCAAATAGGGCGTTCTCATGCTGCAAAATAGAACATCCCACCATCAACGATAGGTTTCTCAATAGATCCAATAGGTTAGTCAATGCCCTGGTTCTTTCCAAGACTACCCCTAGCAGCCCCTACTCACTTATGACTAGTTGCCTTATCTGAAAGTCAGGGGCATCTCGACCTCTAGGGCCCCAACTTTTCATCTATCTATTCCTTATGAACGAGTGGCATATGTTCCATCTCACCATTAAGTCCTTCCGAGAAGGCTACATAATGCCTGTCTCCCCATCACGTGACTCATTAACACTATAGTGTTTAGGCTAAGCAAATGCGCTCTGGTTCAATTCGAGATCAGCGATTGCCTCACGACAGGTGATGTGTCACCTATCTTAAACTCACAGCCCCATGCACTCTAGTCCTAGGTTTGTCCACCACGTTACGCTTGATAGCTTACTGCCCAAGAGAACCCATGAGCAAATTTTTGTTTCAACTCATGCTGGACAAACCACGACTCTACATCTGCTTATCACTTGGCTGCATTAACGGCTGTATCTAGCTTGCCTTAGTATCACATTGATGGTTAGCCTAATCTAAAAAAGAAAGAAATTTCTATAGAATAAATACAAGGATTATGGGATGCTCATTGTATTCTGATCAACAAGTCGCACAGATGATTAAGAAACACAACAAATTTCTTAAATCAGAGTTTGAAACAAAAGAATCTATTCCATTTAGTTCAAAAGAGGGCAGAGGCACAATGCTCGCTCCGTTATGCTTATAGTGATATTATTATCGCTAATTAGTTAAGAAAAGAAAAGAAGTAGAGAAGAAGAAGCACGTCGATAACTCTTCCAAGGTAAGCTAGGTCACACTCTTATCACCGTCCAAATAGCCCCTGGCTTCGTTGGAGAAGCACTTCAGATACTCCAACCAATCTAGAACTTGTTGAAGAAAACTGATTATGCTCCCATCTACGAAGCCTTCCACATCAAGTCTCACAAGAGACATTGAAAAGCTTCCAGACAACCTCACCAAAAAGCAAACCAAAGGCGTCAACCACGGTAGAAGAAGCAGAGGCTAAAGCCCCTACTCCTTCCAAAGAAGTGCAGAAGCGTCCAAACCAACCTAGGGTCAGGAGTGTCAAAGCCTCAAAGCAAGAAAGCACCCTAGCTTCACCTGGACCATTAGTCCTCGATCAACGTCTAACCACTACTAGATCCTTGGCTGGCAAGTAAGGGTCCAAGCCAAGTGGCGAAGGCATGGTCCACCCCAAGTAAATGTTTCCAGCTAATTTTTTAAACTATAATCAAAAAATAATAGTTCAAGCACCGAAGAGCTTTCTCCTTTCTCAACACGCCAATTAAATTTGATAAAATGGCATGCATGCAAAGACATTTGGTAAGGAAATAGATGAGGAAGCCAATAGCTTTTTATCAGTAAAGAATTGCGAACGATTCACAAGATTTGAAAATATTTCATGAAGAGCGATTTTATGGGTTCGAAAAAGAAGAAGGGGTATTTATGTATCCATGCTTCAATCACATACATTGAATTCAAAAGGCCGAAAGAATCCTAACCATTCAAAAGAGGTCAATATTAAGTCAAGTCATGCATGTGGGGAGACATGACACGTCTCATGTTTGGAAAAATGAACCGTCACAGCCAATTGAACAAAACTATGTGAAAAGCACATTAAGTACATTGTAGAGCCGTCAATCGATAAGATTTGTATGATTTTTCAGCCCACGCTACCAAGTGGATATTGACTTGGGGGTAATATGTTGCTCAATTTTCTCGCAAATAGTTAGCATGCCAATTAAGGACAGTTTGGACCAATCAAAGCCAGCCTAATTGATCTGCCACTGACCTGCAAAGGCAGGCCCAAGCCCATGTTGGTCTCAACCAACCTTTTTACACAGCAAGTCGCTAAGATAAGGCCTGCTTGTTTCATCCCAAAGCAACCATCACATTTAGACAAGACCTAGACTAGGTCTAGCTCAGTCTCGACCAACTCACCTATGTTTAACTTCTTTTAATAGTAGCTAAAATCTAACACAAATCGCTTGACATCACATTAGCTGATAGCTAGCTCCTATCCAAGTCCACTCAAATGGTAGAATATCAAGCAAGAATGGCCCAAGCATGACCCATTTTAACATGGCTTTAGTATAGCCAACTCCAACTGACATCAAGCTTCCCTCCAGGGCACCTTATGCCTGATAATTAAATGTCTTTCCCTCATGGTCCTCAACACGATTCCAAGTCTCTTATGTATTGTCGACAACCAATCGGCTAGCTCGACCATATAAGTACTCAAATGAATGACAAAATGCTCATTCTTCCATCCAAAGCACTGTAGTTGTACGGCTGAACTGATGTGGCTTACCATTAGCATTGCATGAACATTTAAGCTAGCCTAGGCCTAGTATAGAGAGGTAATGATTACATTCTCGTCCATCGCAAATCTTCTAAAACACTTAACAACTATCGACCATCCACCTTTGCAGTTAAGATTAATGGTCAAGCACTTTTCTTGCCAAGTCTATAGTGCCATCTCAACCATCCACTTTAGCTACTATATGTATCCCTACATTGCAACTTCAAAGGGGTGGAAATCTATTGAAACATTCAAGAATTCTGAATACCATGCACAATTCGGCACTCTTGTTACCACATAAGTCCTTAAGATTACGTAGATTTACTAGTCTTGAGTGCCCTTTTTTTCTTCTTATTATTCCATTGTAATTCCTTGTAGTTGTGAGAGAAATACATAGTAAGAGAACTTCTTAGTAGGTGTAAGCAGCTTTGTTGAACCACTCTATATCGTGTATTATTTAACTTTCACTTACGTATTTAACTCCTCATTTTCTCTATTTTTAAGCCTAGTGATTAGCAAGTAATTTTTGCTTTTTACAATGCACTCATACCATTCTGAGATTAGCTAGAAAAACTAGTCAATAATGACATTTCAAAAGATGTCCATTGTAAGATTTTTCATACCAGATTTAATATTGTAGTAACTAATGACTAGATGTGTAACGACCTAGAATTTTATAGCTTTGATGTATGAATGTTGGGTATATTCTCACCACCGGACCAAGGCACGACCGGACCAAGGCACGAGCGGACCAAGGCACGACTGGACCAAGACACGACCGAACTAAGGCACGACTAAGGCACTACCGAACCAAGTCACGCTCCTCCCACTACTGGACCAGACCACGCTCCATTCACTACTGGACCAGACCATGCCCCACTCACTACCGGACCAACCCATGCTCTACTCACCATCGGACCAAGACATTACCGAACCAACATTGTCAGGCCGGATCACGTCAGCCCAGGCCCACCAACAACTATATACATTCAAGACCCCTACCCCCAGCCTGCCTCTATAAATAGAGGGGTAGGGGTACAACAATAGGGGACGGTTTTGGAAAGCTCAAGCATGGATAGAACTTTCAAACAACTTTCATACACTTGTGATAAAAGCTTTGTACTTGTAATCTGAACAATGAAAGAGAATAACATATAAAGTGGACGTAGGCACATTCTGGCTGAACCACTATAAACCTGTGTGTCTTTTACAGTTTAGTCCCTTCTTTTTACATATTTGCATAAATCACCCAAATCACCAAGAACAACATAAAATCGACTAAATCATACGACTTGGAGGTGTTTTCCCATTTTTTGTCCAAACATTTTTGGTGCTTTCACTAAGAACGGGAGCTCGAAGCTTCAGCTTCTCCCGCTTAACCTTCTTCCTAACAGCATCGCTCATTGCTCAGAAAACATGTCTCCCAGGCAGAAGAAAGATGTTAACAAAGGAAAGAACGTCACAACTAGCAGTATTCCAGATCAAATGATCCCAGATCAAGAGAATCGTCCCGTTCCAACAGCAGTACTAAATGAAAATCATGCAAATCCGACAGCCCCTGCCACGGAACAGCCCACAGCAATTACTAGGGCAGATCTAGACAGGGTTGTGGCTGAAGTGACTGACCGCTTCACATCCCAACAAGAAGCCTTGGTGAACCGACTCATTTCACGCTTAAGGGATACTGAAGAATCCAACCGCAACACTGAATCATGGGATGAGTCCCAGTCTGGAGGATCTCGGAGGCGACAAAGATCTTTCTTCTTCGAAAAAGCTAACAACAGAAACAGCAATGGTAGGAGCCGAGTCCGAACTCAACCCGAATTCCGACCCGAGGAAACGCTTGAAACCGAACCCAGCGGGGGAGGTACCAGGCGAGGGTCGGCTGTAGCTGAGCCTGTCATGCTACCTAGCCATGGAAACGCCAATGAACGGGGCCGAGCTAGAGTCCAGCCCAATGTTGGACCCGAGGAAGTGCTCGGTACAGAACCCAGCAAGGGAAGATCAAGGCAAGGGCCAACTGTAGCTGACCCTAGCATGCTCCCAGAAGACCAGAGACAGCCACTGGAAAATATTAGGAGTGATAGACGATACCATCCCTACAGGTCATCTGGACGGAATCAATCTCGCAGAGAAGAACCAAACTCAATTCTATCTGCTCCAAATTCTGATGAAAAGATGGCGCGATTGTTCAGGGAGTGCGTCCAACGGGATCAAAGAGATCGAGGGATAGGCGCTAGGGTAACCAGCCCTTTCACCCGCAATATCGAAATTGCCATCACCCCCCGAGAATGGAAAATGCCAACAATAGAACCTTACAAGGGAATCTCTGACTCCGTTGTACACTTGCAGAGATACACACAGCATATGCTCATGAGCGGAGCCACAGAAGTAGTATTGTGCAAATGCTTTCCACTGTTCTTGGCAGATCTAGCTACCTCCTAGTTCTACCATCTACCCTAAGGATCCATCAGCTCGTGGGAAATGTTGAAAGAGAAGTTCATCAGCCAGTTCCGCATTCATGTGGAACAACCCAAGGACGCTTATTCCTTATCCAATATCAAAAAGAAGCCTGGAGAGACAGTGCAACAATATCTAACCCGATTCAATGCCGCAGCGGCCACAATCCAAGATGCCGATGAGAAACTTATCTTAATGACCCTCTGTAGTGGTGTGCATCCGGATACTAAATTCGTTAGAAGATTAACGAAAGAAAAACCAGCTACCTTACCTGATTTCTTGCATGAAGCCGGAAAGTATATGAGACTTGAAGACGCTGCCAATGAAAGGCATACGGGGCAACAAACTAAGGCAGCTCATGGCAACACACCCGCCGTAGCAAAGGACGTTGGAAGAAATGACTCTAGAGACAATGCTGGGGGTAAGAAGGGAGAAAAACGTTTATATCGGCCAGGACCGAGATTTGACACTTACACTCCTTTGAATGAAACAATCGAAAACATCTTCCTGGGCACCCAAGACGAAGTTAAATACAGATGCCCCCGTACAAGAAGGAATCAGATAATGCAATTAAGTATGGAAAGTTCTGCCGCTTCCACGAAACCCATGGGCATGATAGCAATGAATGCCATCATCTCCGGGACTTGATTGAAGAACACATCAGAAGGAAGAGACTGGAACGCTATGTAAAAGGTCAGAACAGGACCCCAACTCCTGCCAATGAGAACCCAAGGCTACCCCTCCCAGAAACAGGAGGGGGAATTCGCAACACCAGCGGCTCCAGTCAAGAGAAGATAATGGTCCATACCATATTGGGAAGACCACACATCGCCGACTGGAAGTGGACAGAGATGGAAAGATATGGAAAATCACTTAGAAACAATGAAGGTTGCGTTAATTCTGTTATGGAAGAACGCCACCCGAAGCGAAAAGAGAATGATGACATTACATTCAATAGGCGTGACCTAGAAGGAAGGCAGTACCTTCACATGGATCCTATGGTCATCTCCGCCCAGTTCGGCCCATCCGAAGTTTTCCCAATTCTAGTAGACACTGGAAGCTCAGTAAACATCCTATTCAAACATGCTTTCAACAGAATGAAGCTGTCAATGAAGGATGTGTCTCCCTGCAACAAACCACTACACTGTTTCACTTGAGACACGAAGATGCCCCTCGGGCAATTGGACCTCTTTGTTGAAATAAGAAGTCACCCCCGCTCCGTTGTGCGGAAACAAACATTTGTACTAATAGATAACCACTCGGCCTACAACGCCTTTTTAGGAAGACCATCCTTGTTTGACTTCCAAATTATCTTGGCCCCATGGTGTCTGAAGATGAAATTTCCAACAGACAATGGAATAGGGGAAGTAGAGGGAGATCAAGACGCCGCTCGAGATTTCTATGTAACTGAACTTCGCAATAATCATAGGAAGGATAGAGGGAAGAATACAGAGACTACCCTCTGCATGAAAAACTTGAAAGCATAGCAACTAAAGAAAGCCCCTCCTCTTCGATATACCAGTGATCATTTCAATGAATTAGACCCCAGGGACAAAGAGGAGGAGGCCACCGCCGAGCCTGTAGAGGCTATGGAGTTTGTATCTGCAGCCAAACACGACTCAAGTAGACTGTTGAGAATTGGATCTCAGCTAAGAGCAGAATTGAGGGATCAATTCATTGATTTTCTCTGCCACAACTTGGATGTATTTGCATGGACGCACGCTGACATGACTGGAATCTCCCCAGACGTGGCATGCCACGTACTAAACATCGATCCTACCAAGGTGCCAGTAAAGCAGAAAAAGAGAAGTATGGGGGCAGAATGATCAGCTGCCCTCGATGAAGAAGTAAAGAACTTGCTTGCCAATAACTTCATACGAGAAGCCATCTACCCAGAGTGGATCGCTAGCCCGGTACTAGTAAAGAAGGCTAATGGGAAGTGGCGAACATGCATTGACTTCTCCAACTTAAATGACGCTTGCCCGAAGGATTGCTTCCCACTCCCCCGAATTGATCAACTGGTGGACAGCACAGCCGGGCACGAACTCTTATCTTTTATGGATGCATACTCAGGATATAACCAAATTCCTATGCACGCCCCCGATCAAGACCACACTAGTTTCATCACTGACCGGGGATTGTACTGCTATAGAGTAATGCCTTTTGGACTTAAAAACGCCAGAGCTACCTATCAGTGCCTCATCAACAAGATGTTTGCGGAACTGATAGGACGAACTATGGAGGTTTATGTGGATGACATGCTAGTAAAATCGAGAAAAGCCAACGATCACGTAAGCCACCTGGGCGAGATGTTTCAAGTACTTAGCTAATATGGAATGAAGCTGAATCCTCTAAAGTGCTCATTCAGAGTATCATCAGGAAAGTTCTTGGGATTCATCGTCCATGCCAGGGGGATTGACCGAACAAGTCCGAGCTCTGAGAGATATCAGGATACCTTCCACTCGAAGAGAAATGCAAAGCCTAAATGGGAAAGTGGCCACCCTGAGCAGATTCATCTCTAAAGTGACTGACAAGTGCATCCCTTTCTTTGAAGCTCTGAAGAAAGACAAAGGAAAGTTCGAAT
The DNA here is from genome assembly GCA_030765085.1 of Allium cepa. NCBI lineage: Eukaryota > Viridiplantae > Streptophyta > Magnoliopsida > Asparagales > Amaryllidaceae > Allium > Allium cepa. Next base: position 43,308,982 of record CM060940.1, on the reverse strand, counting down.
GGACTAACGAATGCTTAACAGCCTTCCTCAATCTAATCGAGCACCTCCAAAGACCACCAGTACTCTCAACTCCAAACGAAGGCGAAGAGCTATACCTATACCTTACTGTGTCATCTCATGCTCTGAGCGCCGCTTTGGTGAGTGAAGACAACCGCGCACAGCGGCCAGTATACTTTGTGAGCAAGAGGTTTACGAGGGCAGAAGCCAGATATCCTAAACTTGAGAAGCTAGCATACTGTTTACTAATCACATCACGGAAACTGCGATAATATTTCCAATCCCATTCCATCAGAGTTCTAACCGATCAACCGCTAAGGCAGGTACTCCATCGTCCCGACACTTCTGGGCAACTACTTAAATGGTGCATTGAACTGAGTCAATATGATATCACTTACCATCCTCGCACCGCCATCAAGGGACAAGCCATGGCCGATTTCATTGCCGAATTCATTGCCAACGAAGGTAAAGAGCAATCTGAAATAGCAGAAGACATCAAGTGGAATCTTTTTGTGGATGGAGCATTAAACGAACAAGGCTCGGGGGCAGGAGTTGTAATAATCACTCCCAGGGGAAGGAAGCTACATTATGCTCTAAGGTTGGAATTCGCTGCCATCAACAACGATGCAGAGTATGAAGCAGTAATAGCTGGATTAGAACTGGCCCTAGAGATTGGAGTCAGTTCTCTATGTCTTCACAGTGATTCGCAACTTATTGTAAATCAGATACTAGGAGAATTTCAGGCTCGAGGAGAACGACTCACAGCATATCTGAAGAAGACCAAGCTGCTACTCGATCAATTGGATCACTATTTGATCAAACACATTCCTCGAGAAGAGAACCAAGAGGCCAACGAACTGGCAAAGCAAGCTAGCATGAGAGGCGGCACCATTTTCGGAACAGTAGCCATCTCAAAGCAACTAACCCCAAGTTTCGAGCAAGTGAATCTGATAGCTTCAATAGAAGAGGAAACTTGGACGACTCCCATTCGAAAATTCTTACAAGATGACACATTGCCCGATGAGTGTAACGAAGTCAAGAAAATCTTGAGGAGGGCTTCACGCTACACAATACGAGGCATCCTCTATCGGCGCAGCTTCTCTAACCCCTTATTAAGGTGTGTCGCTGGAAGGGAAGCTAAAGAAATCTTATCAAACATCCATCAAGGAAGCTGCGGAGATCACACTGGAGGGCAGACTCTAGCAAAGAAGATACTCCGATATGGGTATTTCTGTCCCACCTTAAACAAGGACGCCTTAGACTTCATCAAAAATGTGACAGATGTCAGAAGTTCGCTAAGATTCCTCGACTACCGACAAATGAGATCACTCAAATGACCAGCCCTTGGCCCTTTGCATTATGGGGAGTTGACTTGATTGGCGAACTACCGGTGGGTTGAGGTGGAGCCAAATATGCTATAGGGGCAGTCGACTATTTCACCAAATGGGTGGAAGCGGAACCTCTAAATAAAATATCCTCGGCAAAAGTTATTAACTTCTTGATCAAAAATATTCTATGCAGGTACGGGGTTCCACTCAAAATCATATCGGACAATGGACTTCAGTTTGACAGCGAAGAGTTCGCCGACTGGTGCCAAAAGCATGGAATTCACAAAAGCTTCTCATCTGTAGCTTACCCCCAGAAAAACGGACAAGTCGAAGCTGTCAACAAAATTCTCAAAACTCTAATCAAGAAGAAACTTGAAAAGTCGAAAGGCGCTTGGATGGATGAACTTCCTACGGCACTTTGGGCCTACCGCACATCTTTCAGAACATCAACGGGGCATACTCCTTTCTCTTTGGCATACGGATCGGAGGCCATGCTCCCAGTCGAAACTGTAGTGCCTTCCTACCGCAGGATCCACTATAACCCAGAAGAGAACGAAGAACTCCTTCACATGTCTTTGGATCTGATTGAAGAGAGAAGAAACGATGTAGCACTCAAAGTAGCAGCTCACAAGAAAAAAGTGGCAGCACAATACAACTCCAAAGTCAAGCATCGTAGCTTACAAGAAGGAGACCTTGTCCTCAAGTGAGTCTTCCCACGCCCCGGAGCACTAGATCCAATCTGGGACAGACCATATGTAATTCATAAAGATCTCCACAATGGAGCTTATATTTTGTCAACAGCGGATGAAGAGGTGTTCCAGAGGGCATGGAACATCCAACACCTTCGTTGATACTTTTCTTAACTTGTACTGCCTATATGAAGTGAATTAACAAAGAGAATCAGTGGACGTAGGCATTTTTGTGCCGAACCACTTTAAAAACTTGTCTCTTTTTTAACTTGTTCCTTTATATCTTGGCTGCTTGTTAACTTTATCCTTTTCTGTTGAACAAAATCCTGTGTAATGGCATTTCCATTCAAGACATATCACAGCACGACTTCACTTGGACAAGACCTAACAGGTACTATACGAATCTATGCCCTCGCCAATGGGACACTTTTGCACCAGCATCCCTCTGCTACAGGTTAACTCATTGCTCGCGATCAGCCCTTAAAGCCAACTGTAATGAGCCGATAATAAGCCACTGAGTAGGCCGACTATAGCCAAGGCAGCACATTACGGCGTTCGGCTCGCCGGCAACCATGAACCTACTTTAAGCCCCAACATAAGATGTGGCCAGTCAGGGGTAGTTCACAGTTGACGATCAGCACCCTTGCTAGCCGGCCACGGTAAATCGAATAATACCCACGATTACAGGCCATAATGGCCCGGGCAGTTACTGTGCGCGATCTCGGCTCTGAGTGTCTTAAGTACGGTTGTGGTAAAAAAGAGAAACTCCCCGCGAAGGCGTAAGATGGGTGACAAATGTCTCCAAGACCCACAGCTAGGGAAAGTGACTACAAAACCCGTTTTCCACGAACTTAAGCACATCGCAGGCCTTCTGTGATTGGAAGTTTTACCATTTCTTATATTTCTATTTTATTTAAAAACTTTCCTCCTATCCTCTATAATGATCCCTAAAGTACAGGACACGAAATAGGAGACACTCACAATTGGATGACAGGTCACTCAGCTGCATTCCATACTCAGTCATACAAAGCATTCGAAGCAACCATCTACAACTAAAAAATGAAGGGCGGTACTTTCTTCTTTTGTATATGAATACGTAGCTATAATTTATTCGCACATCATACTAATATTGCAAGATATGAAATTATGTTTTAAGCAAGAACTTGACATCAAACACAATAAAATCACGAGCGTGTGCACAACTGTATTTCTTATGCAACATGCCAAAATGACAAAAGCATTCAAATATGACAGAATCAGCCTAAATTTGAAATTGCATAGTAAAGTCGTTCGTTACCAATAACACAATTACAACTTAAAGGTTACACGAATGTTTTGGGACCGACATAGGCAGCAATGTCAAACAAACCAAAAAGATATCCAGATCAAGTCAAGGAATCGACTGTGTCGAAGCTTTACCTCTATCCTACCGGCCCTCCGAAAACTCCTTGACCGTGGAGTTGGAACTCTCAACATGTTAACCAGAGGTGGTTGGTGCTTCAGAGGTCCCACCTGTCCAATTCGGGAGAGAATTCATTAACAGTCATAAAACAATAAGCAATCAAGTTACGAGAACCTAAAAGGGAAGACTTACCAGCATCTGCTCCTTGATCATCATCATCCTCTAACTGCACACCAACCTCCTCAACAGTAAGCAGCCGCATACCCTCTTTCACCGCCGCTTTCTCCTCCTTGGTGATTTGAGCCGTGACCACATCCATTCTAAAGGCCATGCCACCCTCCCTATCTGCATTGGCCTTAGCCTCCTCCAAGGCTCTGAGATAAATCCTGGCCATGACTCGGGGATAATCATCCATCCAAGATAAGTTGCCCTGTTTCCAAGTGCGAAAGTATATGTCCTGAAGCATCTCATCCATTATCCCCTCATTCTCCTCGAACTCCCTTATTCGGTCCTTAGAAGCCAACAACTTTACAGTAGCAGCATCCCTCTCCGCTTGGTATCGCGAGCAGTCATCCTGGAAATATTTCCTCATCGCCTCCATCTCCTCCTTCAGCTTGGTTTGAATAAGCTCCGCGGCTTCAAGTTTGCCGGATAGCTCCTGTACCCGCTCGAGATTCGCTTTCTGGACCTCATCCACCGTTGCAATAGCCATATCAATCCGCTCCTTACAAGCAGCCTCCATTTTCCGTAGCTCTGCTCTGCTGGCTTTTTCCATGGTTTTCTTTAGTTTCCTTGAGGCAGCCTCTTGTTGGGAAATCTGGATGGCCTGATCAGCGAGTTGTTTGGCCTGGTGGGAAACCATTAACCGCAGTCGAATGTTAGCACTTCCGATTTCTTCTCCAGCCTTGACTAGTCGGGCATGATGCCCCATTAGCTTGCTGGTTTCCTCAACAACCCGGTCAATATTTGCCTTAGCTTCGTCCCCCAAAGTTACAACCCGAGTGGTAAGCAAATCAAGGTCCAGGGACTTAGCTTCATCCAATACTCTCACCATGCGATTACGGGGGAGAAAGTGCTCACTGGTAGCCTCATCAAAGGTAATATCACGAGAATTCGGATCCAGATGACCTACAAACGGATTACGAGCCAAGCCGGGATGACTTATCCAGGTAACAGTAGGATTTTCAAACAGGTGCGGAGAAGGTATAAATTCAATATTCTCCTCCGTGGTATCCTGAAGAAGCTGAATTGGAGACTGAGGACCAGGTGGGGATTCAAAAAAGGAACGACTCCTCTTCTTCCTTTGGATATCCTCCTCGATAACTCCAAGAAGAGGGCGGTAGCCGACTACGTCTCTAGGGCGGTCAGTCAGAGGCTTTGGTTTAGTAGAAGCCTTGAGAAGTTTGTATTGTTCAAGACGGTGTCGGACATCTGATGTCTTGGCCGCCTTACCCGCTCCTGGGATAAAAAACCAAGCGTTACAAGTAGACATTGAACTATAATTCAAGAAATATATCAAGATAAGAAGAATAAAGAGACGCTTTTGCCATACAAACCCTGGGGAGGAGTAGGATACTGCAATAAGTCCTGGATCTCATTCCAGGACGGGAGCTGACCATAAAATATTCCCTAAATCCTTATCATAAATGGAGTCTGCAGGAGTCAAAAATTCACCTTGAATCGTAGGAATTGCCTCAGCTGAAGCGCTGTTGGAAGATGAATCGGCGCCGGTCTCGGCCTTGTCAGCTTTCTTAGACTTCTCCACTAAAGCCGATCCTTCCTCCAACCCTTCAAAAGCTAGGCAGAAAGAATCATCTGTCCACTCCTGGATCACACCTGCTTACTTAGAAGACAAAGCCCCAGTGCCATCGCCACTCTGTCCATCGCCACCATCATCTCTATGACCATCACCATCACCTTCTCCACCACTTCCACTCTCCACCTCACCTCCTTCATCCTCTCCTCTTTCCTCCTCCACATCTTCTTCCTCCGGGATGTCTGGACATGTGCTGGGGGAGGGTCCATCGGACTTCTTAAGTTTCTTCCCCCCGGCAATTGGATGTTTCGAAAAGGGTTTCCTTTTGCCGCTCTTCGCTATAGCCCCTCCTTTAGCTTTGGCGGCCCTCTCCTCAGCTGTGTCTCTTTGCTTGACCACAGACTAGCGTGGCAGAATCAAGTTGAGCCCCAAAAGAGTAGCATTCCTGATCAAATAAGAAGCTGCCCTCTCGTTTTCCGAAATGGCTTCTATTTCCACAGCCATCTGAACCAGACGATCGTTCTCTACAACCGCAAAGCCACCTGTCGCTAGCAAGAAATAAAGCACATAAGGAGGAGCATTGTAAAGAACGGAAATTATAAATGAGATTCAACGTACAGCCAAAGGTAAAGCGGTGGAAAGAAACAGAGTCATCCTTGACAAAGAACCATTCCTTCTTAAACATGCTAAATTTTGAATATAAGTGCAGGACTGGCTTGAAAGACACGGCTGATTCTAAGCTAATATATGGAAACCCCTTCTTGTAGCCTCTCAAGTTGTACAGGTATCGGATCTCCCAGTTGGAAGGAGGACGCTCGTATTTTCTCTGGAAGATAACGAACAGACTAACCAAGATGGCATAGGAGTTGGGTTGAAGCTGCAAAGGGGCCACCTTCAAGTATGTGATGAAGTTGACTATCCAAGCGTTGATCGGAGGAATGACTCCACACATGCAGTGATATCTACTATAAGCAAAATATCCTTCAAGGGGGTTATACGGCATCACTCCTTTCCCTAGCAACATCATATGCGCTCTGTCAATCCCAAAGGATCTAGATATAACATCAAGCTGCTCATCCTTGAGAGAGCTGGGAAAACAGTCAGGCGGTGAGTCCAAGAGCTCTTGAGGGCCATACCCATCTACTAATGATCTCGGGGACGGTCCATGTCGTTCTGGCTCTGACTGAACCGTGGACACTATGGAGGACTCCCCTTTGTCCTTGGATTTCTTCTTGTCAGAACGAGTTTCTACTTTGCGAGACATTATCTGCAACACGAGAAAACACATCGTCAAAACAAGGGATGTAGGCAAACAAGTACCAACAGTATGGAATCTCATTCATGATTCAAAACATAAAAAAAATTCGGAAGTTCGAGGCTAAGATCCCATTCGGTAGTTCGAGGCGAAAAGACCATTCGGCGCTCGTACCCCCAGGTTCATTCGGTAGTTCTAGGCTAAGAGTTCATTCGGCACTCGTACTCCCCGGACTTAATCGGTAATTCGAGCATAAATATCATTCGGCGAAAGAAGACTAAATCACCTGGACCGGCAGTCAAATTTGGTTCGTTGATATGGTTGATTCGGCAAACCAAAGCTTGGTTCGGCTATTTCAGAAGGTATGGAATAGCAGAGGCGTAAAGCCCATACTTATAAGCGAGCATAGGATAACCGGACCAACTGGTTCGGCACTTGGGCCGAATGATTGTGTCCAAACCGAATGATCTAAAACAAAGCGCGACATATGCAGGCATATGTCACACTTTGGGGGGGGCAAATGTTGGGTGTATTCTCACCACCGGACCAAGGCACGACCGGACCAAGGCACGACCGGACCATGGCACGACCGGACCATGGCACGACCGGACCAAGGCACGACCGAACCAAGGCACGACCAAGGCACTACCGAACCAAGTCATGCTCCTCCCACTACCGGACCGACCACGCTCCATTCACTACCGGACCAGACCACGCCCCACTCACCACCGGACCAACCCATGCTCTACTCACCACCGTACCAAGATATTACCGAACCAACATTGCCAGGCCGGATCACGTCAGCCCAGGCCCACCAACAGCTATATACATCCAAGACCCCTATCCCCCGCCCGACTCTATAAATAGAGGGGTAGGGGTACAACAATAGGGGACGGTTTTGGAAAGCTCAAGCACGGATAGAACTTTCAAACAACTTTCATACACTTGTGATAAAAGCTTTGTACTTGTAATCTGAACAATGAAAGAGAATAACATATAAAGTGGACGTAGGCACATTCTGGTTGAACCATTATAAAGCTGTGTGTCTTTTACAGTTTAGTCCCTGCTTTTTACATATTTGCATAAATCACCCAAATCACCAAGAACAACATAAAATCGATTAAATCATACGACTTGGAGGTGTTTGCCCATTTTTTGTGCAAACAATGAATATTTAATTAAATTTTAAATATTCAATTAAGGGGTTTAATGGTCGAATAACCCTCCTTTAATTAATAATAATGACGGTGAACTTATTTTGAAAGTTTGTTTACAAAAATAGGCAGTTTGATGAAAAATTGAAAATGTGACTGAAAATTGTTTTACGAAATTTTGACTTTTCATCAACCAAAAATTATCGGGACTTATTGTGCACACTATGTGCATGTGTACATATAAGAAAAGCAACTTTATTAATTTGATGATTTAAATTAAATCAAAAAGATACTTAAGAATCAAGTAAAATGGACTTTTCTTTTTGTTTTAAAAAGTAATAAAGTGCAAACATTATTACATAAAGGATATTAAAAAGGTAGATGCGATGGCTTAGTACCATAACACATTGAGTGGAAGTGCAAACATTATTACATAAAGGATATTAAAAAGGTAGATGTGATGGTTTAGTACCATAACACGATGAGTGAGTAGTGTGTTGTCTAAATTCTAATAGAGGATAGTCACTTGGTTTAGTAAAGGTAGGTTAGTAATTCTCCACTTTTCTTTGTTTATAAAAGTGACTTCGCCTTCTCTATTTCATTTTTTGGTTTTCATTTGTTTACTTCTTCTTTTTGGCACTCTATTTTCTCCACTTCATAAACCAACTTCAAGTTAATAAAAACATCTTCTTCTAGCTCCATAATTTAATTAAATACAAACCACCATTACCCTAGCTAACATCACTACCATTAAAAAGATTTCACCATGAAGTGCTAAGCCCTTTTTTCTTGTCTTGGTTGTAAGGAGTAGGGAAGGGTCTTCGGGTTTGCGTGCTTATGTTGTGGAGTTTGGTAGTTTAGTTGTATTTGTTTGGCAGTTAGGTGGTTAGTTGCTAAAGTTAGTAAATAAACTTCAATGTCACTTCCATGTTTCAATTTCCAAGAGCAATTAATCATATTACTTGAGTGTTTAGAAAAGTAAAGAACACAGACTTAGGCATATAAATGTCGATTATCTTTCTAAACTAAATCGGTAGCTTCATGTACTGCTCTCTACTTTAATTTCTAAAATACTTGTGTTCAGATTTGATAACAAATATAACCATTCTATAATAAAAGAAAGCATATAATCTAAATTTTTGTGTAACACTTTTAAATTTGTCACGTACCACAAATTTTTTGATGCATTAAATAAACCACATGATAACTATAACCAGCCAAAGCTAACTAGCATCTGTTAACCATATTTTATAGTCTAGTTTAAATAAGACATTGTTGTGCAAGCTTGCTACTGAATATGCAGGGTAACGATACTGCTGTAGAGCATTTGTACCAAGCTTCTTCTGAATATGGGATGTTCTTAGAATACTAAAAATTAATATTTATTGCATTTTGTTTTCTTTTGTTTTAACATCTTTTATTATAGTTTTTATAATTCTTTTTTTAAAGTGATATACAAACTTGTTTCTAATTTCAAAAACAAATTTCCATTGGTTAACGAACACATTTTTGTAGAAAAAAAAAATCTAACATGAAGCAACTTTTTCTTCTACTATATATGTTCTATTAATTAGCCATAATTACTATAAAAGACAAGACATATGTCTACTTTACATTCAAATAAAGATTTTTTTCCTCTTTCTTTTCTTATCACAAAGAATCCACGGATTGGTACATATAACACGTCAAAGTAGGATGTTTTTCGTTTAATTTTTTATGAAATAAAAGGTTGTTTTTCATTTGCAAAAGCATAACAAATTAACCCATGTAACTTTATAAATTTGTGTTTACAAAAATGAAACACAACAAAGTAGCGAAACAGGAACCAAGAAAGCAAAGGTAACTAACTTCATGAGCAATCGTAACATAACAGATAGATTGGGAAAGCAAAAAAAAAAAAGATGAAAAAAGAAGAAGAAAAAATGAACAAGTATATAACAAATAAAGCACGTAAAATTATATCCAAACCATGGAGTATTAATATTTCAAATTTTGAGCATTTTAATTGGTAGGCTATGAACTACAAAAAATTTACATCAGTTTAATATCAAGTAAACTTTATAATATTTCACATCTCAAATGTGAAATGAAACTGTATAAGAAATACAATGATGATTCAATATTAAACTGAGATATTAACCGTGAAAATGATATATTTGCTCCGATTAAAATCTCATGTTTATACGATATCATATTAAAAATTGCATACCTTAAATAAATTGAGAGCGCATCGATTAGAGCTTTTCCAGCAAGAATTCGTCTTATCAAGATTGTATGATGCTATACCACTACCAATCAACAACCCGACCACTCCAACAATTCACATCGGTACTTTTTCTTATGAAGATATATTAAGAAACATTAAATATTTTTATTTATGATAGTTGAATTATACTAAAAAAGGTGAATGAATTATTATTTTCATTTTGATTTGGTTAAATTTGATGGAACCAATAACATATTATGTACTCTAAGAAATATTTAATTTTTTATGTATTTTTTATATTATCTTATTTGATTTGTTACAAGCACTTCTAGACAAAAGCTAATATTTGGACTGTAATTGAAATTTAGAGCGCATATTATTCATTTTTAGAATCGATGAATTTGTCTCTATAAATTGTGGATTTTGATTTCCTGTAAAATCTCATGTACTCATATATGCCCATTCTATACTCGCCGAAGCTCCATAGGTCGATGGCCTTTGCTGCGAGGTATCCTCTTCATATTCATTTGCCCTAACTGTTACTCTGCTGCCTCTATAATTTATTTACAGATTATAATTGCAAAATTTTGAAAGTACAAATCATGCTAGTATTTTATTGTTTCAGTATGCTGATATGCACGGTGACACTACTGTATCAGGTGTACATAATCAGGAAGGAAATGCTAGACCCAAAAGAATTACCCAGAAACCAAAACGTTTGCTGGACTGATGCAGAAAAGATCATGACAAATGGTTGCAGAAATAAAAGCACATGCAGACAAGCTTTAGCACTCACTTTATTTCATATTTTGTATTTAGAGAATTAATATTTGCATTCTGTTAGGAAAAAAAAGCAAACGGTTACAAATGGGTGGTATAGGTATAGGTAGCTACAGTAGCAATGGGAAAAGTTGTTATAAATGTACCTGAATACGAATGAAAGATATAGAAAAATATTTGCAAATTTCTCTCTCTCGAATGGCTACTCCTCCTTCCTCTGTAATTTCTTTCTCCTCATCTTAACCTCCTACCCCTTTTCTCTTCCCTGCCCTGTTCTATTCATACCATTTGGTGCTTTCACTGAGCTTCTCTCCGCCTCCTTCCCTAAGACGTCAACCGCCTGATCCATCACACCAGCTAACCATGACAAAACTCGACGACGCTCTCCACCAACTCGCTGACCAACAAAACACTATCAATACCATTCAAGCCACCCAAAATACCCACAAGGCCATGCTGGAAACGTTAACAACAGATAACATTGACATCAAAGCTGCGTTGGCTGAGATAAACCGCAAACTGGACACCCAACAACCCACTTCATCCACCAACCAGTCTTCATCCACATACCAAGCTCCACCTATAGTCCGACAACCCCCCTTGCTAGCCACACCAACACCAACTCGCACCCCAAAATGTTCTCTAACAACTTTCGACGGCACCAATCCGCATGATTGGATATTCCAGGCCGATAGATTCTTTGCTTATTACTCCACACCCGAAGACCAACGAATAGAGCTCGCTAGTTTCCACATGCAAGGCCTGGCTCTATCGTGGTTCCAATGGATGCATCGCACCAATCAAATCTCGACATGGACAACGCTCACAAAGGCAATAGAAAAGCGCTTTGGACCGCCAACATTTCTTAATCCGGAGGCCGCTTTGTTTAAACTTAAACAGTTAACATCGGTGGACAACTATCTAGCTACTTTTGAGAACCTGTGCAATCGCATTACAACACTATCCAATAACTCCATACTGCACTGTTTCATATCGGGCCTCAAAACCAACATTCAAAATGAGCTCTACATCCTCAAACCCACAAATATAGTTGATGCGGTCGATGGCGCTAAGCTAATCGAACGAAAACTGAACGATTTAGCCAAACCACCATTCACCAAACCAACCCAGCCATATCAAAAACCATTTACCTCATCCCCACTCACACAATCAAATCATCAAACACCAAACGTACACAACCCTAAACTTTCGGTCCCCATAAAACAGTTAACACAAGTCGAGATGAACACCAGGAAGCAACAAGGATTGTGTTTCAATTGTGATGAGAAATATCAAATTGGCCATCGCTGCAAACCCACACATATCCTTATGATCCTCCCAGACACTAACCCAGACGATGAACCAACCTCCACCGCATCCCCAATCGATACTACACAGGAAATAACCATACCTGACACCAATGACATAACAACCGCAAACCTTCAAGAAATCTCTTTCCAAGCTCTCACGGGATCCTCACATCCTCGTTCGCTCCGTCTTCCAGCCTTGATCAACAAACACACCATATCCATCCTCGTAGACTCCGGCTCCACCCACAATTACCTTCACCCCAAAACAGCAAAATTCCTAGGCCTCGAAATTGACTCCGCAAATGCATTCGTTGTAACGGTGGGAAATGGCGAGAAACTGAAAAGCTCAGGCACTTGTTCTAAAGTGCGTGTTGAAATTCAAGGTCATCAATTCGATATTGATTTTAATTTGCTCGAAATCGTGGGCTCAGATGGTGTAATTGGAGTGCAATGGCTGGAGAAACTCGGGCCCATCACAATGGATCACAAAAAATTAACCATGTCATTCACTCATGAAGGCCGCCGCATATGCCTCACTGGGCTTGACCCATCTTTGGGCCCATCGCCAATTTCTCTGCAGCAATTAAAACGTCTTGATAGCACGTCCGCTATATCCAATTTTTTATACCTTCAGTACCAACCAGCGAGCGTTACACCAGAATTTCCTACTTCACCACACACCGATCCTCAAATTAACCAGCTCCTATTGTCATTCAAACATGTTTTCACCACACCAACTACTTTACCGCCAAACCGTAACCTTCAACACCATATTAACCTATTGCCAAACGCCAATCCAATTAACACTAGACCTTACCGCTACCCTTACTACCAAAAAAACGAAATCGAACGCCAAATTCAAGACATGCTAAATTCAAAAATCATTCAACCATCCACTAGCCCATTCTCTTCTCCGGTCCTTTTAGTAAAAAAAAAAGACGGATCATGGAGATTTTGTGTCGATTATCGAGCCCTCAATGCAATCACTATCAAAGACCGATTTCCAATACCCACCGTCGACGAATTATTGGACGAGCTATATGGTGCATTATTTTTCTCCAAACTCGACCTACGAAGTGGATATTTCCAAATTCGCGTACACCGTCCCGACATCCCAAAAACAGCTTTCCGAACCCATGACGGCCATTATGAATTCTTAGTTATGCCCTTTGGCCTCACAAATGCACCATCAACCTTCCAAGCGACTATGAACAATATTTTTCGTCCATACCTACGCAAATTCATTCTTGTTTTCTTCGATGACATCCTCATCTATAGCTCGACATGGGACGATCACATCAACCACCTCACCACTACATTACAAATCCTCGATCAACATAAATTTTTCGCCAACTTATCTAAATGCAAATTTGGCCTCCAAGAAATTGATTACTTAGGCCATTTAATTTCTCACCAAGGCGTCCGTGTCGACCCGTCCAAAATAGACACGATGATTAAATGGCCAGCGCCAAAAACAATAACCGCGATAAGAGGTTTTTTGGGCCTAACTGGGTATTATCGTCGTTTTATACACAATTATGCAGCGATAGCTGGACCACTAACCGACTTGCTCAAAAAAAATAATTTCATCTGGAGCCCACAAGCCCAACAGGCTTTCGATTCATTAAAAACAGCAGTTTCTTCTACCCCAATTCTAGCACTTCCCAATTTCAATTCCCCTTTCACCCTAACCACGGACGCCTCTTCCATGGCCATTGGTGCCGTTTTATCACAATCCGACCACCCTATAGCCTACTTCAGCCTTAAACTCCCACCCCACCTCCACAAAGCTTCAGCCTATTCGAGAGAAATGTTTGCAATTACCTCCTCAATAAAAAAGTGGCGGCATTATTTGTTAGGCAGACCCTTCACCATAATCACAGATCACCAGAGTTTGAGAGAATTGACATCACAAACCATCCAGACTCCAGAGCAACAACGCTGGCTTACTAAATTGCTCGGATTTGATTTTACAATCCAATATCGCCCAGGCAACAAAAACGTCGTCGCCGACGGGTTATCACGATTCACGACCGAAGCCGCCATGCTAGCATTTTCTGCACCTTCATTTCCACTGATTGAAGACATACGACGGGCAATCCGAACCGATCCAACAACTCAAGACATCATCTCGCAACTAATAGCAGGTACATGTCAAAACCCTAAGTACCAATTTCGTAATGATTTACTATTTTGGGGAAACAGAATTTATGTGCCATGCATACCTGAGTTGCAACATGCAATCATCAATGAGCTACACAACTCCAAGATCGGGGGGCATTCGGGCATAAAAGGAACCATCGCCGGAATTTCCAGCAATTTTTTTTGGCCCAGGCTCAACAATGATGTACAGGAATTCGTGAAGCAATGCAATATTTGTCTCCAAACTAAGCCAGAAAACTCACCCCCTAAAGGACTGTTGCAACCACTACCGATTCCGCTACAGATCTGGCAAGATATATCAATGGATTTCATCACTCATCTTCCACCATCCGCGGGAAAAACAACAATATGGGTAATTGTTGATCGATTATCGAAGTATGCACACTTCTGCGCACTACCATCCTCCGTCTCAGCAACACAACTAGCATCCCACTTTCTACAAGAATATGTAAGATTACACGGCTTTCCGCGTTCAATAGTATCGGATCGCGACCGATTATTTACGAGTCAGTTCTGGAAAGAACTATTTCGCTTACATGGTACAAAGCTTCGGATGAGTAGTGCGTACCATCCACAGACCGACGGACAGTCCGAAGTTGTAAACAGGTGTCTCGAAACTTACTTAAGAGCAGTAGTGGGCGACATTCCAGCAAAGTGGGTAAAATGTTTACCGTGGGCTGAACTATGGTATAACACTACGAAGCATTCATCGCTACAGATGTCACCATTCCAGGCGGTTTACGGCAGACCACCACCAGTTTTAGCTAACTATATCAACGCCCCATCCCCTATTTCAGAGCTCAATGACTGGGCTGCCTCTCGAGATCAGCTGCTTAACATCATTAAAGAAAATTTGCAGAAGGCTCAAGCACGTATGAAAACTCAAGCTGATCGACACAGGCAAGACAAACAATTTGATCCTGGCACTTGGGTTTACGTTCGACTTCAGCCATATAGGCAAACTTCAGTTCGCACAAATCATCACAAGCTGTCGAAACGATATTTTGGGCCGTATCAAATCATAGAGAAGATTGGAGCAGTGGCATATAAGTTAGCATTGCCACAGGATTCACGAATTCACCCTGTATTTCATATTTCAATGCTGAAATTTTGCCCAAACCCATCACAGGCTACTGTCCAACCACTTCCAGCCAACACTGCTACAAATGACCTTGAGGACAAGGTCGATCTTGAAGGCGTGGGTGTTGATATGCACGGTGACACTACTGTATCAGGTGTACATAATCAGGAAGGAAATGCTAGACCCAAAAGAATTACCCAGAAACCAAAACGTTTGCTGGACTGATGCAGAAAAGATCATGACAAATGGTTGCAGAAATAAAAGCACATGCAGACAAGCTTTAGCACTCACTTTATTTCATATTTTGTATTTAGAGAATTAATATTTGCATTCTGTTAGGAAAAAAAAGCAAACGGTTACAAATGGGTGGTATAGGTATAGGTAGCTACAGTAGCAATGGGAAAAGTTGTTATAAATGTACCTGAATACGAATGAAAGATATAGAAAAATATTTGCAAATTTCTCTCTCTCGAATGGCTACTCCTCCTTCCTCTGTAATTTCTTTCTCCTCATCTTAACCTCCTACCCCTTTTCTCTTCCCTGCCCTGTTCTATTCATACCATATGCATACGTTCATTAGGTTTATGCACTCACTCATTGCCTCTCCAGAATAAGGGAGGTTCCTCGTAAAACATGTTGATATCCTATCACAAAAATGGAATTTGTATTCATAATATTATGATATTAAAGAAATATATCAAAACCAGTGATCTATAAATCTAGAAATGCATGGAATTATCAGTGCTATATTATATGAAGATACCAAATATCACATAAGCTGAAGAACTTATGGGCTGCGATAGGTGGCCGAGTAAATAGCAGCTAAATTCCTGCATATTTATAAAATCAAGGACTGGAAATAAGCAAAAATTTCATTGAATAGAAGAAACTTCAAATGACCAAAATATCAGCACTTAAACTTTTGCCTACTGGCAATTAGTTGGCCATGATGGTCCCAAGAAATCATTACTTGATATATCTCTGGAAAACTAACATATATGATATTAATGTTTATTTAAAATAAGATTATGAAATTACAGTTAAACACACAAATACTGAAATGACATACATATTTTGACTGCTTTTCAAAATCCAGTTTGGTATTGAGCCCGCAAGAAAGTTGTTTGTTAGGTACCTTGAAGAGGGAAAAAGGTAAACATCATAAAATGACCAGTCTTTGTATTTATATAATGAACTATGATACAAAATTGCAAATAAAACCGATTATATTGAAGCTTAAACCGCTTACATGTAGGTTTTAAGTGGGAGATTTCTTAAATTGCCTAGAATTTCACCGGATAAGTTATTAAAGCTTAAATCCCTACAGGTAGCAACATCATATTAGATCCATATCCACATATATGCAACCCAGAGAGGGAGGGTTGTGGAGGGGGGCGAGGGAGAGGGAGGTGCGTGTGTTAGAACTTGCATTATGTCTGATGAATTAACAAAAAGGATCGATAGACTTACATCGTCCTTAGAATAGTCATATCTCCAATATAATCAAGAAGTTTTCCAATCAAAGACAACTTCCTTAAAATCCTGCATTGTACATAAATTTTATCTTGCACTAATAGTTGCACCTTTATATTAATCAAAAAGTGGAGATGACTCACAATCTTTCCATATTTGTTATATTTTTCAAAGGGGGAAAATTCCCGTCGCTTCTTATATCACTCACTCTTCTGCCAAAAGAATACAAAACAAAGAAGAGGAAAAATCATGACTGTCATTTTTATTTCCTTCTATAGATAACTAAATGTGTGAGTAATCTTTTGAGTATAGCTATGATAAAGTCCAAAGTGTTGAGAACTCAGGAGGAAATGGCCCTTCCATAGACCTCCTTGCATATCATCTTAAGGTATCAATATTTAAAACTTTAATTTCTCACTAAAAAGGGAATCGACACAACATAGTATAAAATCTACTTACATATGTCGAATCATTGTCCAGTTAATGGTAAAATTTTGTATTCTTCTAGAAAAAGGATTCCCATCAATTTCACTGAAAAAAATTTGATGCAACTGCAGCCATTAGTAATATGTGTAATAAAAGAAGTTTAGGCCGATTGTTTGTAGTGAAGTCCAACAATAGGGTTAAGCATGAAACTATTGAATTTACAAATCTGTCAAAACTTTAAGTTTGCCAAGTGTATCTGGCAAATCTCCACTAAAATTATTTGAAGCAAGAACACTACAAAATAAATTGACAAATAAAAAGTGGAGACCAAAAGGAATATGAGAAAATACCACAAAACATAAAATAGAAACATGGATATAGAAATAGGAGAGAATTATATTCTAAGTTGACCAAATTACCAAGTGACCATGGCAATGGACATTCCATCACATTGTCTTCCAATACACTATGAAAATATAAGTATTTCATTTTCTAATTTGTGTAGCTATAAACTAACTCACAACAAATATGGAAATAAACCATGTTCAGGGTTTTTAGAGAAGTGATCTTCCCAATCTCAACAGGAAGTTTTCTAGAGATACAATAAGACTCCTAAAATTTGAAGAGTGCATATATGATTATAACCATTATAATCATATTTTTTCCTTTTATACAATCTTGTTATAAAATATAGAAAGATAAAATGTTAACTACAAATTTGTTAGAGGTAGGGTAGTCCACGACATTGAAATCAAAATGGAATGGTCAAATTTTCAATGTTGCAGTCCAAACTTCGATGTATAATACAAAGATATAATACAACATCATTTAAAACCTTTTAAATAGCTTTAAGCATGTACTAGATATGCACAATTTAAAAATGGAAATAATTTAAAAAATATGAGGCAAAACTTTCATTACCTAATATAAATAGGACTACCACCAATTGCTTGAGCCGCAACATGATACTCTCTGCACCAGGACAAAGGCTCTACACATTGAAAAAAAACAAAGTTCGCATTATATAGTGCAACAAAAAGAAGGAAAGAATGAAAAAAAAGGTTGGCGTCATGCAACCTACCTGCCTATTGTTGTACTAGCTTAGTGACAGCCATAATCAAAGTGCCATAGGGACACCCATAACTTTATTATATAGTACCAAAATATACATGAACACAAATTGTAAAATTAAAAATAAAAACACCTACTGAACACAATGTATAAAAAGTAGAGAGTAAGCTTCAACTCAAAACACTGTAAAGTTCAAGAGGGAACGCGGCGGACATTAGCAAATATCAATAACGTGATGCCTAAATTCTCAAGGTAAAATACAAGTTAACATTCACAGTGCAATACATCATATATGTAGCGACCAGCAGTTCCGTACCCTATGAGTTAATAATAATTCACCCTTGTTCAACCCAAAGTGTACGAAAGAGCGAATAACTAGGGTAAAGAGGAAAAAGGTAGAAGAAAATAGAACAAAAATATCACAGAATCTTACAATCACAGCGGAACAAATATAATATGTAATAACAAATTTTAAATACAAGAACTGTACTATTACTATACATACCATTATCAGAGTATAATAGACAATAATCAATCTGGTCAGTTTAATAACTTGTCCTCACATACATAGCATACATGGTGGAAATATAAATCGAATACGGGAATAATTTTCTGTCATCCAGCTCGTCTCCTAAGCTCCGTAGCGTCCTACCATGAATCTGTAATACTCGGTTTGACCCGAGCATTATAACAAAATAGCACCTGAGTCAGTTTGAAAAACCAGCGTGGGTAAACACACTCAATTTGAACTATTAAAGTTATTAAAATCCTTTAAAAAACAAAGGTAACTCGTAAGACCGCGTCACACATAAACACGACGGGTTTTTCCCTTACGATAACCAAATTCTTTTTTATCGAAATCATCTGATATTATAATAGTGTCTATAGAAAGTAAATTGAAAATAGCTAAAATGTTTGAATCTTACGTTTCATCATAGTTGGACACAATCAAAACCGTACGACGCTTATTGGAGAATGGATCCCATACAATAACTGGGCTACTGGGGTACCGTCCATCACAGTACACCTATAGAAAAATATACCGAGAACCTCGCCCGGGATCCCCTGCTACCGAAGACCAGCCTACCCCTAACCTAAATAGACCGAATATGTTATCATCCCAGGTGTTTCCACTTTTAAAAATCGAGCGCTCCTTCTTTCACGCAAAACCATATTCATAATATGTGTTTTCAAGGATATCTAGAAAAGTGATAACATACCCTAATTGGGTACGACCCACTTAGCCTTGCTACATCTCCCATGCTTTACTCATTCCCGGTTGATGAGGCTCGAGGCTAAGCATTACCTTTCAAGAAATAATTTTACTTAGAATGCTCATTGTCCTTCAATGACGATGTTCTAATAGCATTCGTCCATACAAGTTGTCCTGGGTCTGAACAAACCGAATCGTCGTCTTCATCATCTTCAAAGTATTCATTCGTAGCGTTTAAACCGGATCGAAGCGGTATTCAGATAATTAAATATGATCCCGGTCTCTTCGAAACGATTAACGAAATTAGCCAATAATGATAGTCAGTTATTTTACTATCAATAAAACATCCATAAGCAGTAACTAGGCCTTATTATAATTTTTTCAAAATATTTATTTTCAAAATATCTCTATAAGATATATCAATCCCTTCTAACATTTGAAAACAATTTCAAATAATTAAATCCGTCATAGGATATTTCCAAACCATCTCGACACTTAGAAATATTTCCAAATTTCCATTTTTATACTTAGGAAAATATTAGAAGTCTTATTTTCCAAAACTTTTCATATATCAATACTTAAGAGAATATTTCGTAACTTATCTTATAAGTCTTCGGAATCACTAATAAATAGCCCTTTTTAATTTCCAAAAACCCAGTATACTTATTTATAACCTCATTCAACAATTTATAACTTCTTTTATAAATTCAGATTTCATTTCGAAATTCCCAAATTCAACATTTTGAAATTCAATTTCCTCGAAATCCCTTAAAAAAAATTCTCCCCTCAAAATCATATCCATTTAAAAACCCCATTTACAAATCTCAAGAGAATTTATAAATAAAAAATTTCAAATACTTCAAAACTGTATATATATAATAAGTATTTAAAAAGGATAATAATTTATTTTTAAAACATGTTCAAGTAATTATTTAAAATGTCAACAATACTTTTATAAACACCAATAACTCATATTTAGATAAACGAAAAACTTTTCAAAGCTGATTTTAAAAGTTAGAATTTTACTAAAATAAATACTTAATATTTGAAAATCTACTTACCAAAGTATTTCAATCCTAACAAGTTCAAATTTCATAGTTTTAAACAAAAAAAACAAACTTAACTTCTTAAAATTAAAAATATATTTTTAAAACCTCAATAACCAATTCAATTTTATAAATTCCCCTCGAATCACATCACATCGCTTCCATTCTGATCCCCTTAACCATTTTCACTGTCAAAAATAGTATCCACTATTTTTCTCACCCTATTTCCATATTCTAATATAAATTCTCCTTGTAAATTTATATTCCTAAACTATCATCTGATATCGATTTCCTTTATTTATAAACATCATTTATAAATTTTATAACTCCTTTGAGTTTCTCTTTTATAAAACTAACCTCGCCTATAAAATTTCATTTTTATAAATCTATTACTTTAATAATTCCATTTATGTTTATTTTTTGAATCTATTTTTAATATTGACTTCAACTCCTTTTCATAATTTCAGAATATCCTTTATAAATTCCTTAAAATAATTCATTTAAAAAATTCTCTATCTTAAACAATTTACGAATAGTTAAGTACAACTAAACGAACATTTATTATTATTATTTTTTTCCAATTTCCTTTAAAATAACCCAAATTCCAATATAAATATTTTTATATCTGAGTTTTTTTTATTACTTTAAATTCAAAATTTAAGGTCGGTGCTACTATAGCATCCAATAACTCAAATTACCACAATAATCTATAATAAATTATCTACACACATTTGAAGAATCCAATTGGATCCCTCCAACCTGTTTCCCTTCATCCACGGATGTTAATACAATATAAGAATATCAATCTCACTTCCAAGAGGATATCGCGGTATAAAGGATCATCCGTTATTCTACGGGGAGCACAGAGTCTCATTCGCTATAATGTGCGGGAATATCACTCCAACTACTAGTATATATATACACCATAAATATCCCTCCAACTGCACAGATGTTAATACAACATAAATGTCATTCAACAGATAATAATTTCTAAATTCAACCAAGCATCCAGAATTGATTCTAACTATTTAAAAATTTATTTCGAAAATCAAAATGAGTAAGAATTTCTCACCTTGATTTTTTTATTTGCCAAAACATCCAGATTTTAAATTAAATCAAACGATATTCGATCTAATTTAAAAATTCCAGCTATCACCAAGTGACTCCTCATCGATGCCAGACTATAGCCTACTTTATCCTGAATCCACTTGCGACTTGTTTTGTTCATTTTGAACCTCGTATGAATTTAATATGACATTTATAAGTACTCGAATTAAAACAATTAATTTTTCTTTATTTACTAGGTTAAGGTAGATTACCAAATTTACTGGATAATCCCTCTTCATCAAAACAAAACTGCTAATAGCCGAACTACTGCCCAACTTCATCTCCACCTAACCTCACACTCGTTTCCTTCGTGAATACCAAATCTGAGACCCTTTACTTCTAGAAATCGCCAACTGCCACAGCCATTCTTTATCCAATATAGTCCTTATCCAACCTGCCTTTATCTCTGTCCATCACCATTCTACCATCGCCTGCTCACACGAGCTCTACCCCTTCATGCTCGCGACCACGCCATACCCCACTTCGTCGTCGACATCCACTCGCATTTCCCCCTCTAGTTGCATTTGCGAACCCTGAGGAACGAATGAACAACAACCATGCCAAAACAAAACGCACAAAACCCTCCAGCCTCATACCGCATGCTCCTTCTACACCTTAACGGCGTCGCGAATCCTTCTTCTTTTTTATATTTATTGCGAAATGATTTTCGATTTTCCCAAAGGAAGGAGGAATAAACGCGATTTTAATTTTTTTCATTATTTTTCGGTTTCTGAATTCCTGGAGAAGATAAGGGAAGAGGTAGACCGTGTTTTATAAAGCCTGGCAGCGTATCCAGAAGATAAAGGAAAAAAATCTATTTTTATATTAAAAATATCTCGTTTATAACCCTCAAAATTCTGAACCCCTATCGAGGCGTGTCGCTTGGCGTTCATAATGTTATACCTCTATTTCGAACCCAATGAAACAAGTTTTGAGTCCTAATTCAATCGTATAAAGAAGTTAGGACCCAATTATTATACTAAATTTTCGGTATAAATTTTAGCATGTTTCTATCCCGTATTGCCAAACAATAACTTCAAACACTGCGAAATTTGAAATCCGATAATAATACACTATTATGGATCCAATGGAACTGGTTTCGTCGAATTTCAAGACCGTGCTCTGGATCGCTATTTTAACGCATCAATTAAATTGACGATTTCAAAAATTTATGAAATCGCTTGAAATTTCGGTTTTATAAACTTTCTAACTCAATGATAATTCCAAATCCAATGTTTAAATATTTAAAACCAAAGGACGAAAAATTCGGGTCGCTACATTCCTCCCCCTTAGAAGAATTTCTACTTCGAAATTGTTAAGGTAGAAAAAACGCTCCAATCCCATTAACTTATCAAAACCTACTTATTTAAAACTCGATATTCACTTTTCTAAACTTTTAGTTCCAACAAAACAATTAGCTATTAATTCTAATTCCAGAATCGTTTATTCTAATTACAATTTGAAATTAATTTGTCATTAACAAAAAAATTTCAAAATTTTTTCTAACACCCTAAATTTTCGAATTTTTTTGACAGAGTCCATCTTGTACGGAGAGCTTTTTGCAATATGACAAAAGAGATAAATATATATACATTGATCCTACAGTCGGAAAACAATATATATATATATATATATATATATATATCAATATTTATAATTTTCAGTATTTGATCCGAAAACGTACCTTATTTTAGCATTTTTAAGCGAGCGACTTATTTTATTTGCAGTTTGTGCGGCCAAAAATCAAGCAAACAGCACCATATACCCGTCCTTACTCAACTTAAAGACGTAAGTACCAAAAATATTAAAATTTACTAACATTTTATTCGTTTAACCGCATAAATTTCATAGACAATGCACTCTAACATATAATCATAAGCAATTATAAGGTTCCAACACCAATTTAATTACCTTCAATGGATCCATATATCATTTCATTTAATTCAAATGATTTACAACTCAATTTTCTTGCATTTACTTCTAACCACTCATTATATTTATATCCATTCCAAATCGATTAAAAATCAATTTATTCACGTTCTATTTATTCATAGAATTTTATTTACTTTCGTTTGCATCGAACAATAATTTTTCTATGCAAATTCGGCGCTATTCATTTAATAAAATAACCATTCCAGTTTATAGCTATTTTAAATTGATTCCAAATCAATTTATATTCAATTCTATTCTATTTCAAATTGATTTCAATCAATTCACTTGCATTTCATTCATGTCCACATTCATTATATTCAAATCCATTTTATTTAAATTGATTCCATGCTAATTTACTTATGAACTATTTCATAAATTCATTAAATCCCAACTTCTATTCAAGATTATTAACTTAAGTTAATACATATACTTCAATCATTTTAATCATATAACTTAAGTTTATTTTTCTTGCAAACAAATTCCAGTTCAAATCTTTGATTTAATTTTTATTCAATCAAATTCCATTCCATTTACTAATTAATTTAATTAGTTCATTCATCCAATCTAATTCAAAAACTTAACTTCAAGCTCGAATTTTATTAAACAACATCCAAAGCCATATTCTATTTATTTACACTTAAGTTGAATTTATTTATAAATCAAGTCATTACTATTCCAATCCAATTCTATTTTATTTGATCACATTCAACATATATTTAATCAGCTTATATATAAGTTGAATTTTATTTATTACTCAAGTTCCACATTCAACTTCGGCTTCAGTCCGCAATCCATTCTATTTAATCAAGTTAAATTCCATTCCCATATTAAATTAACCAATTAATTTATTTAAATTAGTTCACTTCCATTTTACGATTCAAAATCTGATTTTTATTTCAAAAAACACTTCATTTAAGTTACTTGAGTTCAAGTTCATTTTTATAATTCAAGTTTGGGTTTTATTTCCTTCACCAAAATATCAAACCATTTTTATTTAGGTTTTCTATTTCACTTATAAGTCACACAACTTATTTTCCAAATTTCCACCAATTCTATACTCGAACATATTCACATTTTAGTTTTAACTCGAGATTATACATTTATTTATAGCCTAAGTATATTTTTATTCCATTTATTTCAATTTTTAAAAGCTATTTCGATATATTTATTCACAATTTTAGATTTTCAGTCAAATTTTATTTCGTTCTAGATTTATACCTTATGGTTATATATATAATATTTCACAACTCAAAATTTATATTTACTTCAATTCAATATTATTTCTAATCCAATCCAACTTTTATAACTTATAGTTATATAGTCACTTTATAACTCACATTTTACATATTTAACTTATTTCCATATAATTCAAATCCAATTCACCTTCTTTATTTAAATTTCAATTCTTTTAAACCAACATTCCAAAACCATATTCGAGTTATTCATACTTAAGTTAAATTTCAGTCTAAACAAATTTATTTTTAACTCATTTAATTCAAATCAAGTAAGAATTCAATTTCAAATTCCAAAATTTCCCACTTCCTTACTTATGTTCATATAGAAATTTCACTATTCGAATTTATTATTGTCTCAGTCCCTAATAAATTTATTTAACTTTCCTTAAGTTAAATTCCATTCACACAATCTATTTTAACTTACTTAAGTTAAAATTTATTTCCAACATTCAATTTCCTTATTTTCTTTTCTTTAAATCATTCACCATTTATAAGTTCATAACCTATTTCCTGATATTTTCTAAAGCATTTAAATAAGGATTCCAAAAATTTTTAAACCCCGGTATATAGATTTCAAATTACTTTGAAATCAAATACACACACACACACACTTTTTGGTTTAACACACCACTTCCTTGAATTTTCAAAATTCACTTGGCTCCATTCCAAAACAATTTCCCTTCTAAATTTTCAAAACAACACTTATTTTCTCCAAAAATCTCCATATCAATTTTCTACGGAAGTAATTCGTCACTTAGAGACTCGAAAATGAATACTGATGACAATGTAGTCATCAACGGGATTATTTTCCAATTATTGAAGTGAGTTTAGTGCTTTATCACTTTCAAAATCCATTTAAAACCATTTTATGTTCAAACATATCCCAAAATAATAATACTATTATTTATCTTCAAACACTTTGGAAAATACTTCTAAAAATCTCCGGGATTTAAATTTTCCAAATTTTGGTTTGAACCCACTTTTAGTTTTTAATTCACTTGTATAATTCAGACTTATATAATCTCCCTTTGGTTATAAATAACCATTTCCAGTTTTATAATCTTATTTTGATTATATAATAACAACCAAACACCCTATAATAATTTTCAGAAAATTATTCTCTTTTATATCAAAATATAGTTTGGGTAAAATTATTTCATTTACCCGCTTCAAAACCATACTGTGTCGAATTACTCTATTTAAGTGTATAGAAACTCTTATCGATTTAGTGGCGTCCCACTACTCGAATAAATATACCACTCAACAGATAAATTAACACAATATAAAACCATTTATATTTACTAACAAATACATGCTCATATCTATTATTACGTTCAACTCATTCTAGAGTTCTATTGGCTCTATCTCTAATGAGTAATCCCCACCAGAGCTAAGGTTCTCGACTAACCTTCAGCTCTGATACAAAATGTAGCGACCCGCAGTTTCGTACCCTATGAGTTGATAATAATTCACCCTTGTTCAACCCAAAGTGTATGAAAGAGCGAATAACTAGGGTAAAGAAAATAGAACAATAATATCATAGAATCTCACAATCGTAGTGGAACAAATATAATGTATAATAACAGATTTTAAATACATGAACTATACTGTTACTATACATAACATCATCAGAGTACAATAAACAACAATCAATATGGACAGTTTAATAACTTGTCCTCACATACATAGCATGCACAGAGAAAATATAAATCAAATATAGGAATACGTCTCTCTCATCCAGTTCGTCTCCCGAGTCCATGACATCCTATCCTAAATCTATAATACTTGATTTGACCCAAGCATTATAACAAAATAATACCCGAGTCGGTCTGGAAAACAACGGTGGAAAAACACACTCAATTTGAATTATTAGAGTTATTAAAATCCTTTGAAAAGCAAAGGTATCCCGTAAGACCGCGTCACACATAAACACGACGAGTTTTTCTCTTACGATAGCCAAAACAATTTTTATCGAAATCATCTAATATTATAATAGTGTCTATAGAAACTAAATAGAAAATAGCTAAAATGCTTGCATCTCACGTTTCAACGTAGTTGGGCATAATCAAAACCGTACGGCGCTTATTGGAGAATGGATTCCATGCAATGACTGGGCCACTGGGGTACCGCCCATCATAGTGCACCTCTAGAAAAATGTACCGAGGACCTCACTAGAATACCCTGCTACATAAGACTGGCCTACCCCTAACCTCTATAGACCGAATATGTAATCACCCCAAGTGTTCCATCCCTTAAAAATCGAACGCACCTTCTTTCATGCACAACCATATCTGTAATATATATGTTTTCAAGGATATCTTGAAAAGTGATAACATACCATAATTAGGTGCGACTCACTTAGCCTTGCTACATCTCCCTTGTTTTAGTCATTTCCGGTTGATAAGGCTTGAGGCTAAGCATTACCTTTCAAGAAACAATTTTACTTAGAATGCCCATCGTCCTCCAATGACGATGTTCTGATAGCATTCGTCCATACAAGTTGTCCTGGGTCTGGGCAAACTGAATCACTGTCTTCATCATCTTCATGATATTCAATTGTAACATTCAAATCGGATCAAAATGGTTTTTGGATAATTAAATCTGATCCCGGTCTCTGCAAAATGATTAACGAAATTGGCCAATATTAATAGTCGGTTATTTTACTATCAATAAAACATCCATAAGCAGTCACCAGGCCTTATTATAATTTGTTCCAAATTATTTATTTTTAAAATATCTCTATAAGATATATCAATCCCTTCCAACATTTGAAAACAATTTCAAATACTTAAATTCGTAACAGGATATTTCCAAACCGTCTCAACACTTAGAAATATTTCCAATTTTCCATTGTTATGCTTAGGAAAATATTATAAGTCTTATTTTCCAAAATCTTTTCAAATATCAACGCTTAAGAGAATATTTCGTAGCTTATCTCATAAGTCTTCAAAATCACTAATAAATTCCCTTTTTCAATTTCCAAAAACCCATTCAACAATTTATACCCCCATTCAATGATTTATAACTTATCTTATAAATTCATATTTCATTTCAAAATTCCCATATCCAACATTTTGAAATTTCATTTCCTTTAAATCCCTTATAGAATTTCTCCTCTTAAAATCATATCCATTTAAAAACCCCATTTACAAATCTTGGGAGAATTTATACATAAAAAATTTCAATCACTTCAAAACTCTATATATATATAATAAGTATTTAAAAAGGATAATAATTTATTTTAAAACATGTTCAAGTAATTATTTAAAATATCGACACTTTTATAAACACCAACAACTCATTTTTGGATAAACAAATAAATTTTCAAAGTTGATTTTAAAAGTTAGGATTTTAATAAAATAAATACTTAATATTTGAAAATCTACACAGTGAACTATTTCAATCCTAACTAGTTAAAATTTCATAGTATTAAATAATAAAATTTTCCTTTTATAAAAACAAACTTAACTTCTTAAAATTAAAAATATATTTTTGAAACCTCATAGCCAATTCAATTTTATAAATTCCTCTCGAATCACATCACATCGCTTCCATTCCGATTACCTTGACCATTTTCACTTTCAAAAATAGTATAAGTACACATCACATCCCTCTCGAATCACATCACATCGCTTCAATTTCCCTCATTTATAAACATCATTTATAAAAAAATTAACTCCTTTGAGTTTCCTTTTTATAAAACTAACCTCGTTTATAAAATTTCATTTTTATAAATTCATTACTTTAATAATTTCATTTGTTTTCATTTTTTGAATCTATTTTTAATATTGAATTCAACTCCTTTTCATAATTTCAGAGTATCATTTATAAATTATTTTATATAATTCATTTAAAAAAATCTCTATCTTAAACAATTTACGAATAGTTAAGTACAACTAAACGAACATTTATTATTATTATTATTTCCAACCCAATTTCCTTTAAAATAACCCAAATTCCAATATAAATATTTTTATATCCAAATTTCTTTTTTTTGTTACTTCAAATTCAAAAATAATATTTATGGTATTTAAAAACACCAAAATTTAAGGCCGTTGCTATTATAGCATCCAATAACTCGAATTACCACAATAATCTATAATAGATTATCTACACACATCATATATCACTATATATGAAAAATAAACAATATATTTAAAGAATCCAATTGGATCCCTCCAACCTGTTTCTCTGCATCCATAGATGTTAATATAACATAAGAATACCAATCCCACTTTCAGAAGAATATCGTGGTATAATAGATCATCCGCTATTTTACGGGGCGCATAAGGTCTCATTCGCTATAATGTGCGGGAATATCACTCCAACTACTAGTATATACATACAACTAAACAACACTCCAACTCCACAGATGTTAATACAACATAAATATCATTCAACAGATAATAATTTCTAAATTCAACCAAGCATCTAGAATTAATTCTAACCATTTAAAAATGTATTTCGGAAATCCATATGAGTGAGAATTTCCCACTTGATTTTTCTATTTTCCAAAACGTCTAGATTTTAAATTAAATCGAACAACTCCACATCAATTCCGCATCAAATTAATTTAAAAATTCCCACCTTGATGTTCAATTTAATTTAAAAATACTAGCTACCGAGCAACTCTGCATCGATTCCAGACTATAGCCTACTTTACCCTGAATCCACTCGCGACTTGTTTTGTTCATTTTGAACCTCGTATGAATTTAATATGACATTTATAATACTCGAATTAAAACAATTATATTTTCTTCGTTTACTAGGTTAAGCTAGATTACAAAATTTACTGGATAATCCCTCTTCTTCAAAACAAGACTGCTAATAGTCGAACTACTACCCAACTTCATCTCCACCTACCCTCACACTCGTTTCCTTCGTGAATACCATACCCGAGACCCTTCACTTCCAGAAATCGCCAGCTGCCACAGCCATTCTTCATCCAAGACAGTCTTCGTCCAGCCTACCTTCACCTCCGTCCATCACCATTCTGCCATCGCTTGCTCGTGCGAGCTCTACTCCTTCGTGCTCGCGACCATGCCATACCCCACTTCGACGTCGACATCCACTCGCGTTTCCCCCTACAGATGTACGTGAGAACCCTAAGGTTGAACGAAAGAACAACCACCACGCCAAAATGAAACGTGCAACACCCTCCAGCCTTGTACCACGTGCTCCTCCTTCACCTTGATGGCGTCGTGAATCCTTCTTTTTTTATTTATAGAAATGATTTTCGATTTTCCCAGAGAAAGGAGGAATAAACACGATTTTAGTTTTTTTTTGTTCGTTTTTAATTTTTGAATTCCTAGAGAAGATAAATGAAGAGGTAGATCTTGTTTTATAAAGCCTGGCAGCGCACACCAGAAGATAAAGGAAAAAAAATCTATTTTTATATTAAAAAATATCTCGTTTATAATCCTCAAAATTCTGAACCCCTATCGAGGTGTGCTGCCTAGCGTTCATAAGGTTATACCCCTATTTCGAACCCAATGGAACAAGTTTCGAGTCCTAATTCGATTGTACGAAGAAGATAGCTTTTTTGACCCAATTATTATATTAAATTTTCGATATAAATTTCAGCGCGTTTCTATCCCGTACGGTCAAACGTTATCTTGAAACACTGTGAAATTTAAAATCCGATAATAATACTCTATTATGCGTCCAATGGAACTGGTTTCCTCAAATGCCGAGACTGTCCTCCGGATCACTATTTTAACGCGTCGATCAAATTGATGATTTCAAAAATTTACGAAATCACTTGAAGTTTCAGTTTTAAAAATTTTCTAACTTAATTTATAACGACCGTTGAATGATTTGATTTTTTTTCAGCTAAGGCAAGAAATTAAAGAGTGCATATTATAGAGGCAATAATTTAATTGAAATGTGCGTCCAAAATTTATAACAAAATAACGTACTTTGAATTTATTTGTTTCTTATATATCTAGTACAATATGCTAAAGTATATTTTAGAATATAACGTACCATTCATATAACGCCAAATAATTAAACAAGAACGGATATAAAACGTACCAAATAAAACGTATAATTAAATAACTATTTACACATTATTTATTACTTAATTTAAAATTTGATTTGTTACATCCACTTGATTTGTTTATTACTTTACTAAGATAACGAATGTATATACGTATAAAAGAAACGTATAAATTTATTTCTTTTTTACACATTATTTATTACTTAATTTTAAAAGTATATAACCAGTTTAACAGAAACAAAAGTGGAACAAATGTTGTACATATATATGCAGTTTAAATAAAAGATTTGGAAATTAGAATTTGAAATTTGAAATTTCAATTAAAGTTAAACTTTAATCCAAAAATCAAAATTACAGAAATTGTTTATATTTATTACAATTTGGGCATATGATTCATAATCAACTCAAGAAATTTAAAAATTCAAACTTTAAATAATAAAATCCAAAGTTTTAAATAAAAAGAATAAATATTTATTAAAAAATTTGGGCTGTTACACAATTATAATTTCAAATCCAATATTTAAAACCATTTAAATATTTAAAACCAAATGACAAAAAATCCAGGTGTTACAATATATATCATACAAGGTCTGTTAAACGACCAACGGCAGTTGCCTGTGGCTACAGAAAATATCAATAATGTTCACTTCTGCTTGATTGCAATCAAATATATTGTTAACCATATACAAGTACTGAGACAGATTTTTAGAACAAACGATAATCATTTAAAAAATAACTTTACTACATAAGAACATGTACAAAGTTAGCTTTATATTTTACATGGTCTATTTTTTCTAACTGAAATCAATCTAGTTCGACTTGATGAAAGGGTATGGGATTTTATCAAAACAAGTAAATGGACTTTGATCATTTTAGTGTATTTTACAGTTATAAATGATGGGATGAAATTAATATTGCTACTGAAACTAGCAAGTGAAAAAAAACTTGAGTTGCTAAAATGGGTACATAGACTAATCCAAAGGTTTTTGGAAATACTGAGGATCCATCAAAGCCTGGACAACTATAGATTAGAAAAGTGATGGATCAGATGCAAGCATTTTAGAGAATGAAATTTGCTAAAAGGGTTTTGTAAAAAATTCTAAGAGATGGGTAAAATTGGTGCACTAGTAGGTTCAATTGCGATGCCTATAAAACTTATATCATTAACGAACACGGTCTATGACAGTAAAAAGTAATCAAAACATAAAATTGGAGCAATAGCCATGTTGAGACTTCCAATATCAGATGTTCACATAACAAAAATAATAATTGAATAGCTTACCTCGAAGTTGAAATATTGCTCGGATCAATGTAAAAAAATTAATTCAACATGATGGTTATTCCTAATTCCCTGAATTAATCATTCTTAAACATTAATTAAGTGACTACTAAAAATGACCATGAATGTTCAAAATGGTAAAACTACATAGTCTGAAAATTTCCTGCTTCACACATCTTCTTAGAAAGCAAATAATTGCAATATAATTTCCCCCAGGCTAATTTTAAGCAAATCCCCAACTCAGCTGGATTTAGTTTTCTCAAGTAAAATTCACAATGGTAATGACACCGAAATGGATCAACGCTGAAAGGATGATTTGTTACTGCAGTTGGATAAGGGCTCATGAAAAATTCATTAAGTACATTTATAAAAGAACCAAAACATATGGAAGGTAAAAATATATAAACCTCTTTCAATGAAGTGAAAGAACCATTGAAAAAGTGAATTATCAAAGTTCATAGAAGATCTTAAAATGTGCAGTGCTCCTAATTCTAGCTATCTACTCCAAAATGATTTGAACAGTGTGTCAAATAAGTGCAGATCCTCCAGGTATAGCTATGAACTGGTAATCACAAGGCAGTTGATATTTTTCATCCACTTCCCATTAAGATTCTAACACTGGTAAAACTGTAAAGCATATAATTTATGTTGGTTTCACAACTTTAATCTGACATATTTAGGAATAAGAAATTCAATTTTCAACCATTCAGTTTTCAACCCTTAATTGATAAAATCATCAGAAATTCAATAACAACTACAATTTGAATGTGGCTCGTTCAATTTTCAGTTAAAATGTGGTTTTGGATCTGAACAAACACCAATTTGCAAATATTATCTGCAATAATACCTATAGATCTTTCAATTTTATTCCTACAACAACCAAATTAGAACTTTGTTCTCAGGAAAATAAGTTTTTTTTTGAAAAATGATGAATCCAGGATGACAACATATTATTAATATCACTGCAAAATTCTAAAGGTAAAATAAAATCCATAAAATTTATTAAAAAGTTTAAAATAAGATCAAAACATAAAATAAAAAACAAAAACAAAAACATGTGCAGCTAATCCCAGGCAATATCTGAAAACAAAAACAAATCTAACTCAACATCTGAACATCCTACATATATTTACATAACTC
Source organism: Allium cepa (assembly GCA_030765085.1). Lineage (NCBI taxonomy): Eukaryota > Viridiplantae > Streptophyta > Magnoliopsida > Asparagales > Amaryllidaceae > Allium > Allium cepa. The sequence goes on along the minus strand of CM060940.1, from coordinate 43,275,941 downwards.
AAGCATCCCTGCAAATTTCCACAAAATCAAAAAAAAACTCAAAGTTGCATACATACTGACAGTAGAAACGCAACGATGAGGTAAGCAGTGACAGCGGCGGCAGCATAAACTTGGAGACGAGGTAGGCAGTGAGAGGTTAATCCGCGGTTTGAGATGTTGAAACGGAGATAGGCAGGCGAAGACGATAGTTCGTTGTTGAATGTTAATACGCAAAGATTAAACGAAGGAGCGGTAGATTTTTTTAAGAGGGAAATGAAATTAGGTTATACACGATTTGGTAGGCTTGTTTGTTGCAATTTGCTACAGTTTTGCTACAGTTTTATTACACAACCATCATAAAGTTATTCTCTAATTTTTTAGTCGCATTTGCAGTATGTATTTGCTATGGTTATGAATATAACCGTCGCAAATAACAACGCATTTGCTACAGTTATAGACAAAAACAATCGCAAATTGATTTTATTAAATTTTCTCCCGCTGCTCATAGACCAACTCTTATGGCTTTTGAGAAAAATCATCGCATATTATGCTATTCGATACTATTTTTACCTAAACCGTCACAAATAATGTGACGCACCAAACAAATTGTTTACTAGTTTTCGAAGGGGGAGGAGGCCTTATGGCTGAGACCATTTAAGGCTATATTAGCCTAGGGCAAGAGCATCGAGGAGGGAAGGGAGGAGTTAGGAGGCTTGGGCGTGAAGGAAGGTGGGAGCTTTGGTGGCTAGTAATGAAGGGTAGCAAGTTGCGAGCTTTTGGTTAAGATTTAAAGTGAGAATTCTTACTTTAAAATTGACAAAATATTGCAATAATTTAGTGTTAGCTTATAGCGTGTATGTATGTATTTGTAATATGTGTTTATTATTGTTGTTGATCCCCATTTGAAAGTGAATGACATAAATAACCATTGTGTTGCAGGGGACAAAAGTGATGAACGTAAGTCGAAATGTATTCGTAGCGAATAGGTCACTACGAAAGCATTTCGAAAAATAAAAATGTGTGGAGGTATTCAAAAGGATTCCTCGTTGTTATTTTACATTTTATTTATATATGTGTATATAAAATGATTATATGTTATGGCTTGGTAATGTTGAACATAACTTGAAAAGTTGAACTCTTTTGAGAAAAAAAATAAATGATAGCTTGTTTAGGTACATAGGGGTCACAAAGTCTCTTTCCAAATTTGAAAAGTCATGTTTTGAAATGACTTCAGCTTTTCGATAATTTGGACTAAAATGTTTTTTTGTATTTATAGTGGTTTAAATTATCAAAAGAAATGTGGTTTAAAAGTTGTTTAATTTACAAATCAAAGTTTGAAAGCTTACGGTTTATATAGCGATAATCGCTATGGATGCACTTTGAACACTCGAGATTTTAGTAAAGTAAAAGAGGTTATCTACTTAATAGTTTTGAAAATTCTTTTCAAATGTGTTTATAAAGGCTATATAAGTATTTTAAATGGAATTTGAAGTTTTAAAAATAATTATGAACAAATGGTTTATTTTGAAGAAATTCCTTTACTTTTTAAAAATCGGATTCTTTTTAAAAGTGATGGTTTTATTTATTATTTGAATGGAGATTTGTACATTAAAAGTGTTTAAAAGAGGTTTGGAATTTATATAAATGATTTTTTTAAGAATTTATATTTGATGTAATGAATGCAGTTTTGTCGGGATCCGAAGGTCGGCATTCTTACGTTCGTTGTATCAAATGTTGTATAATCGAATGCCGGAAAACCGAACTGTTAGGGTTAAAAAGAATAGGCAGAAGGAAAAGATAGAAGAAGTAAGGAAACAAAACAGAAACAATATCAGAGTCTTACATATCGCAGCGGAACAACATATAATAGATAAATGATGTAACAACCCGATATTTTCAGCCATTCACATCCACACATGCCGGCTTGAATTGCTCAAAATATCGCATTGTAAATAAATTTGGAGTAAATGAAATACAATCACAGAATCACAAACACAGAAATATCAGAATAACTCGCGGCAGAAATAAAATACATAGTAGTTCATGAAGCTACTACGGCAAAGTCTCAAACTAAATACATAATATAGTCTGAAAACAACATAATAGAAATCCCAAATACATAGAGGTTCACTAATACATGAGATAAACTAGAATAGCTGAAACGGAGAGTAGATATAAATGTAGATAAGCAGAAACTCCAGCAAAGACCAGCTCCAGAAAGAGAATCCAAAGCTGTGAATACTCAGGCTATCCCGAGCGTAAAGTAAAACACAAAACCCTCGAGTCAGGACAATATACTTATATAATGTAAACCAACTCAAGTGAACTGTAGTAGAAGTACAAAATAACTTAAAGGATGCTTGGGATCGCCCATCCTTTAAGAATCAGTTAAACTATAAATTAAATACATCCCGTGGTTAAAATTTCAAAATGGTATTTTATACTTCAAAATCAAATATCATTTCAAAATTCAATATCATTCAAAATCCATTTCAAAATATCAAAAATATAATATCTTCCAAACCACATTCATTTTTATTTAATTTAAATACCATTACAAAACACATTTCAAAATAGTTTATATTTCAAAACAAATTACTTCATTTTAAATCATAAAATGAAGTTATTATATTTAATAATTAAATTATTAAATTTACAAAATTTTAGTCTTTCAAAATTCATTTATCCACTTAATTTATTAAAACCGATGAAAATTCAACTTTCGCAGCATTTAAAAATTGCTACAGAAAGTTACATTCAAAACAGTTCAATTTAACAAAAGATAGTATAAAAAAATGCTGTGATAGGGTTACATTAGTTTCAAATAAAACTTAGTTAAATTCAACAATTATAACATTTACAAAAATGCTATGATAGCCTTTAATTAAACTTAGCCATTTGGTTCATTATTATCAACTACAGCATTTTCAAATGCTGTGTTATCATTTACATTAGAATTAATAGCATTTCTGAAATGCAGTTAATTAACTTCAAATATTCAGTATAATTTCACAAATAATTATATTTTTATTTAAATCATTTTTAACTTATAAAATCGTATAATTTCACTTTTAAAACCATCATTCAAATACCCTTATATTCATGATTTTATAAAATTAAATCTCCATTCAAAAATCAAAATTTAATAATAATTCACTTATTAAATTCCAACATAAAATTTCAAATTCATTAAATTAAATTTAAATTAACACTTAAGTTTAAAATTTTCAAATATAACTTAATTTCATTTTTGTTTACTTAACTTAAAATTCACTTTTAAGCCAAATTCACAAATTTCCAATTTTAGTTATATTTCAAAATTTCAACATAAATATTCATTCATTTCACATTTAAATTTATTCAAAAATCATTAATATATTACAAAATCATTTTAAATTCATTTGATTCAAAATATCATAAATTTATCATATTTTCATATTTAATTTAAATTCCATTTATCACCAAATTATAATTTCCAAAATAACTTACATTTCAGATTTCTAACTTTACCCTTTATTTATTTCACTTATAAAATTTTAAAAAACCAATAATGCTTTACAAAAATCATTTTTAATCAAATCTAATCAAAATATTATAATATTTACATTTCTAAAATACTTTAAAAAAATTTAGAAAAACATATTTTAACAACGGGTCTGTATTTCATTTTCTAGCCTAGGTAAAGTGATACGGGTAATATATCATTTCAACCCGTAGTTTACAAAGAAAACCCCGGTTTGATCATTTCAAACCCGCAATCCCAAGTAAAAGAAAAAATTGAAAATCATTCAGGTCTATCATTTCAGCCCATAACGATTTTCTCCTATTCTAAAGTCCGTTCGGGTATGTATCATTTCAACCCGTAGTGATTCTAGTCTACAGGGAACTTGCAGTGTGATAAACTGATGAAAGTAACAGAATAGCATGAAATAACAGTAACATATGATATAACAGGTGTAAATATAGGTGTGAACATCATATGAATATGATATAGCAGTTATAACAGGATGATATGCATTTACAGATTCAGGTGATGTCAGTTTATCACTACATAAGTACATATTAGTCTGGTGAGATTTACTCACTGTTTTGAGCTGATGACACAACGACAAATTGCACAACGGGATCTACACAAGCACAAAAGCATGATACAGATACGAAATGGAGGAGCCAAGGATTAATTCCCTTGAATACAAATCAAACAAACAATATAACAATTATAAGGTTTCAGACCAAAAATACGATAAACGATGCTAGAAATAACTTCATAAAACAAAGCTGAAATGCTTTGCACTTGCTTCCGACATCTCATAGGCTCGGCCAAAGGTAGAGTACAGGTCTAAGACAATGATTTAGGGTCAGGTCTGGGTTACTAAGGTCGGCCTAACATGAGTTTGAGTGATGGTGTAAAGTTGGGTGAAGGCAAAAACACAAAATCATGCATACACAGGGGTTTTGGGCCATGAATTGGGCTTGGCCAAGGCCCTAGGTGTCACGGCCAGAGGAGTGGGGTCCAATGTGGTGGTGTGACCGTGGGTGCTGGAGGTGGTGGTGGTGGAGTAGGGGCGGCCATGGTTGGTGGAAGTGGTGGATGTGGAAGCTGGTGCTCGGCTAGGTCAATATGAAGGGTGTTTTGAAACTTTTGTGGATATGCATCACCAAGGGGGTTCATGGCTTGGGTGGCTGGTGAGGAGGAGGTGCTGGTGGTGTGTCATCAGGTGGTGGAGGCGGCTAGGCAGCAAGGTGGCATGGTTGAACCTACATGAGGTGAAGCAAGTGCAAAATCAAACTAGAAAAATCAACATAAGTGAACAAAAGAAGATAAAAGGAAATAGAATTTTACCAAACTTCTCAATCAAGAGGAGGCCAAAATTTTTCTCAGGAAGGAGGAAAAAGATGTACGTGAATGAAGAATGGAGGTAGACAGCTGAATTATGTGAGTGGTCATGGGTAATTGATGGCAAAAGTAAGTTAAAATGTGAAAAGGTGGGAAAATCAAAAGCCATAGGAAACAAAAGGTCACAAACCCTTGCAATTTACCTTTTATTATTTATATAAATTTACGTAGCTGAAATAATAATAATATCAGATAAGATTTCGAAATTTTTAACAAATATACAAATATATATAATATTTATCAATTATGTAAAGTAAAATTAAGGAAAATAGTTAAAACAGTGAACTAGACTAGCAAAATTTGAAGTTAAATGAAATAATTTTTAGAAAATTCATATAAGCTTGTAAAGTATTTTTAAACATAAATAATAACATAAAATACAAATATATTCACAAAATAAATATTTAAAATTTAATTTAAATATAAAATTTTAATGCAGAAAATGGGAAAACAGCCCTTAAAAATAGGAAATCAACACAGTAATTTTTGGAAAAATTCTATTATTATTTTAAAAATATTTAGAGATGAATTTTAACAAATAAAACATATTTAAAATAAAATAAAGAAATTTAAAATGAAGAAAATGGTGGAAAATTAGAAAATAGCCTTTAAAAATAGGAAATAAATACAGTAAATTTTGGAAAAATTATATTATCATTTTAAAAATGTTTAGAAATGATATCACACAAATAAAACAAATTTAAAATAATTTCAAAACGAAATAAAGTCAAATTTAAATATATAGTCAAAATCTAGGGTTGTTACACTCTCCCCCACTCAAATCTTTTCGTCCTCGAAAAGGAAGGAAGCGGAGAAACAACAAGAAAGAGCAATAGGTTGGAATACGTCCCCGAAATAAGGTAGGGAAAATAAAGATAGCTAGGAGGTAAAGCAGGTTGAAAGACGAGGATGAACCATTATTTGAACCATTATACATTTCAATTTAATAAAAAATTTTAGTATGATGAATAGTCATTTGATTCAAATCTGATGGTTCAAAGTAAACAATATTTAAAACATTTTAAATTTTTAGAAGGGAAAATAACTGATCAAAATATTCTTTATATAATACTTTATCAAAATACTTTTATAACCCGATGTCTTAACAAGTTTATCCTTGTTCCTGTAGATTCTGGCAGTGCGTTGATCAGGCGCAAAGCTTGACTTCTCCAGGTACTTAGTAGACTTGTTTCAACACCCAGTGAAAATACTAGAAAACTCTTTTAAAAAAACAGATATGGAAAGTACAATCCAAACAAATCAACCAAACCAAAACAGTTGTCTAACCATGGATCGCAGATACACAATGGTTACGCCTGGATCCCCCAGGAAACAATCCGTATCCGTAAGCTTTCTCAGCCCTGTGAGTTACGCCATGATGACGAGTAGAATGCAGGATACACAATGGTTATGCCTGGATCCCCCAGGAAACAATCCGTACCCCCAGGCCAGCTCAGGCAGGCATTTGCGCTACTAATGCGACCTACATAGAGTGTAGGATACACAATGGTTACGCTTGGATCCCCCAGGAAACAATCCGTACCCCTAGGCCAGCTCAGCCAGGCAGTTGCACTATGCAGTCGCGATCATAAGACCACGGGGATCGCCGTGGAATTCGATGGATACTCGAGTATCATATCCGGAAAACCCAAATCAAAGAGAGAGAATAACATCGATAGAATGAATCCACAGTGTGGCCACAAAGCGGATATCAAGCAGAAGGCACTTTCCATATCTTTACTTCAAAAATATGTATCATATAGTACCTTTCAAAATCACTTTCAAATATCATACTTATATGAAATCCATTTTATATAAGATTTCATTTCAAATCAAATACTTTACAAAATACTAGTATATCAAATCACACTTATATAAATTTCGATTATATAACATTTCATTTTACAAATTGAGTACCTTTTCAATTCAGCATTTCCAATTCAACAGTTTACTAATACAAATCAATTTATATACGTTCGATAACTCCCAAATCAAGTATTTAGTAAATCAAGGTTCTCAATTTCAAGCTATTTCAATATCAATTCAGCTTCAAAATCATATATGATTTCACCAAATCATTTCTTCCAAATTACATAAATTTAGTTTCAAAGTTTCTTAAACAATAGATTTAGAAAATAATCCAAATTTCCAAATCAACAAAATTTAGGTCAAATAAATTCATTTCCATTTCAAACATGTATTCACTTCAAAAATCATAATACTTTCAAAGTTATAAATCTTTCGAAACCAAATACAGGAAATCATTTCACTTTGAAAATCATAACATTTTGAAATCATACATTTGAAATCATAAAACATGCCCATAATTCTTTACATTTCAATTTTTTTTCAATTAAACCAAAATCTAAAATTTTCAATTTTAATTCAATTCAAACCATCAGTTTCAATTTAGTTTTCCAACAAAACCATTTCAAATATTATCAATTTCAAATATAGATTTGATTTACAAAATAAACTATTAAATCTTAAATATGTTTCAAGGCTTAAATATACCATATTTCAAAACTAAATTTCATTATTTCATATATCTCAAATTTTACTTCATTATTACTTAGTGTTGAAATATTTATTTCATAAATCCATTATTTTTAAATAAACTCAGATTACAGGTAAACCAAATATCCTTTCATACTAATATAAGCTTCAATTATTGATTTATCAAAATCAATGGTTTTCAAAATCATCTTATGCTTACATAAAGTTTATCTTATATAAGGATCGAAATTTTCAAAAAAATAAATTTTGCTCCATGAAAAGCCATATGAGATTGAACATCTTTGCTTACTAAAAGATTTTTAATTAAGAATAATTTTGTATATAAAATAGTTTTTATGAAAAATAGAATAAAACAGTTAGTTTAAGAAAAAGAAAAATAGTTTTGAAAAATGGTTTTAAATTTGATAGTGGTTTTTCATAAAAGAAAAATTCCAATTAAATTACAAAGATATCCAACCCAACAACTTTCAATTTTAGCGTCAAGTATACCAATGATATTAGGATATAAGATGTACATATGTCATCATTTCGCAACATTACATTCGATCGCTCGCTCGATCACACAAGTTCGCTTTCGAACTAGTATTGTCCGTTCGACTTCCCTAATGCGGACTTCGATATGGTTTCTCGACTAGAAGCCATCAGTCTGCTTGCATAGCCATATACTATGATAGAGAATTCTAGAATCAAGCCCAAAATCCATATCAAATATTCGCCATCAAGAATCAAATGAAAAATCCTAATACAAAATGGTGTAATTCACCTCGAACTTGTGTACTCAAACTTGGATCAAATTAATTATGCGAATAAAACAGCATACGTACAACTTATGTATCTATTCCAACTTGTTAAATAAATAGTTTCATAAAGATATTACTAAGTTAAAACATTTAAAACCAAATTTTTCTCAAACATTTGAGACTAATTTTTATCCAAAACATTTCAAACTAAATTTCATATTAGTATAATTCAAAATAGACTTACTTATTTACTTAACAAAACAGTTTCAACTTATACAAATCATAATATTTCATACTTGAAACATACAACTAAACTTATATTCTTTATCAAATACCTTATACCTTTCAAAATTTCTTAGCTTTGAAAAGTTAAAGTTGATTTGGAAGTGCTCGAACCTTCAAAATAGTCGAAGAAATCATATTTTCAAATCCAAGAGTGGGAAATCACTAACAAATCAGTAAATCAATTCCAATAGATAAGGTTATAACAAAACAAATCTGAATCTCGAGGACTGAACACCGACTTACTTTAAATCATTTCAAATATATATATACACACATACATATATCTTTCAAATATCAAACCATATTTCAAAATCTGAAATCAAAATTGGTTTCACAAAATCACTCGCATAGCAAAGCTACCAGAGTGGCCTCTCCCCACTCAGAAACTCGAAAATCAATGTCGATGATGCTTGCATTCATCACCGCAATTATTTTCCAGCGACATAAGTGAGTTCTGGACTTCAATTAACTTTGAAAAACTTCTTTGAAATTCCTTCGAAATCATTGAAATTCATTCGAATGCATTTGAAACATTTCTTATTTGAAATATATATATATATATATATATCTTTAAATCATATTATTATTATATATTTTTCAAAATCCCAAAACCGATTTTCACAACACCGAAGTTCGATTCCTCGAAATTCAAATTCAAAGCCCTTCAGTTATAAATCATTTTTATATAAGTCAAAAAAATTCAAAATTTCAAATCTCTTTGAAATTCAAATTTTCATTTTAAAAGGTATATAATCCTTATCGAAAACATTTCACTTTTATATAGAAAATATGGCCATCCTTAATAATTTCGATGTATGCACAATTTCAAAATACAACCAAACCCAAATTTCCAAAGGATGATTCAAGGAAGGATTTCAAACAAACAAAAATTCAAAATTAGAGGAACTCTAATCAAATAGAATTCTAGTTCAAAGATAAACTCAAACGAAGATGAGATAATTAATTACCAAATAGAGGATAGATAAGCCTATATAAATCGCGGGCGAACTTAACCAGTCAACCGAGACTTTAGGAATATAATCAATACGGAAATCTAAGGCAAATCAACCTTCGATCGCGAGAGATAGAATCCGGGTAGAGCAGGAGATAGATAGCATCGACATCCGAGGATACAAAAATCTTTAGTGAATCAATGCCAATTGTAAAGGAGTTTCACCCCTTTACAAATCATTCAAAGATTTACGGAATCACCGCTCTTTAGAGAGGTCATTCCAAAGTAGAGTTACGGAATGCTCCAAAATTAAAAGGAAAAATGGAGAAAACAATACTGAATTCCAGAACAAGTGGGAGTGTTCCAAAGTTCAAGGAATCCTAGTCGATAAGAATCTTAACCAAGAGATTTCTAACAAGGTGGATACCGAAGAGATGAAGTTTAGAAAATCTTGATTTCGAAATAAGAACATCTTTATACCAAAATAATCTTTGAAAACCCTTTAAAAATCATTTGGAAATCATTTTATACTTCGAAAATACGTTCTCTCACAAAGAAAGGATTATGAGATTGATTTCACTCATTCTAGGGCATTTCTACCCTATCTCTAATGAGTTTTTGCTCCGCAGGCTAAGGTTTGCCTAAAACCAAAGCTCTGATACCAACTGTAACAACCCGATATTTTCAGCCATTCACATCCACACATGCCGGACTTGAATTTCTCAAAATATCGCATTGTAAATAAATTTGGAGCAAATGAAATACAATCATAGAAGCACAAACACAGAAATATCAGAATAACTCGCAGCGGAAATAAAATACATAGTAGTTCATGAAGCTACGACGACAGAGTCTCAAAACAAATACCTAATACAGTCTGAAAACAACATAATAGAAATCCCAAATACATAGAGGTTCACTAATACATGAGATAAACTAGAACAGCTGAAAGAGAGAGTAGATATAAATGTAGATAAGCAGAAACTCCAGCAAAGACCAGCTCCAGAAAGAGAATTCAAAGCTGTGAATACTCAGGCTGACCCGAGCGTAAAGTAAAACACAAAACACTCGAGTCAGGACAATATATACTTATATAATGTAAACCAACTCAAGTGAACTGTAGTAGAAGCACACAATAACTTAAAGGATGCTTGGGATCGCCCATCCTTTAAGAATCAGTTAAACTATAAATTAAATACATCCCGTGGTTAAAATTTCAAAATGGTATTTTATACTTCAAAATCAAATATCATTTCAAAATTCAATATCATTCAAAATCCATTTCAAAATATCAAAAATATAATATCTTCCAAACCACATTCATTTTTATTTAATTTAAATACCATTACAAAACACATTTCAAAATAGTTTATATTTCAAAACAAATTACTTCATTTTAAATCATAAAATGAAGTTATTATATTTAATAATTAAATTATTAAATTTACAAAATTTTAGTCTTTCAAAATTCATTTATCCACTTAATTTATTAAAACCGATGAAAATTCAACTTTCGCAGCATTTAAAAATTGCTACAGAAGGTTACATTCAAAACAGTTCAATTTAACAAAAGATAGCATAAAAAAATGCTGTGATAGGGTTACATTAGTTTCAAATAAAACTTAGTTAAATTCAACAATTATAACATTTACAAAAATGCTATGATAGCCTTTACTTAAACTTAGCCATTTGGTTCATTATTATCAACTACAGCATTTACAAATGTTGTGTTATCATTTACATTAGAGTTAATAGCATTTCTGAAATGCAGTTAATTAACTTCAAATATTCAGTATAATTTCACAAATAATTATATTTTTATTTAAATCATTTTTAACTTATAAAATCATATAATTTCACTTTTAAAACCATCATTCAAATACCCTTATATTCATGATTTTATAAAGTTAAATCTCCATTCAAAAATCAAAATTTAATAATAATTCACTTATTAAATTCCAACATAAAATTTCAAATTCATTAAATTAAATGTAACTTAACACTTAAGTTTAAAATTTTCAAATATAACTTAATTTCATTTTTATTTACTTAACTTAAAATTCACTTTTAAGCCAAATTCACAAATTTCCAATTTTAGTTATATTTCAAAATTTCAACATAAATATTCATTCATTTCACATTTAACTTTATTCAAAAATCATTAATGCATTACAAAATCATTTTAAATTCATTTGATTCAAAATATCATAAATTTATCATATTTTCATATTTAATTTAAATTCCATTTATCACCAAATTATAATTTCCAAAATAACTTACATTTCAGATTTCTAACTTTACCCTTTATTTATTTCACTTATAAAATTTTAGAAAATCAATAATGCTTTAGAAATATCATTTTTAATCAAATCTAATCAAAATATTATAATATTTACATTTCTAAAATACTTTAAAAAAATTTAGAAAAACATATTTTAACAACGGGTCTGTATTTCATTTTCTAGCCTAGGTAAAGTGATACGGGTAATATATCATTTCAACCCGTAATTTACAAAGAAAACCCGGGTTTGATCATTTCAAACCCGCAATCCCAAGTAAAAGAAAATAATTGAAAATCATTAAGGCCTATCATTTCAGCCCATAACGATTTTCTCCTATTCTAAAGCCCGTTCGGGTATGTATCATTTCAACTCATAGTGATTCTAGTCTACAGGGAACTTGCAGTGTGATAAACTGATGAAAGTAACAGAATAGCATGAAATAACAGTAACATATGATATAACAGGTGTAAATATAGGTGTGAACATCATATGAATATGATATAGCAGTTATAACAGGATGATATGCATTTACAGATTCAGGTGATGTCAGTTTATCACTACATAAGTACATATTAGTCTGGTGAGATTTACTCACTGTTTTGAGCTGATGACACAACGACAAATTGCACAACGGGATCTACACAAGCACAAAAGCATGATACAGATACGAAATGGAGGATCCAAGGATTAATTCCCTTGAATACAAATCAAACAAACAATATAACAATTATAAGGTTTCAGACCAAAAATACGATAAACGATGCTAGAAATAACTTCATAAAACAAAGCTGAAATGCTTTACACTTGCTTCCGACATCTCATAGGCTCGGCCAGAGGTAGAGTACAGGTCTAAGACAATGATTTAGGGTCAGGTCTGGGTTGCTAAGGTCGGCCTAATATGAGTTTGAGTGATGGTGTAAAGGTGGGTGAAGGCAAGAACACAAAATCATGCATACACATGGGTTTTGGGCCATGAATTGGGCTTGGCCAAGGCCCTAGGTGTCACGGACAGAGGAGTGGGGTCCACTGTGGTGGTGTGGCCGTGGGTGCTGTAGGTGGTGGTGGTGGAGTAGGGGCGGCCATGGTTGGTGGAAGTGGTGGATGTGGAAGCTGGTGCTCGGCTAGGTCAATATGAAGGGTGTTTTGAAACTTTTGCGGATATGCATCACCAAGGGGGTTCATGGCTTGGGTGGCTGGTGAGGAGGAGGTGCTGGTGGTGTGTCATCAGGTGGTGGAGGCGGCTAGGCAGCAAGGTGGCATGGTTGAACCTACATGAGGTGAAGCAAGTGCAAAATCAAACTAGAAAAATCAACATAAGTGAACAAAAGAAGATAAAAGGAAATAGAATTTTACCAAACTTCTCAATCAAGAGGAGGCCGAAATTTTTCTCAGGAAGGAGGAAAAAGATGTACGTGAATGAAGAATGGAGGTAGACAGCTGAATTATGTGAGTGGTCATGGGTAATTGATGGCAAAAGTAAGTTAAAATGTGAAAAGGTGGGAAAATCAAAAGCCATAGGAAACAAAAGGTCACAAACCCTTTCAATTTACCTTTTATTAATAATATCAGATAAGATTTCAAAATTTTTAACAAATATATATAACATTAATCAATTATGTAAAGTAAAATTAAGGAAAATAGATAAAACAGTGAACTAGACTAGCAAAATTTGAAGTTAAATGAAATAATTTTTAGAAAATTCATATAAGCTTGTAAATTATTTTTAAACATAAATAAAAACATAAAATACAAATATATTCACAAAATAAATATTTAAAATTTAATTTAAATATAAAATTTTAATGCAGAAAATAGCAGAAAATGGGAAAACAGCCCTTAAAAATAGGAAATCAACACAGTAATTTTTGGAAAAATTCTATTATTATTTTAAAAATATTTATAGATGAATTTTCACAAATAAAACAAATTTAAAATAAAATAAAGAAATTTAAAATGAAGAAAATGGCAGAAAATTAGAAAACAGCCTTTAAAAATAAGAAATAAATACAGTAAATTTTGGAAAAATTATATTATCATTTAAAAAATGTTTAGAAATGATATAACACAAATAAAACAAATTTAAAATAATTTCAAAACGAAATAAAGTCAAATTTAAATATATAGTCAAAATCTAGGGTTGTTACAAATGAATAATCTTTAAAACAAAGAACTATCTCAGTTATTACATTATATTTTCATCAGAGTGTACAGCAACAATATACAACACAACTGGACAATGGACATTTATAGAACATGTCCTAACAAGTGAATTTACAGCGGAAATATAATATCATATACAAGTAATATGCCTCGCCATCCAACTAGCCACTTGAGCTCCAAAGCACTTCTGAATCCAGAATGATCTGATAACCCGACTCTAGACTGCCCGTGTGGAAAATTTTGGGTACCCAGAGTTTAGGAAGAGAACAATAAACTCCAGGTCAGTCTTGGGACTGGTGTGAGAACTTAAAACAGTTATTTATCTTTTAAAATAACAACAACAAGGGAAGTGGAAAAATATCCGCAATGCTTTTGGAAAATGAAACTACCGTAAGGCCTCCCCGCACACACACAATGCAAACGCAGAATTGGAGGAGATTTCTCCTTATGATAGTCAAAGATGCTTACTACGCAAAAAAAAATCATTTTTGATATTATTATTAGTGCATAGTGATGAAAGCATTTTGAATATAGAATATTAATCTTAGCCAGCATAGGTACCATTATATTATGCCTACTATAGCTACCATATTAAATGGTAGGTTCTACAACTAAAACCGTACAAGGCGTGTATTGTTTCTTTGGATTTCCAACAAATGGTCAGGCTAAGGAACTTCCTACTGCCACATGGGATCGCCTCTGGCGGGACGTCCCGAGAACTTAACCAGCTCTCTGCCAACACAAGGCCGGGTTACCTTTGTAACAAGGTAGCTACTACACGAATATGCCACCCCCCGGTCCTTTAGGACCTTTATCCGAGGGCCCTCGATCACAAAGCAACAACCACACAGAAAATGAGATTGGAGCAACCACATAGGTTAAGCATCAGGGCTCTATACCTGACACCACCCTTTTCCAGAAGGAAATGACATACCCTAAAGGGTGCGACCCTCATAACCTTACCACATATTCTTGTTTTGACTATTTCCGGGGTGTGAGGTCCGACGAAGTCTCGTCCACAAAGCTACGTTTTTCCACAAAGCCACGCTTTGATCAATATATGATCAATAAATAATCATCACACAACAACACTCAGCATGCCACATTACCAAATTGGGAGTATATCGCTGATAACCTTCAACTACAAAACCTCTGAACTCGTACTTTTCAGAAAAGGGTGTTAAGCTAAGAGAATAAATTCTCCGCCACCAACGTAGATGTATTTGAAAGAAATTTGCTTTATATCTCAAAATGTAATGTCAGACACGTAACCATACAAGTCTGTTCCGGGTTCGAACAGAACCGAAGGCACTTCCAAAGAAGCCCTTGCAATCCGAGTATTCACAATCCCGATCGAATTTCCCATCACAAAGGAAATCTACATACCGTAGCTAACGGTGCAGAGACAATCGATAGGTCATCCTATCGTTTTCACAAATACCCGGTCTTCAACACCGGTCTTCAATGCTATCCATTACGTCGTATCACTATTCGGAATGGGTAATCGGAATAATGAGCGCAATAATTTAAAAATAAGTGTAGCATTCAATTTCAACCAATTCACAACAAATAGCCACTCAAGGGTCAATATTGATAATCGGTTATTTAACTATCAATCAATATTCACAACATAACCCGATTTCAAATAGTTTCCCAAATTATTTATTTTCAAAAATATCTTTACAAGATATTATTTCCATACTTCAACCATCTGAAAAAAGATTTCAAATTATTTTCACGTTTACAACTTCCATTTCAAAATGGTTCATCTAAACCAGTTAAATAAATCCTTACCGATTTATTAAATTTACGTTCCAAATTCATAAATTTATTTTCACACTTCAAAAACAAATCAATGTCTATTTTTAAAACAAATTTCCTTTATAAATTTCCATTGTGAATTTACATTTCCAAATATTCACTTTTTATACGATTTTTCAAATCGTTTTCAAATATTCACTTTCCATTTATCTTTAAAAGATAAAATCTCAAAACATTCACTTCATATTGGAAAATATTTCCATACTTATTCAATAATAAGTAATTCACCAATCTATTCATTTTCAATATTTGGAAAATATTCAATATACTTAAATCACAATTAAGTATATATTTTATTCTTTTAAGGAAAAATTTTCTTAAACACTTTTATTTGAGTCAAAACGAATGTTGCGTAAAACATCGTTACGACAACTCAAAATCATTAGTATAGGGATTCGAAATTAAGATAGATATACAAATCCCAATACTACATAAAACATTTCCTTTCAGAAGTCATTTACTATAACAATAGTGTTATAGTCCACCATTTCCTTCTACTTCACGAAAACGTCTATTTCAACAATGAATGTTGAAATCTATGGTTTCGATACTTAATACATTATTAAAACATCTTTAAATCGTTTTAATTCTATTTAAAATATCACTTTCCTAAAATATTTCTTTAATATATTATTCACTGTCTAAAATCGTGAATATGCTTCATTTACCAAATTCAATTTCTACATATTTTATTTAAAGGATTATCCACTGTCCCAAAATCGTGGATATATCTCCTTTAATAAGCTATAATAATTAAACTTACCAAAATAAGTCGATTTCGGATTTATAAAACAACGTTTATAAATTCCATTTATACTTTATAACAACTTCAACTTATAAAATCACTTTATTAACAAATTCAATCCATATCCCATTTACACGCCAAAATCCAGTTTATAAGTTAATTACTTATAAATCTTTTATTTTACAAAATCTATTCACTTTATAACTTCACAATTTATAAATCTATAGATTTCATCCACTTATGAAATCCATTTATACTTCATTTTGATACTTATAAAAATTCGTTTTAAAATTCCAATATTTTAATTTATAAACATCAATTTTATAAATCTTTTATATAAATCATTTATAATAATTCAAAAATTCCAATTTAAACCATTTTATAAATTAATCAACTACTTATTTCAAAAATCACATTTCGGTTATATTTCACAAAATCATAATTTTTATAACATAAAAATTTCAATGTTTATTCATTTAAAATGAATCAATTCCAAAATCTAATTTTATTATGAATTCTCAACTTAAATTTTCAAAAATCCAATTTTATTTATTTTCGGCATCTAACGATACCAAAAATGTATTCGGCTAAATTTTAGCCTTTAACGATTTAAATCACAAAGATAATCACGCAGATTATAAATAGATCAATAAATAGATCAACACACAACATTGAAACAAATTCAATCATTTGAGGAATCTAGTTGGATCCCTCCAACCTGTTTCCCTACAACCAAAGATGTTAGCACAATACCAATTCTGCTTCGAGACGGAATATCGTGGTATATAGGATTTATAAAATATTATCCGCTATTATGCGGCGCAATAGGGTCTCATCCGCTATATAATGCGAGAAAATCAACTCCAAGTACATATATAATACCAATTACATACAAGTTGGAATTATCGCGGTATATGTTTTTAATAAATAACCTCCGCTTAATATACGGCGTATATGGTCTATTTTAGTACAACAGATAATAATTATCATCCAATCACACAATCAAGCAATTTTAAATTTAACTATTTTAAATTTAAATCGAAACAATTCGATTGAGTGAGAAGTTCTCACCTTGAGTTTCCGATAACAGTAGTAGCGTTTTATTTCGAATAAAATTAAATGTGCGTTTAATTTTACCCAAAATTTTTATTAGCTCCAAAAGACTCCAAACCAGCTCCACTGCGTAGTGCTCACGAATACGAACCCGTCGCAATTTGTTTCGTAATTTTTCGACCTCGTAACAAAGTTATACACTTTTGAACATTACACGAATTTAATATAAATTCAATTCATAAATTTCTTTTTATAATTTCAACCTTCAATCACGGCCGCACAAATTTCAAATGCAGATCTCGGCCGTGCGTTTTTCTTTTGTTTCTCCTTCCTCTCTCATGTTCATTCCCAGTATTCTTCACGCGTTCGAACCCATATAACACGCACACAAATTGATGGCCGCGCCCACTCACGTTCGTCGCTACGCCGATCAGGCTCCACTACATCGAAGGCCATGTCACCCCAAGCCTACGACCAGAGCAGACAACGCTTGGCTATGCCTAGCCCTCCAGAAGTGCGATAGAACGCGCCACCTTCACGAACCGATTGCCGACAATCCATGCTTCTAAAATCGATCTTAACCGTTGAAGTTATAGATCTCGATATGATCTTTGTTTTTGTAGTTGAACGTTTTCTGAATCGAGTTGTGGATTTGAAGAAATTGGAGGGAGAAGATGGCACGTTTTCGGCCATTGAAATGGTTAGAAGCGGCGGCTTACTTAAGGAACTAGGGTTTTGCAAATTAGAAAGAGATGGGTCCTTTTATAGAAAATCCAACGAACATTATTCATCTTCAATTTTTCGAACTCCAAATCTCGCGCGGTGACCGACGTTTCTAGGGTTTACCCCACGTGTCGGAAACAATGGAATATGTTTCGGAGGCTATTTCGATCATCTGTGCGAGCTACGGAAATAAACAATCAAATTTAATTTAAATCGATTAAACAAATTTCTATGCTTTTGGCTTGCCTTGGACAAACGGTAAATCCGATTGACACGAAATTTGAAATCTTACAATAATATAACATTACGGATCCGATGAAACTAGTTTCGTTGAATTCCGAGACTGTTTGAAAAATGACTATTTTCACTAGTTGGTTAAATATTAAAATATTCGATTTTCACAAATTAGCTTTTAATTCAGTTTTAAAAGTTCACAAACATCGTTCTAACTCCAATATGATTTAATATAACTTTATAAATCATTTTTAACCACATTAAACCCAATTTCCAATTATCTACGCAATTTCAAATATTAAATTATCGATTTAATTATCCAATTAAATCTAAATATTCGAAAAATAAATTATTCGACTTATAAATTTTACTTGTTGATATTTAAAATCAATTAAATATCTGAATTTCAAATGACAGAAATTCTGGGTCGTTACATTTGAAGTATCTAGGTAAGTGGCTCACTCATACATAAAGGGAAATCTTACTTTCCTAAATCAACTTTAGTTTAACAATGAACTTCAGATGACGTTTTGGATAAGGGCTTTGAATTATGATTTGAGTGATTTAAATTGTAAAGAAGAACATTTAGAAAGGATTTAAGTTCCCAATGGATTTAATGTGATAGTTTTAAATAAAGGGTTTATTAAAAGGAAATCTATTTGTTTTCCTAAAGTTCAATTCTCTTTTAAAATGATGGATTTTAGGTTATATTTCATATGAAAGTTTAAACTTTGTTTAAAGCATTTTAAAGGGGACTTCAAACTTATGTAAGTATTTTAAAGGATTATTTGATATAATAAATAAGTAGTATTTTTATAAAAAGAATCTTGGTTTCCAAATCAACTTTGATTTAAACAAAGATTTCAAGTAAGATTTACATGGAGGAATTAAACTTTAAAAGGTTTTTAAAATGTATTTTTAAAAGAGGAAGAAGTCATGGATTACAACACTCCTATCGTAATAAATGGTTTTGAGAAAAGGAAAGAGATATGGACTATAATATCTTTTTTATACTAAATGATTCCTCGACGGATGAAGGGAAGTCTTGTTTTATACTAACTTGTTTATTATAAATCGTATACAAATTTATGAATTTTATGCTTGATATTAAACTTCGAGGTAGGTAGACATCTATATATCCTGAAAGATAAGAGTGTTGTCAAGTCAAGGTTTGAGAGATAGTAGTACCTCATTTTAGTGGCTACATTGTTAACCAAAGAATAGTTTATGTTTGAAATTGAAGATTGATGCTGAGTATATGAAGTATTATTTATGTATTCGAATTTAGTTTCCATAACCAATCTCTTTAACTTATGGTGATATGGAAAATATTCTTTTCATATTTAGCATCAAATTTCGAGCTATGGAAACTCGTCTCTATTTTAAGAATCAAGAATGTATGTTGAGGCAAGGATAGGTTTCTAACTTGTCTGATTTCATTGTTAATTGAGGGACAATACTATTTGAAATCTAAAAGTGGTGGTAAGTATATTTGGCATAATTTCCATATGATCGTTTTACTTTCATAAAAAACAAGTGGTTTTAATTAATGAAGGATTAATTAAGAAGGCCTAATGGTTGCTTAGGTGCTTAATCATGCAATGTTTCCATGAGAAATTAAATGTCTAATTGGTTTGTGTGTTTATTTGATAGTTAAATAACGGACTATCAAACCTTCGTCGGTTTTAAACTATCGATTGTTTGTTCAAAGAGAACGGGATCGAATAATCACGAATTATTCTAAAACCACTTTGAACCTGCATAAGCATTCGAATTAAAGGTATCTCGATGATGGAATCAAAGATGGAGTTCTTTGAAGTGTAAGGGCTATTTGCTACTAATTCTGAGGGCGATTCCAAAACGAATGTAGTAGAAGTAGTGCCTTCAGTTTGTTTATATCGAAAACAACTTGTATGGATGATTGTTAGCATTGCATTGTTTCCCGGAGGGCAGTGTTAGCATTCTAAGAAGAATTTGCTAAAGAGGAAAAAGGTAACCGTGGCGTTACAAGCTTCACACCTAGGAATACCTAAAATAGGGGATATGCCGCAACACTACATGGTTCACACCTATTAGTGTATGGTCATCACCTTTTTAGATCATTATTTATGGATTTGATATGTGCATGAGATCTCTCGAGGAAAAAAATTGTAAAGCAACTAGGGTAATGTCATATTTGGTACTATCCAAGAAAATGTAGGCCAGTTTGTCATGCAGGAGTCGCAAGGTTTGTGACCTCGGTACATTTTATCTAGAGATGTATCGTGGTAGGTGGTACCCTAGTGCCTTGTTATTGTATGGAATCCATTTTTGAATTGTGACTTTATAGACTTAGTTATATACCAAATATGCTGGAACGTGAGACACAAGCATTTCGACTGTGTTATATATTTTAAAACCTAGATATTGTTATAATATCACTGGATTTTCTATTCTAAATAGTTTGATTATCGTAAGGTAAAAACCCGTTGTATTTATGTGCGATCCGGTTTTACAAGATACTTTTATTTTTGATAGGGTTTTATAAACATAAAAGAATCTAAATGATTTGAGTTTCTCATGCTGGTTTACCAACCTGATCCAGGTGTTATTTCCTTATAATACTCGGGTCAGAACCAAGTATTTACCAGAGTTAGCTTTGGATGCTTTAGAGCTTCAGAAGACGAGCAAGATGCCTTCAAGACGTATTTCCGTACTTTTATTTTTTCACTGTATTACTTGTCTGTATTTATCAGTATTTGTAAGGACGAGTTGTTATAACTGTGCATGCTGATAATAGGTTAGACTCTGACTGTTGTATGATACTAAAGTTTTCTTTTGTTAAGATTTTCTTTGGATATTATATATTACTTGTCACGATGTGAGATTTTGTTATGTCTTTTCTAACATGTTTATTAATTTAGATATGTCTTTTCAGTATTTGGATGCTCGGTACATGAATACCGCGGATGTATTAGTGTCAATTTTTAAGGGTCGAAAAGGTGGATCGTTACAAGGTGATATTTTAAACTTTCATGCAATTCGATTTGGTCTTGGAATAAATTTTGTGACTCATAATTGATAACTTTAAGTTAGCTGGGAATAATGGTCCTAACATGAAGGGTAATGTTAGCTATATCATCATGTTTATTATTTTAAATAGTTTGTTTTGTTTTGCAACCACCAAAGAAGATTGTATAAGTCACTCATTTTTTGACGAATCTTGTATTTAGTTAATTCCTTTAGCTTGCTCACTTTCTTACCTTTGAACGTAGCTCACATGTTTCTTAGGAAGCTTTCTTACCTTTGAGCATAACTTGTATGCCGCTTGGGAAAGATAGGTGCATAATTACTTAGCTTTCCTATAAGATGTAACCTTTACACAGGAATATTATTCTTGTGAAATGTCAAAAATCTAACATGTTTTTTGATATAATCATCCACTTTTTTTTACCTTTAACGTATTAAGTTTTCTTAAGGTGCAATGCAAAAAATTTAAATAAATAAAGTCTGAGTTAATGTAAATAAAGTTGTAAATAAGTTAATAGAGCTTTATAAAAATTTAACTAAGTTTAAAAAAAAATTAACTAAGTTATGTAAAATTTAACTAAGCTTTGTAAAAATTTAAATAAATTTATAAAACTTAATTACGTTTTATTAAAATTTAACTAAGTTTTATAAAAATTAAATAAGTTTATTATAAAAATTAACCAAGTTTTATAAAAACTCAGCTAAGTAGATTAAGTTTCATAGGAATTATTAAATTTAATAAAAGTTTAACTAAGGATGTTTGACATACGCTAAATATATAAAGCACTTTCACGATCATTTGTATATTTCCTTTCAACATAGATTTAAGAGATCTAGAGTTAATTGTTTTTATTGTTACTGGCAATAGAAGGATTTTTTTCCGCTTGATAGTCTTCGATTGTGACATATTTCTATGGTCGGGTGTATACTATAGCACAAGGCCGAAAATTATTTAGATTTCAAAGGTCCTGCTATATTGGAATGAAGAGTGGAGATACAATTAATTGTTCGCACCATTTGATGAACACATATTATTTTGGCATTGCATATATTATCACACATCTCACCATGTCCATTAATTAGGCTCTATAAAAATTCCTTCTTATTTTGCCCTAACAAATCAATTACTTTCCTAAAGGGGATTTAATGACACTTATTACCTAATTAAATACACAATTAATACGTTATAGTTGTACGCTATTTACGATAATTAATATAAAAATAAATACGTGCCTATTATCTTCTATGCATGTGGAAATTATGCCATAACTAACATTAAATTTTAATTCCTTTCTAACAATTATAATACAAATCCTTTTTCCATATTATCAATGGTGTCATATTTTCAATATCCACAACAAGTGATTTCAATACCTTAACAAACGATTCAACACTCATATCCAAATGGTAATAAACAACTTGTACACATAAATTTTTTAACTCGATCTATCATATCAGATCATGGAATAATCTCAAAAATTGAAATTGAAATTCTAGTTGCAATCTCTATTCGGCCCCTCTTTTACAAAGAATTTAAACATTTCTCTTTTATTTTCATACGGAATAAATGTTGTAAACTACAAGTAAATTCATAGCTTACACCATATTCCTTAATTGAAACTTCATAATCAAATTAGAATTAAAGAGGAATGGAATAGAAATCACTAAAAACTGCAAAAACTACATATTCCAAAAATTTAATGTCAACAATTGAGAATTCCAACAAGAATTGATATTTCGAATTATAAAAGTTTTGGGGGTTTTTATTTTTTTATTTTCATAAACCGAAATCATCTAAGGCATATTCAAATCTATAATACACTAATCAATTAATGAAATAAAAATGCTAGATTTCCACTCATAGTTGGTCCTTAGCTTTACTCATCTTTGGATTTGAAGGACCCATTATAATCTCCTTCAGATCTCTTCTTTTTAATATATACAACAACGAATTTGTATATATATTAGATTCACAAAGGTTGGTGGAGGAGAGGATTAGAAATTAAATAATAAATAAAGATAGGTATGAGAATCCTTACCTGAAATCCTAATGGAGTTTTTTGAATCTAAGAAGAAATGAACGGGTAGATCTTCGTTGATATTCCTAAAATATTTGTTAACAAAAGTGAGGGGTCTAGGGTTTTATTTATAAAGGTTGAAACTTACCAAAACCAAAGTATGAAAATAGGTTAAAAACAGATAAATATAGAACGTTTGTTGTTAGAAAACCCTAGACGCCACCAACAGGAGCGGTTGACCAGTTGAGGTAAGTGGTTGACCCCTCTCCTATTTTGAGAACGTAATTATTTTTGTACCATTTGTTTTATTCAATTCCTTTATTATACATTTATCGTAAAATTTTAATGTTAACGATTCCTGAACCCCCAAGTCTAATTTTAATTAATTTTCGAATTATAAATTTAATCAGTTATTTGAATTTGAATTCAAATTATTTTAAACCTAAAAACATCAAATGCCCATAACTTCTTTGTTTGAGCTTCATTTTTAGCATATTGTACATAGAAACAAATCAGAATTTCACCATGAATTGAACGGTACAAATTTGGTGGTCAAATTCAAATTTTTACAAAATTTTCATTTTTACCCTCACTTAATTTTGTTTAATTTACTTATTTAATTCCAACTGATTTTACGGGATGTTACATTCTCTTTCCTCAAAAGGATTCCGCCCTCGAAATCTTTTCAAGGGGCGAAAAGTGTAACACACAATAACATCTATGTTATACAACCAAGTTATCTACACAACCATCCACTCAGCCAAAGGCGATGTGATTATGTACTGTAGACATGTTATAAATGAGCTCAACCCTAGCATGAGTGTGTGATCATGTCATGCAAGTATGTATGCAAACACTAACTACATAAATCTTCTACATGAGTGCAAAGTGATTGTGAAAATTTTAGCAACCATCTCTTGCCATCCAATCTAGGAACCACGACGAAATCAAAATCCTAACCTTGAACAGAAAAGTTTACCAAAGAAAAGCTTAGGATGAGAAGTCCTCATGCCTTCTACCAGACTTTCTCCCCATTATACGCGGACCAATCTAATATCTTTGTTGTGGAGCCTCCTAGCTTCGTACTTTATAATGCGTTCAATGACACTGGACGCTATTGACTTCGTCTCACTATCCCCCCAATTAATTAGGCTTTACCATGATTGATATGCTACGAAGGATTTCCTCAAATGAAAAATGTGAAAAACGTCCCGGACTCTGACCATATAGGTTTTCTTATTTTTTCTAATATTAGGAAAGAACGAAAAGATCTTGGTGTCAAATTTTCCAATTTTTACAAACCTTACGACTTTCACACACTGCCTAACCAACTTTGACGTTCCGAAGTCTCATAGTTCAAATTTGGTCCAAGTATAATTTTGTCAGTGGTGTCCCACTAAAAATTTGACGATTGTATGGCTCCCATAAAGTGCTTTAATAGTGCCATACCAATCATCTATTAGTAACTACTATTATGCGTGAATTCTACTAAGATTAGTGTTGCTCTTGATGTCCTCCAAAGACCATGATGCAAGATCTCAAAAAATCCTCCAAGTTCTTATTCACTCCTTCAGCTTGCCCATCGGTCTTTGGTTGGTAAATAGTGCTACGATTTAACAAAGTTCCTAAAACCAATAAAGTTCTTAAGGCTGCTAGCAAACTCCTTCAAAATTTGCTAGCAAATAAGGGGTCCTATTACTAGTGATGCTAACCAAAATTCCATGAAGTCAAATCTTCTCCTTGATCTATGTTAGGGACGCTACGGTCATATTGCCAAAATGGGAACAATAGGGTCTCTCTCTCTTAGTGATAAATTTTTTCTACCTTCTTTTCCATCCTTGTCCAGTAGGAAATTTTCTTCACATGTCTATATGTTTTATCTCTTTGTTGAATGGTGACATTCTTAGAGCTAAATTTTATTTTTCCCAAAATTCAAAAGTTTTGGGATTGATACATTCATTTATATCGGGTTACTAACCAAATTTTCTCAATAACTTTCGGTCTAACCTATGGTTTATCGCTAGTTAAGTATCCCTATAAAATTTTCTTACTTACATTACTTCTCAATATGTATATATTTATCTAGTGGTTTAATCTCATTCATAAAATCAACACAAGAATAAAATAAGGATATGTCTCATACCACATCATACACTTTCCAATAACTAAGGGAGACAACTAGTGATTACAACCCAAAAAGTCTATAAAAAATTTGTTGGAAACTACCATTTATTATCAAGTGGTATAAATGGCGTTGAGGCCCTGACACTCCTTACTAGATTAAGATGGGTATTTCTTAATATATCATTCCATTATCACCAATTTTCCTTAATTTTCCCTTCTGGTTTCTAATAAATGTGGTCCATCCATAGATTGTCAAAATTGGACCATTCCTAATTAATCCTTATTTAATCCCTTTAACCTTCTTCAGATTTCAAAATATATCCATTACTTAGATCCAATTCTCCCATAAATGTCATATTAAGTTTCCCCAATTAATCCTCACTTATTTCTTCTTTCCTCTTATTAATTACAAATTTATTACCCATTAAATTTGTAATTAAAGCCCATAAATCCTAATCCATTAATTATACTTAATACGCATATAGTCATAATTTATGCTATTGTATATATTCTTATTTCTAGTCGTTAAGCATGGTTATACATATATACTAACTTCTAAGTTAGAACACATATCTCTACATTTTTAATTTTGTTGGAGCAAAGATCGATTGGCTGACAGATGGAGACTCATGTACTAAATTCTTCCATGCAAAGATGTCACAAAGGAGATATATCAACAATTGGAATCAGATTATCATGAGCAATGGGGAAATAATACAAGATGCTGATAAAATTGAATCCGAGGCAATAAATTATTACACTACCATCTTTTACTCATCACAGCCTCTTCCTACTAATTTCCCAGATATCCAATGTAAGAATATAATAAATGACAGAGGAAGAACTAAACTCACATCTCTTATCACGATTGAGGAGGTCCAAAAAGCAGTTTACTCAATCCCAGAAGACAAAAGCCCTGGCCCTGATGGATTCACTGCAAAGTTTTATAAAATTCACTGGAATGAGTTGAAGTATGATATTTTGGATTTAATACAAGAAGCTTTCAATACAGGCAGAATTGAAAAAGGTTTAAACCATACCTTCATCACACTTGTACCTAAAATCAAACAGCCTGTAAGTATCTCTGATTATAGACCAATTGCATGTTGTAATGTGTTATACAAAATCGTATCCAAAATCATATGCAATAGAATAAAGCCATTTTTACCTCACCTTATATCAGAGAACCAGCCAGCATTCATCCCAGGTAGACACATTACAGAAAATATCCTGCTAGCACATGAACAAATTAGACAATTTAATAGAAAGGGCAGTGATAAAATGTGTCTCAAGATTGATCTACAAAAGGCTTATGATATGATTAATAGGGAATTTGTATGCCACATGCTGAACATGATGGGTTTCCCATATAGACTGATCAAACTTATAAGAAAATGTATCACATCCCCTACTTACTTTATCATTGTAAATGGTAGCCCCAAAGGTTTTATTCATAGTAACAGAGGGTTGAGACAGGGAGACCCCCTCTCTCCTTATCTTTTCTGCATAGCTATGGAATATCTGTCTTTGATGTTGTATAAAGCTTACAAAGCAGGCATATTTCAACCTATCTATAATCTAGATCCATGTGTCACTCACCTCATGTATGCAGATGATCTCATGATATTTTCAAAAGCTAAGCATAAACATGCTAAAGCTCTTAAAGACATGATGCAGAAGTTGAAAGGTTTGACAGGGCTAAATATAAACAATATGAAATCTAAAGCTTATTTCAGTAGAGGTGTGACCAACAGAAACTCTCTTCTCAACATATTGGATATGAAAGAAGGAATACTACCTATTAAATATCTGGGAGTCCCTCTATCTTACAATTATATTCACTATAATGATTGTGGAAATTTACTTGATAGGATTCAAAACAGAATGGATGGATGGGATTGTAAACTCTTATCAATGGCAGGAAGGATTGAACTCATTCACTCAGTTATTACACCTATGGTGTTATACTGGTTGATGATATACCAACTACCTCTTGCAACAATCAATAAAATCAATAAGATATGTGCAAACATTGTCTGGGGTGGCAGAACGCATAAAATAGCCTGGGACATATTGTGCAGACCAAAACTAGAAGGAGGGGTGGGCCTACGAAATTTTGAGGATATTAGATCAGCTACTGCTATCAAATTGTTGTGGCATTACATAAACAACAACAATCTTTGGTCAAATTGGATGAGAAGTAGATATTGTAAAGATAAACACTTCTGGACAGTGGAGATAGATAACAACAGTTCCTGCACTTGGAAATCTATCCTTAAGCATAGACAAAAAGGGCTACAACACATTCAAAGAAACATAGTTGATGGACAAGACACACTGCTATGGCACGACCCCTGGATTAACAATGAATTGTTGGTCAATATCCTTGGGTGGGATGCTATTGGTTTAAATGGAGGAGACAACTTGAAGGTGAGTAGTATAATACAGAACAACACATTAAGGCCACAAACCCTACATTTTACTAGACAAGTAAACCAAATTAATGAAGTTCAATTGTCTACAACACATGGTTCTGATTATTGGAGCTGGAATAACAAGCCAAATGGTTTCACTTTCTATTCTGCATGGGATAGCACTAGAAGACATTTTCAGCCTAATATTTGGGCTAAAATTGTATGGAACCACTGTAACAGCCCTAAAATGAGTTTATGCACATACAAGATAATCCTAAATAGAATACCAACCAAAGACAAACAGATGGAATGGGGATTTTCTGTTGATCCTACATGTGTGTTATGCAATAGAGAGCCAGAGAGTAGAAATCACCTGTTCTTTCAATGCCCATACTCAGCATACCTCTGGACTCGAAGTAAACTCAAACTAGGAATGAATCAGAACAGCTCGTTGCAGATTGAAGAGGTAGCGATTGACATTTCTGAGTCATTCAAAACTGCAAATCAAATCAAAGATCTTGCAACCTGCAGTTTTGTCACAATTATCTACCACATATGGATGGAAAGAAATGCCAGAGTACATGATGGAAAAGGGATAGACAAATTTCAGCGTTGGAACTATGTGGAGATGGATGTTAAATTCTTGATGACGAAAAGTAAGAGAAAGTCAATGAGAACGAAAGAAAATGAAGAAATTTTACAGAGATGGGGCATTGATCTAGTAGATAACGGTTGATTACCGATGTCAGTTAATGTTTTTATGATTTTCTGGTTATTGGGTTATGTGATGTATTGATATGGTTCGGGCATTTATTTTTTTCTTTCTTTCACCCAATAAGGAGGGTTTGGTCTTGTTTTGTTTTGACTTTGTTGTAAGTTGTAAATTGTATTATTCATTAAATCAATAAAGCACCGCACTCTTTTTTCCTTACCAGATATCACGTTGATATCTAGTAAGGTTTTTAATGAGGCGGTTTACCCATTTTCAAAAAAAAAAAAAAATTGTTGGAGCTATCCTTAAAAGGACCACTGTTACAATCTCTCATAAACTAACTACAAATAAAATTCTTGCCCTTTTTGAATTTACAAAGAATTGTTTCTTTTCTTTTATTGAAAGAAACAACGTAAATAACAGAAAGGATATCCATATACTACACATCTCTTTCCATTTTTGTTGTGTCCTTTGTTAATTCAAACAACTTTTTTTTATACATATTTTGGAATATGGTAATTTATGAAAATTGCATGAAGACTACTCTAAATAAATTAAACATGGAAAGTTACATTCTAAGCTATCTAGGGCAACTTAATTTATAACCCAATTATAGATCTGGAATATCTTTTCACTTTACCAACTTCTTTAACTAGAGGTTTGGGACTCATTCTAGATTACCAGATCAAGTTGAACACTCTATTCCCATTTTATTCATATCCTAAAAACCATAGTTCGTACCTAGGTGGTGATCTCTATATACTCCATAAAAATTTGATTTTCATATAATTTTAGCAACATACAAAATAATTTGAAATAAACTATTCTTATGCAAGTAACTTTATAACTTCAAAATTAGCATTTATTACCCTATTCTTTTGTAAAACTTAAAATTTCACAAACATGAAGTACCAAACTCAAAATGTAGCAAACCGAAAATTTAAACACTTCGTCTTCAAATATCGTAACATTTTGAAATATAATTAAGTATTATAAATATGTTTTCATATTCTACATTATTTTATTAATAAATAATGATAAGAAACTTGTTTTTGAAAATTGTTTACAAAACTTTATTCTTTGAAGAAAAACCGATAATGTGACCGAAAATCAGTTTATTGGTAGAGAGCTTTACAATCGATATAAGTTGTTCGAACTCTTGTGCACTTGTCTAATGATCAAATAAACATATTAGAAACTAATTAAGACATACATCTCTTCATAAAGCATGGAACATTATAGAAGCTTCCATTAGGATATGAGATATTATCGTGAAAGGGTATAAGTGCAATTAACACAAAGGAGAAGTGATGTAACATCTTCTTCTTCTTCTATAAATTGCTAACGCAAATTAATTGCAAATCAAATCTAAATCAACTCAAATTTGGTGTAAAGCCTTGAGGCAATATGATAACACTTTACATTAAGTTAGAAGTTGAAGAAACAAAAACATACTCACCCTATCTCTAACAGTTATGAGCAATAAGTGAGAGGAAGAGGGCAAAAGCAAGGAAAGGAGGAAGAAGAAAGTAGCTGCAAGGTTGGGTTTGAACTTAGTTAGCTTGGACGTGGTTGTTGTTAGGTTAAAGGTGAGTTAGCACACCTCTTTGAATGGAAAATATAACATATATATGTTGTGCCTTGCTTGTGTTTAAGTTATTGAATTATTATTGACATTATCAAGAATATTGGTTTCATTCTTGTTTTGAAAACAGGAAGCATATGTGATCCATGTGATGGACTTGGAATAAACTTGAATTACTTGTATGACTTATGACAAGACCTTAGAATAAAGCACTTATATTATAGATGGACTTTAGTTTAGATTGGTCATTGATTTGAAAGTGCACTTATAGCGAAAGTCGCTACGGATGCACTTAGGAATTTTCTATATTTCTATGGAACGTTATAGAGAGATCCTTACGGGTTTCTTGCCATATTTATAATGTTATATATTTATATATATGTTTTTTCTACTAAAATCTTGTATAGTAAAAAGTTAGCATTTCAAAAAGTGGTCAAAACTTCACTTGTGCAAGACTGCCCTATTTAGCCTTGATTTTTGGACTTTAAAGGTTTGAAAAGAAATTTAATTTTATGCATTTATTTTCATTATTTTTACAAGTGTTTTATAACACATATTAGAGTACTTTAGAAATGGTTTGGGATATTTATGAATTTTTTAAAAGTTAGTTGTGAATTCGGGAAAATGTTTTAAAACATATTATAAGCAGTATTTTAAAAGCATTTTCAAGTATGTATGGTTTTTAAAAGATATGCTAACTATTTTATAACTTATGATATAAAATACCTTTTAATTTGTTTACTCGCATATTAAATTTTGGTATTCGAATTATTATATATATATATATATATTGTTTTTAAAATTTTAAAAGTATAAACAAAAGGTTTAGAAAGAGGTCATAATTTCTTAATGGTCAAATGGTTAATTATTTAGTTGCTTGTTTGAAAAGTAAGAAACTATGCTTAATACTAAAAGCCGATGATATAAGGTTTATCTATTTGTAAGTGTTTAGATTAATGTTCGAGTAGGAATGGAGCAATAGAGCTCTAATCTACTGGCTTGTCTCTTGACCGAGGAATAGTAAGTTTGAAAATGTCAATAAACGTGTTAATCGTGTTGATTTCTTACTTATTTATGAAAATCATTAATGTTATACTTAACACTAAAAGCTGAAAAATTAGACTTATCTATTTGTGAGATTCAAGAATGAAGTGTCTAAGCAAGGCTTTGATGCAACTAGTGCTCTAACTTACCTGGCTTCACACTTGGGTGAAGAATAGTTAAGTTGGAATGTCGAATATGAGTTAAGTATATGAATCATGATTTGTATAAGCAATTGCTTTTTACTAGATTGTCGATTTGTCAACTAGCAAATTTGACCAAATATGACTTAAGAAATTATCGAAAGGCTTCGCAATCCCATACCAATAAAAACCCTCGGGTGGAGTATTGTTATGAAACATCTCTAGCTTTTGCTTACTTCTGATAAAACAATAATCGAGTTAATCGAAAATTCTTCGATTGCTTTTGGAGAATCCGGTAAGCGGGTAGAGTGTACTTATATGAGATGGCTCAAACTTGTAATCACCTCAAAACCATATACACGATCTATGATCTGGAATTAGTTGTGAATTGGAATGTTATAGACTTAAACTATTTATCCTAAGGTAAAATCCAAGAGAAAGGTCGGCGTTAACTTTTCAAACGATGATATCATATGGACTGTCTGTCCTGAAGAGTATTCTAAGAGAGAACACAATGTTAGCATTCGTTAGAGGACTTATGTAACACCACGTATATTTTACGATTAGTTGTTTAATTAATTAACTATTTAATTAGACTCCAAAAATGAGATTTGTGCTAACTATGTAATTTGACCATAAAACCTGCACCATTGCATTTATGGCAAAACTCTGAGTAACTTTCTTATTTAGAGTTTTGTGATCAGAGTCCAAATGAAGAATTTACGGACAAAAAAATTTGGAACGAAAATAAATTAGAAAACATTAACATTTATTTTAATCACCGGGACCCATTTGTCGATCCCTTTTATTAGGAAGGTCAACATGGAGCGGTCAACTAGTTCTAGCATTAGTGGCTAGGGTTTACCTTGGCCAAATGGCCTGGATTTTATATAATTAAATTTAATGGCTATGGTTGATTTAAATGCCTATAAATTCTGGCCTAACCTTCTCTTCTCTTCTCATATTTTTCTGCAAATAGCAGCGAAGCTCTATCATCTTCTCTTCTCTACTAGTTTCTAAATTATAAAATATAATATTTATATTTGTATATATACAAATTGGAGAATAATAGAAATCAACTATGAGAAGAAGAGAAGCAAATCAACACTACGTGATAACGAGATTATATATATATATATATTTGTATATATATATTTATGTGTGTGTGTGTGTGTGTATATATTTGTATTTATATTTATATTTCCCTTCAACCCCTAACCTTTTCTTAGATTTGTAATTCTAATATATATACACACACCCTTTTTATATATATTTCTTAAAATAAGAAGGAAATGGGGTTGAATCAAATTCTATACTTCAGATTTGGAGATTTGGAATACTTTTAGAAGTTGAGTGGTAAATTTATAAATTGTTTATGATATAATCTATTTTGTTGGCATACATTTGATTTTTATGCCTAAACGAATAAATATGTGAATTGTAGGCTAAAACTGAATATATTAAACATCGCTTGCATATTTTTAGGAGATTTGATTGAAATTAATGTTACACCCTGATTTGAAAACCAGTCCAAAAGTTATAGATATGAATAGTGATTAGATATGAAATTTATTCCAGATCTGAAATTGTGTTGTAGATTGTTAGTATGATTTTGATTTTTCATAGTTTAATTTGTGGGAAGAATATCCATTTGATTTTATAAATTTATTTATGTTTGCAAATTGCGTAGAAAATGCAGCATTTGATTTAACAAAGAATATATGCAAATGAAAAGGAAGAGATGTGTAAATTACAGATTTATTCTTCGTAGTTTATGATGTCTATTTTGATAAAAAGAGAATAGTCATTTCTTGAAATTTAAAACGAGGCAAATCTTTCCTTTTACTCTTGATCTGTTATTTTAAACAAACTTACGAAAAGCACAATGGAGAATCTTCTTAAGAAATGTAATTTCAGCAAATTAAATATGGAAAAGAATATTCTAGTTAAAGATTTGTGACTAGAATATATTTGGTAGAAGTAGGTATTTATATACGTTAATAAGTACTTAACTAATATGACAATTTATGTGTAACGATCGCTTAGGATATTAGTTAGACGTAGAAATAAGATTGAATAACGAATAAGAAATAGGAGAAAGTTTGAAAAGTTTTAACTCCAATTAATGGGTGATAAATGTGAAATGGATTTTAGAGATACAAGTAATTATAGAGTAAATAGATTAATGGGACTGATAAATAAATAAGCTAGGTTAATAACTATGGAATAGTTAAAAAATGTTACTAATTGGAAATGAGTAAATATACATAAATGTCTTAGAAAATGTCTATTAGGATGATATTCTTTATCATGGACAAATTAACATTTATGGAAGAAGCAAATAATGTGGATTATGGGTAATTGAATATTTAAGGTAAATTATATAGCCTTAAGTAAATAAAAAGAGGTTAGTAAGCTAAGTCCAATATCTAATATAGGATGATAAAGCTTTGTAATAATAAAGCCTTGGATAATTTGGCTTAAGTTAGTAAAGCTTAGAATAATTAATTAGACTTAGTAGGTTGGTATGCAAGGTCAGCAGAGTTACATAACAAAAGTCCGCCGTTCGCTTTGAGGCTACCTACGGTCGTGTACACTTTCTATTGATGTATGACATCTTTAATCATAGGATCCAAAGAATAATTAATTTGGCTTAGAAAATTGGGATGCGATGTCAGTAAAGTGACACAACGGAAGTCTGCCATTCACATAAAGGCTGCCAAAAGTTGCTTACACTTATTACTGATGTAGGGCATCACCAATCTAGGACCCGTCTGAAACAATTATGTGAACTATAGGATATGCTTAGAGGTTAGAGGTATTAAGTGGTTGTTTGAGGGCCCACCTCTTTCCTATTTAAAAATTATTAAATGGTTAGAATTAACGATAAGTAGCGGTAGTTGATATCTCGAGAAGGGTCCATTTTGAGTTTGAGGTAAGTGATCGATATAGGGTTTGCCTCTCTCCTATGAAGATGTATTAAGTGTTCCAGTGAGATTCCAAGTGATGTCACTAGATAGTACTAGTAAGGAATCTGCCTTTAGGGTTAGGTATTAAATGACAAGTGTTTGCCTAAAATATAGGTATTGAATGGTCAAGGGTCAATCTAGTCCTTATTAATAAGGTATTAAGTGGCTTAGATATTGTCTCTCGCATTGCTAAAACTTTAATGACAATGGATGCATTAGTAATGTGGCTATTATGTATTATAAAGGCATAAATAGTGGTCAAAGATCTTTATAGCAAGGACCAATAGACCAACGATGGCAATGCTAAGAATCCGCTTCATATTTGGAAGTATTAAGTGGCTATAGACTTATGTTGGTATTTTATACGTTGGGAAGGGTGGGTAGTGAATCATGCTAGGTAGGAATATCGTGTGCGCAATATTAGGTTAATTTGGTTAACCTTAAAATGGTAAACATAAATGGAAACCAATCAGTACAAAATATGTTATGGACACTATATAGATTTTCCAATCACTGGAATGTTGTTTTGACCCCTCCTCATTACAACCCATGGGATAGATTTAGAGGAATAAGTCATTGGAGCTGGATGTGATTAGTTGTTGGTGAAATCTTCTTATCTCTTATGCTCGGTACTGACGTAAAAATTTGATATTCAAGGAATACCACAAATTCTAAGGTAGTAGCCTTGGTTAGTATTCATATCTATTATTATTTCTGCTGTGAGTTTATATTTTATCAATCTCTGGTATGCTCATTCTTATTTGCAGATATCAAATTCAATGATCCATGATTTGATGGACTTGGATTCAATATTTGTCTAAATTTAGGCCCATTAAGGTGTAGGTTGCTATAACTTATGCGAGGAACTTATGTGGAGGTTCGAGATTCTCAAATCCATTCGATGATTTGCGACCTGTTCGAGATGAAGGAATCTAATTAGGCATTTATGTGCCGCTAAGTGATGAAGACTCTATGAAAGATACCGAATGTAGCCTTTACATCAGAAATGATTAAAACTAGAGTAAGATGCAGAATCTTGGGTTCACCTTACCCATGAGGGTATATCAACTCCAGATCTAGAGTATTCTTATCGATATGTTGCAAGTGGGAGTTGTTGATACTTGGTGCCATGCAGTTTATCATTGGGCTAGTTTTATTTACCTTAGAGTATATCCTATTTAGATATATATGATGCTCGGAAGGAAGTTTGCGATCCTAGTTATGGAGTTCCGATTCATCTTGATTCGAGGAGAGCTCCATTGAAATCCTTACACCTATGCGAATGGGCTTTACGTATTGTACCTTTATTGTTACGGCATTCACACAACAGCTATTTGATATGATTTATGTGCTACACGTTATAAATTATCTATCATATCACTATATGTTAAATTCAATGAATGGTTGGTTTCATTTGAGGGAAAAACCATATGGTAATCCATACAGTCTCAAAAAGGTGCTATTATACGTCACTCTTATTTCTTGAGTTTCTCAAGCTGGTTTACAAAATTGATCCGAGTGTTATTTTCTTATAATGCTTGGGTCAGCCTCGTGTATGTTTTTAGATTTAGTTACGGATGCTTTGGAGCTTATGGAGACAAGTTGGATGTTTATCTTCCACGGTATTCTTATTCCTATTGCATTACTATATTGGGTATATCAACATTGTGAGGACATGTAGTTATAACTATCTAATTGATGATAGTACTTAGGTTTTAATAACTTGGAAATTTCTGTATTTAGATTAACCCTTTGTACTAATCTTTTGATATTATATATTACCATTCCATTGTGAGATTCCGATGTTGTGTTCACACTTTCTTGTTCTAGTCCTTTTCTTTTTATTTTACCCTAACTTTCTGTGTTTTCGACACTTGGGTGTTCGGCAGACGAATACCACGGATGTATAAGTATCGACATTTGTGGGTCAAAAAGTCATGTCGTTACACTTGGTATCAAAGCTGAAGATTGAGTAGACACCGATTGGGTATCGCTCATTCGAGATAGGGTAAGTGACCTGTAGAATGAGTCGAGTGTATTATACATATGAGAGGTATTTATATTTTGAAAACTAGACTTTTAAATTATTCCTTAGGAATATCTCCTTCTTAGTAACTCCTTCTTTTAAATAACTCTATCCTCTAGTTTCTTAAAGCTATTCCTCTTTGATTAGGTAGTAAGAACTATGAGTCCAAAGAGGCCAATGCTAGAGGTGGTCGGGGTAGTACTATCACGAATGATGGGAACTGAGCACCGAGGAATGTTACTCCAGTTGAGGAACCAAGAATTAATGTCCTAGAGGAGATCGTATAGGTCAAGCCTCAAATAAGTTGTGCTTCACTCTATCGCGATTATGAGAGACTAGGGGTAAGAGGTTTAGTGGCATGGAGACTATTATAGAATTCCAGTCTTGGTTTAGAATATGTGATCGTATATTTGAGATATGGAGCTAGATGACGTAATTAAGCATAGATTAGGATCACGACATCTAATGGATGCAGTCATGGATTGGTGGAGTTCTATTACAACTAATGTCTAAGTGATCGACTTCTCTAGGTCCCAATTCAAAGATGAGTTTGAGATGAAGTTTGTTCCATAAGCTAGAAAGATTTGTTATTTAGGAGCTTATTAGATCTGAAGCAGGATGCTACGATATAACATAGTACAAGAATCGGTTCATTACGACGTATCAGTTTGGGTTGGGGTTAGTGGACACACCATTGAAGAAGAACAATATGTTCATTATGGGTATGCGCCCTGAGTTCCAAAGGGATAAGACTAATCACATCATGGCTCTTTTGTTGGTTAGTGAACAAGGCTTTAATGTTTAAGAGCTTAGCATCGAAACCATTTATTTTTGCATCAGAAGGTGACAACAAAGTCGCCAAAGAATAGGTCCACCCTTGTTTGCTACAAGTATGGAAGAAGGGTCACTTTTCTATTAAGTATAGGTCAGGTGGAGAAGGGCAGATGGTTAAAGCATCGATCGAGAAGTTTTCAAAGCTTAAGGCCTATTTTGCATCGATAGTTTGTTGCATCTGCTACCAGCCTGGCCATTTTATTAGAGATTATCCTATACTCAAGAAAGTGGAGCAGCCTAGGGTTTTTTCTATTTCTACATCACCTTCCACTTTAGAGGCTGCGAGGGGGAAGTGGATTCTTGAGGGTATACTATTTGTTTATGGTTTACCCATTCGCATTTGTTTGACTCTAGTGCTTCTCATAGTTTAATATCCCATAACCTTGATTGTGTATTCATGCTTGGTATGTTAGGAACATAGAGTATTGTTTGTTATTTATTCATGCTCAACCAGCTTAAGAGCAGCTTTATATTTCTACATCACAGAGCGGCTATAAAGTAATTGTGGGTACATTGAACAAATATCTTATGAATTAAGTTTTACATAAGGTGTTCGGTGGTAATGTTGGATTATAATTAAAAATTTAGTAAAAGATGTTTATTATAAATAAAAGGAAAGATATAATATTTTGGAAATAAATATCCATGAAAAGATTTATATAAGAAAGTGATTTTATATAATAAGTTTATAAAATATGGTTTACCAACGGAAAAGGATTCAAATAAAGAATTCGAGAACCTAAATCCTGATATCCTTGAAAATGTTTTCGAGGTTTTAGAGAAAGTAATAATAGTATTATTTGAAAGTATATACTCGGGTATTGGTTTAGATCACGATACTTAGTTTTGTTGTACGAAGTATTTGATACCATTTTGGAATGATTTTGGTAAAATACCAAAAGTATGGTATGGATGTATTAAACTCACTCCTGTTGCTTGAAAATAATTTCAGTGATCATAGAAGCATTACCGGCATCCATTTTTGGGTTTCTAAGTGTGGGATGCTACAAAGTTGTTTTGGTAAAAATGGATTTTGATTTAATTCCAAAGTAAGATTTGATAACAAAAGTTATATGTATATATTGTTTCAAAATGACTGGAAATGAAGATCGGTGTTTAGTTCTAAAGTTCTTCTACTAAGTTATTTCAAGGACACATGTAGCCTATGCATTAGGAGAGTATAGTATGTGCATCGTGATATGATATGTTGTTTGATAGTCTTCAATTGTTAAGAAATGGAATTTTTGGCAATTTTGGACAGTCGGAGACTTCCAAATCATTATAGAACCTTTAACTAAGTGTTCTTGAAAATATAAAGTTGATCTATATAACTCTTGAATTGAGAAGGTAGTAAGTTAACAAGTTTAAATTGTAGATCATCCTTGTTGAGTAAAACAAATTTGATGTTTGTGTATACTCTTAGGATGTAGTGGAGTATTATACAAGTATGAACTTAAGTTATAAAATATGGATAAACATGAAGTTATGATTTATGAAATGATGCGTAAATAATTTAGTATTGAATGACATACAATTTGAATAAATGAATGCGATTAAAAAGGGAATAGGTGTAGTTAAGAAACCAATAGGATAAATATGTAAGTTGTACGTAGATTGTTTTATTTGCATGACTGTTCACAATTCACTATTTGAATACATGTTTTGAGGTGGTTTATACCGGCCCAAACAAATTTTTTCACTCAATTCTAGACGGCGAACACTTGATATGGATTCATGATAAGATCCTGATGTTTTCGATCATAGTATATGCTATGCAAGAAGTACTAAGGTTTCTAATCAATGAACCAGATCGGAGTCCTCAGTAAAGAGATCATATGATCTATGCTAGTTAGAAAGCGAAATATATGTGATTGAACAAGTGATTAGATCGGATATTGTGTACGGATGGTTCATGTACATCGGACAGACTTTAGTACATTTGTATGATATGTTATGTTGGCTTATGAAGAGTTCAGGGAATGACTCTTCGATTTGTTATAGAGTAGCATGAATAATTTTATAAGTAATAACCCGAGGCTGTTGGGTATAAGGCAACTTAGTAGATTGTTTATCTTCCTTGGATATTGGGAGAGGTTTTTTAACCTGGGCGAACCATGAGCATTGGTTGTTAATAATTGTGAATACTATTTGAGTATTTATGTGCTTGTTCCTTTGTTAAGGTTAGAAATACCGAGAAGCGAGGATGCTCGGAGTGGTACCAAGAAGACGGTGGGAGGTTTGAAGGAATTATATCTGAGGTTGCTCATAGACTAGGGTTTCCTTCTTATCTTAGTATAATATATCTTTTGTAATGTACTCATCACTAGAGATAGAGTCGCTTAGCATGCATTTTGGTTGCACATTAGATTGTGTATAGTTTCAGCAATATGCTATATATATATTCTTATTCTTCCATCTTCTTTGATTATCGTTTTTATTTGAATTTTAGGGATGAAATGTTCTAAACGGAGGAGAATGTAGCGACTTGGAAATTAGAACACTTTATCTTCGAATATTGTAACATTTTATAATATAACTAAGTGTTATAAATATGATTTTACAACCATATTAGACATCATTTAATTAAAGAATAATGATAAGAAACTTGTTCTTGAACTTGATTACAAAAATATATTCTTCAAAGAAATATCAATAATGTGACCAAAAATAGGTTTATCGATAAGCAGCTTTTCAATTGATATAAGTTGTTCGAACTCTTGTGCACTTGTATATTGACCAAATTAACATATTAGCAGCTAATTAACACTCATACCTCTTCATAAAGCATGGAACATACTAGGAGCTTCCATTAGGATAAAAGATATTATCATGAGAAGTGTAATTAACATAAAAGAGAAGTGATAGGAGGTGAGTCTTCCATGGCATAGTTGGGGGGGGGGAGGGGAGGGTGAAGGCAAGCTTAGGAAACACCAAATGGAGTCTATATAAGAAAGGGCATAACCATAGGAATTATTCACAAACCAAAACCAAACTCTTTTTAACGGCTTCTTCTTCTTTTCTAAATTCCTAAAGCAAATTAATTACAAATCAAATCCAAATTAACTCAAACTTGGAGTGAAGACCTGGGGAAATATTTTAATGCCTTCCATCAAGCTATAAGTAAGAAAAAAAAAGCCACACCCACCCATTTCTAATGGCCTTGAGCAGTAAGTGAGGGGAGGAGGAAAAAAGCAAGGTAAAAGCAAGTAAAGTAAGAAGAAGATAGTGGTTGCAAGGTAAGGCTTGGAGTTGGTTAGCTTGGACTTAGTTGTTGTTGGATTAAAGGTGAGTTAACACACCTTTTTAAGAATCTTGTTGTAAAATTACTAAATAGTTATCACACTCCTAATTGGTTGCCGACATCATATGGATCTCTTATTTTAGTTTTTGAGTTTTAAAATAGTTGTCAAAATAATGGTTAAGGGAAAGAGCCTTTTTGATGTCGAACATCAGGTTAAATATTTAATCCTGTAATTACTTTGAAATAAAGTGAGTTAGTGAATTCTATAGCAGGTTTTAGGTTCCTCATAAACAACCCATTTTTTAGCTAAACCTAAAGGTCCCATATTTTTTTAAATTTGATATCGACAATCTTTAGTTAATTAATAAAGTCCCAGGCGATATGATAATTCGCTAGTTAAATTCACCCATAAGCATAACAAATCTATAATTTAACTTATAATTCAAAGATCAAAAACCAAAACCCAATTATTAAACCCTAATGTCAATTCAAAATCAAAATTGCCAAATAGAATCGTAATTTAATTTCAGAAGTAGTTAATCTAATCCCTTGATTCAATTGTTAAGATGAAAATCATATCTCGACTAAAGCTTAGATGCTGAAACATTAAAGGTTTTTAAGTAAAATTTAGGAATTTAAAAACTTTGTCTTGATTTTTAAGTTGCAGGTAAAAATGAGAATGGTGAAGAATGACAAGTATTTATAAAGAGAAAGAGGAAGCACATAGCCATCGATCTAAGTTCAGATAAATGGCCCAGATGTATAAGGAATGCCAATGGACGGCAACATATAAATTAAGGCGGCAAGTGTCAATATCGAGGAATTGACTTGAAAAGTTAATATTTTTCTACACTAGGGGGAAAATGTTACTACGAATCATGGTGCCAAAAATATGAAAGCATACAAGAGGAGATGTCCAATATCGAAAGCATGGACACAACATGTCGAAATTAAAGCAAGGGAGCATACAACAGAAGGATGTTGCAACGCCTTAGGGGGACATCAAATGTCTAATACACACCAAACTATCATGAGCTTTCATTGAGAGCAAGGGATTTCATATTGCATAGAAAGAAATGACGTCGGAAGCTTACGGCTGACAATGATATCATATTGACACTAATGCCACACTTCATCAATATAATAATAGATGCCAGAGGCAAGCAAGTAAGAGGATATCGAAAGGTGATAATATAAAGAAGGATGTCATAAGTCATCTATGCAATATAGATGTCTCACATCATCAAAGCAAGAGTTCATGTCATGAATCACCGATCAAGCATAATGCCGCACATCAACGGCATTACGGGGATCATCAAAAACCAGCAATGAGTAAAGGAATGCTATACGAGTAATATTGTGAATCAAATCTCTCAGTGGTGATCGTAACTACTAATCCTCAATAGATATCGTAGCACTAAAATACAACAAAGTATTTTGCATGCCATCAACATGATGAATGATGCCGAATGTTAGGCATCTCAAAGGGCACGTGGCGGCTATGCCACACACCTCCACCTCTATAAATACGAATCCTATGGCATTGTAAAAGGGGGATTCATTCTCTTCTCTCTATTACATTTTTAATTTTGTAAACCATTAATCAAATTAGGGATTTCTAATGCCTATTGTAATTTGATGACTTATGCAAATAAGAACTTATACAATTAACATTACATAGCATTGTATAGAAAATTGAATAAAGATTCTTGAAATATTCTTGACTTATGAATTGTATTGGACTCTTGCACTTATGATTTCGACGTGTACACGACTTTAACATGGAATATGCATGTTTCTAGCAAGTTGACATAAGGCTACTTGAGCCAAATCATAACCAAGCTTCACCTACTTTGCACATTTTAGGGTAACAAAGAAAATTTATCAACAACAATAAATATACATTTTTGATTGACTGTATACACAGATATGGAATCGTGATGTAAATCTTATTAATCAGTTATAATAACATAATAAATGACATACGCACATATATAAACTGATATGTAGTAAAAAAAATTCCTCAACTATAGCCTAGTAACACCTCGAATGTTGTATCAGTGGAATCCCTAGGGTCAAAACCGGTCTCTTTCAAAAGCGCTACCAAACGAAGAGATCTATATCGCTTTTGATATAATTATTACATGCATTTTTTTTTTCAAAATTGCAAGTGTTATACCCTAGATGTTAGTCATCGTGGGCTGGAGATTGGCTGCCGCAAATTGATTATGAAAAGACCCTTCGCAAGTTAACAGTTCATAAAGTTATTGCAAAATAAAGGCCAAAGCAAGCTATCACATATTGATAATAAATGGAGTTATTGCAATATGATATAAGCAAGATTGATATGTGGTATGGTTAAAGGAGAAGCTACTGTAGACTATTGTTCTAGAGTTATCGAAGGTTAATTATCCCGAAGTCATCGCATGTTGATTAATGAAACTTTTGAAGTTGATGATCCCGAAACCATCGCATGTTGGCAAATGAGGCTAGTAAGGGTTGAAGTTTTTAGAGCCATTGCATTTTGACCAATGAGCTATTGAAGGTTGATGTTCCTGAAGCTATCGCATGTTGGCTAGATAGGCTATCTAGGGTTGATGTCTCCATAGCCATTACATGTTAAACAATTAGCTATCAAAGGTTGATGATCTTGAAGCTATTGCATGTTGACTAGATAGGCTATCAGGGGTTATGTCTCCATAGCCATCGCATGTTGACTATTAGGCTATCGAAGGTCGATGTTCCTAAAGCCATCACATGTTGACCAAAGAGCTATCGAAGGATGTCACTTTGATGCTATTACCTGTTAAAGACTTAAGAGAACTATCGCCTAATGAAAATTAAGAAGCTATCTTATGTTGAGTTCATCAAACTCTAGAACATTGAGTTTAAGGAGCTATCACTTGTTGAGGCTAAGGAGCCATCACATGTCGAAACATCAAATCATTGCATATTGAAGTTATGGTACCATTACATGTTAAAGTATGAAGCTATAACGTAATGATTTCATGAAGACATTGCATATTGAGTTTATGGAGCTATGGCATGTTGAGGTTAATAAATTATCGCATAGTGATTGTATGAAGCTATTATATATTAAGCTTATGGAGCTATCACGCGTTGGCTGCTATTGCTCGATAAGAAATTAATGTATAAAGAACCCCTATAAAGCCATGTGGCAACCCTTGATTGGTCTAACCTACCTATGTCATCGTGAAGGGATTAAAAGAAAGTTGTTCCAATGAACCATTAAAGTGCTACATCAGCAGAACCTCAGCCGTTCATTTTTCCCGAGTGCTACATGTCAATGATATAAGGGCATAATTTTCCTATAAATAGTCATGCACCCCCATTAGAAAGGAATGAATTCCAAATGATCTTCTCCTTTGTTTCCATTTTGTTTATAGCATGATAAAGAGAG
The DNA here is from genome assembly GCA_030765085.1 of Allium cepa. NCBI lineage: Eukaryota > Viridiplantae > Streptophyta > Magnoliopsida > Asparagales > Amaryllidaceae > Allium > Allium cepa. The sequence goes on along the minus strand of CM060940.1, from coordinate 43,232,016 downwards.
CCAAAATTGTGACTTTAATGGCTGCTTGCACTTACTCACTTTTCATCCTAGGACTTCGACAAAGAACAATTTGCATAGAGACTTCATGTGGACTAAACAATAACATACTTGACTAAATAATGCAACTTACTTAAGGGCCCGTGACTCCTCATGACAAATACATATTAGGTTGAATTAATTTTGGCCTAACATTAAGTGATGCTTTCATTGAGAGTTGTACACAAGATGGAAAATTCAATAACCACTATTTGACTGCTAAATTTTACAAATGGGTAGATCAATGAAGAAATTTAATGTTCAATTTCAAGGGGGAACTGTACAATACACAAATCTTGAGGAAAATGTGATTTCTCAATTCAACATAGAGAAAGCCAAGGTAGGTCAAGCATTAACACCTTTGGAAACATCTAAGGAAGAAAATGACCGTAAAACCATGAAGTGGCAACTTCTAACCTATGCAGTTAATGCCTCGCTATTACCCCGCTATAACCCTTCTATATCTCATAGCCGATTTCTACCGCTATGATTTTTCCATATAGCCCAAATATAGCTTTCCGGTTTAAGCCCCGCTATTTTCACTATATCCATATTCCCACTATATTCCGCTATTTTTGCTATATCTTCTTTAAAATAAATGAATTGAAAAATGACATTTATACATTATAAAAATTGTGAAATTAACCTTTTTAGTTGAATTTCTAATATATTTTTAAAAATGAAAATACTATAATATTCTACTAAATTCAATTATGATATATAACAGTTTTACGTTTATTTACAATATATTCATACATGTTTTTATTTAAAGTTATTTATGTATGTTAATTTCTCATTCATTACCATTTATATATTTGTAAAATCATTAAGTATGAGTTTTATATGCTATTTTAGATCATCCACTATATCCTGCTATAACCTCGCTGTCCGCGCTATGACTTTTTGCACCTTCACCACATTGAATCTATTAGATGCTTTAACTGCACAGTTTTAAACTATGGGGGAACTAATCGAGATACTTGTCTCTTAAATTTTTTCGAGAGTGTCACGAAGAACAAAAGGAAATAAAGAGAATAAGGTTGAATCTCCTTAAAGGAAAGTTGAAGTGTCAAACTTAAGAAGTAAAAATGTTGAAAAGAGCAATCTAGGGCTGTAAGAAAAGATGAAAATTATCTACTTCAACAAAAAAATAAAGAATCAAAATTACCTGAGTACAATCTGTAAGCTCACTTCGTAAAAAGAATACAAGTCAAAATGAAGAGACTATTGACAGACAAAGTTTTCCAACAAAAGTGCACCAAATGCATAGCAAGAAGGTCAAATTAAAAGGTAGAAAAAAGAAGTAAGTAGAACTAAATCGTATAAATTAAGATAAGAATGAAGTTTTAAAGGAGATAGTACTGGATATGGATTTCAAAGACAATCGAGAAAATGTATAACCCATTGAAGACCTAGAAGAAGTAAGTCTAGATCCTTGGTTGTACAAAGGTGGTAAAGATAGGAAGGAGAATGGATGAGAACAAAAGAAAAGTGCTGACATTGTTTCTACAGCTAAGAAAAGACGTCTTCGCTTGGAATCATATTGATATGGAAGGAATTGAACCCCAAAATAATGAGTCACACACTAAATATTGATATAATATCTACTCTAGTATGGATAAACAAGAGGAAGATTGATAAAATTCTCAATATGGCGCCGTAAGAAGAAAAAGCTATTGGAAAATGGGTTCATCGGAGAAGTGTTTTATCCAAAATGGCTAGCAGATCTGGCTTTGGTTAAAAAATCCAATGGAAAGTGGAGAAATGTGTTAACTATATAGATTTAAACAAAGCATGCCTAAAGGACCGCTATCCACTTCCTAAAATTGACCGGTTAATCGATGCAACAAGCCTTCATAAGTTTTACCATTCATGTATGCACATTCAGGGTATAATCAAATTTCTATGTTCAAACCAGATGAAGAATATACAAGCTTTATAACTAACTAGGGAATATACTATTACAAGGTAATGTCATTTGGAATAAGAAATGCATGAGCCAAATATCAACGACTTGTAAATAGAATGTTCAAAGGCCTAATTGGAAAGAACATGGAAGTATATATGGATGATACGTTAGTAAAATTTAAGGAGGAGGAAAAGCATGTGGAGAGTGAAATGTTTGAAATATTAAGAATGCATAAAATGAAACTGAACCTATAAAAGTGCTCATTCGGTATCCAATCTAGTAAATTCTTAGGATACATTATAAATGCATGAGGAATAGAAGCCAACTCCGATCAGATTAAAGCAATTAGAAATATGGCGGAACCAAAAATGAAAGTGGTGGGACTTGTTATCATCAAAAAAAAACACTCCAACGTGATCGAGACTTTGAAAAGTAAGGAAGGAGAGTCCATAAAGAATGATAGTAATAGCAAGACCTTTCGAATGAGTCGAAGGGATGCTTCTGCAAAATATTGAATGAGTAATGCACTTTCGATGAGTTCGAATGGGGACTGGGACACCCTTTTTCTATAATTAATTACCTTTCGAAATGGTTGCTTCCACATGCATAAAGGTGTTTCGAATGTATTAAAGGCAATAAATTATAAGCTTCCACTTGAGCGCTAGACCTTTCGAAACAGTGGGTTTCTCCATCACTTACCTTTCGTAGAAGAACATTTGGATAGAGCTACCCCTTCAAAAGCATAGATTAGCATTTCAAGTCGGTTGAAACCATCCACAATTATAAAAGAAAGATTACATGATTTCGATAAATAGGATGGGGGTTCCGCATCAATTAAAAAGAATGCATTCGAAAGCCACCTTCCACATTAAATCCTTCTACTATACTCCAACTCATTCGAAGCCCGAAAGATTACACCTTTCAATAGTGTCAAAATCCCACATCTTTTCCTACTTACAACAACATATCAACAACAAAGTGGAGGGCACGTCTATGCCTTTCGATGAAGTAGAAAGCACTCAAGTTCCATTCATAAGTGAAATAGGTAGGGTGCCCTAATTTAGGAACAACGAAAGGTCTTTAAGGCACCCTTTCAATCAAGTCAAAAGGACTGATTTGAAAGGGTCCAAGCCGCGCCTATAAATAAAACCCTAAGGGTATTGTTTTGGGGATTCAATTTCATTCACTCAATAATTGTTCTTTCTTAAATTTGTAAACACTAATCTTTAAATCAAGTTGGGGATTTTACTCCTCTGTAAAACTCAGTTTTCTTGTGTTCAAGAAAACTATTACTAAAGCAAGTGTATTGCATTTTTGAATATAGTGATTGATCTGTTTCTCCTATATAGTTCTAGTTATGAATTACTTGCATCAATGTTAATCGAAAGGTTACCTTACGAAGGAGTAGGAACCTATTGAGTCAATCAAAGCCTTAGATCCATTAGGTCCTAACCTTTAGTCATCTCAACCATTTCGAAAGAAGGTTTCGAAAAGAGCCTAAGCCAATTCAACTAGTTTAAAAGGTAGCATCAAAGGAGATCCAAGTGTCTCGACCATTTCGAAAGGTTGTCTAGAAGGAATTTCAATTGCCTCAACCTTTTCGAAAGGTGGACTTAAAGGAGATCTTAATCACCTAGATTGTTTAGAGGATTTTAAAAGGTAGAACATATCTTAATCTGTTTGAAGGGTGGCTTCGAAAGGTGGCTTCGAAAGGAACACTTGCATTTAGAACTTTGCTTTGGATGTTGACAAGTTTTCTTTTTAACATTTTTGACGCTAGAAGGAGGGCTCGAACCTCCGACCTTATTGAATTTCCAACTTTATTTTCCTCTAATCCTATTCTATTCCAAGCTTACCCATCTTAGACTTTGCACCACCATGCTTAGTAAAATTAGAAAGTCCGAGCAAGGATCCTTGGAGCCACACTCAATTGGATTCTCCCATGGAATTATTGAAGATTCTAAACTATATAAAGAGCAAGTGTTAAGATTGGAAGCTTTAAGGATCATAAAGAAAAAAGAGAGCTGAATCTCATGACCCAGATAAGTGGAGCTTAAACTCCTTTCACATTGGCCCTATAATCATCTTTGCATTATGGGGAACAAAAGATGAGAGTGGTAACTTGTTTGATCCAATAAAGAAGACAATTGAATTCTATACCAAAGGCACTATCTTTAAAGAAGGGATGATGGCTGATTACTACACCTTTGCACAAAAATGACTCAAGCAACAAGCGTAACATTACCTACGTATGAGCTTCAAAAGGTTTTGAAAAGGAAATTGGTCGTTCAGGATTAAGCATATGAATCAAGCAATAAAATATAGAAAGCATTCTCAAAAGTCAAGCTTCTAATCGGGACTCCCTAAGGAAAGCAATCTGACTACATCGATTGACAACGTGTATTTATAACCTGGGAGGAACTCAACAATTGGCCATCACAGAAGAAAAAACCCAAGTACGAAAGGAATCATGGAGGATCCTATTGTCACTATCACATGATGAATGGACATGAAGCAAATCAATATAGAGCACTTGTAGGAATGGTGATCAACTTTTTCAAACAAGGAAAAATCAATAGATTTGTAAAGTGATCCTAATCGAATCCAATAAAGCACCACTTTTGCTAAGAAAAGTCTACATGGTCGAGCGTATAATTCTACTTAACCTTGGAAATTACCTTAAACAGTTACACGCTTTGTCCGTGCTGAGTTGGCCTAGTCAAAGCACCCCTTGGAAGGAGGTTAGAGTAAGACTTTTTCCGTGTCACACTATGGCCAGGTTAAAGCGTCAATAAACCCTTGAACGCGCCACGCTATGGCCTGATCAAGGTGCCCCTTGGAGGAGGGGACAGAGTAAATCCTTGGTCCCAGCATAGTCGAACAAACCTTCAGTTCGGCCGTGCTATGCTCTGGCGGGAGCACCTCCCAGAGGGAGGACATACTAAGACATCGGTCCCGCAATGCTATGGCTTGGCCAAGACACTGAACTTGCCTTTAGTCCCGCCTATAAGACCTGGCTGGAGTACCTCCTGAATGGAGGTTGGGTAAGTCCTTGGGTCCTGCTTGTAGGTAAGCTAACTAAGCGCAATAAATAACAACGGACTAAGACGTCCAATTCCTAGAAGCGGAACACTAAACAATGACAACATACGAAGCCTAAAAGATGGCGTATGTAAAAGGAATAAAAACCAAAAGAATGGTGCAAAACCAAAAGCTCAAATAAGAATCTACAACCTTTGAATGCTTTCCAAAAGAGGATTTATAGACATCAATATCTGAATCTGGATTTCAGGTCTCTTACTATTAATTTGAACTTCACTCATTAATGCCTAAATCCGGGCTTCAAGACCTCTATTATGGTTTTCTGGTCTTCTATTAATTCCAAGATCTATCTTACTAATACCTGAATCTAGGTTTCGAATCTACTATTATTTCCAAATAAGGATGGACTCATATTATTTGTTCTCAAAAGAAAATTCCTAGTCTACTATGACTTATTTCCAGATAATGATCTCTGGATTTATATTATTAAACGGTTATTTTTGGTCTTCTATAAGTTATTTTCAGAAGAGGATTTCTAAACTTCCATTAACAATGCTAGATTTGGATTTCTGGCCTTCCATTATTAATTCCATAGTTAGATTTCAGGTCTTCTCTTATCATTATCAAAGTTGGATCTCAATATTTCTATTCGTTTATAAATGTGGAATTTCTCTCCACTTATTATTTTCACATGATGATCTGTCAACTTCCATTACTTAAAATTTTGGTAGTAGGATTTCTCATACTATTACCAATAGTGTAAAGAATCACCAAATGTATTCTTGCATTGATTTTAAATTAATAAAGAATGTTGTTTATTCTTTACTTTTTAGGAAAACATGATCAATAAGGAAGATAGAATGGATCGAAAAATGCAAAAACCATGCTTAAAGTTATCAGGAAGAAAATTTAGAAACAACATTATAAGAACAAGCAAAAGCTACAAACCAGGTGATACATAATTTACATAATTAATAAAATTATTTACAAGTATATAGTACAAGTGTATGTGTCATAGATCATAAACAACCTTATCTATATCTCAACAATTAAGGGATCGACAATATGGAAAATTGCTATATAAAGAAGTTCTTTAAGCTTCTTTTCCTTCTTAATTTCATTAGCATCATCAATGGATTCAATATGAGTCTTCGAAGCACGGTTGAAAGCTTTGTTGGCACCTTTGGGGGTCATATTTTGCTTTTCTAAATTGGCAATGTGCGTACGGAGAAGATATTTTCATGTTCAAGTTTTTGAATCCTAGCGCACACTCATTAATGCGCTGTGAATATCTCACTTTCCTTTGGTCATCAAAATATCTCATCATTTCAAATTTGAATTTCCTGCACCATTCTTCTGCTACCTTCTCATCTAAACCTGGAGGAGGGTTAGTCATAGCTGGGAATTTTTGAATAGTTAGAGATGAGGACCTTGTTGATTTCACACCACATGAGGCGATCAGAGAAGTTGGTAAATTGATACTTTGAATGTTACCCCCCATGATAAATTTTAGGGATTTGCACAGGGCTTAGCAATCATTTAATTTTATCTCCAAATCGATTATCTTCTGGAGAAGCTTAGACATATCTTGATCAAAGGTTTTGATTTTACTTGATGTTTTAATTGATAAATTGTTTCATCTTTACTCTTGATGTCTGCTTCAAGACTAGTGATTTGATCGTTAAGGTCCTAACAATCGCCTTTTGAAGCAAAAATTTCCTATACAATTCTAATGCTTCGGTGTTGGCTTGAAGATGAGCAGATAGGGGGTCTTTAAGAAGGCTTCTCTTTTCAACATCCGCTAACAACTTATCTATGATGCTAGTGAAACGAGATAATGAATCTAATGAGAGCGGCATGGTAGATAACTGTAACCCCTATTTAAAAAACCAAAAATTAAATTTAATAGTCAAATTACTAATTCCTTATATTATAATAATAGAGGTTACAATTTAAGGAAAAAAATAAAACAAAAGGTACAATCTCATTGTAATAATCAAATACTTGTATAATACACTTAAATGCCGGAAATAACATTTTTAACTTTGTTTAAAGAAATAGCTGAAAGAGTAATTGTAGAATCAAAAGGGACATTATATCCTTCTGGGTAATAACTGGAGGATATTTGCTGTAATCTCATTCCCTGGCAGAAGGACTATCGCCACCACATATTAATTTGATATGATATGTTCAGATTTCCTTAAGAAGCCTTTCCTTTTCGTCGCAAAGAAAATCAAAACAAAGGCGAGGATGTTGCATATAAAGCCTCTATAGGTCTCTAAGAAAGCAATATCTAGTCAATTTTAAGGATTTTAAGAGCAAGGCCTTTTTTAAAGAATCTCTTCTTAATTTGACATATTTGCCTAAATAATTTCTAAAAACAAGGCTGCTTGAGAGACATTTATTCTGTAATAACGTAATAACATACGACTAAGTACAAAAGGAAATTAATACGGAAAATTCATAAATCAATAGTATTACACAATTACAAATGTTCATCTGGTTCGTACAAAACTGATTTGAATTACTCAAAAATTAATTTATCCTTATAATATTTGATTTTTTTCAAAGACAATTCACGAAGGATTGATTTGACTTGCGGTAAATTCCAACAAGCCTCCAGATGTGTCAGATCCAAATTCATCTAAATATCTCATATGTAGCCATCTAAGTAATCCCCTACTAAAATCACCCAAGTATGAAAATCTATGGTCGGGTATCTACAATAAGCTTTATATAGAAAGTATACTAGGATATCCCCTTCTTCAATTAACATCCAAAAGAGTGTTATTGATTCCCTATTCTCTTCTAAGAGCTTGTCATATAGAAGGCATTCCCTTTCTAATTGAAGGGTAGCTTCCTGATCTTTAATGGACGCTAATACTGTGGCGCTCTTATTAAGCTTATAATACATTTCATAGGGTGCACTATGTTCTTTTAATTGTTTATCTAACTCCCTATACAACCTATTTATTTCCGCTTGTTCTCTTTCAAGCTTTGTTTTATCAAGTTGAATGGATTTCTTTTTTATCTAAAATAGAAAGACATTAGCTACTGTTATCTTAGAAATGAAAGCCATTTAAACAAAGAATTTTATACATGAGAAATAGGAATTGAAGTTTGTAGGGTCGTCTTTTTCCCTTCTTGTTCTCTAACATCAATATTGGCAGCTTTTCCAGGGAGATTAAAAGGCTTATAGAGTTCGTTTTGACTTGCTTCATGGGCATTGGGATCAGGGATGACTTACTTTGAAGCCTCGAGGATATCATCACCATCTCCTCTTTAAGAACCATCATGATCACCTCCGCTACCGCCAAAACCTTGACCTCTATCCTCATTATCAGGGTTATCATTATCACTATCATCATCGTTATCACCTTCCTTGATGATGATTCCATCATCCACATCATCTTCATCCTTGTCAGAGTCAAAATCACCTTCTACATAAGGGACTTCAAATGTAATAACCCGATATTTTCAGCCATTCGCATCCACACATGCCGGACTTGAATTGCTCAAAATACCGCATTGTAAATAAATTTGGAGCAAATGAAATACAATCAAAGAATCATAGATACAGAACAATAAGAATAACTCGCAGTGGAATATAAAAATAACATAGTAGTTCATGAAGCTACTATAACAGAGTCTCAAAACATAATACATAATATCATCCTGGAAAACCATATACAATAGAAATCTCAAATACATAGAAGTTCACTAATACATAAGATAAACTAGAACAGCTGAAACAGAAATAGATATAAATGTAGATAAGTAGAAACTCCAGCATAGTCCAGCTCCAGAAAGAGAATCCAAAGCTGTGAATACTCAGGCTGACCGGAGCATTAAGTAAAACACAAAACACTCGATTCAGGACATATATACTTATATAATGTAAACCAACTCAAGTGAACCGTAGAAGAAATGCACAATAACTTAAAGGATGCTTAGGATCGCCCATCCTTTAAGGACCAGTTAAACTATGAATTAAATACATCTCGTGGTTAAAAATTCAAAATGGTATTTTATACTTCGAAATCAAATATCATTTCAAAATTTAAAAAAGTCCATTTCAAAATATCAAAATATCGTATCTTCCAAACCACATTTATTTATTTAAAATACCATTTCAACACACATTTCAAGTAGTTTATATTTCAAAACAAATTACTTCATTTTATATCAAAAAATTGAAGTTATTATATTTAATTATTAAATTATTAAATTTCCAAAATTTTAATCTTTCAAAACTCATTCATTCACTTAAATTTATTAAAACAACGAAAATTCAACTTTCGCAACATTTAGAAAAATGCTACGGAAAGTTACTTTTAAAACAATTCAATTTAACAAAAGACAGCATTCAAAAATGCTGTAACAGGGTTACATTAATTCAAATAGAACCTTAGTTAAATTCAACAATTATAGCACTTACAAAGTGCTATAATAGCCTTTAATTCAATTGTAACAACTCGCTGTTTTGGACTATTCGCACCCGCACATGTCGGACTTGAATAATTCAAAATATCGAATTGGTAATTTAAATTTGGCAAAACTGAGATATACAGTAAATAAATAGTCAACAGAATCACAGACACAGAGTAATAATATGCAGCGGAAATAAAAGAGATTGTAGTTCATGAAGCTACTATATAAATCTATAAAATACATCAGAATTTTCAACAGAAGAGTAATATGATACATCAGATATAAATCAGAATACATCACTGGAATCGTCGAATACTGAAAGCAGAATAGATGGCTGGATCTTCAAGTAGAGCTCCAACTCCAAAGGTGAGTCTCAAATACTGGTACACTCAGTCTGACCCGAGCGTAAAGCAAAACACAAGACACTCGAGTCAGGATTAATATTCTTATATCAATAAATCCAATTCAAGTGAAATAGCAATCGAAATACAAGTAACTCAAAGGATGTTTGGAATAACCATCCCTTAAGGATCCGTTAAACTATCTAATAGGTAGTAGTGTATGCTAAATAGATAATGTCTACCAGTAATATAAAGTATTAAAATAGCATTAAAGCGTTACCATAATCCCCCTTAACACATTTTTATAATGCTATAGTCTATACAGCACCGTAAACCCCACCGTAAACTAGTGGTTATCAGAGGGCACCCCATAGGTATAACACAAAACAAAACGTAGTGGTCGCGAATAGAGTAATCAGTATGACAAGGTACATGAGGCGATACCAACTAGGATACTAGTAGTTGCGTGATCCGGACTGATGTTAAGCCTAGCCAGCAGCTACCTCAACACCGCGAAACAACACTCCCAAATCAAGGGGTGCACCCAAATCGAATCACAAAAGTAATAGATATGGTATCGAAGAAGTGTGTCCGCTAGAGGTGGCGAACCTCAATGGCCCGGCGCGGCTCCTGTTTTAGTCATGTCAGGGGTCATCCAATATCGTTCTCCTTCTTCAGTCAACGCGTTCACCCAACCATCCACTTCATTCTGGATCAACACTCCGCGTATAATAGTTATTAAAGTGGTTTTCGGTATCGATAGAGAGTATGCCCATATCTGATCCCGGTCTCTTTAATAACTACGTATTTATTACACCGATTGGTCGTTTAATATATTTCAAAACAATCAATTTCAATTCCAATTAGAATTTGTAATAACATTCCATATGTCTTTCTATATCAATTTTCGAAATTTACATTTCAAAACTTCCAAATTACCATTTCAAATCTTATATTTCAATTTCAAATTTTATTTAAACAATTCAATATTGATCCAGGTTCGTACAAAAGTTTCATTCCGAAATTATTTAAATTTATTAAATCTAACATTCAAATCAATTTAAATTTATTTATCGATTTTATTCAATATTCGTTAAGTAAATTTAACATCCAAACAATTCTTCTCAATTTCAAAGTCATTAAATCAATCACTTAAGTTAAATTCGTTATATCAAACTTACAAATTTAATTAAATTAAATTTGTCAAATCAAATTCTTTAAATTACAATTCTTACATTAATTTCCATAAAACACCTTTATTTCTTGTTAAGAAATTCCATTTCACTTATTCTTTACATAGTTACAAACTTCAAAACTCAATTAATAAAGAAACTATATTCGAGAAATCAGATTTCACTTTAACTTACTTAAATAAATTTTCCAAAACTTAAAAGAAACCTAATTTCATTTATTAACGAAGTTCAAATTCACTTATTCAAAAGTTAAATCTCTTATCAAAAGAATTCAATTTTTATTCAATTATCAAATATTCAATCTTATTCAATTATTAAATAATTTTAATCTTAATTATTAATAATTTCAAAACTTAATAATTTCAAACTTGATTATAAATTCAAACTTAATTATTAAATCATTTCAGACTTAATTCAATGAATAATTCCAAATTTAATTGTTAAATAATTCATTTCAAATCAATGTTCTTTCATCAGTTATTACATTAATATTTGTTCCAGATTTCAATATTAACATTTTCCTTTCATCAAAATTTACGTTTAAATTTTATTTCAAACCTTATTATTCAAATAAAATCTTTATTTTATTTCAAATCATTGACCAATCGGGTTTATTTAATTCTCTATCCTAAGTCAAGTTCATTTTGGGTATATATCATTTCAACCCGATTCCATTTCAATTCAAAAATCAAAGCATAACAAAGGGAACTTGCAGTGTCATAACAAGGATGGTGTCAAAGTAAATAAACAAGCAATAACAACAATCAATAACAATTCAATAATCAATCCAAATAATCCCGAAATAATCGTATTAATTCACATTGTTATTTATGCCAATTAATATAATTATTCCTAGAATCCACACTATCGTTTCGTGCAGATTTAAGATTATTACATTATGGTTTCACTTGGTGTCTATTATCAAATTACTACATCAATCATACATTCAATGGTTCAAAGTGTAATTATCACTATTCTACATGTCAATTAATTCAACAATTAAAAGGGTCATATTTAACTAATCAAATTCAACATATATGTCGATTCAAATTTTTTATTATCCTACGTCAAATACAATTGCGTAATATTTATCACTTTATACATTACAATTTAACGTCCAATATAAACAACAAATAAACAATCAATTATCAACCAAACTGGATTATTATTGCATACATAACAGATAACGGTGTCAGATGTCAAAGATGAACTGATACATAAATAACAGTGCGATAAATAACAGCAGTATATTTCAATTGTCGTTCCAATTGAAATCAAATTTAATAATTAAAAGAATATTAATCGTGAGTGATTACTCACCTTTCGAGACCAGAGATGAATGAAAACGAGATGAATTACGAATCCAAGCACGACTTTCCAAAATAAAGCTAGATTGGTACGAATTGGACGGACAAGCTGAAAATACGAATAGATGAAATAAATCTAAACTGGATCGAGGAAGATAAATAGCATAAGAAAGCTATATATACAACTTTATACTAAATATAGATAAAACGATATTCTAAAATTAAATGAATAAATAAATATATATATACATAATTTCAAAATTCATTGGTTTAGACACAACACACAAAACACGTATATACATAGTATACTTGAAATAATACACATATTTAACTTTATAAACTAACTGTACATAACTTAACATTCATGACCGGTATAAGAATCTATGAATAATACTTACCGTAAACAATGCACAAGATTACTTTAATCTAGAATCTACTTTACTATACATCTTACTTTAATTAACAACTGTATTAACAACACGCACATAAAAAAAATATACTTATACTATTGTAAACTGACCTCAAATATAATGGAATATCATAAAACTGTAAGATATCCACCAAAAGGAACAAACAGCCTGGATGACTCACACATATTTAATATATGATAGTTTTTTTTTAAAAAAAATGCAACTACTATCTAAATTATATATTATATACCTAAATATACCCCAAGTAGACCGAAGACTCACACTCAACACAAATGAACTAAAATAAAATTTTGTACAAAAGGTATAGTAAATCAAAACCCATATATAACCAGACAGCTCAAAACAGCATTGCGAAACATATGTTTATATTTTGAATCAATAATACTCATACACTAGTATAAATACGAATATATATAGGACAGCGAAAAATCAAACTTTAAACCGACATTCAATAAACTATGAAAACTTATATATTGTTGAAATTTTAAAATATTTATATAACTTATACTCTGTAAAACTAACATAAATCTTGTAACTGTTTATATCATAACCTCCAAAACTAAAATACTACAGGCGACCATTACTTACCCACATATATGCATATATTAGATGAAATGACAGACATATGAATATAAACTTTATGAAAAACTAATATATATAATTGAAACACAAAATATAGTATAAAAAAAGTACAGTTATAAACATACTCACAAACCAATGTATTTTTATACCTCGAAATTCAAGAGGGGCCGCACGCACTTAGGAAGCAGAATGGACGGTGGTCGGCATGTGGAGGCGGAGAATAGTGAAGGCTTGAGTTGCAGGGGCTATGTTTGGCCGTGGGTAGGCTGCCATAGAGGGTATTAGCATGGACGTGGGCAAGGCCTCACAGTGGGTGAAGCAAGGTCAGTCCGGCGAGTGGAAGGAGAAGAGGTTCTCGGCGAGCCGAGCATGGTGAGGCAGTGGGCGCCTGGACGTGCTTGACTGGGCTAGCTGAGGAGCAGCCGCGGTGGAGGGGACGAGGTGGCAGCTGCGTAGAAGTTTGGGTGGGAAGGCACGGCGGCTAACGCTTGAGGTGGGCGGAGCCGAGGGGGAGGAAGAAAGCGTGGAAGTGCGGTGGTAGGTTATTGAGGCGGTGACGATGGTGGCGAGCTTGCGTGCATGTATTAGCTGGGTGAAGATATACATGCGCACGGCATGTATTTTTCTTTCATTTCATTTTTTTTTGGTGTCTGAAACGAAGGGAGAAAGAAGAAGAATGAGTGCAGGATGTTTGAACAAAGAGGCCATATAGTAGTAACCCTCAGGTTAAGAAAATTTTCAATAGAAATATAAGTGTCAGAGAGAAGAAAATAAATGTTTGAAGCACGAAAGGTCATGTGAACAGCTTTAGATTGAACGTATGGAAAAGCAAAGGTCACAGTTAATTCAGATACACAGTTTAAAGTAATTGATTATTGCTTGGCGGACCCGCTTCACATTTGAAACGCAAAAGAAAACAAAAGGTCACGGATCCGGTACCGATACGGGTGACCGTTTCGCTGTTTCCGTGGCGTAACGGATTTCAAATCATGCAAATGACTATACCGTGGTGATCAGCACGGTGAGACGATCAAAACGGTATATAGATATTAGTGGTATGATTGAAAAAAATTCAAAATTTTCTACTGAAGGAAAATGCAGTAAACGTCGAAAAATAAGGACGACGGAGCAAAAGAAGTCCGAATTTGGAAAAACGAAAAATGACGTCTTGCTCAGAAGACGATTTAGAATTTTTCTATGTAAAAATATTTAGGTTTCGAAAACGGTATATTTTCATCGATTACTAACTGATTTAGGTTGAAGCAAATTTACGCATGAAATGAACTTTCATATTTTCGGACGAAAATTTACCAGTTGCTATGTTTAATTAGACGCATTCCAAATATGAAGTTTGAATAGCATCGGAATTCATTTGTGAAAATTTGAAATTCTACACTAAATAAGCAATTTTAAAATTTTTAAACTGGGTCTGAATTTCAGGGTCGTTACATTCACCCCCACTCAAAACTTTTCGTCCTCGAAAAGGAAGGAGGTAGGAGAATAGAAACAACCAGAAGAAATAGACATGAATTACAAAATAAACAATTAATTTAAACCATAGAAATTTCAATTTAAATTAATTTATATTTAACAATTTGACTTTAAATTCAAGATTTTCATAAAATTGATTTGATTTCACATATATTAATGTTAGGTACAAAAGATTCCTTTCAAATGAAATTCAATTTAAATTCAATTAATTCAAGATATTTTCTTAAGTTGATTTAATTCAATTTATATATTAACTTTCAAAACAAAATTTCTTCTATTAATCATACCTATTATTTATTTAACTTATTATTCTATTTATCTCATAAACATTTATAATTAAAATTTAAGTGAATAACATTTATTATATGCACTTACATTTTATTTACAAAGACAATTTATATTATATATTATCCAATTTCCTTAAATTAACAACTTCAAAGATCATAAATTTGAATAGTTATTCATTATAATCATACTTTATTCGACAAATTTAATTTCTTTATCCCTAATTTATTAAATTTATTCTACTTGATATACCCTATCACATATATATTAAGTATGTTTACATTTATTATAAGTACTCAATTTATTAAAATTCCTTTGGTATTATTTTCTACTGTATAATATTCAATTACATAATTAACTTATTTTTTTATTTTTTTTAGGTAAGGTATATATAATGCAATTTGAGTATTATCCAAATAAATTTTTTTTTCCAAATAAATTTTTTCAATTCAGCTATTTCAAGCTAAGTATTTATATAAAATAATTTGGCTTCATTTAAAATTTTAAAATCATCCTTTAACAAATTTTAAGAATTAATTGCCGATTAGCTTCAAACAACTTGAGATAAAATAAATATATATATATTCATAATATATCAAATCAAATTTTAAATCTTCAATATATATTATAAATCAAGTAATGTTTAGAAATTCAAATCAATTTATTTTTCAAAACAAACTATAGCAAAGCTACATAATAGTCTCTCCACTTCGAAACTCGAAAATGAATGTCGATGATGCGGCCGTCATCACCGAAATTATTTTCCAGCGACAAAGAAAAGAGCACTGATTTAAACATCTAAATTTTCTTCGAAAAGATTTCTATTCAAAAATACTTAAAGCAATATACCTTTAAAACTTTAAAGCCAAGTTTGAAATCACCGGAAATTAAATTCTCAAATTCTAATTTAAATACGTTTCAAATTCCAAATCAAATTATAACCGAAATTTTATAAATTTATTTATTTATTTTATGAAATAGTCAATTATTTTAAATGAAATTTAAATTTTTCACATTTCGAAAAACAGATTCATTAACCTTCTAATTTCAGAAAAATTTATCCTTATATATATAATCATACAAAACTATTTGTTTACCAAATTTGAAAACAATATTGTGTCAGTTTGCTCTGTTCAAGTGTTTCGGAAATCCTATCGAAAACGTTGATCAGACGAATCGATCGAAAACCCAAATCAACATCAACAACTCAAACAACATAATATATAAAACATTTAAATATTAGTTTACAAATACATTTCTTTGCTTGACGATACATGAATGGATTTTCAAAGCAAGGACAGAGATTCAAATTTGATGGACTCAAATCAAAGAGAATTTGGATTTGAAGATAGATTCGAAACAAAGATAAGATAGTTCAATTAACGGAATAGGGAAATGGATAAGCTAATTTAATTCACGGGCAACCTTAACCGGGTCGACCGTGACTTCAAGAATTAGATCGATGCAGAATTCCGAGGCAAATGTACATCCGACCACAAGAAATAGAATTAAGGTGTAGCAGGAGATAGATAGCATTGTAAACCGAGGATACATAAATCTACGGTAAAATTAATGCTTATCGTAAAGGAGTTTCACCCATTTACAAATCATTCGGTGTTTGGGGAGACCGCCGTCTCATTATAAGGGTCATTCGAAGTGAAGTTATGGGATGCTCAAGAATTGAAAGAAGACGAATAGTGAGGGACAGGAATGAATTTTGGAACCGCAGGGAACGTTCCAAAATCCAAAGGAAGCAAGTCAAGAAGAAGAGAATGAAACTCGAGTGGGAGTGATTCTGTAAATACATTTACCCTATATACTAAGTTTTGCCTAGAGCTACCAAAAGCTCTGATACCAACTGTAACAACTCGCTGTTTTGGACTATTCGCACCCGCACATGTCGGACTTGAATAATTCAAAATATCGAATTGTTAATTTAAATTTGGCAAAACTGAGATATACAGTAAATAAATAGTCAACAGAATCACAGACATAGAGTAATAATATGCAGCGGAAATAAAAGAGATAGTAGTTCATGAAGCTACTATATAAATCTATAAAATACATCAGAATTTTCAACAGAAGAGTAATATGATACATCAGATATAAATCTGAATACATCACTGGAATCGTCGAATACTGAAAGCAGAATAAATGGTTGGATCTTCAAGTAGAGCTCCAACTCCAAAGGTGAGTCTCAAATACTTGTACACTCAGTCTGACCCGAGCGTAAAGCAAAACACAAGACACTCGAGTCAGGATTAATATTCTTATATCAATAAATCCAATTCAAGTGAAATAGCAATCGAAATACAAGTAACTCAAAGGATGTTTGGAATAACCATCCCTTAAGGATCCGTTAAACTATCTAATAGGTAGTAGTGTATGCTAAATAGATAATGTCTATCAGTAATATAAAGTATTAAAATAGCGTTAAGGCGTTACCATAATCCCCTTTAACACATTTTTATAATGCTATAGTCTATACAGCACCGTAAACCCCACCGTAAACTGGTGGTTATCAGAGGGCACCCCATAGGTATAACACAAAACAAAATGTAGTGGTCGCGAATAGAGTAATCAGTATGACAAGGTACATGAGGCGATACCAACTAGGATACTAGTAGTTGCGTGATCCGGACTGATGTTAAGCCTAGCCAGCAGCTACCTCAACACCGCGAAACAACACTCCCAAATCGAGGGGTGCACCCAAATCGAATCACAAAAGTAATAGATATGGTATCGAAGAAGTGTGTCCGCTAGAGGTGGCGAACCTCAATGGCCCGGCGCGGCTCCTGTTTTAGTCATGTCAGGGGTCATCCAATATCGTTCTCTTTCTTCAGTCAACGCGTTCACCCAACCATCCACTTCATTCTGGATCAACACTCCGCGTATAATAGTTATTAAAGTGGTTTTCGGTATCGACAGAGAGTATGCCCATATCCGATCCTGGTCTCTTTAATAACTACGTATTTATTACACCGATTGGTCGTTTAATATATTTCAAAACAATCAATTTCAATTCCAGTTAGAATTCGTAATAACATTCCATATGTCTTTCTATATCAATTTCCGAAATTTACATTTCAAAACTTCCAAATTACCATTTCAAATCTTATATTTCAATTTCAAATTTTATTTAAACAATTCAATATTGATCCAGGTTCGTACAAAAGTTTCATTCCGAAATTATTTAAATTTATTAAATCTAACATTCAAATCAATTTAAATTTATTTATCGATTTTATTCAATATTCGTTAAGTAAATTTAACATCCAAACAATTCTTCTCAATTTCCAAGTCACTAAATCAATCACTTAAGTTAACTTCGTTGTATCAAACTTACAAATTTAATTAAATTAAATTTGTCAAATCAAATTCTTTAAATTACAATTCTTACATTAATTTCCATAAAACACCTTTATTTCTTGTTAAGAAATTCCATTTCACTTATTCTTTACATAGTTACAAACTTCAAAACTCAATTAATAAAGAAACTATATTCGAGAAATCCGATTTCACTTTAACTTACTTAAATAAATTTTCCAAAACTTAAAAGAAACCTAATTTCATTTATTAACGAAGTTCAAATTCACTTATTCAAAAGTTAAATCTCTTATCAAAAGAATTCAATTTTTATTCAATTATCAAATATTCAATCTTATTCAATTATTAAATAATTTCAATCTTAATTATTAATAATTTCAAACTTGATTATAAATTCAAACTTAATTATTAAATCATTTCAGACTTAATTCAATGAATAATTCCAAATTTAATTGTTAAAAATTCATTTCAAATCAATGTTCTTTCATCAGTTATTACATTAATATTTGTTCCAGATTTCAATATTAACATTTTCCTTTCATCAAAATTTACGTTTAAATTTTATTTCAAACCTTATTATTCAAATAAAATCTTTATTTTATTTCAAATCATTGACCAATCGGGTTTATTTAATTCTCTATCCTAAGTCAAGTTCATTTTGGGTATATATCATTTCAACCCGATTCCATTTCAATTCAAAAATCAAGGCATAACAAAGGGAACTTGCAGTGTCATAACAAGGATGGTGTCAAAGTAAATAAACAAGCAATAACAACAATCAATAACAATTCAATAATCAATCCAAATAATCTCGAAATAATCGTATTAATTCACATTGTTATTTATGCAAATTAATATAATTATTCCTAGAATCCACACTATCGTTTCGTGCAGATTTAAGATTATTACATTATGGTTTCACTTGGTGTCTATTATCAAATTACTACATCAATCATACATTCAATGGTTCAAAGTGTAATTATCACTATTCTACATGTCAATTAATTCAACAATTAAAAGGGTCATATTTAACTAATCAAATTCAACATATATGTCGATTCAAATTTTTTATTATCCTATGTCAAATACAATTGCATAATATTTATCACTTTATACATTACAATTTAACGTCCAATATAAACAACAAATAAACAATCAATTATCAACCAAACTGGATTATTATTGCATATATAACAGATAACGGTGTCAGATGTCAAAGGTGAACTGATACATAAATAACAGTGCGATAAATAACAGCAGTATATTTCAATTGTCATTCCAATTGAAATCAAATTTAATAATTAAAAGAATATTAATCGTGAGTGATTGCTCACCTTTCGAGGCCATAGATGAATGAAAACGAGATGAATTACGAATCCAAGCACGACTTTCCAAAACAAAGCTAGATTGGTACGAATTGGACGGACAAGCTGAAAATACGAATAGACGAAATAAATCTAAACTGGATCGAGGAAGATAAATAGCATAAGAAAGCTATATATACAACTTTATACTAAATATAGATAAAACGATATTCTAAAATCAAATGAATAATTAAATATATATATATATATATACATAATTTCAAAATTCATTGGTTTAGACACAACACACAAAACACGTATATACATAGTATACTTGACATAATACACATATTTAACTTTATAAACTAACTGTACATAACTTAACATTCATGACCGGTATAAGAATCTATGAATAATACTTACCGTAAACAATGCACAAGATTACTTTAATCTAGAATCTACTTTACTATACATCTTACTTTAATTAACAACTGTATTAACAACACGCACATAAAAAAAAATATACTTATACTATTGTAAACTGACCTCAAATATAATGGAATATCATAAAACTGTAAGATATCCACCAAAAGGAACAAACAGCCTGGATGACTCACGCATATTTAATATATGATAGTTTTTTTTTTAAAAAAATGCAACTACTATCTAAATTATATATTATATACCTAAATATACCCCAAGTAGACCAAAGACTCACACTCAACACAAATGAACTAAAATAAAATTTTGTACAAAAGGTATAGTAAATCAAAACCCATATATAACCAGACAGCTCAAAACAGCATTGCGAAACATATGTTTATACTTTGAATCAATAATACTCATACACTAATATAAATACAAATATATATAGGACAGCGAAAAATCAAACTTTAAACCGACATTCAATATACTTTGAAAACTTATATATTGTTGAAAATTTAAAATATTTATATAACTTATACTCTGTAAAACTAACATAAATCTTGTAACTGTTTATATCATAACCTCCAAAACTAAAATACTACAGGCGACCATTACTTACCCACATATATGCATATATTAGATGAAATGACAGACATATGAATATAAACTTTATGAAAAACTAACATATATAATTGAAACACAAAATATAGTATAAAAAAAGTACAGTTATAAACATACTCACAAACCAATGTATTTTTATACCTCGAAATTCAAGAGGGGCCGCACGCACTTAGGAAGCAGAATGGACGGTGGTCGGCATGTGGAGACGGAGAATAGTGAAGGCTTGGGTTGCAGGGGCTATGTTTGGCCGTGGGTAGGCTGCCATAGAGCGTATTAGCATGGACGTGGGCAAGGCCTCACAGTGGGTGAAGCAAGGTTAGTCCAGCGAGTGGAAGGAGAAGAGGTTCTCGGCGAGCCGAGCATGGTGAGGCAGTGGGCGCCTGGACGTGCTTGACTGCGCTAGCTGAGGAGCAGCCGCGGTGGAGGGGACGATGTAAGGACCCGATTCTTCGTCTTCCGAAAACTGACATCAATACGTTCACTATATCAACTGCCGAGTAATCGGTTGCCGAAAAACCGAACACTTAGGGTTTTAAGAAAAGGAAAGAGAAGAAGAAGAGAGAAAAGATAGAAAATAGAGAGAAAAGAAAATAGAAAATAGAACGGAAAGAAAACAGCAACTGAACAACATCAGAATCTCACAATTCGCAGCGGAACAACATATAATAAATAAATGAATAATCTTTAAACAAAGAACTATATTAGTTATTACATTTCATACCTTACATTTCATCATATCATCAGAGTGTACAACAACAAACAGTGCAGCGGAAAAAGAAATACTATATACTAGTAATACGCCATGCCATCCAGCTTGCCTCCAGCAACTCCAGAATATCCAGAATATCCTGATAAACCTTAACTCTTGACTTCCCGTGTGGAAATTGGTGGGCACCCAGAGTTTAGGAAGGAAAACAATAAACTCCGAGTCAGTCATGTGACTGGTGTGAGAACTCAAAACAGTTTATTTATCTTTAAAATCAAAATAGAGGAATATTTTTTAAAAGTTAATTCGCAATGCTTTTAAAAATGAGACTACCATAAGGCCTCCCGCACACACACACAATGCAAACGCAGAATCGGAGGAGATTTCTCCTTATGATAGTCAAAGATGCTTGATACGCATTAAAAAGACATTTGATATTATTACTAGTGCATAGTGTAGGAAAAATTTATGTCGAAAGTAGAATATAAATCTTAGCCAGCATAGACATTCCGCACTTATGCCTACTATAGCTACCATGTTCAATAGCAGGTTACCGCCACATTCCATGGCAGGTTATACAACAAAAACCGTACAAGATCGTATTGTTTCTTTGGATTTCCAACGAATGATCAGGCCAAGGAACTTCCCATTGCCACATGAGAATGCCTCTGGATGGACATCCCCGAGAACCAAACCGGATCTCTACCAACACAAGGCCGGGTTACCCCTAACTGAGTAACAACTGACCGAATATGCCATCCCCCGGTCCTTTGGGACCTTTTAACCGAGCGCTCGTAATCAATTCACACAATCATAAAGTGTTTTCAACATGAGTAGGTATCTGGGCTCCATACCATGATACCTCCCTTTTCCAGAAGGAAATGCACATATCCTAAAGGGCGCTACCCCTCATAACCTTGCCGCATCTTTCCTGTTTTGACCATTCCCGAGGTGTGAGGCTCGACGAAGTCACGTCCACAAAAACATACTTTATACAAAAGCCATGCTTTGGGTCAACAAATGATCATAGAAATGATCACCAGGATAGACGATCAAACGAATGATTCTATCACAAATGATCAACACAATGATCATTTCATAGCAACACTCAGCATGTCACATTACCAAATTGGGAATATATCGCTGATAACCTTCAACTACATAACCTCTGAGCTCGTACGTCTCAGAGAAGGGTGTTAAGCTAAAAGAATAAATTCTCCGCCACCAACAGAAATATATTTGAAAGAAATCGGCTTTACATCTCAATTTGTAATGTCAGACATACAGTCCATACAAGTCTGTTCCGGGCTCGAACAGAACCGAAGGCACTTCTTACGAAGCCCTTGCAATCCGGGTATTCACAAACCCGATCGAATTTCCCATCACTTAGGGAATCTCTATACCAGGAGCTACCCAGTGCAGAGACAATCGATAGGTCATCCTATCGCTTTCGCAAATACCCGGTCTTCATCACCGGTGTTCAATGCTATCCATTACGTCGTATCACTATTCGGAATGGGTAATCCAAATAACGAGCGCAATAATTTAAAAATAAGTGTAACATTCAAATTCAGCAAATCACAACAAATACCTTTCAAAGGTAAATATTGATAGTCGGTTATTGAACTATCAATGGATATGCACAACATCACCAGATTCCAAATAATTTTTCGAATTATTTATTTCCCAAAGATATCTTTACAAGATAAATAATTTTCACACTTCAAAAATAAATCAATATTTATTTTTAAACAAGTTCCCCTTTCTTTTATAAATTCCATAGTGAATTTACATTCCAAAATATCCATGCATATACGATTTCAATTATTCATTTCAATTTATCTTCAAAAAGATAAATTCTCAAAATATTCACTTTATATTGGAAAACATTTCCATACTTATTTATTCATAAGTAATTCACAAATTTTATTTATTTTCAACACTTGGAAAATATTCAATATACTTAAATCGAAATTAAGTATATATTTCATTCTTTAAGGAAATCATTCTTTTAACCATATTTATTTGGGTCAAAACGAATGTTGCGTAAAACATCGTTACGACAACCCAAAATCACTAGTATAGGGATTCGAAATTGAAATAGATATATAAATCCCAATACTATACAAAACATTTCCTTTCGGAAATCATTTACTATAACAACAGTGTTATAGTCCACCATTTCCTTTTATTTCTCGAAACGTCTATTTCAACAATAGATGTTGAAATCTATGGTTTCGAATCTCAACACATTTTAAAACATCGTTAGATCGTTTTAATTCTATTTAAAACATCAAATCTAAACATTTTCTTTAACATATTATTCACTATTCAAAAACGTGAATATACTACGTTAATCAATTTCATCCTTTCTATACAATTTATTTTAAAGGATTATTCACTGTCTAAAACGTGAATATAACTTCATAAATAAGTTATAAAAATTAACTTATCAAAATAAGTCGTTTGCGAATTTATAAAACAACGTTTATAAATTCCATTTCTATTTATTTTATAACAACTTCCTTTTATAAATTCCTTTATTAACCTATTCGATTTATAACTCAATTATAAACTAAAGGTTCATATTATAAGTCAAATACTTATAATTTATTTGTTTACAAAATCGTTCCTTTAAACTTCACAATTATAAATTTTATAATTTATAAGATTCAATTATTTATCCAAATCTATTCTTTCAGTAACTTTATAAATTTTATAAACCTACTGCTTATAAAATTCCATTCCCTTATGCAATCCATTTTCACTTCATCCAAACACTTATAAAAACTCGTTTTATAATTCAAATATTTTCATTTATAAATTATCAATTTATAAATCTTTTTATATAAATCAATTTATATTATACTTTTAAAACATCTTTAATCTCCTTTATAATTTCATCATTCTGATTTATAAAATAATTAAATTTCATAAATCCTATATTTAAACTTTTCACAATAATTTCAAAAATCCCGATTTAACTATTTTATAAAATCATTAGCCTCATATTTTCAAAAATCAGTTTTTAACTATATTTCTCAAAAATATAATTTTTTTATAACATTAAAAATTATAATGTTTATTTATTTAAAATGGATAAATTTCCAAAAAATATTTTATAAACGTATACTTTCAAAAATCACTTTGAAATCCCTTTTAAAACTCCAAAATTTGGTCCAATGATGCTACATACCAAATAGTCAATCACGACAACAACGATATCATATATCGATATGATAATCCATCAAATATCAAAATATCTGAAATCAAATAAAAACTGTTGAGGAATCCAGTTGGATCCCTCCAACCTGTTTTCCTGCATCCACAAACATTAGCACAATACCAATTTCGCTCCAGTACGAAATTATCGCGGTATATGGGATTTAAAATATTATCCGCTTAATAGACAGCGCAATAGGGTCTCATCCGCTATACAAATGCGGGAAATCAATAACTCCAATATATACATATGCCAATATATATATATATTGCTATTATATATAATACCAATTTCACTGTTTATGAAATATTCGCGGTATATGTTTTTAATAAATAACATCCGCTTACTAACGGCGCATAATGTCTATTTTAACAATCAATAGATAACAATCATCATTCAAACATGCATTCAAGTATTTTAAATCTAACTATTTAAAATAATATCGAAACCGATTCGATTGAGTGAGAAGTTCTCACCTTGATTTCAATTTCGTTTTAGCGATTTATTTCGAATGAAATTAAACGGACGTTTAATTTTACCCGAAATTCTCACTAACTCCAAACGACTCCAATCCAATTCCATCGCGTAGTGCTCGTCCATACGATTCCAATGCAACTGGTTTCGCGCGTTTTCGACCTCGTATGAAAAAGATATCAATTTTTGAAGTTTACACGAATTTTTTTATAACAAATTACAACAACTTTTAATTAATTTTAAACCTATTCATTTACAGCCGCATGATCCCAGATCCAACGCCTCACCCCTCTCCTTCCCAAACGCGCACGCCTATAGGAAATACACGCAATTACCGAACCCATAAACTTTGATATTAGGGTTTGAATTTGCACCACCATCTCTCAACGATAATTCGATCAGGAACTTGCATTCGAAAGCTCTTGCTCCCTCCTACACTCGGCCAAAGTGGCACAAGGCTCGGCCTCACCATCACACAGGAATGTCGTGCGCAACCCAAGGCCGATGGCCCCCCATATCTCCCTCCACGTTGCTTCGTTTTACATCACAACCGTTCAGATTGTAGCTCTCACTTCCCTCTCCAACCTTCATGTTGAAAGATTGTTGAATTAATGCTCGGATTTGAAGATTTGGAGGGAGGAATGTTACAAGATTCTGGCCATTCATATGAGGGGGGCGGCTGCAGTTCAAAACCCTAGCTTTTTTTTTATTTTATTTGTGAAAGGTTAAGGGTCTATTTATAGAAAAACGAACGACACTATTCATTCCAGAAATTCCGAACTCCGATTTACGCGCCGTAACCAGCGTTTCTAGGGTTTACCCCGCGTTCTGGACACAATGGAATAGGTTTCGGAAGCTAATTCGGTCATCTGTGTGAGTTATGGCAATAAACGTTCAATTTGAATTAAACTGATTTAAACAATTTTCTAGGCGTTTTAATTTGTACCGGACAAACGGTAAATCCGATTGACACGAAATTTGAAACCTTACAATAATATCACATTACGGATCCGATGAAACTGGTTTCGTCGAAATCCGAGACTGTTTGAAAAATGGCTATTTTAACTCGCTAAATTAATATTAAAAACAATTCGATGCGTTTCGAGCTGCCACGATCAAACGATAACTCCGATTGCTACGAAAATTGAAATCCGGTAATAACTAACTATTACGGATCCAATGGAACAGGTTTTTTTCAATTCTGAGACTGTTCAAAAATTGACTATTTTCACTAGTCGATTTAATATTAAAATATTCAATTTTCACAAATAAACTTTTAATTTGATTTTAAAAGTTCTAAAATATCGTTCTAACTCCAACATGATAAAACAAAATTTTACAAATCATTTTCAATCATATTTAACTCAATTTTCAATTATTTCCATAATTTAACATATTAAATTATCGATTTAATTATTCAATTAAATCCAATTATTTAAATAAAAATTTATTCGACTTATAAATTCTCTTATTAATATTTAAAATTAATTAAATATTCAAATTTTAATTAAATAAAATTCTGGGTCGTTACAGACGAGGTGGCAGCTGCGAAGAAGTTTGGGTGGGAAGGCACGGCGGCTAACGCTTGAGGTGGGCGGAGCCGAGGGGGAGGAAGAAGCGTGGAAGTGTGGTGGTAGGTTATTGAGGCAGTGACGATGGTGGCGAGCTTGCGTGCATGTATTAGCTGGGTGAACATATACATGCGCACGGCATGTATTTTTCTTTCATTTCATTTTTTTTTTTTTGGTGTCTGAAACGAAGGGAGAAAGAAGAAGAATGAGTGGAGGATGTTTGAACAAAGAGGCCATATAGTAGTAACCCTCAGGTTAAGAAAATTTTCAATAGAAATATAAGTGTCAGAGAGAAGAAAATAAATGTTTGAAGCACGAAAGGTCATGTGAACAGCTTTAGATTGAACGTATGGAAAAGCAAAGGTCACAGTCAATTCAGATACACAGTTTAAAGTAATTGATTATTGCTTGGCGGACCCGGTTCACATTTGAAACGCAAAAGAAAACAAAAGGTCACGGATCTGGTACCGATACGGGTGACCGTTTCGCTGTTTCCGTGGCGTAACGGATTTCAAATCATGCAAATGACTATACCGTGGTGATCAGCACGGTGAGACGATCAAAACGGTATATAGATATTAGTGGTATGATTGAAAAAAATTCGAAATTTTCTACTGAAGGAAAATGCAGTAAACGTCGAAAAATAAGGACGACGGAGCAAAAGAAGTCCGAATTTGGAAAAACGAAAAATGACGTCTTGCTCAGAAGACGATTTAGAATTTTTCTATGTAAAAATATTTAGGTTTCGAAAACGGTTTATTTTCATCGATTACTAACTGATTTAGGTTGAAGCGAATTTACGCATGAAATGAACTTTCATATTTTCGGACGAAAATTTACCAGTTGCTATGTTTAATTAGACGCATTCCAAATATGAAGTTTGAATAGCATCGGAATTCGTTTGTGAAAATTTGAAATTCTACACTAAATAAGCAATTTTAAAAATTTTAAACTGGGTCTGAATTTCAGGGTCGTTACATCAATATAGCCCTTTGGTTCATTTATATTAACTACAGCATTTACAAATGTTGTAATATCTTTTACTTTAGAAATAATAGCATTTCAAAATGTTGTTAATTAAATTCCAAATATTAACTATACTTTCACAAACAATTCAATTTTTATTTAAACCATTTCGGCTTATAAAATCATATATTTTAACATTTATAACCATCATTTAATTTTCCTTAAATTCATGATTTTATAAAGTTAAATTTCCATTCAAAAATCAATATTTAATAATAATTCACTTATTAAATTCCAACATTCAATTTTAAATTCATTAAATTAAATTTTAATTTAACACTTAATTTTAAATTTCCAAATATAACTTAATTTCATTTTATTTACTTAAATTAAAATTCACTTTTAAGCCAAATTCATAAATTTCCAATTTTAGTTATATTTCAAAATTCCAACTTAAATAATCATTCATTTAACATTTTAACTTTATTCAAAAAAATCATTAATATATTGTAAATATTTTTAAATTCATTTTAATCCAAATTATCATAAATTTATCATAATTTCATATTTAATTTAGATTCCAATTATCACCAAATTAAAATTTCCAAAATAACATACATTCAGATTTTCTAGCTTTTTCATTAATTTATCTCACTTATAAATTTTCAGAAAATCCATAATACTTTACAAAAATCATTTTTAATTAAATTTAAATCAAATAATATAATATTTACATTTTTAAAATATTTTAAAAATTTTAGAAAACATATTTAACTACGGGTCTGTATATATAATTTTCTATGCTAGGTAAAGTGATACGGGTAACATATCATTTCAAGCCGTAATTTACAAAGAAAACCCGGGTTTTATCATTTCAAACGCGCAGTCCCAAGTAAATGAATTAATCTGAAAATTGTTCATGCCTATCATTTCAACCCTAACGATATTCCTCTATTCTAAAGTCCGTTTGGGTATGTATCATTTCAACCCATAGTGATTCAAATCTAAAGGGAACTTGGAGTGTGATAAGCTAATATAAACAACAGAACAACATAATATAACCGTAACATATGATATAGCAGGTGTTTAAGCATGGGTTAACATCGTATAATCATAGCATAGCAGATATAATATGGTTATGCATTATACAGATTAACGAGTGGTCAATTTACTAGTTATACAGGTACGCATTGTCTGGTGAGAATAACTCACAGGTTTGTGCTGGAGACACAACAACGAATGCACAAAAGAGATCCACACAAGCACGATAGCACGACAAGATACAAGTGAGAGAGCCAAAGTATCAATTTCCTTGAAAATAAATCAAACAAAACAATACAATACACATAAGCTTTCAAATTCAAATACGATTAAATTTAGCTGTAAATAACTGCACAAATCAAAGCAGAATTGCTTCGCACTTGTTTCCAACACAAACAGGTTTGGTCATAAGTGAAGTACAAGGCTAAAGGAAGGTTTTTGGATCATGTTTGGGTTGGATATGGTCATCCTAACATAGGTTAACATGGTGCAAAAGTGTGGAAATGGGAAACTACACTAAACAATCAACATACATGGATTTCATGCCAAGGCTAGGCTCGGCCAAGGCCATAAGGGTCACGACCTTCACTAGAGCAGCCAAGGGGATGACATGGCAGAGTATTCAGGTGGAGCTAAAGGTGGTGGAGGTGGAGATGGTAGCGGCTATGGGGTGTGGAAGGTGGTGGAAGTGGATGTAGTTCAGCTATAAGAAGAATGATGGAGTTTTGGTGCATTTAGGTGAAAGATCATCAACAAGGAGGCTAGGCTTGGGGTTTGGCCAGAGAGGAAGTGGTGATGGTGATGTTCTCGGGTGGTGGTGGAGGTAGCAGGGCAGGTGGTGGAGCATGGCCGACCTAGAGATGAAGAAGAACAAGTGCAAAACTAAATCAAAGAAGAATAAAAGTAAAAACAAAGAAGTTTACCCAAACTTTTCTCAAAAGCAATGGATGATTTTTTTTTCTTCATGAATGAGAAAAAAAGAATGTACGCGAATGGGAAATAGAGTAGGTGGCTGAAGATAGTGAAGTGGTATGGCCAATTGATGAAAAGAAATATTGAAAATGTGAAAAGGTAGGAATATAAAAAGGCTTAGGAGATAAAAAGTCATAACCTTTTTAAATTTCTTTAATTTTCTATATATAAGTTCAAATAACTGAAAATAAATATAAATTCAGTTTAAATTCGCAAATGTAACAAAAATATAAATAAATAATTATTAATTATATATGGTTAAAATAAGAAAATAGCACAGAAAATGCAAACTAGTCTAGAAAATTTGAAAATAAACAGAATAAACTTTGGAAAAATTATATGTACATGGGAAATATTTAAAATAAAGATAATAAAATAAAATAAAAATGCATTCATAAAAATAAATAAATAAATTTTAATTAAAATATAATTTAAATGAAGAAAATAGCAGAAAATTAGGAAATAGCCTTTAAAAATAGGAAATAATAGCGGTAAATTTTGGAAAAATTCCGACATCATTTTAAAATGTTTTAAAAATAAAATATATATCTAACATATTGTATTATACATATTATAACATGATATTACAAATAAAATATTATTTATCTAATTTAAAATAGACAATTTTATTAAATAAATCAATTTACATACAATATTGTAAAAAACACAATTTTCACAGTACAAATGGGATTTCAACAAAACGAAAAGTAGTATTCTTGAAATTTAATATATTTTCGTAATAAAATATAAAATTAAAATTTTTATATATTTAAATTTAAAATTTAAAAATCAAAGTTTGACCAGATTGACCAAAAATCCACATTTATGAAAATATCCTATTTATTCAAGTTTGAAATTATAATTCACATAAAGATCAAAATATACTCTTAAATAACAAATTCATTTTAATAAATATAATAAAGTTTTTAAATCAGGAGTTTCAATTTAAATAATTAAAATTAAAAATTAAAATAATCACAAAATACTCGGTTGTTACACTCTCCCCCACTCAAATCTTTTCGTCCTCGAAAAGAATGATCAAGGAAAATAAGGAAAAGCAAGATAGAAAAAACAAATAGTACCTGAAAAAACAATTCCGGATTCGAAGCATAAATGCTCTCCTCCGTTTCCCAGGTACAATCTTGATCATCAGTACCCCATCGCACTTCGATCAAACTAACAGATTTCTTTCTTAGCTGCTTCGTACCTCTGTCGACAATATGAAGTGGCTTACTCTCGACAGTCAGATTAGACTCAATATTCCAACCATCAAGAGCAGATGGTCGAACAAAAAAGATACCAGAGAAGATGTGAGACGTGGAATACATCAAGCACTCTAGAATGCTTATTGGGCAAATCCAAACGATAAGCCAAAGAACCAATTCTTCCCACAATGCGGAAAGGACCCACGAAAAGTAAGAAGAAGGTAGGAATAGCTAGAAGGGGAAATAAATTGAAAGACAAGGATGAACTATTATTTTAAAACCATCTAAATTTCAATTTAAAATTTTATATTTAACATTTTATAATATGATGAATTATCATTTGATTCAATTTTAATAGTTCGAAGTAAACAATATTTTAAAGCATTTTAAATTATTTAGAAAAGTAAAATAAATGATCAAAATATCCTTTATATAATACTTTACCAAAATACTTTTATAACTTAATATCTTAATAAGTTTACTTTCGTTCCTACAGACTCTGGCCATGCGTTGATCAGGCGCAAAGCTAGAATTCTCCAGGTACTTAGTAGACTTATTTCAACACCCAGTGAAAATACTTGAAAAACTTTAAAAAACAGATGTGGAAAGTACAATCCAAACAAAACAACCAAACCGAAACATGTCGATCATGAATCGCGGATACACAATGGTTACGCCTGGATCCCCCAAAAAACATCCGTACTCGTAGGCCGACTACTGCAGCCCTGCGATTACGCCATGAAGACTGGTAGTATCGAAGATACACAATGGTTACGCCTGGATCCCCCAGGAAACATCTGTACCCTTAGGCTCTCGCAGCCCCTACAGATTACGCTACCAAGCGACCTAATAAATCACAGATACACAATGGTTACACCTGGATCCTCCAGGAAACATCCGTACCCTTAGACTCTCGCAGCCCCTGTGGATTACGCTATGCAGCCACACTCGTAAGACTACGGAGATCGTCGTGGAATTCGATGGACACTCGAGTATCATATCCGAAAAACCCAAATCAGATAGAGAATAATATTGATAGAATGAATCCACAGTGTGGCCACAAAGCGAATATCAAGCAGAAAGCACTTTCCATATCTTTACTTCGAAAATATGTATCATATAGTACCTTTCAGAATCACTTTCAAATATCATACTTATATAAAGTCCATTATATATAAGATTTCATTTTCAAATCAAATACTTTCCAAAACCAATAGTATATCGAATCACCCTTATATAGACTTCAATTATACAAGATTTCAATTTACAAATTGAGTACCCTTACAAATCAATAGTTTCAAATCACTTCATACTTATACAAATCAATTTTATATAAGTTCGATAACTCCCAAATTAAAGTATTTAAATAAACAAGGTTCCCAATTTCAAACCATTTCAATATCAATTCTGTTTCAAAATCATATATGCTTTCACCAAATCATTTCTTCCTAATTACATATTTTTAGTTTCAAAGTTTCTTAAACAATAGATTTAGAAAATAATCCAAATTTCCAAATCAACAAAATTTAGGTCAAACAAATTCATTTCCATTTCAAACATATACTCACTTTCAAAAATCGTAATACTTTCAAAGTTATAAATCTTTCGAAACCAAAATACTTGAAATCATTACACTTTGAAAATCATAACTTTTCGAAATCGTACATTTGAAATCATAAAACACTCCTTTAATTCTTTACATTTCACAAATTTATTCAATTTAAACCCAAATCTAGAATTTCCAACTTTAATTCAATTCAAATCAAACTAAACTTATATTCTTTATCAAATACCCTATACCTTTCAAAATTTCTTAGTTTTGAAAAGTTAACCTCGATTTGGAAGTGCTCAAACCTTCAAAATAGTCGAAGAAACAATATTTTCAAATCCAAGAGTTGGAAATTATCAACAAATCAGTAAACCAATTCCAAAAGATAGGGTTATACCAAAACAAATCTGAATCTCGAGGACTTAACACCGGCTTACTTTTAAATCATTTCAAATACACACACACACACACACATCTTTCGAACATCAAACCATACTTCAAAATCTAAAATCTAAAATTTGGTTTCACAAAATCACTCGCATAACAAAGCTACTAGAGTGGCCTCTCCCTCACTCAGAAACTCGAAAATCAATGTTGATGATGCATGCATTCATCACCGAAATTATTTTCCAATGACATAAGTGGGTTCTGGACTTTTATTTTCTTGAAACTTCTTTGAAATCTCTTCGAAATCATTGGAATTCATTCGAATACATTTGAAACTTTTTATTCAGAAAATATCTTTAAATCATATTATTATTATATATTTTTCAAAATCTTAAAATCGATTTCAAAACACCGGAGTTCGATTCCTAAAAATTCAAATTCAAAACCCTTCAGTTATAAATCATTTTATATAAGTCGAATTCTTATAAATTTTCAAAATTTCAAATCCTTTCGAAACTTCAACTTCTCATTTTCAAAAGATGTAAAATCCTTATATAAAATATTTCACTTTATATACAAAATAGGGTCATCCTTATCAAAATAATAATTTCGATGTATGTACAAATTCAGAATACAATCAAACACAAATTTCCAAAGAATGATTCAAGGATGGATTTCAGAACAAACAGAGATTCGTATTTAGAGGAATCTAATCAAATAGAATTCTAGTTCGAAGATAAGCTCGAACAAAGATGAGATAATTTAATTTCTCAATAGAAGATAAATAAGCCTATATTAATCGTAGGCGACCTTAACCAGTCAACCGTGACTTCAGGAATATATCCAACGCGGAAATCTAAGGCAAATCGACCTTCGATCGCCAGAGATAGAATCTAGATAGAGCAGGAGATAGATAGCATCGTAAATCAAGGATACAGAAATCTTCAGTTAATCAATGCCAATTGTAAAGGAGTTTCACCCCTTTACCAATCATTCAAAGATTTACGGAACCACCGATCTTTAGAGAGGTCATTCCAAAGTGGAGTTATGGAATGCCCCAAAAATAAAAAGGATAAAATAGGGAAGACAAGACTGGATTTCAAAACAATTGGGAGCGTTCCAAAGTTCAAGGAATCCTAATCGATAAGAATCCTAATCAAGAGATTTCTAACAAGGTGGATACCGAAGGAATGAAGTTTAGAAAATCTTGATTTCAAAGTAAGAAAAATTTTAAACCAAAATAATCTTTGAAAATCTTTAAAAATCATTTGGAAATCATTTTATACTTCTAAAATACGTTCTCGCACAAAGAAAGGATTCTGAGATTGATTTCACTCATTCTAGGGTATTTCTATCTTATCTCTAATGAGTTTTTGCTCCACAGGCTAAGGTTTGCCTAAAACCAAAGCTCTAATACCAACTGTAACAACCCGATATTTTCATCCATTCGCATCCACACATGTCTGACTTGAATTGCTCAAAATACCGCATTGTAAATATATTTGGAGCAAATGAAATACAATCACAAAATCATAGATACAGAACAATCAGAATAACTTGCAGCGGGATATAAAAATAACATATTAGTTCATGAAGCTACTATAACAGGGTCTCAAAACATAGTACATAATATCATTCTGGAAAACCATATACAATAGAAATCTCAAATATATAGAAGTTCACTAATACATGAGATAAAACTACAAGAGCTGAAACAGAAATAGGTATAAATGTAGATAAGCAAAAACTCCAGCAAAGTCCAGCTCCAGAAAGAGAATCCAAAGCTGTGAATACTCAGGCTGACCCGAGCGTAAAGTAAAACAAAAAACACTCGTGTCAGGACATGTGTACTTATATAATGTAAACCAACTCAAGTGAACTGTAGAAGAAATGCACAATAACTTAAAGGATGCTTCGGATTGCACATCCTTTAAGGATCAGTTAAACTATAAATTAAATACATCCCGTGGTTAAAATTTCAAAATGGTATTTTATAATTCAAAATCAAATATCATTTCAAAATTTAAAAAAGTCCATTTCAAAATATCAAAATATCGTATCTTCCAAACCACATTCATTTATTTAAAATACCATTTCAACACAAATTTTAAATAATTTATATTTCAAAACAAATTACTTCATTTTATATCAAAA
Source organism: Allium cepa (assembly GCA_030765085.1). NCBI lineage: Eukaryota > Viridiplantae > Streptophyta > Magnoliopsida > Asparagales > Amaryllidaceae > Allium > Allium cepa. The sequence goes on along the minus strand of CM060940.1, from coordinate 43,197,042 downwards.
AATTGAAGTTATTATATTAAATTATTAAATTTCCAAAATTTTAATCTTTCAAAACTCACTAATTCACTTAAATTTATTAAAACAATGAAAACTCAATTTTCGCAACATTTAGAAAAATGCTACGGAAAGTTACTTTTAAAACAATTCAATTTAACAAAAGACAACATTCAAAAATGTTGTAATAGGATTAAATTAATTTAAATAGAACCTTAGTTAAATTCAACAATTATAGCACTTACAAAGTACTATAATAGCATTTAATTCAATTTAGCCTTTTGGTTCATTTATATTAACTACAGCATTTACAAATGCTGTAATATCCTTTACTTTAAAAATAATAGCATTTCAAAAAGCTGTTAATTAAATTCCAAATATTCACTATACTTTCACAAACCACTCAATTTTTATTTAAACCATTTCAACTTATAAAATCATATATTTTAACATTTATAACCATCATTTAATTTTCCTTAAATTCATGATTTTATAAAGTTAAATTTCCAATCAAAAATCAATATTTAATAATAATTCACTTATTAAATTCCAACATTCAATTTTAAATTCATTAAATTAAATTTTAGCTTAACACTTAAGTTTAAATTTCCAAATATAACTTAATTTCATTTTATTACTTAACTTAAAATTCACTTTTAAGCCAAATTCATAATTTTCAATTTTAGTTATATTTCAAAATTCCAACTTAAATATTCATTCATTTAACATTTTAACTTTACTCAAAAAAATCATTAATATATTATAAAATCATTTTTAAATTCGTTTTAATCCAAATTATCATAAATTTATCAAAATTTCGTATTTAATTTAAATTCCAGTTATCACCAAATTAAAATTTCCAAAATAATTTACATTCAGATTTTCTAGCTTTTTCATTAATTTATCTCACTTATAAATTTTCAGAAAATCAATAATACTTTACAAAAATCATTTTTAATTAAGTTTAAATCAAAATATTATAATATTACATTTCCAAAATATTTTAAAAAGTTTAGAAAACATATTTTAACTACGGGTCTGTATATAATTTTCTACGCTAGGTAAAGTGATACGGGTAATATATCATTTCAACCCGTAATTTACGAAGAAAACCCGGGTTTTATCATTTCGAACGCGCAGTCCCAAGTAAACGAAATAATTTGAAATCGTTTAGGCCTATCATTTCATCCCATAACGATTTTCCCTATTCTAAAGTCCGTTCGTGTATGTATCATTTCAACCCATAGTGATTCAAATCTAAAGAGAACTTGCAGTGTGATAAGCTAATATAAATAACAGAACAACATTAACCGTAACATATGATATAGCAGGTGTTTAAGCATGGATGAACATCATATAATCATAGCATAGAAGATATAATATGGTTATGCATTATACAGATTCACGAGTGGTCAATTTACTAGTTATATAGGTACACATTGTCTGGTGAGAATAACTCATAGGTTTGAGCTGGAGACACAACAACGAATGCACAAAAGAGATCCACACAAGCACGATAGCATGAGGGCGTCCTTATAAGAATTCACGATGATGTCATTAAGAGAAGTGCTCAAAAATTGTGAAACCTTCTACTTGGCCTCAGAAATGGTTTTGATGGCCATAGTTAAAGAATTTTTCTTCTTATCTAACTTCTTGAAAAGAGTGCATTTCTTTTTGAAAGAAGATCGTTTAGCAATCATCCGGGACTTTTCTTCCTCCGACTCTTTTAGTGTCATTTTAAAGCCAAATTATCATCAACTAAGACTTGTTTCGCCTTCCTTTCCTCAAAAATGGTGTATTCCGATTGAGCAAGGGAAGTGCACAACCATTCTTGTTCCCTCACTGCTTTATCTTTAGCAACAGAGAGGGAAGTAATCAGGTTATTCAGGGTTGAGACTTCTTCTTGAAGCTTAGACGTCTCAGTTGAAGACTTTGAAGCACTTTCCTCGAGGGTGTACCAGCTTTTATAAATCTGAAAGGAAAAGTAGGACATGAGTCAAAATTCAATATGAAATAGTAATAAGAAGGTCAAACAGTATGAAACATACCAAAATTTGTCGTCCAATTAGAGATCGACAATGACTTATCGGGTCAGGCACAGAGGAAGGTGGTTGAATAGAGATAAATGAAGGAGAATTCAAAATTGATTGTACCATTATCTCAAAATTATTCAAAGAAACCAGTGATGGGGGTCTAGATGGGTTCAACCCCCGAGAGGGAGTTGAAGTGCCCAAATCCTTTTGCATCTGTTCGATGACGCTAGGAGAATCGGACACAACAATGTGGGACATGAGGTCGTCTTTTAAAAGAGTTATTTTGGATTGGTCAACAGAAGCCTCAAGAGTAGGACCTTCTAGAGTTTTACCCACATCAACAATTTCACCCAATTTTGGAGGAAGAGAAGACTGGACATTTGTTATTTTAGTTTTCTTCTGAGAAAGGCATGCTGTAGTTAGCTCGCTCAATTTTCTTTTAGCAATCATCCTCGACCGAATGATGACCTAGGTCAAAGCTGAAGCGTTGTATTCAGAAGTTGGATGGATTGGATCTCTTATGATTAATTCAGCTTTAGGAGCAACTGTTAAAATCCAAAATGCAAAAGTTAGTAAAGCAATCTAAGGAGTAACACGACGGTAAATTACAAATGCTACATTTAAGCTTACCGGGTTGGTCCAGACAAATTGAAGACAAAGGAGAATTTTTTTTAGGATCATCCAAGGAGAGGAACCGCTCGCTCTTAGAAGTGTGTTGGACAAGAGGGTGTTGTCCAAGAACTCTTTGACCTGCTGGGAGGAGGGAATGTTTTTTAAGATTACTTGGCGTCAATAATGTAAGCCTGTTTTCGATACTATCGGAAGAAGCAGTTAACAACTTCATGATTCTCTTCGCTTCATCATCGAGATCTTTAGGAGTAGGACCTAATAAGAAAATGTAATTTAAAAAAAAAGAAGATAATTCAATGAAAATGAAAACAATGATCAACTTACAAGGAGAAGAGAAAACTCCACTAATATTTTAAAAACATTTGACATTCAAGAATTATGTTTCCTAATCTCTAAACTTGTTACCCCCTCAGTAATTAACTTCTTGTGTAGGTTAGCCCTGAAGATCTAGCTATTCAAGTTGTTGAGCTTAACAAGACGCATAAATAATTTAGAATTTCAGCAGTTAGCGATGGAAGGCCTGACTCTAAGGTCATAAGCTCTAAGGAGACAAGATATGTATATACATTTGAAGATAATTGAATTGGGGTATGCCAAGGTGACTCAAGAATCTTTAAGGAATCAGGGATGGAATAAAATCACCATGTCAAATGTGAATGGAAGTGTAAGCAAACTATCCTTCAAAAGGACTCTGAATAGTGTCATTTTCACTAGATGGAATGGCTTTTACTCCAGTGACTCCGAAGTTGTTAAGGATTGCGTCGACTTCGTCTTGAGTAGCTATAAGAGAATGCCTCGAATTTGCTTCGACCATCTTTGGAGAAGACTCTAATTCTAAAGCCATACCTTTTTAGTTTTCTTAGAAGTCCTTTTCAAACTCATGATCCTGCCAGATGAAATCATTTTATTAAAGTTATAATTTATTTCATTATCAACACCTTTCGAAGATGTCAAAAGCCCATTGTAATGATTTAGATATCCATTAAGGCATATACTTCAATACCTTTGAAAGGTTGTTAAAGTCAATAAGAATCATGAGATTCATCAAGCTTTTGATAGTGATGAAAGGGAAAATAGAACACATACAACTAAACATACCCTTCGACAACGTCGAAAGCCCGGAAAAGTCTTACTATTAATAGGTGCAACGATCCCATAATACTGATTTGAATATATATATATATATATATATATATATATATTATTTGAACTATTAACAACAATCCTCAATCAAGCCAAATAAACTCTTTGACAACGTCGGAACCCAAATATTTTAATTTACTAGAAAAAATGAATATGAATATTGTCGGAACGCTATACTCTCATTAAGTTAATAGACTTGGAGCAAGGTGATTTTAATACAAATGAAAGGGCCAAAGGAAGTTTCGATAATGTGTTTATTGAGAAAATGGTAGTTATGTTCCCATTGACTATAACGGGTCTCGAACAAGTCGTAAGGGAAAGGCAGAGTTTGAAAGCATGCAAATGACCAGGCTTGTCTCAATTTTGGAGGTTTCGATCAAGTCAAAAGGCTAGATAAGGTTTTCTACTGTAACAAAAATGTATTATTCTCAATCCAATTGGTGGTAAGAGATACGAATTCCTAACTTTTAACAACTTTTAGAGCAGATTAAAATTGGACATGGTCTACCCAAAATAAAATTCAATATCAAATCAAATTCACCTTTTATGTACATTGAGTTTTGAATCCTTTCGAAGATAATTGGGCCTTCGAAGAGATATATAGTGTAGCCACTAAATTGAACTCTTCAAGATGGCTTCTTCAAAAGGTGTTAGAATACATCTGGACATACATTAGCTTTCGGAGAAGTCCATCTCATGATGGCAACATCAACCCCTTCGAAAGGATCCATTTAAAGTGGATACTTGACTTCCTTTCGACCCCTCTAAAAGTGGTTAGAAAATGAAGTGGAGTTAGTCACATTAAACCCTTATTGATCTATACAATTCAACCTTCTCTTTGAAGTCACCAGGAAGGAATTCCTTCCTGGTTCACTTTCAATCTAATGCTTCTTAGATGATGACAGCAGTATAAATTCAAGCTTGAATTCGCATCTACCAACAACAAAAACCCTAACATTAGCAGTTTCAAGCTCGGACCATAATTGGCTCCATAAATTAATCAAAATCAAAAAGGAAAAAGGTTTCCTTTTAAGCTAAACAGAATTGAACATAATAGAATTCAAGTCTATATTTGCGTACAACAATGGCAAATAACCCCAAATTTGACAAATTCATGTTCAAAACCCAAAATTGATATCATACGTTAATCAAATCAGCATAAAAATGAATTTAAAGATAATTTTACATGAATAATAAACTTAAATCATTTTCAAATATCAAAATAGTAACACGAATTCGAACCCTAAGAATTTGAAGTTGAGGTCAAACGTGATAAATCGGTTTGTAATATAAAACAATGAGTGTGTACCTCGAATCCGAACTTGTGTCTGCTTAAAGTAGGAATTTAGTAAGAAATTGAAATTTTGATTCTTGCTTTGATTTTTTAGTTGTAGGTAAATGAAAAAGGGAAGAAGGAAGCATAACTTATAAGAAAAGCAAATGCAAAGAATAAAACATTTGATCAAATTTAAATAAACGGCCAAGATCTATGTGAGTATATGGAAAGGCAGGAAATTTCTATGCTGATATAAAGGTAGGGCATCAAAACTATTGATTTGCAAAGTCAAAGAGCATCCCTGGGGCGGGGGAAAATGTTATCATCAAAAAACCATTCCAACTTGATCGAAACCTTAAAAAATAAGAAGGAGGGTCCATGAAGAATGATTATAATAGCAAGACCTTTCAAAAGAGTCGAAGGGATGCTTCTAAAAATATTGGATGAGTAATGTACTTTCGAAGAAGTCGAAACGGGACTGGAATACCCTTTCGCTAATTAATTACCTTTCGAAATGGTTGCTTCCTCATGCAAAGAGGTGTTTTGAATATATTAAAGGCACCTTTCAAATGCAATAAATTATAAGCATCCACCTAAGCGCCAGACCTTCCAAAGCAGTGGGTTTCGCCATCAATTACCTTCCGTAGAAGAACATTTGGACGGAGTTACTCTTTCCAAAACATAGATTTGCCTTTCGAATTGGTTGAAACCATAAACAATTATAAAGGAAAGATTACATGATTTCAATAATAAGGATTGGGGTTCCGCATTAATAAACAAGGATTGCATTCAAAATCTACCTTCCACATTAAAGCCTTCTACTGTACTCCAACTCATTCAAAGCCCGAACGATTACACCTTTCGACATTGTCGAAATTCCGTATCTTTTCCTACTTGCAGCAACATATCAACAATAAAGTGGAGGGCGCATCTATACCTTTCTATGATGTCGAAAGCACTCGATTTCCATTCAAAAGCAAAATTGGAAGGGCATCCAAAATTAGTAGCAATGAAAGGTATTCAAGGCACCCTTTCGACCAAGTTGAAAGGATTGATTCGATAGGGTCCAAACCGCACCTATAAATAAGCCCTAGGGGTATTTTTTTTTGGAATCTGACTTCATTCACTCAATACATGTTCTTTCTTGAATTTGTAAACCCTAATCTTTATATTAAGTTGGGATTTTACTCCTTTGTAAAAACGAGGCTTCTTATATTCAAGAAAATTATTATTAAAGCAAGTGTATGGAATTTCCAAATATATTGATTGATCTATTTCTCCTATACGGTTCTAGTTATGAATTACTTGCATCAATGTCAACCGAAAGGTTACCTTTCAAAGGTGTAGGAACACATTGAGTCATCAAATCCTTAGATCCATTAAGTCGTATCGTTTAATCATCTCAACCACTTCGAAAGAAGGTTTCGAAAGAAGCCTAAGCTAATTCAACTAGTTTGAAAGGTTGTTTCAAAGGAGATCTAAGTTTCTTGACTGCTTCGAAAAGTTATTTAGAAGGAGTTTCATTTGCCTCAACCTTTTCTTAAGGAGGACTTAAGGGAGATCTTAATCACCTAGGTTGTTTGGAAAAAGGAATTCGAAAGGTTCAAACTATCCTAATCTGTTCGAAAGGTGGTTTCGAAAGGAAATCTTACACTTAAAACTTAGCTTTGGCGTGTTGACAAATTTTCTTATTAACAGAACTGCATGAAGTAATCACAACACTCAACATATTCATATCAGCGGCAACTGACAAATGCATTCCTTTATTTGATGTGATTAAAAAGTGAAAAATCTTTAGATGGGTAGAAGAGTGCCGGAGAGCTTTCTAAGAGCTAAATTGTCAATTAGAAAATCCACCAATGCTTTCTAGCCCCGTTGAGGGAGAACACTTGTTCTTTTATACGGCAGTATCATAATGCACAGTTAGTTCAATCTTAATAATGAAAGAGCATGGAATTCAATACCTAATATACTACATGAGCAAGAGGTTAAAGGATGTCGCAATTAGATATATGGTTATAGAGAAATTAGCCTATTGTTTGTCACTAATAGTGCAGAAGTTAAGATCTTATTTCCAAGCCACCCAATCAAAGTGTTAATCAACTACCCAAGGCAAGTACTCAGTAAACTTGAAATGTCGAGAAGATTATTAAAATGAGGGATTGGAGTTAAGTCAGTACGACATTGAGTGTTTACCTCGAATATCGACTAAAGGGCAAGCTTCGGCTGACTTTTTAGCGGAGTGTATAGGTTTTGTTATACAACAACTAGAAAAGGAAATGAAACCTGAAATAAAGTGGCAGTTATATGTAGACAGAGCTTCAAATGAATAACGAACATGGGATAGTTATGTGATAATTACTTCCGATGGACATAGTCTACATTATGCAATGGAGTTGGGATTTCTACAACAAATAATGTGGCTGAGTATAAATCCATGATAGCAAGGTTAATCTTAGCTCGATGACTAAAAATCCTAAGGATTGAAATATTTAGCGATTCGTAGTTACTGGTAAACCAATTGAAAAAGGTATCTCAAACCAAAGGTAGTCCGTTGGCCAAGTGTGTAAAATGATTCATGAAATTCTAGTTCAGTTTGAAGACTTTTCTGTAAATCAAACACCAAGAGAAAATAACATGCAAGCTGATTCTTTAGCAAATTAGCAAGCTCACAAGGAGCATTAGAAGTTAAAATCATTCCTCTTGGATTTCAACAGAACCTTACTATCAAATCAGAAAAGAAGTGTCAAATGATGAAATTTTAGAAGAGGGACCAATATCAAGGCTTTAGTTCTAACTCAATCCCAATCTCGGCACCCATAGTATGACAGAGAAGACCCTTGAGGAGAGAGTAGTCATGAGAGAGCACCCGAAAGAATGGGAAAGAACAATTATGAGGATAAGTACCCTAATAGTTGGATGATTCCCTTAATTGGATACTTAGAAAAATGATATTGACCAAGGGAAAAAATGAGTCACAAAATTTAAGATACCAAGCCCTTATATATACCGTGATCGATGGGATAATATATAGGAAAAGGCATTCAGCACTTTACTCATGAGGAGTTACCCAAGAAACAAAAGCAAGGCAGTTAGGAGACACTCGTGAGGGATTTTGTGAGGATCACTCTAATGGAATAAAGTAGCAAAGAAAGTAATGAGGCAAGGTTAAATGGAAAAAAAATTCTGGATTCTATAGTTATCTCCAAATGAGTTGACTACCATTGCAAGCCTATGACCTTTTGGCATATGAGGAACTGATTTGATTGCACCTCTTCAAATTTCAAAAGAGAGAGAAAAATTTGCCTTTTTGGCCATCAATTACCTTACCAAATGGGTAGAAGCAGATCCTTTGCCAAACATCATAGTAGGGAACCAGATATGGACTCCCAAATAAGATTATTTCTAATGATGGGACTCAATTTGAAAATAAAGAATTCACCCACTTTTGTAAAAGAAATAGAGTAGTAAAAGGCTTTTTGTCAGTGGCTTCTTCAAAAGTTAATGGGGGCAGCAGAAGTAACAAATAAGACCATAAAAATATCCTAAAGAAACATTTAGGTAAAGCAAAAGGAAATTGGATGGAAGAATTTCCCTTATTTTATGGTCGTATAGAATTTCCATAAGGACAACTACTGGGTATAATTCATATTCTTTAACCTATGGATTTGAAGCTATGGTACCGGTCGAGGTAAAAGTTCCTTAATGCTAAAGAATGGCATACACTTATGAATAAATCAAGAAATAAAGAAATAAAGAAAAAGTCCCTTTATTTGCTTAATGAATTAAGAGATCAAGATGCCATACAGATGGCTGAATACCAGTAAAGAATCACCAAATATTAAGTAAAAGGAAGAGCATTTAACATAGGATATCTGGCGCTAAGGAGAGTAATGACAAATACTAAGGATCCAATGGTTGGCCCATTGGGATCAAACTAGGAAGGACCACTGGTCATTCATGAAGTTATTCCCCCAGAGACATGTTGATTAAGTAGATTGGATGGAAATGAGTTATTAAGAAGTTGAGCGCTGAATGTTTGAGACCATATTTCACAACATTGGACAAATAAAGTGGATTATTGAAAAATCTTTCCAAATGATAGCCCCCGGACTGAGGTGTAGTACCTTTGACTTAGCTCTTAACTCGATGTGGTTAGTGAGGTTCGTTAGGCAGAAGCACACCTCATATCCAAAAGAGGATAACTAAGACTTCGATCCTGCCGTAACGCCTGGCCGAAGCAACTATCTAAAGAGTGATAGTCAATTAAGCCTTTGATCCTATTGCCAAGCTTGGTCAAAGAACTTATCCAAGAATGATAGACAAGAAACCTTCTGTCCTACTAGCATGACCGAAGTAACCATCCAAAGAGCAATGGTCAATTAAGCCTTTGATCCCACCACATGGCCGGATCAAAGAACTTATCCATAGGAGATGGAAGAGAAGCCTTTGGTCCCACCCCAATGCCTGGTCAAAGTAGCCATCCAAAAAGTGATGGTTAATTAAGCCTCTAATCCCCCTATTGGGACTGTCATAACACCCATCTAAGGGAGATGGACGAGAAGCCTTCGGTCCTGCCGTAAGTCTAATTCGAAGCAACAACCCAAAGAGTAATGGTCAATTAAGCTTCTGATCCCATCGCCAGGCCTAGTCAAAGCACCCATCCAAGGAAGATAGATGATAAGCCTTCAGTCCTGCCATAAGGCCGGCCGAAACAACCATCCAAAGAGCAATGGTCAATTAAGCATTTGGTCCCCCCTTAGGCCTGACCAAAGCATCCATCCGAGGAGAGTAGATAGTAAAACCTTAAACGGTTGATAAAGCCTCTAGAATCATTCATCAAAATCCACAATAAGCAAAATAAAGGGTATTCCTTTAAGGTCATAGAAATTCCCATTTTGCAATAACAATGATAACATTAATAAAATTATTTCCAATAGGTTTCCTTATTTTCAAACATTTCCTTACTTTGACATATATATAACCACTCATTACATCAAGAGATTACAAATAGAATTATAAGATATCTCCAAACAAACCTATGGAAGTTTCACCACAAAAACATCTTTAATAAAGTGACTATTATCAAAAGATTTCCAGTTTATTTCTTCCTTTAAAAGGCATTTTCAATAAATAATTTATCGAAAAAATCAAAGGGCATAAGAAATATGTAATGAAAATTACGACAATGAGGAATGATAGAAGATTACTTAAGCTAAACATAAGAAAACTTCTTACCGATATAGGAAGCAAGTATTACACCCAAAAAATTCAAAAATTGCAAGTGTTATACCCAAGATGTTAGTTATTACAGGTTGGAGATAAGCTGTCGCAAATTGATCATAGAAAGAGCCTTCGCAAGTTAGTAGTGGATTATGGCAATAAGGAACGACAAAAAATTACTTAAGCTAAAGCATAAGAAAATTTTTTTACCAAGGGGAGGCAAGTGTTACAACCAAAACAAATTCAAAATTTGCGAGTGTTATATTCAAGATGTTAGTTATTGTAGGTTGGAGATAGCTGTCGCAAAGTGCCTTTGCAAGTTGATAGTTGATAAAGTTGTTGCAAAATAAAGGCAAAAGCAAGCTATCGCAGTTTGATAATAAATGGAGTTATTGCAATATGACATAAACAAGTTTTATATGTGATAAGGTTAAAGGCGAAGCCACTATAGAACAATGTTTCAGAGCCATCGAAGGTTGATAATCCCAAATCCATCGCGTGTTGGCTAATGAAGCTATCGAAGGTTGATGATCTCAAAGCCATTAGATATTGACTAATGAGGCTATCGAGGGTTGATGTTATCAAAGATTGATGATCCTAAAGCAGTCGCATGTTGACCAGAAGGATTTGAAGGTTGATGTCTCTATAACCATTGCATGTTGACTAACAAAGTTATCGAGGGTTGATGTTCCCAAAGCCATCGCATATTGACCACTTAGCTATCGAAGGTTAATGATCCCAAAGCTATCGTATGTTGACCAGATAGGCTATCGAGGGTTGATGTCTCTATAGCCAATGCATGTTGACTAATGAGCTATCGAATGTCGACATTTCCAAAGCCATCACATGTTGACCAAATAGCCATCGAAGGCTAACATTTTGAAGCTATCACATGTTGAAAACTACATCCTTATGAAAGTTAAGAAGCTATTGTATATTGAGTTCATCAAACCCTAGCATATGGAGTTTACAGAGCTATCGCATGTTGAGGCTAAGAATCCATTGAATGTTGAATCATAAGCCATCACATATTGAAGTTATGGTATCGTTGTATGTTGAGGTATGAAGCTATAGCAGATTGAGTTCATAAAGCCATCACATATTGATTTTTGGAGTATCACATGTTGAGGTTATATAACAAAAATAAGACAATTTGCTGATACTGAAAAGGCATCAGGTGGTGCATTGATAAGTGCCCTACCGATACCGCGCCGGCGCCTTAAAAGGCATCGGTAAAAAGTAGGTCGGAAAATGTATTCTGACACCTTACATGGAGTTGTTACTGACACCGTAAAGACGCCTTTTTCCAACGACTTTCTGATGCCTATTTTCTAATGCCATTGAGATGCCTTCTGACCACTACTAAAATTGTTTAACTTGGATTTTTTCGGTGCCTATTTGACAACTTTCCAACGCCATAGCAATGCCCAATTAAATTGTTAAAATTGGATTCTCTGACTCCATTCAAATGCCTTGTTGATGCCATTGCTGAAAATATTTGTAGTATTTTTGCTGCATTTTTAGCCCCAATCACACATTCAAATATATACACTATATGTTCACCTCGACGCAACATATTGATATCATATATCATATACCATACTATACATAACATCAAATTTATAACCAAAACATATTGCCCATATTATATCATAAATATTATCCGACATCATAATATCCAAAAAATACTATCACGGTACAAATATTCAAGTAATACCATCACAATACAAACCAAATATCCAAGCAGTATCATCAGAATATATACAAATCAAACATCCAAACAATAACAACACATGTACTTCCTACTCCATCAAACCATGCCCACCATCACCATCTCCATCACCATCATCAGAAATGCCCTCATTTGGAAAACATCAAAAAAATGCATCTATAAGTAATCCAAGCTTCTTCTCTAGCATATCAACGAGTGATTTCAACCGTCGGTTTTCTTCTTCTACAGCATTACTAACTATAACAGCTCTATCTAATAATGATCTCTAAACTTTGACCCAATTTCTTTGTTATAACGAGTAATTTTGCATTTCAACTATTTTATTTATTGAAATAAATTTTTTAATTTTGCATTAATCATATATTTGTTTAATTAATTGTGTTATTTAGCTTATATGTTTGTTTAATTGTTTGGGTGGTTTAGGAAAAAATAATTTAACTCGAATAAACATATGTTTAATTTACTGAAATAAAATTTATAATTTAACCCAATTATATATACATTTGTTTAATTCATTGAGTAATTTAACTTATATTTTTTAATTTACCATATGGTTTAAAAAATCTACAATTTAACTGAAATAAAGTCTTCTATAATTTATTGAAATAAAATTTATAATTTAACCTAATTATGTATATATAATTTATTAAGTGATTTAATATACTTTTGTTTAATTTATTGAAACAAAATTTATAAGTTAACTCAATTAATACATTTGTTTAATTTATCGAGTGACTTAACTTATGTATTTATTTTATTATGTGATTCAAAAAAAATTTATGTCTCTTATTTAATTCATTGAAACAAAATGTATAATTTAAGACAATTTTATATTTGTGCAATTGATTGAGTGACTTAACTTATATATTTTAACTCAAACTCAATTATTTTTAAAATGGTGATTTTTGGGATAAATGTAGCACACATGCGGTTCTTGGAATTTAAAATAACTCAAACTTAATTATACTAAGCATTCCTACAAAACAAAATGATTTCCATGTGTTTTAAGATTTCAAACCAATGTATACCTACCATTAATGTGAATTTCATCTACACCAACACCCACAATTCGAAGCTAGGGATCTAAGAATCTATTAACTTTCAAGTATCGGTCATGAGGTTTTCGAATGTGATGTGGTAAGTTAGAGTGGTGAAGTGATGAAATATAGAGTCATAATAATGAGTGCTGAGAGGAAACAGTGCAGAAAGTAAATAACAGCGAGACTTTTATAGTAAGTTGGGTTGAAAGTCCCTATATCCACTAATCTTTCATTATTCAGTCACTTTAGTTTAGCTGAGAGCCTTATTATATCAGGCTTAGATATTTCCACCATTAAAGAGTTTCCAATAGAGCTCTAATATAGGAAATTAAAATATGTTTTCTGTTATTTTTCTATGTGTCAATCGAACCTTATGCCTTGAGATTGCGGCCTATTTATAGCTACTTTGTCATGGTGCCATTGGTGGAGAGTTTCCTTCATGGATTGCTAAAGTTGCTTATTAGGCAGCTATGATTTGCGCTTGTGCTGTTTATTCACGGAGGCTACTTAAGAGGCATAGATTGATGACTTGCCTCCCACTTAAAAGGTCATTAACATTTGAGCAGTGTGTTGTCTTTGTTGTCCATCTTAGCTGTAGATCCTGGCTTTTATAAACCGATGTCTTAGTTTTCGGACTTGCAATTGGGATGTTCTTTAGGCTTGTGGCACTGTTCTTTCGATATTACCTTACTTCATTGAGTCCTTATACATCAAAGTAAACCGACTTTTGTATCATACACAAATGGAGAATGCATGATTTTCCTACGGAAGATAATCGTCATTTTAACAGTTGAGAATTTTTGTGTAACACATGCCCCTCAAAGTTTATTTCGTACGTGAAATATGGAGTGAATTTTGAGGTGATGGGGGTTTGTTTTTCTCTCTTGGGTATCTCCTAAGTTCACCCTTCGTCATATGTATGGAAGAAGTTACGGTACTTAGTTTTAAATGAAGTAAGAGGGGATATAGAGAGAACATAAAGTTTAAGGTTTTGAAAATCGAAAGGATAAGATTTAACTTCGACCGGGAGGCCAAAATCAGATTTTTTTTTTTTTTACATCTAAGTAGGGTAAAAATGTCAAAACACCGAAAGGTAAAAATTTGAATTGGGGTAGTGAGGTCAAAACTTTTGAAAATTATGCTTGACACTTAAAGTTTTTCTAGACTAAGTGACAAGCAAAACTATTCGAGTGCCAAGAGGAAAAATATAACTTGGGACCCTAAAGTCGTTTTGAAATCCCGCTTGATACTTGAAGTCATCTAGACTAAGTGACAAGCAAAACTATTTCGATGTCGAGAGGCAAAATATAACTTAGGACCATAAGGTTAAATCCTTTTTAAATCATGCTTGACACTTGAAGTCATCTAGACTTAGTGACAAGAGAAACTGTTTCGATGTCGAGAGGCAATATATAAGTTAGGACCAGGAGGAGATACTGGTCTTGTAAGACCTATAAGAGGAGGAAAGTCGAGATTTGATCCTGAAGAGACGGGTCCTGAACTTGAATTAAATGCTTTGCCAACTGTCATGATTTCATTGGCCTCTTTGAAAAGTGGGTTCCATTTCTCTATCCTAGGATGATTTTGCTTTTGATTTTGCCACATGTAATCTACGGTTAAGGTTTATTTAGCTAGATAATCTCTACCGTTAATTCTGAGGTTTTGATAAACCTTTGCTTTGTTCTTCTGCTTTACTCACATTTCTAACAGTGCATCAATCGCTGGCGCTTAGAATCTTTCTCATATCATTGCAAATCCTTGATTAAATTAGCAAGTTTTTTACCTTTCTCTATTCTTTATCGGTTTTTATTACCACTATTAATATCCTTACGCGTTCCCTTTTTCGAATTTACGAAAAATTTGATTTTGATTTCTATTATAATATTGGCGATTGATTTTGAGTTAGGTGTTATCTAACTGGTTAGTCAACGATGCCTATTACCTTGTATATTAGGGGTTTTCATTGTTACAGGTTGATATTGCATTTGGGTTTTTCCCACTTTTTTTGTGAATCTTGGATCTTTGAGTTTGGGCTATAAAATCCAATTCTAGGTCCAATCCCTTTTGAAACCTTAAGACATTAAACCTTCCCACGTAAGAGTTCTTGGGGTTCTTATTGAGTTGCTAGCCTAACACTAGTTCATTTAGACTTGCCAACGGATAAACCAATAACTGACCAAGGGGTGCTAGAGAATTGGATTAATAGTTACAGGATCGAGAAAGCTGAACTTTAGGCTTCTAGTTATGCAGATGACCAGAGTGATCCCACTAAAGGATTCTTTACTTGGACACTGGAATATTTGGCAAACTGGATATCGCTTTCCCTTGCTCCTCTATTTTTTGAAATTTTGGAATTCTACGATCTTAGCCCATTTCAACTTGGGGTGGTCACATACAATACTTTGTCTATTTTGGTGATCTTATACCAAAAGAAAGGGTATCAAAATATGACTGCCTCCGAGAACCATTACTTATGTAATCTGCATAGATCCGTTGGTAGTTCATCCATTCGTTTATATTTTCTTTGTTTTTGGAAGAAGATGCCCTTGACTAAACCATATGGAAAGATTACACATATGCGTTGGTTTTTCGTAAAGATAGAGGACCCTCGAATTGTCACTGATCTTCTACAGATTTGTTATTACTTCGAACTATTTTTGTCTTAGAAGTATCTTATTTTTAGTCACATCTTTTTTTAACATATATATATATATATTGATCTCCTTAGCTAAGCTTGGAAGGGATAAGGTTCCAACCCTCAAGGACTTCTTCGACTCTAGGTATGAGAAGGTGATGAAAACACCGAAGGTAGAGAGACTTAGACATGTAGACCTTACTGAGGCTTATCTTAAATCTTTTGGGCTATTGTTTCCCTCGGCCAAATTTCTTGGTTACGATCCCCTTTCAATCGAAACTATGCATTCGGACATGATTGACCTAAGTCAACCTGATGAACCTACTGAGGTGAAAAGAAAAGATGCTCTCACTAAGGTCGACCTCGGTCTTAAATACCTAATAGCATGTATTCTAAGACTTGAATTTCTAGACATAGAAATTTTCTTAACAAATCTATCTTCTCCTTTTATGTTGTAGTGTCTTCTTAGATATGCTTTTGATAGGTGAAATGCTCTTGAACATGTCCTCTTCTACTTGTACTTCTACTCGACCAAAGCTAATGTTACTAGATCTGCCATATAAAAGACCTAAAAAGAACTTTCTTTCTTCCAAAACCAAGTCTGCCCCCGACGTCGTTGCTCTGACCACCCCAAATGACAACGTGGTTCAGGTGTTTGAAGTGACCCCTTTTGCTATTGATGCCCATCTTCCAAAGGTAGTAGGAAGCTCCTGAGTGGAGATAGCAGATGATATGGGTGGTTTCAAGAGGATGTTGAGTTTAGGGATGGAAGACCAGCACAGGGTATTTTTTTTATTATCGATGAGGTATAAGCAATCTGTGACGCCCCACCTCTATACCCACGCTAGCCAAGGACACTACGGGGTAATGTCGTCAACTAGCGCAGAGAATAAGGGTGTTGAGGAGCGACCATCCGTGTAATTGCTTTGTGGAGTACCGATGTGCCAGATTAAAAGTATAATCGTTTGTCTCGAAAGGGAATCCGACATACCAACACAAACTCAAAGCTACTGCACAGTGGCTATATGTAATCTTCGGAAACAAATATATAAATATCATAACACAAATCAGTCACAGAAGTTCATATCTCAAAGGCGGAAACAGATATGAATATTACACATAAAAGTGTATATCAGAGTAGTGGTCTAACAAGATCCACAACATCACAAAAGAATAGTTACAAGTACTACACAAAAGAATAAGTATACATCATGGAGTCTATATCTCAAATGTATACAACAAAATAAACTACTAATCTAAGTAGTTAGCCAAAAGTCAAATAATTCTCCTTGACAAGGAGTCAAACAGGAGCACCTGCAACATCTCGGTCTAACCCGAGATTATTTAATAAGAAAATAATAAACGGATCAGTCTAACTATAAATATCGGATAAAATGATATAGAATAAGAGATGTGACAAAAACGAATGATAACCATAAAGTCATACTATGATAAGTATGTAACTGAAAATCAACCAGAGATTAATCAATATCACAAGAATCTTATCAAAGATCAAAAGAATGTCATACTCTTTAATTTTATTCACCAAGTCAAAAATATCGACATTATATCGATGCCAATCATAAAAGCTGGTGGAACACAAATTTTAGAAATCATCAATAGAAATCCAGAAATCACAAAAAAGGGAGGCCTAACATAAACGGGAGCATGAAAACTCACCAACATGCGTATCACAAACGGGACGCTATCCCATGGTCGCTAACCATAGAGACGGTGCAACGACGTAGTACAATATCGGTACGCCCAAGGAACCTGAAACTCGAATAGGTCGGAACATCGACGTAGTACAACGGTACGTCCGATGAAATGAACTTCATAAAAGAATATGGGTCGCTAGCCCACAAGAATTGAGTCGAAACTCCAAAGAATGCATAGGTCATTGGCCTAAAAAGAAATGAGATGAAACTCAATGATACGAGGTACCGTCCCCTACATGGACAAAGAAACATAGTATATCGCTAGTTTAAATCACAAAAATGATCATCATCAATCATCAAGAAGTGTCAATTACACCAAGCTCGTAAATATATCGGTTTAGCTTCATGTCCTATAACCACTAGCTAAACTTAGATATTCACGAAAAAATTGTAGACCTCCACTTGAAAGTTGTCACAAGAGTTTCAATCGAACAAGTCCAAGAATTAACTGACGAGGTAAACGCAAGCGTTTCATACCACTTGTTTTACTAAGCAGTTTAATTAGATTTCTCACACGAGTGAGGTAAAGGTTTGTATATGCTAGTAGATTGGAAAACGGTTTAAGAAATGAGCTTTGTAATAAAATAGTGTTGAAATCGTTTAAATGAAAGAGTTTTTATATTTACTACTAGTAATGAAACCTTTATATTTTTAAAGTGACAAATCAAAGAAATGATTGTAGAAACAATCAATCACCAAATATCCACATTCGAAGACGTGAATTAAATCCAAAGAAATCGATACCAAATCAATCAAAATGGATATTCCCAAAAGTTTCAACGGAGATGTTATCAAAGCCAACAAGGTGATAACAACTAGTCGGAGAACGAAGAATCGATTAAAAAGTGGAAACTCAAACCCAAAAGGCAAATTGGGTGAAAAAAGCAAATTCAGTCGACTGGATCAGAGTGGTCAGTCGACCGACTCAGATCCTGGAAACTTTCTGCTTCCAGGTTCAGTCGACTGACTCAGAGTGGTCAGTCGACTGAATCATGCCTGGAAACTCTCTGTTTCCAGGTTCAGTCGAATGACTCAGAGTGGTCAGTCGACTGACTCTTGCCTAGGAAATTTTTTGGGTTTGGTTCAGTCGACTGACCCTCCTGTTCAGTCGACTGAACTGAAAAATTCAGTATTCTTAGCCTAGCCCCCAAGGGGCAAAATCCCAACAAATCGCAACGGACAAGCACGGACGCTAGGGGTTTACACCTATCGGCAACCCGGCCCTATGGGCTCCTCGTTGCATCACCAAAAACATGTTCAAACTTCAAAAATAGGATTTTTAAAGATTTGACCCCAAAACACCAAAATTGGAATATTCATAAAAACCAATTCATATCAAAAGCAAATGATCATCAATAAGTGTTAGGAATTCATACCTAACAACAAGATAGATATAGACATTGATGTGAGATAAAAATCTCACCTTTAAACCCAAAACAAATGAAGAAGAAGCTATCACACTTCAATTCTAACCCAACAAGTTTGAATCTAAGCTTAAAAGAGAAGCATTTCCTAAGTTAGGTTTAGGAATTTCTGAAATTGAAAAGAGAACGAGTTGGAGAAGATGAAGAGAAGGCTTACCAAAGCTTCTTTTATGAATTTGGAGCTAGAACTTGAATTTGCAAAAATGATTAGGGTTTGGAGTTTTAATTTCCCATTCCTCTCTCCATTGTTGTTAAAGCTTGAGTATTAGGAAAATTATGAAGGAATGAAGAGAAGAGGGGGTGAAGCTTGGGTCTAACGGGCTGAAACCAAACCGAAGCCCTAAGTGAAAAAGTAGCAAAATTCCCTTAACTCCAAACATATCGAAGTTTATACTCAAAAAGGTCGCAAACGTCATTTTGAACTCGATGGGGCTGGTCTCGAGTCGTAATTCGACCGTTTGCAAATAGTAGCTTTTCAGACTATAATCCAACTAACGATGCTATATTTAAATAAAATATTAAAATACACAATCGTAAAATATGCGGGTTGTTACAGACTCCCCTCCTTAAAGAAATTGCGTCCTCGCAATATTTAGGAAGAAAAATAAAAAGTAACACCCTTAAAAGCATATCAACCCAAAAGAAATTTGAAATAAAAAGTTCACCTCAAAGAGCACTAGAAAGTAAGTCCGGATGTGTTCGCTCAATGAATTCTCTAGATTCCCAAGAGCAATCCTCAGGATTTGGAGACCATTGAACTTTCACCAGAGGAACATCTTTATTTCATAGGGGATTTACCTTCGAAGCAATAATACGAATAGGATTTTGCCCATAAGTCAAATTAGGTGAAACTTCAATTTCTTCCACAATTCCAGGCTCAATAATAGAATCGGAATCTCAAAGGCATTTCCATAGTTGAGAAACATGAAACACGTCATGAATAGCAGAAAACTGAGCCGGTAATAAGAGGCGGTAATCCACGGAACCAATACGTTTGATGATGGGAAATGGACCAATATATCGAGGTGCTAATTTTCCCGATCGACTGAAACGCACAACACCCTTCATAGATGAAACACGAATAAACACAAAATCTCCCACAGAAAATTCCAATTTCCTTCTTCGGTTATCGGCATAGGATTTTTGTCTACTTTGGGCTCCTTTCATCCTATGACGAATAAGGTCAATCTTTTCTGTGGAATCACGAATAAAATCTGGACCTAAAACCAGCTTCTCACCGACCACAAGCCAACAAGAAGGAGATCGGCATAGCCTTCCATAGAGTGCCTTGAAAGGTGTTATATCAATACTAGATTGGAAGCTATTATTATAGGAAAACTCAACAAGAGAAATATGATCTTCCCAACTTCCACCAAAATCAAGAACACACGCATGAAGAAGATCTTCAAGAGTTTGATTCACACGCTCGGTTTGTCCATCGGACTGGGGGTGATAAGCGGTGCTAAAATTAAGCTTCGTTCCCAAAGCTTTTTGAAGACTCTTCCAAAATCCACTAGTAAACAATGGATCACGATCGCTAACAGTAGAAGTAGAAACTCCATGCAATTTAACAATTTCTTTAATAAAGAGTTTGGCCACAAGAGAAACGGTCCGATTAGACCGAACGGGAATAAAATGGACGGATTAAGTAAGTCTATCAACTATCACCCATAAGCTATCATTACCCGAACGAGAACGGGGAAGGCCGTCGATAAAATCCATGGAAATATGATCGCACTTCCAAATTGGAATGTCTAACGGTTGCTACTTTTTGCAAACGGTCGAATTAGGACTCGAGACCACCCCTATCGAGTTCAAAATGACGTTTGTGAAGTTTTTGAGTATAAACTTTGATATGTTTGGAGTTAGGGGAATTTTGCTACTTTTTCACTTAGGGCTTTAGTTTGGTTTCAGCCCATTAGACCCAAGCTTCACCCCCTCTTCTCTTCATTCCTTCATAATTTTCCTAATACTCAAGCTTTAGCAACAATGGAGAGAGGACTGGGAAATTAAAACTCCAAGCCCCAATCATTTTTGCAAATTCAAATTCAGCTCCAAATTCATAGAAGAAGCTTAGGTAAGCCGTCTCTTCATCTTCTCTAACTCATTCTCTTTTCAATTTCAGAAATTCCTAAACCTAACTTAGGAAATGCTTCTCTTTTAAGCTTAGATTCAAGCTTGTTGGGTTGGAATTGAAGTGTGAAAGCTTCTTCTTCATTTTTTTTGGGTTTAAAGGTGAGATTTTTATCTCACATCTATGTCTATATCTATCTTTGTTGTTAGATATGAATTCCTAACACTTATTGATGATCATTTGCTTTTGATTTGAATTGTTTTTTATGAACATTCCAATTTTTGGTGTTTTGGAGTCAAATCTTTAAAAATCCTATCTTTGAGGTTTGAACATGTTTTTGGTGATGCATCGAGGAGCCCATAGGGCCGGATTGCCGATAGGCGTAAACCCCTAGCGTCCGTGCTCGTCCGATTGCGATTTGTTAGGATTTTTCCCCTTGAGGCTAGGCTAAGAATACTGAATTTTTCAATTCAGTCGACTGAACAGGAAGGTCAGTCAATTGAACCAAACCCAGGAAATTTCCTGGGCAAGGGTCAGTCGACGGACCACTCTGAGCCAGTCCACTGAACCTGGAAACAGAGAGTTTCCAGGCATGATTCAGTCGACTGGCCACTCTGAATCGGTCGACTAAACCTGGAAACAGAAAGTTTCCAAGATCTGAGTCAATCGACTGACCACTCTGGTCTAGTCGACTGAATTTGCTGTTTTTGCCCAATTTTCCTTTTGGGTTTGAGTTTTCACTTTTTATCGATTCTTCGTTCTCCGACTAGTTGTTATCACCTTGTTGGCTTTGATAACATCTCCGTTGGAACTTTTGGGAATATCCATTTTGATGGATTTGGTATCGATTTCTTTGGATTTAATTCACGTCTTCGAATATGGATTTTTGGTGATTGATTGTTTGTACAATCATTTCTTTGATTTGTCACTTTAAAATTTTAAAGGTTTCATTACTAGTAGTAAATATCAAAACTCTTTCATCTAAATGATTTCAACACTATTTTATTACAAAGCTTATTTCTTAAACCGTTTTCCAATCTACTAGCATATACAAACCTATACCTCACTCGTATGAGAAATCTAATTAAACGGCTTAGTAAAACAAGTGGTATGAAACGCTTGCGTTTACCTCGTCGGTTAATTCTTGGACTTGTTCAATTGAAACTCTTGTGACAACTTTCAAGTGGAGGTTTACAATTTGTTTGTAAATATATAAGTTTAGCTGGTGGTTATGGGACATGAAGTTAAACTCATATATTTACTAGCTTAGTGTAATTGACACTTCTTGATGATTGATGATGATCGTTTTTGTGATTTAAACTAGCGATATGCTATGTTTCTTTGTCCACGTAGGGGACGGTACCTCGTATCATTGAGTTTCATCTCATTTCTTTTTAAGCTAACGACCTATGCATTCTTTGGAGTTTCGACTCAATTCTTGTGGGCTACGACCCATATTCTTTTATGCAGTTCAGTTCATCGGACGTACCGTTGTACTACGTCGATGTTCCAACCTATTCGAGTTTCAGGTTCCTCGGGCATATCGATTTATTATACTACGTCGTCGCACCAGCTCTATGGTTAGTGACCATGGGATAGCGTCCCGTTTATGATACACGTGTTGGTGAGTTTTCATGCTCCCGTTTATGTTAGGCCTCCCCTTTTTTTTGATTTCTGGATTTCTATTGATGATTTCTAGAATTTGTGTTCCAACAGCTTTTATGATTGGCATCGATATGATGTCGATACTTATGACTTGGTGAATAAAACTAAAGAGTATGACATTCTTTTGATCTTTGAGAAGATTCTTGTGATATTGATTAATCTCTAGTTGATTTTCATTTACATACTTATCATAGTATGGCTTTACGGTTATCATACGTTTTTGTCATATCTCTTATTCTATATCATTTTATCCGATATTTATAGTTAGACTGATCCGTTTATTATTTTCTTATTAAATAATACTCGGGTCAGACCGAGATGTTGCAAGTGCTTCTGTTTGACTCCTTGCCGGGGAGAATTATCTGACTTTTGGCTAACTACTTAGATTAGTAGTTTATTTTGTTGTATACATTTGAGATATAGACTCCATGATGTATACTTATTCTTTTGTGTAGCACTTGTAACTATTCTTTTGTGATGTTGTGGATCTTGTTAGACCACTACTCTGATATACACTTTTATGCGTAATATTCATATCTGTTTCCGCCTTTGAGATATGAACTTCTGTGACTGATTTGTGTTATGATATTTCTATATTTGTTTCCGAAGATTACATATAGCCACTGTGTAGTAGCTTTGAGTTTGTGTCGGTATGCCGGATTCCCTTTCGAGATTAAAAGGTTATATTTTTAATCTGGCACATCGGTACTCGCACAAAGCAATTACATGGATGGTCTTCCTCAACAGCCTTATTCTCCGCGCTAGTTGACGGTATTACCCCGTAGTGTCCTTGGCTAGCGTGGGTATAGATGTGGGGCATCACAGCTTGGCTTGTAATAATTTCTTCCTTCAGTCTTGGCTGACTTCTCGATTTTGCACTGGGGGTTGAAAAGCCAGCGAGGGAAGTGGAAAAGGCCGAAGTTTTAAGGAAAGAGTTTGCCGAGTTTAAGAAGGAGGCTTAGGATGAAAGGGAGAAAAGTCTTCAAGTTGTGAGGTCTTCTAAAAGGAAGGTTGTTGATTTGGAGATGGCCTTGAGAGATCTGGAGGCCACACATAACATGGTTATGGATGAGCTTACATGGGTTAAGAAGGAAAAATTAGATTGGATTACTAAGGAGGATGCCAAGAAGGTAGCTGCTGTAGAAGCCTTCAAGATTCTCTATAGTTCTTATGAATACAGCCGGGATTGTGGCATGACTATTTCCATGGGCTTCAACCCTAATGGTGAAAGGATCGGGGATTGTTTTTCCTTGAAGTACGAGAAAGCTTGGGCCATGAAGAGTGTTGAACAATTAGTCCCAATGGAGAAAGGTGACGAAGGTGGAGAGGTAAGTCATGGTTCTAAACTCCAAGAATCTCTTACTCATGATGCTTGAATTTCGGTTTGTGATTATTCCAATATAATTTCTTTTTATTGTTGTTTATAATGGTTGTAGACCTTTATTTGGGATTTTGTTGAAATTCTTCCTTATTATCCCTACTATGTCTATTCTAATACTTTTCCCTTTACCATGTTTAAACAGAAAAAAAAAATCAAACTTCACTTCTTATTATGAAGTATTATGAAAGAGGAGTCAAACTAGAATTTCGAAATTGCTAACAACCATAGGTATCGTTAAACCCACGTAAAATCCAGTAGATTAAGGAATGTAGAGCTGTCTAATAAGATCAAAGAGGTACGAGAAACCCACGACAAAACCTTTGTCGAATCTATTAAGTCCCTTAGCTTAGGGGTGCACAGTTAACTAATTAGATCTTAGATCTTAGGGGTCAATTAAAACTTGCTTCACGAGACCAAGACAAAGTCTTTCAAGGATTTGCTCGACTTTCTAAACTACATTCAAGGGATCCACGGTTGAAAAAGCAAAAGGTTATCCTTCCTTCGAAGATTTTATGATCCAAGTCTGACTATAACTCTAAAGGTTCTTCCAAGTTACCAAAGTGTAAATCTAACTCCTCCAACCATTACCGAAGGGAGGATTCTTAAAAGTGAACATGTTTTAGAATAAGTCCCCGGTACGTTCTAAGAGCTAACTTTAGACTGGCCATACTGAGTTCATCTACCTCGGAACTTTCTACAACAAAAGGTGGCTTAGGGAATGGGATCACCTTTTCCAATAAGGCAAGACCCTTGGGATTTTGAGCTGATAATAGGAGTAGAGGTCTTAAGATTATTTTAGCTACTAAGGAGAAGTTTGCTTATCTACGAAGATCGTGAATTGTACCTCTTTCCTTTTTTTATACTATCTATACTAATATTCCATGGAATGAAACAGAATTATCTTTATAATGATCAGTCTTTTTCGGTCTTAACTTGAACCACTTTTAGGGCCACCATGTCCCAACTACTTAAAACTAGAGAGGGATTACGCCTCCTTGCAACGAAGTCTTGACGATAATATAGAAGAATTAAAAAAATATAACCCTGATCTCGGTATCAGCATTCATGCTGTCCTAAAAGACAATGATTTTAAAGCGGGCTCTCGAAGATGTTTTTAAGAAGATGTTTGTTATCTTGGAGGCCATGCCAGTCACCGTTCAAGTTTCAGAATCTGCCATTTCTAGCCTATAGGAATCTACTCTTGCTCTTAGACAGCAGCTGAACGAAACCCACCGAGAGCTTTTGGTAATCAAAATTAGAGAGAAAAACTAAGGACACATATACTAACATAGTTACAGTCGCTGCTTGTGGAAGGTGTAGAGATAGAGGTCATGCAACCATAGGACTTCCTTGTTCTCATAGAACTACTATTGTCCCTTATAGACCTCATCCTCAATTCGAGAGGAGTTCTCCCTCGACTTCAGTACGCACTACATCAAATGTTCTTATTTGCACCCAATATGGTCAAACAATTTCATTCATATAATATAGGAAAGAATGGGCATCCAGGACATATGACAAGATGGAGAAACACTTCGAATCTTGTAAGAAGGAGGCGGTGAAGGAGGCTGGGACTAGGATTAGAAATTGTATGAAGGCTTATGGAACCTTTTCTCTTTCTTCTGTATATATTATATTACGAATAAATTAATCATTATTTGGATAATATTTCTATAACTTTGAGATCTTTTTTTTCCTTTCAGTTGACTTATTCTTTCAATTTAAGCCAACTTTCCTGTTCTTTTGATTCTGTCTTGTGGTGCTTGTCCCCTTTGATGCCATTCTGTATCGATGTCTTTGATATTCTTAGTCACTGATCCTGATGCCATCCTTTTAGCCTTGATTAGGATTCTTACCTAATGCTCGTTCTAGCTTAGGAATTTTCTTTCTAAGGTTTCGGTATTATTGTGAATCTACTCATCACTCTTCTAAATGGGAATCTACCTAACACTCTAATCTACTTGGGAATATACCCAATACTCTAATCCAGTTGGGAATCTACCCAACACTCTAACTTAGTTGGAAATCTACCTAATGCATGGTACAACTTGACCATGGCTAACTATTATTGGGAATCTACCCAATATTCCAATCTAATTGTCAATCTACCCAACATTCTAATCTAATTAGGAACCTACACAACATTCTAATCTAATTGGGTATCTACCCAATGCATGGTACCACTTGACCATGGCTTACTATTATTATGAATCTACCCAATATTCTAATCTAACTAGGATCTACCTAGTGCATTATTCCACTGACCATGACTCATAATCAGCATGCATTCTACTTTTCGATGTCTTTTTAATCCCAGGTGATATTGGCCTTGCACTTTGTTATGCATTACTGTAGGGGTACTCTTATGGTGAGGTCTATCGATCTTGTCATTGGGTCCCAATCTATAACCATTTATGGCCGGTGTCGGCTATCTGTAACCACTTTTGGCTGGTGTTGGTCATTCCATAACCACTTTTAGCTAGTGTCGGCCATTCTACAACCATTTTTGGCTGGCGTCGGCCATCTAAAGCTACTTTTGGTCGGTTTCGACCATCTAAAACTATTTTAAGTTAATAGTTATACATAATGATAGTTGTAGTTTCATATATAAAAATATAAATTCTTTGAAAAGAGTGCTCTCGAATTATTTTGTAAAATAATTTTAACATCGAGTAGTTGGTATATTCTATTACTTGGTAGGAACCATATATACTTTTAGCTTGAGAAAGAGAACTGTTAAGAGAATCAATATTTCTAAAACAAAAGTGAAAGTCTTTATTGACCTCGTCAGATCAATAAAAGAGTTTTGGCCCTTGGACTCTAAATGCAGACACAACAATTGAAAATAACTAAAATGAGGGACGTGCTAGATTAAATTTTATAGGTACTAAGACTAAATTGCACTTACCGAAAGAGGAAAGAGCTAAACCCAAAGGGAGCGCTCATGAGAGATTTCTTCAAATATAAAGATCCATGTAGCATTCTTTGTCTTCAATAAGGGACGCGTGTGTGTATATTCGGTTGAACAAGCCTACATGGATTTCTCCAAGAGAGGAAAGAGCTAAATGGAAAAGGAGCGCTGATGAAAGGTTTCTTCAAATATAAAGATCCACGTAGCATTCTTTATATATATATATATATATATATATATCTGTGTGTGTGCATGCATGCGTATTCGATTGAATGAGTCCACACGAGTTTCTTCTAAAACATAGAAAAACAAAGTCAGTCATTTATAAAGATAAGATATTTAAGTAACTATTTAATAAACTCATTCAATCTTCTTTTATGTTTGAAGTTTTCCATGGCTTGAAAAAATCTTTGACACTCATTTGTTTTGTTCCCATTCACTTGATGATAAACACAATAACCCTTTCCTTTTGGGTTTTCTTAAGCGGACGGGGGATAGTTTGGGTAGTGAAGCTTTCCATGGGTTTTGAAAAAGATATGAGATAGGCTTTGATTAAGAGGGGTAATGATTCAGTCTTGTTTGATCTTCTTTTGAGGTAGAAGAGTTGGGACAACTAGAAAGGCTCTTTTAATTTGAAGAGATGAACCTTTATTTGTCATCACTATGATACTCAAATCCTTGATTTTATTTGCCATAGCTCTAACCGTCCCTCTCAGTTGAGAAAACTCCTAGAGGAATTCCTAAAGATACTCTAAAAGCTGGTGGATTTAGAGAGCTTGAAGTTTAAAAATAGGGTTGTATTCCTAACCATTTTATTTTTTTGAGACTAGGGCAATCAATCTCTAATTGTTGTTTTCTTCAATAAGCTGAATGCGGAGGTAGAGCGGTAATTCCGAGGTCAGTTTCTCATTCTCTAGGTTAGTCATGGCTAGAAGGATGATGTTGCTAGACTTTCCAAGAGAGGCCAAATGATGGAGGTTCGGGCCCTCTTTTTAGCACTAAAAATGTTAGTGTAGAATTTCGTCTACACAACACCTCATAATTCGAAGATAGGGCTCCGAGAATCTTTTAATTGTCAAGCATCGGTTAGGAGATTGCCGAGATATGATGTAGTAAGTTGGAATAATGAAGCGATGAATTATAAAGTCACAATAATGAATGCCGAGAGGTAATAGTGTAGAAAGTAAATAACACCAAGACTTTTATAGTGGTTCAGACCAAAAGTCCCTATGTCCACTATCCTTTCCTTATTCCATTACCATAGTTTAGCTGAGAGGCTTATTACATTACGCTAAGATATTTCCACCATTTAGGAATTTCTAAGAGAGCTCTAATATAGGAAAGTACGATACATTTTCTATTATTTTTGTTTGTGTCAACTGAGCCTTATGCCTTGGGATTGCCGCTTATTTATAGCTAGTATGCCATGGTGCCACTGGTGGAGAGTTTCCTTCACGGATTGCTAAAGTTGCTTATTAGGCTGCTGCGATTTGAGCTTGTGTTATTCATTCAAGGGGGCTACTTAAGAGGCACAAATTAATGACTTTCCTCCCGCTTAAATATTCTTTGACATCTGAGCTATGTGTTGTCTTTATTGTCCATGTTGGCCGTAATTCCTAGCTTTTATAAATTGATGTCTTGGGCTTCTGATTTGCTGCTGGGTTGTTCCTTTTGGTTTGTGGCACTATTCTTTCAATATGACCTTTCTCCATTAGGTCCTTATACATTAGTGTAAAGCGACTTTCATTTTATATATAAATGGAGAATGCATGACTTTCCTCTGAAAGATAATCATCGTTTTTACCATTGAGAATTTTGGTGTAACACATGCCCCTCAAATGTTACTTCATATGTGAAATATGGAGTGAACTTTGAAGTAAGTGGGTATGTTTTTCTTCTTCCGGTTATCTAATGAGTTCAACCTTCATCATATGTATGGAAGAAGTTACAGTACTTAGTATTGGATGGAATAACGGGAGATATCGAGAGAATAGAATATTTGAGGTTTCGAAAGCCGAGAGGGGATTTAACTTCGACCGGGAGGCCAAAATCAGATTTGTCATTGGAAACCATCTAGGCAGGGTAAAAATGTCTAAACACCAAAAGGTTAAATTTTAAAATGGGACAGTGAGGTAAAACTTTTGAAAATCATGCTTGACACTTGAAGTCATCTAGATAAAGTGACAAACAAAACATTTTCGGTGCCGAGAAGAAAAATATAACTTGGGACTGTAAAGTCAAATGTTTTGGGAATCATGCTTGACACTTGAAGTCATCTAGACTAAGTGACAAACGAAACTGTTTCAATTACAAGAGGCAAAATATAACTTGGGATTGTAAGGTCAAATCTTTTCGAAATCATGTTTGACACTTGAAGTCATCTAGACTAAGCGACAAGCGAAGCTATTTCGATGTGAAGAGGAAAAATATAACTTGGGACTGTAAGGTCAAATCTTTTGGAAATCATACTTGGCACTTGAAGTCATCTAGACTAAGTGACGAATGAAACTATTTCGATGCCGAAAGGTAAAATATAACTTGGTACCATGAGGAGGTGGTGGTCCTGTGAGACCTATAAGAAGAGGAAAGTCGATATTTGATCCTAAAGAGGGACGGGTCCATAACTCGTATTAAATGTTGTTTCCAATTATCACGATTTCATTGGTTTCTCAGAAAAGTGCATTCCTTTTCTCCATCCTAGGATGATTTTCCTTTTGATTTTTCCACATGTAATATACGATTAAGGTTTATTTGGCTAGATAGTCTCTGTTATCAATTCCAAGGTTTTGATAAATTCTTTCTAACAGCTGCATCTATCACTGATGCTTGGAATCTTCCTTAGATCATCGCAAATACTTGGTTGAAACAGTAAGTTTTTTATTTTTCTCTATTCTTTATCAGTTTTTATTATCGCTTTTAATATTCGCATACGTTCCTTTTTTTGAATATGTGAAAAAATCAATTTTGCTATTACCATATTGGCGATTGATTTTGAGTTTGGGTATTATCTGACTAGTTAGTCCATGATGCCTATTACCTCGTAGATTAGGATTTTTCATTATTTCAGGTTGATAGTTGCTTTAGGGTTTTTCCCTCTTTTTTGTGATTCTTGAATCTTTGAGTCTGGGCTACAAAATTTAATTTTAGGCCCAATCCCTTTCTGAATCATAAGACATTAAACCTACCCAAGTAGGAGTTCTTCGGGTTCTTATTGAGTTTCTAGCCTAACACTGGTTCTTTTAGACTTTCCATGGATAAAGCAATAACTGACTAGTGAGAGCTAGAGAATTAGATTAATAATTATGGATCGAGGGGGTTGAGGTTGAGGCATCTAATTATATGATGATTAGAGTGATCCCCTGAAGGATTCTTTACTTGGATGCCGGAGCATTTGCAAATGGGATATCGCTTCCCCTTACACCTATATTTGTTGATATTCTAGAATTTTATGCTCTTAGCCCAATTCAGCTTGGGATCATCTTATATAGCACTTTGTTTGCTCTGGCTATCTTACACAAGAAGAAAGGGTGTCAAAATATGAATGCCTCCGAGATATATTACTTATATAATTTGCATTAGTCAATTGGTAGTTCATCGATTCCTTTATATTTCCTTCATTTTTGGAAGAAATTGCCCCTGATTAAACCACACAAGGTTAGACCTACACATTGGTATTTCATAAAGATAGAGGACCCTCAAATTGTCACCGATCTTCTAGAGACCTGTAGGCATTTCGAACTGTTTTCGTCTTACAAGGGTCTTATTTTTGGTTACATCTTTCTTTAATATATATATACATATATATACACACACGCACATACATACATACATACACAGACAAATGTACTTATACATACATACATATATGCATACATATATATTGATCTCCTTAGCTAAGCTTCGAAGGGATAAGGTTCCAATCCTTAAGGACTTCTTCGACTCTAGGTACCTGAGGAGGTGATGGAAATATCGAGGCAGAGAGACTTACACATGTAGTCCTTACCGAGGCTAATCTTAAGGCTTGTGGGCTATTCTCTACTAATAGTGTAGAATTTCGTCTATACCAACACCCCACAATTCGAAGGTGTGGCTTCGAGAATCTATTAATTATTATGTATTAGTTAGGAGGTTGCTGAGATGTGATGTAGTAAGCTGGAGTAATGAAGTGATGAATTATAGAGTCACAATAATGAGTACCGAGAGGAAATAGTGAAAAAAGTAAATGACACCGAGACTTTTATAGTGGTTCGGACCGAAAGTCCCTACATCCACTATCCTTTTCTTATTTAGTCACTTAGTTTAGCTGAGAGGCTTATTACATTAGGCTCGGATATTTCAGCCATTAAAGAGTTTCTAGGAGAGCTATAATATAGGAACGTAAAATATATTTTCTATTATTTTTCTACGTCAATCAACCTTTATGCCTTGGGATTGCCGCCGATTTATAACTAGTATGTCGTGGTGCTATTGGTGGAAAGTTTCTTTCATAGATTGCTGAAGTTGCTTATTGGGCGGTTATGATTTGAGCTTGTGTTGTTCATTCAAGGGGGCTACTTAAGAGGCACAGATTGATGCTAGCCTCCCGCTTAAATGGTCTTTACTATCTGAAACATGTGTTGTCTTTGTTGTCCATCTCATTCGTTGGTCCTAGCTTTTATAGATTGATGTCTTGGGCTTTGGACTTACTACTGGGCTGTTCCTTTCTGACTGTGGCACTGCTCTTTCGATATGACCTTACTTCATTAGGTTCTTATACATCAGGATAAAGTGACTTTTGTATCATACATAAATGGAGAATGCATGACTTTCCTTAGGAAGATAGTTGTTGTTTTTACTGTTGATAATTTTGGTATAACACGTACGTATAGTATACTATACATATGTATTGCATGTGTGTATATACCTAATTTCCTATTTTGAATTTTACATATTCATTAGAATTATTTTTGCATATTGTAAATAATTTTCAAATCAAACGATTTACCAAATTTCGACTGCACTTCCCTTTATTCTCCATATTGTATGCAAAAAAGTGTACATGAGGAACAAGAAGAAAGCGCCATCGAAATTTCATTAAT
This sequence comes from Allium cepa, assembly GCA_030765085.1. Taxonomy (NCBI): domain Eukaryota; kingdom Viridiplantae; phylum Streptophyta; class Magnoliopsida; order Asparagales; family Amaryllidaceae; genus Allium; species Allium cepa. The sequence continues at coordinate 43,165,085 of CM060940.1, read as the reverse complement.
AATACCATATCAATGACATTGAATTATCAAATAATTTAAGAACAATACCAACGATATCTCAAACATATATGAATTATCATACCAACAAACCTATATCAACGATCATTTACCAACGAATATAAACTAATAAATCTAAATCATAACATTGAATAGAAAATAAATCAGAGTAATAAAACATATCGATGGAGGGTTGTTGTGACGACCGCCCATGACTCCTGCACCAAAACAAGGAAATAGTGCGCTGAAAGGCGTGCCAGGTAGCCATGGATGATAGTCAAGGTAAAATAAAACAGCAAACTCTATCGTACAACTCACAGCGCATGGATAAAATACAATAGAGAAATATATAGTGAAGCTCCATAACAGAAAAATCATCCTATAAGCATCGTAGTAGTTTTATACAAACATGAATCATCCATACATCAAAGCCTCACTACAAACACTCAATCAGATATAACAGCGGAACACCCAGTACATATAGTAAGAAAACTAGTATGCAAAGCCTCCTGCTCGTCTTCGTCATCATCAGCGTAGATCTCTAAGAACAGCACCTGTCACCTGCTACCTAGTCTGCCCATCCCAACATGGATGAACAGCCCAAGGTAATAAGAGGAGACATAAAACCTTGAGTCAGACAAAGTCTTAGTGAGCAGTAAATCAACTATCAAACATACCAAAAGAGCATAAAGGATAAAAGGAATAGGAACCAAACCATCCCACTCCACCTCTTTCTACAGTGATAGCCCCAGACATACACTAAGGAGAAGCAAGCATAACAACATAGACAATTAAGGTAAAGCAAATACCACTCGAGTCAAGGACGATGTTTTCCAAATACAAACCCCCAAGGCCTAAACCAAGATCAGATAAGCACCCAGAAAACACCGCTCTCGAAGCCGAATGATAATACAACCAAACATCCATGACTCTGGCTATCACTGTTATCCTTGCCTCGATTTCACCGTTAGTTGAATGACCATCTGTCAAGGGCTAATGGTAACCCCGGTTCTAACCATAACTCCGCACACTGCCTTGTGCCTAGGACTTATCTACTTTGCCCAGAGTACTCAACTACCTACCTGTAGTCTTTTGGGTGTCCCGACTACCTACCTGTAGTCGTTATGGGCGCCCCATGTACTCTTGCTTTTGAGCATGCTAGAACCTTCAACAACGACGAGATCCAAGCCTCCTAGCCATCCTTCTTGACGACTATCCTCATACAAGCTCAAGCTACCTCTTGAACAATCCATTATCAACCAACTTGAACTACTCTTCAAGTTATCAACATGCTTGGAATGATCCCTGCTTGGATTAAGCCAAGACTCACATCATACTTCGCTTCATCGCATCAAAGCAAAGTCTCAACTCAACAACATGGTTTGCCTCATCAAATCATGGCAAAGTCCCATCTCAACATCATCCAATCTATACATATGAGCTTCAACATCCGCTACATATGCCTTAAGCAGCTTTCACCATTCAAGAGCCTTCTTCCATAGCTTTTGAATCCTCTTCCATCCTCTTGTTCCAAATCAACTACTAGCTAACTTGGAAACAATCAAATCAATCATACATTCAAATATCAATCATTCAAACAAGATCTAACAAGCAATATAAGCAATATCAACTATAATGGCAATTTCGTAAATAAGTGAGCAAAAGTCCAACATATGTGAAACCATAGTTTTTAGCATAGATCTATCAATTATAAAACATGGGTTTTGTCTCTAATGCTTGTTAAACTAACTTGCATAAGTAAACATCTTCAAAAACCATGGATCTAGACTTCGATCTAAGAAAAATGCATGAAATCTCTAACTTTAACACTCAAACAAGCCACCAATCCAATATACTCCCTTGGATCCGCGTGAGAGATAACTACCACTCACCAAATCACCAAAACAACCTAAAAACTAAACACTTCAGATCTGGACAGCGAAGGTCAAGGCTTGATCCGGCAATATTTCGCCTCAATCGATGAAATCTAGCTCAAACGGATGAAGATCTTCAACTTTGGCACTTGAATCTTCAATCCAAATCTTCGATCTTGGGTGGATGTTAGAACTAGATTAGAATGGAGAAAAGAAGATGAAGAAATGTTGTAGTCGAGTTCCCAAAATGGCAGCACTTCGTCGCTTCAAAAACCGGTGCCAAAAAGTGAGCCAAACCCCTCTATTTATAGGCTGAAAACTCCTTAGGTCGTAACTCGTAGGCTCAGTTTTAGGTCGTCGCCGACCTAAGAAATCTCCGACCTAACATAGGTCGCTGCCGACCCATGCCATCCTGCGACCTAGTACGCGCATGTCCAACCCAATGCACGACTCAACTACCCCGACCTACGACCTAAAACACAAGCGCATGCAAGACCCAACGGCTCACGACTCATCACAACAGTGCAGCCTAACGACCTAACAATCTAACGACTTAAGCCCAAGGCCGACCTAACGACTTATAACATTAACGACCTACGACTCATCACTAAGTCGCTACCAACTTAGTATGTTCAGTCCTAACTCACACGACCTAAAAACCCTGCCGACCTATCTTCCCTAGCGACCTAATTTAGGTCGCTGCCGACTTAACTTCCCGCCGACCTAACAGAACACAGGGTCATACGACCTAACTCCTAGCCGACTCAACGACCTAAGCCCCTAACGACTCAACCTCCTAACGAGATAACACCCTGCCGACCCAAGCCCCTACCAACTCAAGACCCCACGACCTAAGCCTTAACCCCTTAAGTCGCTAACCCATGAGTCGGTCACTTCTTAGGTCGGTCCAACACTAAGTCGTCTAACCTTTAGGTCGCTGCTTCTATAAGTCGGTCACGACTTATCCCATGGGTCGGTCAGATTCTCCCATGACTCGGTCACACTCTAAGTCGTCTACTCCTGAGTCGCTGGCTTCCCTAACTCGCCCACACGACCTAAGACACTAAGTCGGCAACTCTATGACTCGGTCACGAGTTAACTCCATAACTCGTTCCAACCTATGAGTCGGTCACGACTCAACCCTTCAACACACGTGTTACTCTCCATACGACTCAGGCTAGAGACAACATAAACAACACTAACGACCGGTAAATTCCACGATTTATCGACACGTAAAATGCGGGTCGTTACATTCTCTCCCCCTTAGGAATTTCGCCCCCGAAATTCCAAGCAAACAACAGCAATCAAAGATAATCCGCATGCCTACCATCCATAGCAATCAACAAACCATGCATCCAATTCTTGCCTAGCATGCAGAATTCTAAGATAGGAAATCAAGGTACAAATTCATGAGATGTCACGACACCTTAGGGCCATACCTCGAAGAGTTCTGGATGAGCTGCCTTCATCCTCTCTTCCTCCTCCCATGTACAGTCGTTAACATCATCACTCCATTGTATCTTGAGCAACGTGATCGTCTTCCTCCTAAGCCGTTTTGTATCGGTTTCAACAATACGAAGCGGCTTACGAGGTCTCGAAACAACTAGATCAACCTTTAAGTCTTCACAGCTATCAGCAGATACCACAGTAGTTGGGTCATGCACGTACTTCCGTAGATAAGATACATGAAAAACATTGTGCACACCCGTCATCTTCCCCGGTAACTCTAATCTATACGCGAGCTTTCCAATTCGCTCGATAATCGGGAATGGTCCAACAAATCTCGGAGTCAATTTCCCTTTCATCCCGAACCTAATAACACTCTTTAAAGGAGAAATCTTCACAAAAACCGTATCACCTACGTCGAATTCCAAATCCTTTCGACGATTATCTGCATAACTTTTCTGACGATCTTGGGCTGCCTTCATTCGTTGTCGAATGATCTCTATACAATCCGAAGTCTGTCGAATCATCTCTGGCCCAAGTATCGGCTTTTCTCCAGTTTCCAACCAACATGTCGGAGAGTTACACGGTCTTCCATATAATGCCTCATATGGTGCCATACCAATACTCGACTGATAACTGTTGTTATATGCAAATTCCACCAAATGAAGATGATCTTCCCATGATCCTCCGAAGTCCAAAACACATGCTCTAAGAAGATCTTCCAAAACTCGGTTGACTCTCTCAGTCTGACCATCTGTTTGAGGGTGATAAGCTGTACTCAAACACAACTCAGTTCCCAAAACTTCCTGGAAGCTCTTCCAAAATCTACTAGTGAACAATGGATCTCGATCGCTCACTATACTCTTCGGAACACCATGGAAACGAACTATCCACTTCACATATAATTCAACCAACTTCGATGCAGTCCTAGTCGATCGAACAGGAATGAACCTTGCACTCTTGGTCAAACGATCTACTATGACCCAAATCCCTTCATTCCCTGCTCTTGTCCTAGGTAGACCATCGATAAAGTCCATCGACACTTGCTCCCACTTCCATGTAGGAACCTCTAATGGCTGAAGCAATCCACTGGGCTTCTTCTGCTCAGCTTTCACCAACTGGCAATTCATACACTTGGAAATAAAATTTCCAACATCCTTCTTCATACCTTCCCAGTAGTAGGTTCTCTTCATATCCCGATACATCTTATTTCCACCTGGATGAATTGTCAACTTCGAGTGATGACTCTCCCTCAGAACTTCATCTCTCAATCCATCTACATCGGGAACAACTAGTCGCCCTTGCTTTCGAAGCCAACCCTCTCGATCGACCTCGAATCCCTTATCCTTCTCCGGGTCCAATCCAGATTCCAAATCACAGATAATCTTGACAAGCTTATCATCTCCCTTTTGGCTCTCGCCAACCCTTTCCACAAGAGTAGGTCTTATCGATAAGTTTGCCAACATCTCAGGTTCCAATTCACATCTGGGCCTGAAATCAAATCCAGCCAAATACTCGAGATTCTTCCATTCCGAAAACATGGCTCCCAATCCTGCATGTCTTCGACTTAACGCATCAGCCACTGCGTTACCTTTTCCCGGAGTATAGGCTATACCAAAATCATAAGATGCTAGAAACTCTAGCCACCGTTGCTGTCGAAGATTCAAATCCTTTTGGGAGAACAGATACTTCAACGACTTATGATCTGTAAACAACTCGAATCTAACTCCCAATAGATAATGTCTCCACATCTTCAAAGCAAACACAATTGCCGCTAACTCCAAATCATGAGTCGGATAATTCCTTTCATGCGGCTTCAGTTGTCGACTAGCATACGCAACAACTTTATCTTTCTGCATTAGCACTGCTCCAAGTCCAGTGCCACATGCATCGGTGTAAACCACCATCTCATCATTCCCACTTGGAATAGTCAAAACAGGAGCACTCGTCAGTCGCTCTTTTAGGATTTCAAAAGCTTGCTCACACTTAGCATCCCATCTGAACACTTGGTTCTTTTTCGTCAATCCTGTTAACGGTGCAGCTATCTTGGAAAAGTCTTTGATAAACCGACGATAATATCCTGCTAATCCAAGAAAACTCCTCACATCAGATGCATTCTTAGGTCTAACCCAATCCTGGATTGCTGCCACCTTAGCGGGATCAACCGCTATTCCATTTCTAGAGATAACATGGCCTAAGAACCTCACTTCACTCTTCCAGAAGTGACACTTCGAAAACTTAGCCTTCAGCTGATGTTTCCGCAAGATTTCCAAAACAATCCTTAAGTGCGTCTTGTGCTCTTCTTCAGTTTTGGAGTAAACCAAAATATCATCCACGAACACAAGTACAAATTTGTTCAACTGATCTCTGAACACTCTATTCATAAGATCCACAAAATATGCTGGCGCGTTAGTCAATCCAAACGGCATTACCAGCCACTCATAAAACCCGGATGGTGTCCTGAAAGCAGTCTTCGGCACACTATCCTTTGCCACTCTCAACTGGTGAAATCCCGTTGCCAAATCCATCTGAGAAAACACCTTAGCCTCGTGAAGCTGGTCAAACAAGTCATCTATTCTCGGCAATGGATACTTGTTTTTCCTAGTCAACTTATTCAGCTCACGATAATCCACGCACAACCTCAACGACCCATCCGCTTTGGTTGCGAACACAACAGGTGCACCCCATTCGGACACACTTCTCCGAATGAATCCTTTCTGCAAAAGGTCATCAACCTGCACCCTCAACTCTAGCTGCTCCCTAGGCGCCATCCGCCTAAGAGGCATCACAACAGGTCTGGCTCCCTCGACTAGATCGATACGAAACTCGATCTCCCTATGCGGCGGTAACCCTTTGACTTCGTCAAAGACGTCCTCAAATCCATTCACAATTGGCACCGATGACAGTCCATCCCGTGGAACAACCAGCGAATACATGAAGCTCATGAAGACGCCTTCTTCATGCTTACATCGTATCACAACCTTTCGCCCCTCCACATTCCCGACTGTCACCTCCAATCTCTCACAATCAATCCTTGCCGCATACTTCCTAAGCCAGTCCATACCCAAAATAATTTCGAACCCCGCAAAGTTCAGAACAAAGCAATCACAAACAAACGAGCAATCATGACTCGACACAACTAGACCACGGCATATCATACACAAACATGACGAACCCCCGACCGGATTAGTCACAACCAATGGCCTATCAACAATATCCGGTTTCAAACCTAACCGGCCTACCAAATCATCACAAACAAAAGAATGCGACGCTCCAGTATCAAACAACACTCTAACTGGAACACCACAGATAGAAAGAGTACCTTGAACCACCACACTCTTCCCCTTTTCTTCAGCAGTCGGAGCTTTTGAAGACGACGGCACAACTCCCAAAGCATAGGCTTGCACAATCTGCCTATCTTTCCTCGGCTCTGGGCAATCCTTCTTGATATGTCCCAGCTTATCACAGTTGTAACACTTTCCCGGCACTTTGGGATTCTTACAATCTTTGTAAAGATGGCCCTTCTGTTGGCAGTTATAACAAGTCACTTCGCCTTTCGGCTTCTTCTGGCCATCCTTACCCTTCTGCTGCTGCTGCTTCCTCCTCTTATTGCCATTCTGGTGTGGTTTAGATCCTTCCCTGGTTACAGCAACAACAGAACTTTCCTTAGGAAACAAACTCTCATGCCTAAGGGCTTTCTCCACAAGCTTCTCAAATGGATCGTCCAAATGATCCACTAACTGCCTCCCAAGATAAGCATCCAGACCAGTCACAAACTTCTCATTCTTCTGATAGGGAGAATCAATGTACGATCTGGCATACTTGGACAAAGCTTCAAACTCAGAAATATACTCAAGAACAGGCCTCCCACCCTGCTTGAGCTCTACAAACCTCTTAAACAAGACAGATTTCTGAGCCGTAGAGATAAACTTAGCTTCAAATCTGACTTGGAATTGCTCCCAAGTAATCTCTTCTTCTGGAGTATCGATGGTGATAGAATTCCACCAATCAGCAGCTCTTCCCTGAAGCTGTCTCGATGCAAGCTTCCTCTTAGTTGCATCCTCAATCCCTAAGTCACCAAAGATCCTTCGACATGCATCAATCCATCTCTGCACCTCAATAGTCGACTCCGTCCCCAAGAAAGCTTTTCCTCCAAGAGAAGTATAATCCTTGCAAAGCTTAGCAAAATCCACCGGTCTTGGAGCTTGAACTTGAACTCCCACATCCACTGATGATCCTGAAGCTGGTATCCTTCTCATGATCGAAGTCATCATCGCTTCGAACATAGTTCCATAATCAACAGCTCCTTCATCAGCACGGCTTTCCCTTGCAGCTGGTCTCCCTCTTCGACTCATCCTTAATATCTGTAATAAGAATGATTAGAACACCTTAAGAAACAACTGCATAAGGAGTTCAAATCCTTCTAGGCTACTATATTATATATAGTAATCATCCATCAAAATACAATTACGTCTCTCTTACGTAGTTACATCAGCGAGCGTTGGCTAAAATCGATTAACCTCGCTCTGATACCAAATGTGACGACCGCCCATGACTCCTGCACCAAAACAAGGAAATAGTGCGCTGAAAGGCGTGCCAGGTAGCCATGGATGATAGTCAAGGTAAAATAAAACAGCAAACTCTATCGTACAACTCACAGCGCATGGATAAAATACAATAGAGAAATATATAGTGAAGCTCCATAACAGAAAAATCATCCTATAAGCATCGTAGTAGTTTTATACAAACATGAATCATCCATACATCAAAGCCTCACTACAAACACTCAATCAGATATAACAGCGGAACACCCAGTACATATAGTAAGAAAACTAGTATGCAAAGCCTCCTGCTCGTCTTCGTCATCATCAGCGTAGATCTCTAAGAACAGCACCTGTCACCTGCTACCTAGTCTGCCCATCCCAACATGGATGAACAGCCCAAGGTAATAAGAGGAGACATAAAACCTTGAGTCAGACAAAGTCTTAGTGAGCAGTAAATCAACTATCAAACATACCAAAAGAGCATAAAGGATAAAAGGAATAGGAACCAAACCATCCCACTCCACCTCTTTCTACAGTGATAGCCCCAGACATACACTAAGGAGAAGCAAGCATAACAACATAGACAATTAAGGTAAAGCAAATACCACTCGAGTCAAGGACGATGTTTTCCAAATACAAACCCCCAAGGCCTAAACCAAGATCAGATAAGCACCCAGAAAACACCGCTCTCGAAGCCGAATGATAATACAACCAAACATCCATGACTCTGGCTATCACTGTTATCCTTGCCTCGATTTCACCGTTAGTTGAATGACCATCTGTCAAGGGCTAATGGTAACCCCGGTTCTAACCATAACTCCGCACACTGCCTTGTGCCTAGGACTTATCTACTTTGCCCAGAGTACTCAACTACCTACCTGTAGTCTTTTGGGTGTCCCGACTACCTACCTGTAGTCGTTATGGGCGCCCCATGTACTCTTGCTTTTGAGCATGCTAGAACCTTCAACAACGACGAGATCCAAGCCTCCTAGCCATCCTTCTTGACGACTATCCTCATACAAGCTCAAGCTACCTCTTGAACAATCCATTATCAACCAACTTGAACTACTCTTCAAGTTATCAACATGCTTGGAATGATCCCTGCTTGGATTAAGCCAAGACTCACATCATACTTCGCTTCATCGCATCAAAGCAAAGTCTCAACTCAACAACATGGTTTGCCTCATCAAATCATGGCAAAGTCCCATCTCAACATCATCCAATCTATACATATGAGCTTCAACATCCGCTACATATGCCTTAAGCAGCTTTCACCATTCAAGAGCCTTCTTCCATAGCTTTTGAATCCTCTTCCATCCTCTTGTTCCAAATCAACTACTAGCTAACTTGGAAACAATCAAATCAATCATACATTCAAATATCAATCATTCAAACAAGATCTAACAAGCAATATAAGCAATATCAACTATAATGGCAATTTCGTAAATAAGTGAGCAAAAGTCCAACATATGTGAAACCATAGTTTTTAGCATAGATCTATCAATTATAAAACATGGGTTTTGTCTCTAATGCTTGTTAAACTAACTTGCATAAGTAAACATCTTCAAAAACCATGGATCTAGACTTCGATCTAAGAAAAATGCATGAAATCTCTAACTTTAACACTCAAACAAGCCACCAATCCAATATACTCCCTTGGATCCGCGTGAGAGATAACTACCACTCACCAAATCACCAAAACAACCTAAAAACTAAACACTTCAGATCTGGACAGCGAAGGTCAAGGCTTGATCCGGCAATATTTCGCCTCAATCGATGAAATCTAGCTCAAACGGATGAAGATCTTCAACTTTGGCACTTGAATCTTCAATCCAAATCTTCGATCTTGGGTGGATGTTAGAACTAGATTAGAATGGAGAAAAGAAGATGAAGAAATGTTGTAGTCGAGTTCCCAAAATGGCAGCACTTCGTCGCTTCAAAAACCGGTGCCAAAAAGTGAGCCAAACCCCTCTATTTATAGGCTGAAAACTCCTTAGGTCGTAACTCGTAGGCTCAGTTTTAGGTCGTCGCCGACCTAAGAAATCTCCGACCTAACATAGGTCGCTGCCGACCCATGCCATCCTGCGACCTAGTACGCGCATGTCCAACCCAATGCACGACTCAACTACCCCGACCTACGACCTAAAACACAAGCGCATGCAAGACCCAACGGCTCACGACTCATCACAACAGTGCAGCCTAACGACCTAACAATCTAACGACTTAAGCCCAAGGCCGACCTAACGACTTATAACATTAACGACCTACGACTCATCACTAAGTCGCTACCAACTTAGTATGTTCAGTCCTAACTCACACGACCTAAAAACCCTGCCGACCTATCTTCCCTAGCGACCTAATTTAGGTCGCTGCCGACTTAACTTCCCGCCGACCTAACAGAACACAGGGTCATACGACCTAATTCCTAGCCGACTCAACGACCTAAGCCCCTAACGACTCAACCTCCTAACGAGATAACACCCTGCCGACCCAAGCCCCTACCAACTCAAGACCCCACGACCTAAGCCTTAACCCCTTAAGTCGCTAACCCATGAGTCGGTCACTTCTTAGGTCGGTCCAACACTAAGTCGTCTAACCTTTAGGTCGCTGCTTCTATAAGTCGGTCACGACTTATCCCATGGGTCGGTCAGATTCTCCCATGACTCGGTCACACTCTAAGTCGTCTACTCCTGAGTCGCTGGCTTCCCTAACTCGCCCACACGACCTAAGACACTAAGTCGGCAACTCTATGACTCGGTCACGAGTTAACTCCATAACTCGTTCCAACCTATGAGTCGGTCACGACTCAACCCTTCAACACACGTGTTACTCTCCATACGACTCAGGCTAGAGACAACATAAACAACACTAACGACCGGTAAATTCCACGATTTATCGACACGTAAAATGCGGGTCGTTACAGTTGTGCTTGCGGCGGCTTACAGCCTTAGGCTTGCGATGGTGGCTGGCTAGCGGTGGTGTAACGTCTTGGATTTTTCGACGCTCGAAAATCGACATCAATACATTCACTGTATTACATGCCGAGCAACGAATGCCGAGAATACCAGATCATTAGGGAAAAAGAAGAAAGAGGTAGAAGAAGAAACAGAAACAACAACACAGAATCTCAAATCACAGTGGAATAATATATAATAGATAACAATTGGTCTATATACAAAAAGAACTATAACTGTGATTTATGCATTACATCATCAGAGTACGACACATCAATAACTGAATATTGGACAGTTTTAATAACTTGTCCTCACAAATGCTGAATATACAGCCTACAATACACAGCAGAATAAAATCAAATACGTGCAATACGTCTTCATCATCCAGCTTATCTCCTGAGCTCCATAACATCCTATCTTGTATCTGTAATACTCGGTCTGACCCGAGTATTATAATAAAATAACACCCGAGTCAGTCTGGAAAACTAGCGTGAAAACACACTCAATTTAAATTATTAAGGTTATCAAAATCCTTTGAAAAACAAAGGTATCTCGTAAGATCGCGCCATACATAAACATGATCGTTTTTTACCTTACGATAACCAAAACATTTCATATCAAATCCTCTTATATTATAATAGTGCCTAAGTACAAACACTTATTCAAATAGCCGAAATTGTTACATTAATTAAATTCCAGCATACTAGGCTCTACAACCAAAACCATAAAGGCACGTATTGGAGAATATATTTCATACGAATGACTATGCACTGTGGTTCCACCTGTCACAGTACATGTCTAGAAAAATATACCGAGGACCATGCCGGGATCCCCTGCAACATAAGTCCGGACAACCCCTAACCTGGATAGACCGAATATGCTATCACCCCTGGTGTTCCCACCCTTTTTGAGCTCTTCCATGCTATCTAAAAAGGTGATAAACATACCCTAATTGGGTGCGACCCATTTAGCCTTGCTGCATCTCCCCTGATTTTCAGTCATTCCCGGTTGATGAAGTTGGAGGCTACGATTGCCTTTTTAAAGGAATTTTCACTTAGAATGCTCGTTGTCTTCCAGTGACAATGTACCGATAGCATTCATCCATATAAGTTTGTTCTAGATTCGAATGGAACCGAAGACATTATTCCTACTACATCCATTATGGAATAATTCTTAGGATTAGTAGCGATTATGCCTTGCACTTCACTGCTCCATCTTCGATTCATGCTCTTGTTTTCCCTTCGAAAACATATTCGTTGGATCAAAGTCGTTTTCAGATAACTTATCTAATTTCGGTCTCTTCGAAACAACGTTAGTGAACGGATTTCCTTATCATCGTCCATAAAGAGTTTATACGTAATAGTATGGCACTTCGAATGGTAGCTGTACCATATAATTTCCATGTTTTTTCTATATATTCCCAAAGTTATATTTTGGGTCCAAATTTAATAGTCCGTTATTTAATTATCGAATAAACAATCATCAAGTCAAGATTCCATTTTCTACTAGATTTCACCTAGCCTTATTCAATTAAAATTTCAATCACTTAATCTCTTTATCCAAATATATACTTGTCTTACCGAATTTAGTATATTCTCAAGTTATTCTTTTAAAAAATATTTGAAACCCACTAAAATAATATGGAAAGTACCACTACGGTACAACCATAGATTCACAGCCCAATGCTTTCACCTTTGTCCCAGAGAAATCCAAAACTTAACTATAAGCACTCGCTGCCTCCGATTTCGCCATGAAAGTATACCATTATTTTCCAAAATCTTTATATTAATAATTTTCTCAAAATATACTTATAAAATTCCTATAAAATTTCCAAGTTTAATTTCGACAAATACTCTTTTATAAAATTTATTTTATAGAATAATATTAGTATTAAATAATTTATCTAAAAAATAAAATAATAAATTCTTAAATAATAATTACTTTAATATCAACTAATTATAAACTAACTTAATTAATAATTAAATATACTTAAAACAATTTAAAACAACTAAATAATTAATTTTTTCGAAATATTTTTAAAAACCTTTTTCAATTACCCGATTAATAATTAAAAATACTCCTTTTTAAAACAAACTCAATTCCTCGATAAAATATATTTTTCAATTGCAATATAACCAGTCTAACATTTATAAATCTTTCTCGATTTATTTCCAATTTGATTCACGTCCCAATTTCATAAATCCCCTTTCCATATTTCTAAAACTAAATCTACCATTTTTTAGCCGATTTATCCATCTCCTTATAAATCCTCACAGTGAATTTATAACTTTAATTTGTCCACTGATAATCACTTTACTTTATTTATAAACCCTGTTTGTAAATCCATAGTCTCATTTTCCATTTATAGCGGTCTCACAATACTTAATCGGTTTTAAATCGATTTCCAAATAAAATTCCATTTTTAAATCAATTTCTTAGATAACCCAACTATATTCCAAAACCCAACTAAATTCAAATTCCACTACCCTTTCATAATTTGAAATCTTATTGAAAATCTAGTATAACAATTTCAAATTTTATTTTCAAATTTCCTTTTTATTTTCCCAAACTATTTAAATCTCGATTTTAAAATCTTTTTACACTTAAACAAATTTCACTTAAGTTTTATTATTTAAAATCCTTTTATTTACATTATTCAAAAATCTTTATTTTCCATATTATGAAATTATTAAATACAAATTTTAAAATCAAACTATGTATTTTTCCTAAATCCATTTCTTTTAATTTTATCCAGATTTCACTATAAATATTTATACTTCCAATTTCTTTCTTTTATTTTTCTTTCCACATTTTTAACATTTATTATTAATATTTAAAAATACCAAAATCTGGGCCAAAACTACCCTAGCACCCAATAGATTCAGATCGCACTATAATCTACCATGGATTATTTAAAAAGATCACACGTCAGTATATATGAAATTTGATTCAACATTTTTTAGGAATCCAGTTGGATCACTCCAACTTGTTTTCCTGCATCCATAGATGTTAATACAATATAAAAATACCAATCTCACTTCTAGGGGGATATCGCGGTATATAGCGTCATTCGCTATTATGCGGGGCGCATATGGTCTCATCCACTATAATGTGCAGGAACAATCACTCCAATTACTAATATATATATACTACTATATATAATGTCATATTCCATTGATAATAATTTTACCAATTCAACCAATCAATCAAAAATTAATTTTAACTATTTAAAATTAATTGTAGCAATTCAAAATTGAGTGAGATTAACTCACCTTGATATTTAATTTGCTAATCGTTCCCAATTTAAATCCTTTTTCATAGCTTCCGTAGCTCCGAACCCACACCAGACTGATTCCGTTCGACTTAAACCTCATATAAGTAAATTCCAAATTTATATAAATTAGCGAGTTCACTTTTTAATTAAAATCAATCAACTAATCACTTAATTTAAATTAATTACCTATTAACGAATTTAATTGACCTATCAATTGACTTAATAAAAATAATAATTAGCAACCTAATTACCTCATATGCAATCATTATTAAGTTATAAGTTACTGAAGTTTAAATTTTCATTTTAATAAATTAATTAACAAATTTTTTATAGAATGATAATAAAATAAATTAACACACTCTTACCTTAAAAAGGCACATTGCCGTCCTCCGACCGAGTCACTCCTTCCTACGCCTTCACCTGCTGCCTCATCGTGACTTTGACAATCGCTCGATTGAATCGCACCCACGGCTGCTAGGCACGACCAGCACTCTACCACTGCTGCTATTATGTGGCATTGCTTCCGCCACCAACGAACACGCATCCTTTTGCCCCAGCATTTCCACATCTCCTTGCAATCATGACCCAAATCAATCTCCTATAAAGTTCGAACATGAATCAACACCATTGCTGCTCGTTCAAATCACCACCGCGCGCTGCCAAGCACCGCCAGAACTCCCTTTACGAAGCCATAAAATGCACCTCAATGTGCTCATCACCACCAAACAAAATACCACTCGATTCCACCCACGTCCGCCTCATGCATAGTGAAGCCGCGCCCAACGTCCATTGAATCGCTGGTCTCTCGCGGAAAAGAGGTCGAACAAATTTAACAGAGGCCTTGCTCTTTTTATTTTATTTATTTATTTTACAAGTTGATCTTATGAATCAAATGGAAAGAGGGAGGAAAAGGAACTCGCGATTTAATTGTGAATCCTTTATTTATTTATTTATTTATTTATTTGCATGCTCGGCCATTGTTTTCTTTTAAAGTTTGATTTCCTTTTCACTCTGTTGTCTACTTGCTTTTATAAAAAAGGAGGAGGGAAGAGACGTGAATCTTTTTTTGTTAAAAGTAACGTGCTTTTGAACAGTTGCGTGTTGTTTTCAAAAGAGGAAACATAAATTAAAAGAAGGTATGTATAGATTGGAGAGGTAGGGACGGTTGACAAGATAGGATGGGTTGGACTAGTCAATTCATTTATTTAAATTTCAAACGTCTCGTTTTATGCAACTCAAAATTTTGAACCCCTATCGAGGCGTGCCATTAGGCGGTTATAATGTAATACCCCTATTCCGGACATAATGGAAAAGGTTTCGAGTCCTAATTCGGTAGTATGAAGAAGATAGCTTTTTGAACCAAATTATTATATTGAATTTACGATATAAATTTCAGCGCATTTATGTTCCATACGACCAAACAGTAACTCCAAATGCTATGAAATTTGAAGACCAATAATAATACACTATTATGGATATAATGGAACTGGTTTCGTCGAATTCCAAGAATGTGCACCAGAAGTTAAATGTTAATTCAAACGATATATTCTTAAAAACTGAACAAATAACTTTTAAATTCAGTTTAGAAATTTTTAATACCTTTATCATTATTAATATAAATTTTAAAAGCTTTTAAATTATTTTTATCCAACTTAAAACTCAAGATTCAATGTTTTAACCAATATTTAATTATTAAATTCAATAATTAAATTACCCAATAAATAGTTATATTTGAAATTCAAGTTAAAAATCACCTTTTAAAGTATTTAAAATCTATTAAATATTCCAATTTCAAATATTCAAAATTCTAAGTCGTTACATTCTCCCCTTAAAAGAATTTCGTCTCCTAAATTGCCGGGTAAGGAGAATGCTCAGAACCCGTTAACTATTTTCCCAAAATCATACAGTTTTTAACAATTTTCTGAAGACAATTTTTATTGAAAACACACTATCACTTTCACTAATTTACAAATTAATCCACAGGTTCCAATAGTATTATTTGCTCAACCATTTTGAGTTATAATATAAAATCATATTTAGTTATCAAAAAAAATTTCTTCAAAATTTTCCAACTTCTTAAATTTTCGAATAATTTTGCCAGCGTCTCCTTTACGCGGTTAGATCCAAAAAACTACAAAACGCCTCTACAGGCCCAAATCATCAAAAGAAAACAAAATCCAAGTGGCTCAATCATAAAATCATCAATTTCATACAATAATTTAAACACACAACTTTTTGTCGGGCAATCAAATTTTACTTCCGAAATCAAAGACATTAATTTAGCTTTTGCTTTTAAATACCTACACGTTATTTACCAATGATATCCAATCATTTAATTCCAAAAACATTTTATTTAGCATTTTCAATATCTAATAATTATTTCACCATAACCCGTACGATGTACACATACCATTCATATGCAATATCAAATCTGATCGTTCACTTGATCACATAATTTCACTTCCGAACTAGTATTATTCACACGACTCTCTAGTGCGGACTCAGATTTGTTCCCTTGATCAGAAACCGTCATTCACCTTGCATAGCCGTATACTATGATAGAGAATTCCATCACCAGTCAAAAATCTATATCCAGTGTTCGCCGTCGGAAATCGAGCGAAAAAAATCCTAACTTGGATTAATAAAAATTATCTCGAAACTCTATGCTCGAATCTGGATCAAATCGTTATGCTAATAGTATACGTACAACCTATGTATTTATTTCTCATTTATTATTAGCTATATCAAATTATTTTATTCACATTTACTTTTATTTCCATTTAATTTTGCTCAAACCATTATTCACATTCCTTATTCAATCTGTATTCAAATGTTTACTTAGCATATATATTAAGTACCAATTCCACATAAGAACTTCCTCTTTATATTTCTTAATTCAATTATAACTTGTTATACAAAAGTTCTTATGCTCATTACCACTTTACAACTTAATTTTATATCCATTTATATTCAAATTCAATTTCTATTTAGCCCAATTTATCTCCAAATCTTAAATATTGAATTTTATCGACCATATCCCATACCATATTTAATTAACTAATTACTTTAATTAGTTCCATTCGCTAATTTATTTCCAACTTAATAAATACTATTTCAATAACTATTCCATTTAGCCTACTTTAGCTTAATTTTTCAAAATTCACTTTATTTAACTTAATTCAAGTTAATTTTAATCCCATACCAACATCAAATTACAAATTTTATAAGTTTTCCAACTTATTTATATTCCATCCACCAATTTCTTCCAATTCACTTCATTTAATTGGTTTACTTTACAAATGTATTCCATTATCACACTTACTTTCATTTAACTCTTCTTAAGTTAAATTCCATTCCAAACAAATTTTAGATTCTTATAAGTTATCAAACTATTTTATCATATTTTCCCAAATAACATTTCAAATGAAAATCCAAGAGTTTGACTCCTTATTCCCAAATTATTTCAAATCATTTTTGAAATCATATATACCCAAAATCCCTTGGTATATCACATCATTCCTTTGAATTTCAGATCCAAAACTAATTTTCGAAAACAGAACTTCTAATTGTAGAAATTTCTCATTGGAAACTCCAAAATGAACACTGATGATGAAACCAAACAAAAGGTGATTTTCCAAAGGCGCCGATATAATGACAATCGGTATATGGGCAGTTCGAAATCCGAGCATATGACATTTGCAACACAACCACACTTCACATAACAAAGGTATACCATAAATACATGTTGATTTACAATAACACAATATATATCAAGCACTTAATAACAATGGCATTAGTTTGACTACTAGATTTCCATATAACCGAGGACTTTTCTTACTAACTTTCAAATACGACTTTCTTTTCAAGCAACAAACCAAACATTGACCAAACCAACATTACAATTATATGGTAAGCATTCAATAGCTACAATTTTGGGCATAAATATGGTTTAAATTTTATGGTTTGAGTGTGGAAGCTTTACTCACCGCAAAGCTTATTCCAAGTTGATTTTACTTGGATAGTCGCTATATCAGCACTTTTGGAAAATCACCTTTTGTTTGGTTTCATTGTCGTGCTTAGAATAATTTTACAAGTTAAGCAAATTTTTGATTGATGATGTTTCCAAAAATAATTGATGGCTTTAATAATGATTATTTAATTTAATTAATAAGGATTAAAGTTAACTAATTAACTTATTAATGATGTGTTTTAAATTTAACTAATTACTTAGTTAATGATGTTTTAATTTTAATTAATCATTTTATTTAATGATGTTTAAGGCTAATTAATCTTTGGATAATGAGGGATTAAGACTAATCAATTTATTAACTAATGATATTTTTAAATTAATTAACCATTTTTAATTAATAAATTTTATTGGTTAATAAATCTGTTTAATCTTAAATAAATATTTTATTAAATAAAGTTTAAATTAATTAATCACTTTTAAATAATGATATTTAATTAATATAATTAATTATATTATTATTAAATTGAATTAATGATGATTTAAAGGTAATTTACCCTTTTTAATTAAAGGACATTGAAGGGAATTTATCAACATAATTAATGAAGTTTTAACGTTGTTTAGTAAATAAGACAAGGATTTTTTTAAGTGGATAAATCCTTTTTGTACTGATGTTAAAATACCATTAATCTCTTTTAACAAAGTGTTTTAAAGCTAATACTTGTAATATGAAGCCAGGTACGAACTCGAGTTTTTTAAAAGAAAAAGTTTGAATTGATTATGGAAATGTACTATTTTTCGTAAAGTGATTCACGTGTATGGAAACGATTTATTTGTATAATCAACATTAAACATCAGCGAAGTAGACTCGTTGTTATTTCGAAAGATAAGAATAATCGTGATACATGACTTTGAGGTAACACTACCTTGACCTGTTCGAATAATACAAGTTTGAATTCGATGAGTGGTGATAAGTATACAAGACTTAATTTCCATATACGATCGATTTATATCCTCGATAGTTGGTTCCTCGGCTATCGGTTACTTCAGCTTCTTTATTTTTGTCATTGTAAGATGATTTATTGCTCTGCTGAGCGTTGGTATCCTTTGTCGGTAATGACTAGATCCAAAGCGCGAGAGAAAGCCAAGCTATGTGGGCTTGCTTCCATCAGAATATTTGCACATCTCACCTAGATCGATTTCATTTGCGCATTTAGATGTGAAATATTCAGATTCTCAGTAAGGTTTGGCAGGGTTTGAATTGGTATTGTTCGAGAAGTGTCATGAGGTATATGAGCTTCTAGGGAGTATATTACTAGAGGTATACTTCAAGGGTGGAACACCTCCCTAGTCATTTGTTGGAGATTTTCCTTTTCTTATTGGATTCGAACCTTCAAATTTCATCTCGTTACTTTCACTAGAAATAGTCAACCGCACTTTATGGTGTTTAATCGTTTATCCATTCTTTACGTTTGGATGTTGAAATATATGAGAGTAAAACCCATTCCGTGTTCAGCGGCGTGGTCTCACATGTTCTATTTTTAGTTACATGCCTTTGTTTAAAGTTTTACTCATACCAGACATATCATCTGACCCGAGTTATTTGTTTCCATAGACTCTCAGGTACTTATTTTATTCGAGCAACCGAGAGTAGCAGGTCTTTATTGGGCTCTTTTGAAGATGGCGTCCTAGCAGGAGGCTTTTCATCTTCTTATTTATTTACTCTGCTGTACTATTTAGTTTTTGTAAGTGTATGTTATTTCAGCATTTGTAAAGGCAGAATGTTATAACCACCTAAGCTAATTTGTAGTACTTTTGTGTAACTCTGATAACTTCCGGTTAAGGAGTAACCTGATGTACTAATTACTATTATGTTATATTTAACGGTTTCATTGTGAGGTTTTCTATTCTGTTTTTATTTCTCCCTACGACTATTCATCTTTTTGATGCTTAGGCAAGGGCAGACGAACACCAATGATGTGTTAAGTGTCGTTCCTTGGGACCAGCAAGGTGGGTCATCACGGTAGGTATCAGAGCTTCAGTTGACCGAAGACCTTCGCCTGATTGGGGTATAACTCATTAGATTGTGTGAGTAGAGCCCTAGAATGCGTTCATCTTGAGAGCGCTTTCCCTTTTCTCCCATAGAAGTCTAGTTTTAGATCCTTTATTGCAAGTTTCCCTTTTATCATCTTTGTCCCTATCTTTGTACTCTAATGATACCGGTCACTTATCCAGGTTATTGAAAATGATTACAAGAGGGAAAATATGGAGGGGATTTGGAACTAGCACGACTACAAATGGCAGAGCACCTAGAAACAAGCCAGTTGTAGAGCCGGTAGTAGAAGATGCAAGTTCAACCGCCTCAGAACTTTACGACCTTGTGCAAGAATCACACTATTTTTGGTGGTCAGTCTTTTTATGAAATCGAAGACATTTTAGGAGTTCAGACATGGCTCTACTCTAGGGAGAGGATATTCGAGGATCTTCAGTTGGAAGATGCTAGAAAGAGGTTGTTGCTATCGCGTCAGCTTCAAAAAGCGGCAATGGATTGGTGCGATTCAGTCACCATGAATACACCAGAAAAAAAATTCTCTTTGGCGTAGTTTAAGGAAGTTTTTGAAGCTCAATTTACCCTAAAGGTAGGAAGGACTCGGTTTTTCAGAAGTTTCATGGATTTGAAATAGGATGAGATGACAGTGGCGCAGTATGAGCATAGGTTCAGTGCATTGTCTCGCTTTGGATTATGATTGATTAATACACCACTTAAGTAGAATGGGATGTTTGTGAAGGGAATGCTACCAAAATTCCATCGGGGAATGACCAATCATCTCAATTTTACCTTTACCAATTTGATCAGTATGGCTTTGAGATTCGAAATGCTGGATATTGAGCAAGGAGTTTATAAAGGGGCAATGCCGGCAGTTAATGCCCAACCTTTATCAGTTATCCCCATTGCTAGTAAACTGTTTTTCAAGCGCAAAGGGAAGAAGAAGTGTTCGGGAAAGTAACCTGTAGGTGGAGCTCCAGCCTAGATGAAGCAGTTAGACTTGACCAAGGTTCTTTGTTATAAGCGCGAAAAAATGGGCCACTATGCAAATAATTGCTCGAAGACTGATATACCTGTATGCTACAACTGCAATAAACATGGACATATGAAGAACCGATGTCCTTTTCCAAAGAAGGGATCACATGGGCGAGCTTTTACTATTGAGGAAATATCATCTACTTCTAGGGATCCAAAAGGAAAGCAAGTGTTGCAAGGTACACTATCCATTTCTGATATTCTTATTAGAGTGTTATTTAATACCGGTGCATCCCATAATTTCATTTCAAAAGATCTTGTTGATAATTTTAACCTCAAATCCATTCTTTTAAACAATTCTCTTTATAAGTCAAACCCAATTGGGGGTCCGACCAATCTTGATACCATATGTTTGAATGTGCCTATTTCCTATCGAGATCGGCCTTTCTTTTCTAACTTATTCATTCTTGGGTTCATGGATTTGGGATATTATTGGGAATGGATTGGTTATCTAATTTTAAAGCTATCTTGGACTATGTTAAAAGGGTGCTCGCAGTAAAAGATGTAATAGGTAGAAGCATTGATATATATTATGGAGAGCCTTGGAAGTTGATGATCAGTTTTCTCTATTCGTTCGAAGTACCGAAAGAGTAGATAAGGAATATACTAATTGCTCGAGACTTCAAGGATACTTTTAAGAAGTGCAAGATTTACCTCCTCACTGGGAAGTAGAATTCCGCATTGATTTGATTCCAGGAACCAGACCTGTTGTACAACCTCCTTGAAGGTTGGTTCTAATGGAAAGAAGAGAGTTAGAGAAGCAGACATTTGATTTATTGCAGAAGGGTTTGATCAGACATACCACATCGAGTTGGGGATTTCCATTAGTGTTTGTCACCAAGGCTGATGGTTCATGTATGGATTACAGAGAGTTGAATAAAAATATTATCAAGAATAAGTTTCCTTTACCTAGTATTGATGACATGTTTGACTAGCTCCACGGAGCTCAGATCTTTTCTCAGTTAGACCTTGCCATTGGTTTTCATCAATTAAGGGTAGCAAAGGAGAGTGTACCTTAATAGCTTTTTGAACCCTTGACGGTTTTTAAATGTGGTTAGTCATGCCGTTCGGATTGACTAACGCACCCGTTGATTTTGTTGATTTTATGAATAAAGTGTTTCGATACTTTCTTAACAAGTTTGTTCTCATTTTCATTGATGACTTCTTCATTTATTCTAAAACAAAGAAAGAACATAAGTACCATCTTCATGTTGTTCTTAGTACTTTAGGATGCCATGTTTTAAGGGCTAAGTTTTCTAAATGTAATTTCTAGAAATTCGAAGTTAGATTTCTAGGGCACCTAGTTTTGGGGGAAGGCGTATCAATGGACCCAGCTAAAGTAGTTACGATTCAAGATTGGAAGAAACCTAAAAGTACAACCGAGGTCAGAAGTTTCTTGGGTTTGGAAGGTTTCTATAGAAGGTTCATTAAAGACTTTTCGAAGATTACTTCTCATCTAACAAAGCTAATGAAGAAAGAGACTATGTTTCTTTGGACATCCAACTACAACTAAGCATTCAATGAGTTAAAAGAGATATTGAAGTGCTCCTGTCTTGACTATCCCAGATGGGGATAAAGGGTTAACAGTTTACAAGGATGCTTATAAGACTAGACTGAGAGCAGTTTTGATGCAAAATGGTAAAATTATAGCGTATGCGAGTCGACAGTTGAAACCTTGAAACCCCATGAGAAGAATTATGCTACACACAATCTAGAGCTTTTGGCTGTTGTCTTCGCATTGAAAGTGTGGAGGCACTATCTTTTGCGCATAAAGTTTGAGTTATTTATAGATCACAAGTCATTAAATTACCTCTTGCCCAAAAGGACTTGAACTTGAGGTGGCAGAGATGGCTTGAGTTTCTTGCGTCTTATGACCTAGAGATTCTATTTACCCCAGGGAAAGCAAACGCCATTGTAGATGCGTTGAGCAGGAATGTAGCGACGATTGCAAATTTGGAAGTTAAGCCAGTACTAATGGAGAGGATTGCATATTTCCAGGAAGAAGACCCTAATCTAGCTCGGCTTAAGAAGAATGTTGAAAATGGAATTAATTCTTGTTTTCAGATTGACTCTCGAGGCATTTTAAAAATGAGTGGATTTTTGTGCCAGATGTCAACGGAATTAGACAGGATGTGCTAAAAGAGTGGCATTGGTCAAAGTTATCTATCCATCCAGGAGTAACTAAAATGTTTCATGATATGAAAAAGACCTTTTGGTGGAAAAGGATGATGAGAGATATTTCAATTTCCACAAGTCGGTGTGTGAATTGTCAACAGGTCAAGAGTGACTAGCAGAAGACCGCTGGGTTGCTCCAACCGTTAGAAATAATGAATTGGAAGTGAAAGTAAGTATCCATGGACTATATCGATGGTTGCCGAACGTGAAGAGGTAATGAAGGCATCTGGATAATTTTGGATCGACTAAAAAAAGTGCTGTAACGCCCCACCCTGAGACCCACCTTAGTAAAAAGAATTAACGAGTAATTCTGTCTGCTAAAGTGGAAAATAGGGCTGCTTAACGGCGACCATCTATAATTTTGTCTTAAACTAATACTGAATACGTCGATAAATGCAATATGATTTTTTTTTCTATCTCAAGTGGATCGACATACCCAGTAATGCTTAATTAAAAACTATAGGTGGCTAACGGATGTATCAGAACAAAATAAAATAATTAGATGAAAAGCACATCACTGAATAGTAATCAATATCATATATATGCATATGCACTGATACAGGTTTAGTACAATACAATACGAATACAATAAAGGTGGTACTCGACCACACCATATATATTGAATCAAATATAACTACATCAGAGTATGCGGAAGAACATAAACTACTCAAGAGAAAGAAAAGCTTTTATCTAACATCAACTTCAAGCTAAGCCCAATAGAAGATACCTGAAACAACTCGGTCTGACCCGAGTGAAAATACACGGGTCAGGCTAGCTAAAATCATCAGTTAAACAGAATAATCGATAAGTATAAGTAGGTGAAAGCTATGGCATGCTTTTTCTTAAAGGATGCCATGCCCTAAACAGGGTTTCAACATCATAAGAAAGGACAACATCTCTTCTTGGAAAGTAGAAGAGATAATGATGGTAAAGTCATACTTAAGTGGCATAACTAACGCTTAAGCAAATGGGACATCGACGAGTAAAGTTTTAAAGATAAGATTCAATAAACATTGCTTTCGCCTCATATCATCGGCGATATAAAGGAATATGGATAATGACTTGAAATGATTTAACTATCCTCTTAGAAGTGGTTGTCAATATAACAATACATCAAAGGTACATATCCTTCATACATAGAATAAAACGCATATGGATGTGCCTCATCTCATTGGCACATCCCAAGGATCATTCAAGGAAATATAAAACCCAATCATAAAAGAAGCATTGTACTTATTCATACCTCATCTCATCGGTATGAATATACATACAACTCAAATCTATAACTAAAACTCATCATAAAAGATTCCTCATAATCATTTATACCTCATCTCATCGGTGTATATGTATAAATACATCTCAACTCCATCTTAACATCAAGTAGTCTACAAAAATCATTAAATCATCAATCCATAATGCAAATAACTCAATCAAAGAGTAACATCGTAAATGATTTCACCATATATGTATACATCTCATCTGGCACTAGGCTATCAATGTAATAATCATCTAAAGACGGTGAAGTCTAAAACATCAAAACTTAAGAAATCCGGGATTGGCCAGATCCTCGATTGCATGCCGAAGCAATGCTACGCGCGCTACATCGTGACTAGTACTACTATTTGGTACCGTAAACATCGTGATGACTGGAGTCAAATAACATCTTAACATCATGAACATCATGAATGACTATAGTCTATAACATCATAATGAATCCCAGTCATAAAGACCCGAGTTAATAACATCGTGATGATCGGAGTAGCAACTACATCGTGATGACTCCAATCGAGTACTCGCGGTCTGTAGTACTAGTAAACATCATGAATATGTCTCAACTTCTCGGATAGGAACCCAATAGGTGTTAACGTATGTCCCATACCATACGTTCACACCTAACGGTTTACTAGCCGTTAATTGGTACCATACTAGTAAAACATCATAAACGTCATGAAAATATACTCAGCCTTATCTCATTGGTGAGTAAATACAATACCTTACTCGTCTCGTCTCGTCTCATTGAAGAGTACTAGTGGCATCGTGACTTGTCTCATCTCATCGACAAGTAAAAACTATCATAATACATCTTAACATCATAAAATCATCATAAAGAAGCTTACCTTGTATCATTGGCAAATGCAAATAAATCTCATAATGGTTTCTCATAATCTATAATCCTCGAAAAGCGAAATATCATCTCAAGACTCACCTCATCTCATCGGCAAGTAAAACAACATCTTTAAGTGGTTCTCATTGATTTTTACTCGTATAATAGGAGATCTCGAACATCTCAACTCGCCAAATATTGGCTACTCGGATAATTCCTATAACAGGAATTGAAAATCTTAAATATTAACTCAAAATACAATACTCAAGAGGTTTCGATCGTACAAGTCCGGAATTAACCGAAAAAGCAAACTCATATGTCCCATACCATATGTTTTACTAAATCGTTTAATTCTCTTTCTACGTCCGAAAAGTGCAAAAACGTGTATCTTTATATAGAAAATATATTTTTGCTAAATTGGGTTTTGAAATAAATTTCAGAAAATATTTAAGAAATCGATTTTTAAAATCTCTTTATACTTTAGAAATATAAATTGTATCATTTTTTATATGAAATCACTTTGTAAAATATATTTCTTAGAACAATAGCTAGAATATGAACACTGTTGGAAAAATAGTTTGAAAATACGTGCACAAGTGCTCGGAATTACAATGAAAACATTACATAATGAATCATTAAAATCCATTAAAATCCCAATGATGGATTCATGAAAATTCGTGCTTCTATATAGTAGAAGCAACCCAAAAATAATCACAAGAAGCTTCCTTTATCCCTTGAATAAGATAATACAACACTCAAGATCCATATTAAAATTTATCATCAAAGACTTGCTCAAACAATCTAAGAAAAAACATGATTCAATATTAGAGCATATGTGATATAGAGCTCTCAATATTTGCACTGAAAAGAGTATCAAACCCATGTTTGAAAAACATAAGAGAAAGCACCAAAAGCTGGTGCAACAATTCAAGATACACAGGAATAAAATTTGGCGTTTTGCCCAGGCCTGTGTTTTGTTTGTTCAGGTTGCCTCTTTTAAGCACATAATTTGAAAAAACACAAAACATAAAAGTTGTAGACGACATCCTAAGCTTTTCATAACATTAAAAATTACCGAATTCCGATAAGAAATGTAAAAGTTATGGATAAAACAATTTTGAGATTTGAATTTCACAACTTCTGTCATTTTGTCTCGAGACAACGAAAAACAATCACATTTTTGGCCAATATAACTTCGAAATTTTAGAAAACTCAAACATAAAAGTTTAAGACGATTTTATTAGCTTGAAGTTAGAAAAAGAATCACCAAAATTTGACTTATGGATCAAAAGATACAGCCAAAAACATTCTTAGGTCAATGATCATTGTCGCTGTCATTTTGCTCTCGGGATAGCAACAAACAATCACATTTTTGACCAAGATAACTTCAAAGTTTTAGAAAACTCAAAACATAAAAGTTTTAGAACAAAGTATAAGCTTTCCGGAATATCTAAAATTATTAAATTTGAGTAAAAAACGTGAAATATATGGCCATTCAAAGTGGTAAGCAGAAAAAAGAATTCAAATCAGCAACTAACAGGTATAATTTATTTTACAGTAAACGATTTTGTAAGTTGATTTCATAAAAACTTCAATTTTAGCTAGCAATTTGTTAGCTTGTACTCACATTGATGATTTAGCAAGAGTTTGATGGCAAGCAACGAGTTTTGAGGAAGGAATGGAGCTTCGAAGACCTGTTTTAGCTGAAACAAGAACATGTAGAGCAAACCAAACAATTACAGACAAAGTCATATCTAAATTCTAAGATTTTTGATGAAATCTTTGAGTATTGGATTTGATTACCTTCTATTCTCTTAATTTGATGATTTTCTTCTTAAATTAACAGCACACTGGGTGAAATTTTTGTTTTAGTTGAAGGTGGCCATGGTTTTCTGTTTCTTTCTGTTTACTGTAATTTTCTGTTTGAGAAGGAGGAGAGAAACAACGTACAGACACTAGTTTCTCACCAAAAGTCTCTAGACAATGGGCTAATGGATTCAAACTACACCCAAATGAGACCAAAGACAAAATACTTAGAGAAAAAAAGAAGCTATGTTCATGTTTTAACTTATTTTATCACTAAATGCACACTTTTCTTCATTTTAAAATTAAACAACAACGCATACAACCAATTTTTATGAAACAAAATTGTTATTGTAAGAAAAATAAATTTTTATTTTAACTATAAAATGTCATTTTTAACAATAAAATCTTATTTTTTCTACATTGCCCAATGTACACTATTTTAGAGTAAAAACATTATTTTTAATGCAATAACTTAACTAAAGATTAATTTCTTGTCAAATAAATTGCAACAAATCATTTTAACACTTTTAAATCATCACAATAATATTTTCAAGCAATATTTCATCTTTTATTTTAATAAAAGACATGTTTTCTTCATAATTTACCATTTATATTCAATAAAAGGCTATAATTACCAATATTATTGTATTTACCCAAATAAAATTGCAATTTGATTATTTTCTACTCAAGTTCTCAAAAAAAATTAACTTTAATTTCATTATTTTAGATTTATTTCAAAATTTTAACGTTGAAATACATCACCTAATTAAATTATTAGCTCCAACCTAATAAATACCCAATATTTTAATTTATTTAAAACAAATACTTATCCAATCAATATTTAGTCCTTTGTTTATACCAAATAAACTAAATAAAGCTCCAAACTTTATTTTTCTTATTTTATTTGCAAAATTCATTGTTCATTCCAAATAAACAATTAAAAATTTCCAACTATATTTTAGTTTACAATATTAAGTTTTAACTTCATTTATAATTTAATATATACAGGTAATCTCCAAATCAGGGTTGTTACAAGTGTCCAATTTATCCCCGTGAAGTCTACTAGAATTGCAGCTTCTTTAGCAGATATTTATTTGAGGGATATTATTCGACTGCATGGAATTTCAGTAAGTATAGCCATTGATCGAGACCACGTCTTCACCGGTCGATTTTAGGGAGCATTGCAAGCCGCTTTCAAAACAGAGTTGAATTTGAGCATAGCCTATCACCTATAGATAGACGGACAAACCGAAAGGGTGAATCGAATTTTGGAGGATCTGCTTAGCATTTATTTTGTATTTTGGAGGTTCTTGGGAAGATCATTTACATTTGGTAGAGTTCTCTTATAACGACAGTTATCAAGGCATTGACATGGCATCCTATGAGGCTTTGTATAGACGATCATGTAAATCACCTTTATGTTGGGTTGGGACTGGAGACCGTTTAGTTCTTGCACCATAAATGATTCGAGAAGCATCAGAGAAAGTAGCTATGGTCAAGGAAAGGATTATGCCGATCGGCAGAGAGGGGACTTAGAGTTTGCGGTCAAGGATTTTGGTAGCTGTGAAAGTTTCCCCGATGATAGGAGTTATTAGATTTAGAAGAACAGACAAGCTAACACCTATATTCATTGGACCACTTAGGATCCTTGAGAGGATTGGACTGTTGGCTTGTAAAGTATAATTTCCTGAAAGATTATTAGAAGTTCATAACGTTTTTCATGTATCTCATCTGAGAAAGCATGTTTATGATCTGTCGCTGATTGTCGAGTCGTCTGTTCAGGAAGACTTGGAGATAGAATCGAATTTGACGATAGTCCGACATCTAGTTTATATTGTAGATCGGAATGAAAGGAGATTGAGGAACGAGGTAGTTAAACTTGTAAAGATTCATTGAAATGATGACCCTCACGATTGTACTTGGGAGGCTGAGGATCATATTAGAGAACTTTACTCTGATGTAATGTTAGTCTAGTTGTTGAATGCATTATGAATGTTCTATTATGGCATAGTTGCTTTGCATTGTTATATGAATTTTTAGGTATAATAAATACATTTTGGATTATCTTTTGTGTATTAATTTCGAGGATGAAATTCTCCTTAAGGGGATGTAACGACCCGTAAATTTATAGCTTGTTAAAATAAATAAATCATGTTAGAAATAAAATAAAACAAGATCGGACTTAAAAAAATATAAGATAAAACCTAAGTAACCTAAAGGAGTATTTTCCAAAAACTAAGCTAGCTAGGAGAATAGAAAGCATGGTGAAAGGGAGGCCCAAGAGGGTACGTGTGCACCTATGGGGACGGTGAGGGATGACCATCATTTCTCATGACAACATATATTGCATTTTAACGTTTAATTTAAATTTAATTAATCCTATATTCTTTGCCTATAAATACCCATACACACACTTTGTTATCACTTTACACATTCATTTACATACCCACTTCTCTCTTCTTCATGTTCATATACATCCATGGATTCCAAGTCCAAGTTTTAAGTTGACAAAATATAACTTTCTTCACTACAAAACTTTACATATTCATCTACAACCCCTCCTCTTACCAAAACAAAACCATTCTGTACAAAACAAGGCCATTTCCACCTTATAGCTGTAGGCCAAGCCCAAAATAGCCAAGGTCGATTCCACAATAGCCTTAGCCGAGCAACATTGCACCCTACCAGCTCACTCTAGCGCATAGATCCTAATTAAGGAATTTTGCGTAATGTTTAGGCAAGTTCGGTGAAAGTTAGTAAGCGTTGCGGTGAATAAAGCTTCCACCTTCGAACCATAAAATTTAAACCATATTCATGCCTATAATTGTAATTATTGAATGCTTACCATATTATTGTAATGATGGTTTGGTTAATGTTTGGTTTGTTGCTTGAAAAGGCAGTCGCATTTGAAAGTTAGTAAGCAAAATCCTTGGTTATATTGGAAACCTGGTAGTCAAACTAATGCCATTGTTATTAAATGCTTGATATATGTTATATTATTGTAAATAATCATGTATTTATGCTCATACATTTGTTATGTAATGTGTAGTTGTGTTGCAAATGTCATATACTCGAATTCCGAACTGCTCCTATAGCGATAGTCGCTATATCGGCACTTTTGGAAAATCACCTTTTATCGAAACCGTTCGGTTTCATTATCGTGCTTGGAATTATTTTATAAGTTAAACAAGTTTTTGATTAATGATGTTTCCAAAAATAATTAATTATTTTATTAATTATTATTTAATTTAATTAATTATTATTTAATTTAATTAATTATTTAATTAATACAGATTAAAATTAACTACTTGGCTTATTAATGATGTGTTTTAAATTTAAATAATCACTTAGTTAATGATATGTTAATTTTAGTTAATCATTTTATATAATGATATTTAATTCTAATTAATCTTTGGATAATGAGAGATTAAGATTAATTAATTTATTAAATAATGATATTTTAAAAGTAATTATCCCTTTTTAATTAATGACTATTAATGGTTAATAAATCCGTTTAACCTTAAATAAATATTTTCTTAAATAAAGTTTAAAATAATTAATCACTTTTAAATAATCATATTTTGTATTATTTAATTTAATTTAATTAATATTAATAAATTGAATTAATGATGATTTAAAGGTAATTTACGCTTTTTAATTAAAGAGCATTGAAGTGAATTTATCAACTTAATTATGAAGTTTAAAAGTTGATTAGTAAATATAATAAGGATGTTTTAAGTGGATAAATTCTTTTTATAGTGATGTTCAAAAACCATTAATCTCTTTTAACGAAGTGTTTTAAAGCTAATACTTGTAATGTGAAGCCAAGTACGAATTCGGTTTTTTAAGTGAAAAGTTTGAATTATATATGGAAATGAACTAATTTCCGTAAAGCGATTCACTTATATGGAAATGATTTATTTGTATAATTAGCACTAAACATTGGAGAAGTAGACTTGTTGTTGTTTCGAAAGATAAGAATAATTGCGAGACATGACTTTGAGGTAACACTACATTGACTTGTCTGGTATTATTCTTAACCAAGAAATAACACAAGTTTGAATTCAATGAGTGGCAATAAGTATACAAGACTTACTTTCCATATACGATCGATCTATATCCTCGATAGTTGGTTTCTCAGCTATCGATTACTTCAGCTTATTTATTTTCGTCATTCTAAGATGATTTATTGCTCCACTGAGCATTAGTATTCTTTGTCGGTAATGACTAAATCTAAAGCGCAGGAGGAAGCAAAGCTACGTGGAGTTGCTCCCATCAGGATAATTTTACATCTCATCTATATCAGTTTTACTTGCACATTTAGATGTGAAATATCTGGATTCTCAGTAAGGTTTGGCGGGTCCCGGCTTGGTATCGTCCGAGAAGTGTCACAGAGTATATGAGCTTCTTACGAGTATATTACTAGAGGTATACTTCAAGGGTGGAGCCCCTCCCTAGTCATTTGTTGGAGATTTTCTTTTTCTTATTTGATTCGAACCTTCAAATTTCATCTCCTTACTTTCACCAGAAATAGTCAACCACACTTCATTGTGTTTAATTATTTATCGATTCTTTGCATTTGGATGTTGAATTATGTAAGAGTAAAACCTGTTCTGTTTTCAACGGCATGGTCTCACATGTTGTGTTTAATTACATGCCTTTGCTTAAAGTTTTACTCATACCAGACATATCATCTAACCCGAGTTGTTTGTTTCCATAAAATCTCGGGTACTCATTTTATTCGATTAGCCGAGAGTAGCAGGTCTTTATTGGGCTCTTTTGAAGATGGAGTCCTAGCAGGAGGCTTCTCATCTTCTTATTTATTTATTCCGCTGTACTATTTAGTTTGTGTAAGTATATTTTGTTTCAACATTTGTAAAGGCGGGATGTTATAACTGCCTAAGCTGATTTGTAGTACTTTTGTGTAACTCTGATAACTCCCGGCTAAGGAGTAACCCGATGTACTAATTACTGTTATGTTATATTTAACAATTTCGTTGTGAGGTTTTCTATTCTATTCTATTCTTTATTTCACCCCATGACGATTCATCTTTCCGATGCTTGGGCAAACGACACATGAACATCGAAGATGTATTAAGTGTCGTTTTTAAGGATCAGTAAAGTGCTTCATCACAAACTCGAAAGTTATGCTTGACTATGATTGAGACTGAAACTTGATTTATTACAGACAGTGTTACTTTTTTTTCTAAGGAACTTAGTTGGATTTGTGACAAGGGTCGAGTTTAAAAAAAAGAAAAATTACTGGGTAAGGTATGATCTACTTCCAATTATTATTTTTATGCTATACATTTCATTGTTGTAAGTTTATCCGAACTGGAGAAGTTTATTCCTTCTTTGTTTTGTTTAGCGGTTGGAAATTATCATCTTCACTCATATCTCCCAATTTTGAGAGAAACGTGTGATCCTCTATAAATAAAGGAGAGCACACATATAGCTATATATATCACAAAAATAAGACGCTGCCAACATGCTTGGCAGGTAGCAAAAGCTAGGTACAAGAAACAAAAATAATCAGGTACCCCTAAGATGAGTTCCGGCGAAGCCACCACCCATCACACCCTAATATCAAGCTCCGACATGGTTACCATCCGATATTAAAGTGTTTGAAGTGCCTGAAAAACTAAAGAAAATCCAACAATACAAGAAATCATCACAAGCTAAGAAAGAAGCTCCGTGCTACAATGGAATAGGTGCCAAGTAGAAATGTCGATCCTCTAGATAATAGAACGCCTTAATGAAGATAAAGGTGCCCTGTATATGAGGTGGATCTGCTAATTTATCTAAAAGGAAAATTTTGCTTTGATGGCCTCTCTACAATCCAAAATCTTGCAATCCTACATCTGCAGTGGAATAATTAGTGTATCTGAGAGGAAAACTGTGCGTTGAAGCCCTCTCTGCAATCCAAAGTCCTGCAATATGAAGTCATGAGAACCTGCAAAGTGAACCTAACACCCTATCATCTGTACCTGCGTCTAAAGAACGACTAGGAAAAGAGTTAGAGTGATACATATATATATATATATATATATATATATATATGTATGTATGTATACATATATATGTATGAAAGTGGAAGAAAATAAGATGTCTAAGTAAAACTAACCATCTAAACAAAGAAAAGTAAAAAAAATTGGTACAATAACTTAAAAAATACTAAAGAACCTTTGATCCTAAGCAAATTATGGTTAATAATGAAATTGTTGTGTAAATTTGGATAAATATTAATATTATTGTTGTTAATGCTAAAAATATTATTATTGAGTTCAAATGAATTAATACTGTAACTAACTTTATTAAGGTACCCTTTAAAATGTTTATTCTTAGCTAATGTTTATTTGGGATTAGAAATCCAATAAAAACAAAAAGAAGAAATTGTATAAATCACTTTCTTAACATGATTGTTATTATTACTATTAAAAATTCTTTGATTTCTTTCAAACCAAATATACCAACAAACAATAGTGAATAAAGCATCTAGTAAGAATCTAATATTCTTTTTGAACCTAAATCTAAACTACTCCAGTAGAATTCACAGTCATTAATTTTAGTTATTATATTAAAATAAAATGTTTTTAGAGTATTGTTTAGGATGTAATAAGAATCCTCAATCATAATAAATGTGTTTAATATTTTCAGGATGCATATTACAAAAATAACATTTGTTGTCATTTTGAATGTTTTTTCTCTTTAAAAATTCTATAGTATTAAGTTTTCCATGTAGTATTAACCACATATGAATTTTAGATTTAGGAGGAGCATTTGTTTCCAAATAAAATTAAAAGAGATGTTTGTTGTGCCCGAAAAATTAATAAATTTGTAAAAAGAATTTGATGTATATTTCTTACTCTTATCCCATTCTCAACTAATAATATCATTATCATTACCAATATTATAAAGATTTAATTTAGCATAAAGCAAAAAAAGTTGCCTAAGAGTTGAACCTACTAGAATTTTGTTAAAACTAAAATTCCAAGGGGGATCGTTTTCAGGAGAAAAAACTTCACTAACTAAAGCATACTTAAAATTACAGATTTCATAAAGCTTTTTCAATTCTATCTTAAGAGGTAAAACAGAAATCCAACGGTTATGCCAAAAAGAAGTACAATTACCAGAATGAACGTTAAAAATATCATGACATTTCAAAATGGATTTCCAAAAATTAGATAGATTTTGATTGACAGGAGAAATGATTTGATATGAGTTAATGCAGCCATTATAGTAATATTTTATAATGAACTCTTTCCAAGTAGCATTATCATTTACATCTTTAAACATCCATAACCATTTACCTAATAAAGACAAATTCATATTACGCAAATTAATTACTCCCAAGCCACCTTCCTTTTTAGCTTTGCAAACAGTTTTCCAATTTACTAAACATTTTTATTCTATTGTTAGTATTTTCCCCACTCCATAAGAAATCTCTTCTAGTTTTGTCTATTTTATCTATTATCCAATCTGGAAATAAATGCATGGATATCCAATATATCGGGAGAGCAGATAAAATAGAATTTATTAAAACTAATCTACCTACTCTAGATAATAATCTCCCATACCAATTAGATATTCTATTTTTGATTTTATCAATGACTATAAGCCAGTCATCATGTTTGAGTTTAGTAGGTCTAATCACAAAACCAAGATAATCAAAAGTAATGTTTATAGTCTTGCAATTTAGAGTATTTGCGACTAAGTTTTCAACATTTTCGTAATCATTTAAAACTAAAATAGAACTTTTATCAAAGTTTATTTTCAAACCTGATAAAAGTTCGAAACTATATAGAATAAACATAAGAGAAATGATATGTCTAGGTAAATGAGAAGAAAAAAGCAAGGTATCTTCGACAAATTGAAGGACTGATATATCATTACCTATATTTCCCAAAGATCCATTATCAACCGCTTTTTAATCATCTTAGCAAAAACATATGCGGCTAAGTTAAACAGCAGAGGCGATAGAGGATCCCCTTGCCTTAAACCTCTCTTAGATTGAATTTTGTTACCTAAAATACCATTAACCATAATACTAGAGTTACCAGTTTTGAGCAAATTCATGATCCAGCTAATCCATCTATGACTAAAACCTCTAGCATGAAAAATATCTATTAAAAAATCCCAACCTACGGAATCAAAAGCTTTAGCGAAGTCTAGTTTTAAGATAACATAGGTAATATTGTTCTTACAATAGTGATTAATATATTCTTGAACAACAGCCACCCCATTAGTGATATTTCTCCTTTTAATGAAAGCAGATTGTGAACAATCAATTAGATCATTCATTCTTATTCTCAGTCTGTTAGCTAATACTTTTGAAATAATTTTAACAAAACAATTAATCAATGAAATAGGTCTAAAATCTTTTAAATTAGTTGCACCTACTTTTTTATGTAATAAAATAACATTTACAAAATTTAATCTTCCTAATTGCAAGCTTCCATTATAAAAATCATTAAACATATTAATTAGATCTAATTTTAAAACATCCCAAAAAGTTTTATAAAATAAAATAAGGAACCCATCCGGACCTCGAGATGTATCACTAGGCATGTCATTAATAGCTTTCCGAATTTTCTCTACTAGTAAAAGGATTATTTAATTCAGAAAGATCAGCATTAGAATCGGGCAGGTAAATATCCTTCCATTTAACATTTATTCTAAGTTTATTTTTAGTACCAAAAATACCTCTATAATATTCTATAAAAGCCTTATTAAGATCTCTCTGATTAACTAAAACTTCATTATTAACAGAAATAGAACTAATTGTATTAATATGTTTTCTACCATTAGCAATGTTATGAAAAATTTTGGTATTATTACAACCTTCATTAATCCACTGGATCCTGGACTTCTGCTTCCACATAACCTCCTCTTTTTCTAGAATAAAGTTATTCTTTTAGATTAGCGAGAACGTTACGTTCTCCTAAATTTAGTTGTCTACTTTCTTCAATCTTATTAATTTTGAGCACCTCATTAAGAATATTATCTTTTTTAGTTTTTATATTTCCAAAAACATTTTTATTCCAATCTTTAAGAAAAATTCTAAGATTTCTAAGTTTTAAAACAATATTTTTAGCAGAATTATATTTATTTCTAATATTACAGAAACTCAAAGAGATCCACTTATTTTTAATCAAATTTAAAAAGTTACTAAAAGCCACGTTTTTTCAAATTTAAATAATCTATTAATTACCCTATGCTTTTCACAAGTGAGAATAATTGGACAACGATCGAAGTATGTGTAAGGCAAACCAGAAACTCTGCAAATAGAAAATTTATCCTCTATCTCATCACTAACAAAAAACATATCTAGAAGAGCCATAGAAGGGAATTCCCTAGTATTACTCGAAGGGAATTCTCTACTGAAAAGAGGGATTTCAATCAAATTGGAGCCAATAATAAATTGGTCAAATTCCTCCATAGCAGAGAAATCTCCTTCCCGAGGAGAACGCTCTCCCAAAAAACGTGTAACATTAAAAAATCCCCCCAAGATCCAAGAACCCGGAACTAAAGATCTGAACTCTAGGCATTCATTTCATAAAAATCGATGATTAATTTTTGAATTAGGACATAAACATTAGAAATGTTTAAAAAAGAATTATCAACAAGATTAACAAAAATAATGTGTAAAGAATGTTGTTTTGAAATACATTGAAGAAGTTTAAAATAATTTTCATGCCACCCAACCATTAAACCCTTAGAAGCGCCAACAGAGGGTAAAAAAACCCATTTTCTCAAATGAGAACCTCCTAATCTTCTAAAGAATCTAAAATCTGGACAATCAATTTTAGTTTCCTGAAGAAGAGCAATGTCAATAGAATAGTCTTTCAAAAAAGTTTGAACTTTGTCACACTTATTTAAATCATGTAAACCTTTGATGTTCCAACTAATAATCCTCATAAATCAACAGATCTAGCATTATCCAATTCCCTACATCTAATATACTCACGGTCTATCTCAGCATAAAAAAAAATGAAACAAATATCAGAAGCTAACTTACTAATATCAGAAGCAGATAAATTAAAGCATACGAAGAATACGTACTAACCAAATCAAGACACATACCTGAGCCTGAATTCGAAGTGCCACTCTTGGCACTCGAACCAGGTAACTCACCCATGGACAGAAACTGACTACCTTTGATCCTGGCGCTACGTCTAATAGATCCATTAACAACCATCTTCTTTCTCCTACCTTTCTTAGACAAAGATGATTATGAACCAGATTGATTATCACTCCGACCATTGGACTCATTAAATGAATTCTCTGAATCAATAATAACCCCAGAAACCAAGCCTTCACTAGCATGCCTATTTGAAACAACATTATTTACTATATTCCCCTTCAAATCATTAATTCCCAAGCCAAGCACACTACTTTTGTTCGACACAGCATCACTATTCACAATGCAAACTGCACCAACAATACAATCTTCTAATTCGACTAGCATATCACCAGTTTTAACTCCACTATAATCTACATTATCATCTGATCTAACACCGCCTTCACTTGGAAGATTAGCAACTATTGAAATAGAGACATATGTATCCACTTTTTTGCTTAAAACTGTATCACCATGCACACTGATACCATCTAACATATCAGCGAAATTATCAATAGAGATAGCCAAATTCTCTTCATTATTCTCTGTTACAAATCTC
This sequence comes from Allium cepa, assembly GCA_030765085.1. Lineage (NCBI taxonomy): Eukaryota > Viridiplantae > Streptophyta > Magnoliopsida > Asparagales > Amaryllidaceae > Allium > Allium cepa. Next base: position 43,127,183 of record CM060940.1, on the reverse strand, counting down.
TCCGGTTCTATAACATAAAAAACAAGCAGCATCTTATCATTAACAAGCGACATCTTATCACTCTCACTCACTAACTCTTATAGTTTCGCATTAGCACTATCTAACAGAGAACATCCATCTTTGACGTTATCTACACCAAGCCCGTCCACTGCATTTAACGTACTTTTACATTCAACTGAATTTCCAATAATTTTGTTCGGTGCCTTCAGGTTTGTATCATCAAAACTGTCAACCGAACAATCTGATCCCAATTCACCACAATGCCTTTCATCAGGTATTATAGAAGATTCAAGACATTCAAACGCATTATTAGTAGATAATTCGAAAAAACATTTATCACTAGATTTTACTCTATTTCTCTTTTTATTTACCTGAATAAATCCATCATCACACGACCCAGCATTATTTCCAAAATCAATCAACACATCTTCCTTTAATAATTGCGAATTCTCAGTTAATGCAGAAACAACAAGATCCAGAAGCATTGGGTCAAATACATGAGAGCAATCTATCATAGCAGTGACATTAAAATCTACACAACTGTTATATCCTTCCATTTCACTATTTACATTCAAATCGATAATAATAGAATAAGAATCCAATTTGCCAAAATATTCATCGGGATCACCAAATCTATCACGATACCCTTTACCAATGTTAGGTGAATTAACAATGTCGAAATGACTGAACAACTCCTCCAAATATTTAATACCCACATCTCTCCTTTTCTATAGGGTATCTAGCAATAAATCTTTTACTAACAAATATTTCAAGATAAACTGGAACCCATGATCAACCAAAGAAGGATTGAGAATGGGTTTATAGGATGTATTCTTTGACTCCGATGTACCAAAATAGATTTCAGGATCTCCAAATCGATCACGATAACCCTTACCAATGTTGGGCGAATTAATAACATCGAAGTGTATAAACATCTCCTCCAGATATTTGATACCTTCTTGTCTCTTTTGCCAAAGGTTATCAAGCAGAAGCCCTTTTAATAGCAAATATTTCAGTACGAATTGAAACCCGTGATTAACCAAAGAACAAGGAAAAGATTCGATATGGATGGAAAATCGAATTTTCTATGGCCAAATTTCTCACACGCAAAACATTGAATTGGATCACTACAATGTTTTGCAAAATGATTTTCCTCACCATATCTAAAACAGAAAATATTCCCTCTTTTGTCTTCAATCTAGTGTTTCTTTGGATTACTTTGTTTTTCAGACTGATTAATAGATGAAGATTTAACAACTTCAGCGTGCGATCGAAGAGGAAAAATATTTCTGTTGATCAGATTTGACTGTTTGATAGATTGTGACAAAGAATTGGATTTCGGTAAACAAGAATAAGGATTGGACGATTGAATTGAAGAATTTGAATTCAGAAAGCAAGAAAACGCCATTTTGCAATTTTGCATCATCATGATCGACGCTAGTAAATTGGTTTGCATCTTAGCCAAACTTATGTCAAGCTAAAATTGTACTTGGCCCCACTTCTAATCTAGGATTTGTTTTAAACAACGTGGATGCATCGCACTCCCGCAAAGAGCATTTCCTAAATTAGCCTCGGTTAACTTCCGCCTAGGTTCGAGGCTAAATTGAAATTTCAATATCCCGTTGGGGTAAATTCCGTAGTTCATCTTATGAGTGAAATAAAGCGAGCCTCGTAGCTTCCGTTCTCCACCTCCCGATAAATAAGAAGATAAGGAGGGGAAAAAAGGATAAACAAAAAAATGGCGGGAAGGATAAGTGCCACGTCAGCTCCATGCGGCGGCGTACGGTGCCACGGGCGTACTGCCGCTCCATCCAACAACTGCTTGCTGACGTCAGCTCTCAGAAGAGGAATTGCTTCTGCTGCTGTTTCTTCCTCTTCTTCTTCTCTGCTTGGGAATACGAAATTGACGTCAAAATCTTCGTTTCCTTTGTTGCGTGAACGGAGCAGTCGGCAGATTGATGTCAAAGCCATGGCAGGAGCGCCTGATGGTGAGAATTTCGCAGTGTTAGTTCTGATTGATTTAATGTGTATTTTGAATTTCGTACTGCTGAATACGCGCACAAGTTGTTCGTGATAACGATTGCTTAAGTTTGGCATGTAAAATAAATATATAAAGTTCTAAAATCCACAAATAACAGTTTTATGGCTTTAAATATCAACATGCCCACGAAGATATGATATAGATGAATAGTAGTTGTTTAATATGGTGATTATCATACATGATATATAAGGTACAACTGAAACATCATTCATGTACAGTCAAGTTGATATAATATGAGTGAGTAAGCTAAAAACTACAGTAACTAACACATTATTCTGAAATGAAGATAAATTGAAATCCTTTGAACAGGATATAATCAACCTAGCCATTTATACCATCCATGAGTTTTAATTGTTACAACTTACACTGTACAAAACCAAAAGTCTCTGTTTAGATTTAGAGTGACTGTGGGTTTCCTTATTAATCTAAGAGTCATTTCTCTTTGTTCCTCAGAAGCAAAAAGACAAGTACCATTGAAAGACTACCGCAACATAGGAATCATGGCTCACATCGATGCGGGAAAAACCACGACCACGGAGCGCATCCTCTACTACACAGGAAGAAACTACAAAATTGGAGAGGTTCATGAAGGAACAGCCACAATGGATTGGATGGAACAAGAACAAGAGAGAGGAATCACCATCACATCTGCAGCCACCACCACTTTCTGGGACAATCACAGAATCAACATCATCGACACTCCTGGCCATGTAGACTTCACGCTAGAAGTTGAAAGAGCTCTTAGGGTTTTAGATGGTGCAATTTGTCTGTTCGATAGTGTTGCTGGAGTCGAACCACAGTCTGAAACTGTGTGGAGACAGGCAGACAAATATGGAGTTCCTAGAATATGTTTCGTTAACAAAATGGACCGACTCGGTGCTAATTTCTTTAGAACAAGAGATATGATAGTCACGAATTTAGGTGCTAAACCTCTAGCGCTTCAGTTACCAATTGGTGCTGAAGACACGTTTCAAGGAGTGGTTGATTTGTTAAGGATGAAAGCGATTGTCTGGAGCGGGGAAGAGTTGGGTGCAAAGTTTACATACGAAGATATTCCTGAGGATTTGAAAGAGTTGGCTGAAGAGTATAGAATGCAGATGATTGAAACTGTAATTGAACTTGATGATAAGGTTATGGAGAATTATCTTGAAGGGATAGAACCTGATGAAGGAACTTTGAAGAGTTTGATTCGAAAAGGGACTATTGGGAACAGTTTTGTTCCAGTTCTGTGTGGGTCTGCCTTCAAAAACAAAGGTGTGCAGCCATTGCTGGATGCTGTGGTAGACTACTTGCCTTCACCACTTGAAGTGCCACCAATGAAGGGAACTGATGCTGACAACCCTGAGATTACCATTGAAAGGAAACCTGATGACAACGAACCATTTGCTGGGCTGGCCTTTAAGATTATGAGTGACCCATTTGTTGGGTCACTTACCTTTGTTAGAATTTACTCGGGAAAGTTGGCAGCGGGTTCTTATGTTCTAAATGCTAACAAAGATAAGAAAGAAAGAATAGGAAGACTTCTTGAAATGCATGCTAATAGTAGGGAGGATGTCAAATATGCATTGACTGGTGATATTGTTGCTCTTGCTGGTTTGAAAGACACGATTACTGGGGAAACACTGTGTGATCCTGAGAATCCCGTTGTGCTGGAAAGAATGGATTTTCCAGATCCTGTCATTAAAGTTGCAATCGAACCTAAGACTAAGGCTGATGTTGATAAAATGGCCATTGGGCTTATTAAACTTGCTCAAGAAGATCCATCTTTTCATTTTTCTAGAGACGAGGAGATTAATCAGACCGTAATTGAAGGGATGGGAGAGTTGCATCTTGAGATCATTGTTGATAGACTCAAGAGAGAGTACAAGGTTTGCATCTAACCATATCAATCATCACCATCTTCATTCTCTGTTGTTCTAATCTTAGTATAACTACACCAACACTGAAATGTGACTGAGATAATATAAAGTTAAACAATGTGCATTACGTGAAAAAATATATCATTCCCAAAAGCTTGTGTTTTCTCATTCCCAACAGCTTGTGTTTGATGTCTCCAAACCGTTAATTTCTAAAATTGATCATATGGCCAATGCAAAATGAACGAATACCAAGTTGTACTATCTTATTAATCAATGAATAGGTTGGAATGCTTAAAAAACTAAGAATAAATTGTAAGAACTCTTTGTGTTTAATTTCAGTACAATTTCGGACATAAAGCACGTATTTAGTTAAAAAGGTGTCCAATACTTTTATAATGACTTTTCTTAGTTCTGAATGTTGAATAGTATTATATTCTACTTATCTCCTTACATTTACAAATTGTCGTAAACTAAAAATAAAATAAAATACTCGATTTTGTTGAAATTTCAATTTTTTGAGAACCTAAAATCTTGGATTCAAAATTTTGAAATTTCAAACTTTTTTAATTCAAAATTTCGAGTATGAATATCGAAAGTTTGAAACTTTTTTTTTTGAAAACTAATTTTTCTTAAATTGAAGTTTTGAGGAATAAAATTTTGAAATTCATAATATTTCACTATAAATGATCGATATTATCAAAACAGTTATTTTCTTCAATTCTAACAAGAAGTCTTGAATATATAAAGAAATGATTGATTCATAATTCAACAATTAATAATCAGTGTTTAGCAAAGGTATGAAATGATCAAAACAACTATTTTCCTTAATCCTAATCAAGAACTGTTGAAAATATAAACAACTAATTGATTCATAATTCAACAATCATTATTTAGTATTTAGCATTAGGTGATATTATAAATAACAACTATTTTCGTTAATTTTAATCAGAAGTTTTGAAAATATAAGTAAGGATTCATTCATAGTTCAACAACCAACCATCAACATTTAATAGCATTTTAAATAAATTCAGTCTAGACTTGGTTTTTCATGAATTTCTGTATGAAGGTCAAATTTTTTTTTTAACAAGGACTGAAAACAACACATTTTAAACTGTAAAACTTCAGAGTATTGCATTTTTTTCATTCATTGTGTGATAGTTCATGTGCAACATATTAAGTAAAACAGAAGAAATACTACTATCTATGCTCATCGTAAATTCCACGCTTCATGGAAACAGGTGGAAGCAAATGTAGGTGCACCACAAGTCAACTACCGTGAGAGCATATCCAAGGTATCAGAGGTCAGATACATACACAAGAAGCAATCTGGAGGACAAGGTCAGTTCGCCGACATCACAGTGAGATTCGAACCGTTAGAGGCAGGAAGCGGGTACGAGTTCAAGAGTGAAATAAAAGGAGGAGCGGTGCCAAAAGAATACATACCGGGAGTGATGAAGGGACTTGAAGAATGCATGAGCAATGGCGTGCTTGCTGGATATCCAGTGGTCGATGTCCGAGCTGCTTTGACTGATGGATCTTACCACGATGTGGATTCTAGTGTTTTGGCTTTTCAGTTGGCGGCAAGAGGCGCTTTTAGAGAGGGAATGCGGAAGGCTGGTCCTAGGTTGCTGGAGCCTATAATGAGGGTTGAAGTTGTGACGCCTGAAGAGCATTTGGGTGATGTTATAGGTGATTTGAACTCGAGGAGAGGTCAGATCAACAGTTTTGGAGACAAGCCTGGTGGTTTAAAGGTATGTCATATTATTATTGAATGGCTCTATCATTGTTGTCAAAATCTTAAAATCCTATGACTTGATCTCCGTTTTAAATCGAATATTCCTTTACGATTCGATTTATACTTCGATTCAAACCCAACTAATATCGCGGTTTAGAATTTATCTTCGATCCCAACTGATATATCCAATATACTTATTTGGATCTATTCTAATTCTAATTATTTCCAAATAAATTAAAATTGGAACAAAAGAGAAAATGAAGTTTTAGATTTAGATGTAGAAGTTCAAACATCAAAAATCAATTTCAAAGTGTGTGCAAACCTTAAAATATGGATTTTTGAATGTACGATCTAAATCCTGTTTCGGTTTAAAGTTTGAATTTGCGATTTGAATCTCATTTTGAAAACCTTGGCGCTATGTACACACCTAAACCCCATCCGTAAGAGAGAGCGCATGCACACATGCACATGCGCCCACATATAGATGATGCTTTTCTCCTTTTTTTTTCAGTCTAAATTTTATCCAATAAAATACAAGTTAGTTTTCTTCTTAACATCATACCTCGGAACTTAATCTTGAGAACTCCTTTTACCATCAGCTAGATTAAGACAAATCTTACTATTTTCATTGAAAATATCAACTAATCAAATATTTGAATTGTACACTGATTTTTATCCAATTTTTTAATGGGTAAAATAAAAAGGGTATATTAAATGCATCTTAATCTTCTTGAGCTGGGTAAAAAAGCAATATAAATGGAGTTTACGATAAATTTCAGTGTTTTCATGGATGATATTTATTCATTACACTTCAAACACCCATAAATTAACATTTATTTAATATAAACCGAGTAAAACAGTAGATTGATCGATTATGTAATGCTGCGTAGATTCACATTCAGGTTTTAGCAACCAGAGCACTGGGGGCATTTATAAAAGGGAACTTTTGTAAAACATCCGCTTTAAGTTTCAAATACACAGCCACCACTTTAAAAATCATGTTTTGAAAAACATTCCTAATTTTTAATTTCAGTCAACCTGCAAATATTTGCAATTTTGCAAAATAATAAATGATCATATTATAACATGCGATGAAAGTGTATACTTGATTTTCGAAGAAAAAGAAAGTTGAATTTTAGGAATGTAATTTAAAATCTGTTTTTGAGAAGAGTTTTTCATGTATTAAGTTTGAAAATGACGAACGGATCCTAATTTCCAATTTATAAAATTAAAAGTTATTTAAATATGGTAAAAATAATTAATTCAACAGGGTATTGAAATTTTGCTAGGTTTTTTGGTGACGGTGTTTATGGCAAGTGGGGCGTATATAAATTGAAGTAACAAAAATGCAAAATGTTAATGTCATCAGTCATATTTTTATTTTGAAATGCAGGTGGTCGATTCCTTGGTGCCACTCGCAGAGATGTTCCAGTACGTGAGCACGCTTCGAGGAATGACAAAGGGACGTGCTTCTTACACAATGCAGCTTGCCAAATTCGATGTGGTGCCACAACATATCCAGAACCAACTCTCATCGAAAGAGGAAACTGTTTCAGCTTAAATAGATCGACCAGACTAATTTAAAACAACATTCGGCATGAAGAAGAAGGGTTTTTGACCAGCAGTTCTTTTTTCTTTCAGTTTTCATGTTTGAGTTCAAATTCATTGGTTATACTGCTGTATATCTTGTAAGAAATGTATAAAACAAAAGGGCTTGCCTCATATTTATTCAGAAGCAATCAATCTGTTTGGGTTTGTTACCATTTTTCTTGAGTAAAATACCATTTATATCATGTTAAGGCAATTTGATTTTGCCAAGGTATGCAACAGTATGTAATCTCTCTCTGGCAGCAATTTGCAACAGTTATTCACTTCAGAAGCTGAGCATGATAGTTTTTGAATTCATTAACCAATTGATCTTAATTTCACAGAAAATGTAAAGACAAGAATTTAGCAACTACATTCCAGTATTCCACATTGAACATCAGCAAATAATTGCAAGCACGAACTTGCCAAATTCCAGAGTAATATTCAGATGATATACTGCAGACAAAGCTTATACAGTTTGTAAACTTGTTCAAATGGCTCTGAAGAACAATTGTAACCCTAGTAAATAATAAGCATTTGATAGCAAAAGCTGTTACAAAAATTTAGCTACAAGAATTTATAAAATGTCGCTAAAATTCCTAGGACGATCGCTTAGGAAGAGACATGTTCTGCACGAGAGAATTAGCGGTGATAATAACAATTATTTGCAACACAACACCTGCAAACGTTTGAGAAATAGTCAGGAAATCAAGCAAGTAAGAGTATTAGCGTATAAGAGCACCCCAATAGGGGTCAGTCACTTGGTGACTAACCCCAACAAGGGGTCGGTGGGCTCAAAAATGGACTCACCACTGACTGTCAAGGCCGCTTTGATGACCCTGACAGCCACTGAATTATCTGACATTTATAATGCCAGACAAGTATGTGGTCAGGATTAACTGCTTTTCATGTGGATTGCAATCACGTCCATACAAAGTCATCCGGCACTATAAATACCGGATAAAGTGTTCATTGTTGGAGTTTGGTCAGTGTTTGTCACTAAAAGTAATATTTGTTTAATATACCGACGACTTTGCTTGTTGGGAATGCTCTAACAGTATTGCTTACCCACAAAAACTCGCACTGCCTCGAATATTTCATATTTTGTCATGGCTGAAACGTTTGTATCTCGGATCACCTAAAGGAGGCAAGAAATATATTCAAGGATACAACCTACCAAATAAGAGAAACTAATGAAAATATATAGCAGTAGATACCAGAGTCGAATGATTCATAGAAAAATGCACTAGTGAAAATGAAGCTACGATCGATGACAAGATGATGTAGACTCTCAGCATGCTCCCAAGACTTTTCCTCCGACCTAATAACACGAAAGGCGAAAAATAAAATGCTAAGCATATCTGATTTGAGTCTATGCTAAATTAAAACAGCTGAATTAATTGTTATGTGATATAGAATTAACCAATCTCTCCGATTAAAAGAGCCATGAATCCAGTACAGGTAGAAATAACGACAGCTCTATCAGGTTTCTTCCCTGCAGTAATACTTAGCAACATACATATAGAACCTATCACTTGACTCAAAGCCTGCATTTTGAAATACATTAACTGAGTGTTAGCCTTATGAATGCATATGACCAGAGATGGATCTATAGTAAGCCTAGAGAAAGCCACAAGGCTCTCAGCTACTACATAATTTTTTTGCATATGAATTAAGTATACTTGACATATACAGTATGCTAATATTCATATGAATACAAGTGATTGTGACAGTGCAAAATGCATTGACCAAGCGCTAGCCTTATGGATGCATATGGCCAGAGATGGATCTAATGTTAAGCGTAGAGAAGGCCAGAAGGCTCGCAGCTACCACATATTTTTTTTGTATATGAATTAGGTACTTGACATACACAGTATGCCAATATTCATATGAGTACAAGTGATTGTAACAGTGCAGTTGTGCAGGAAAAGCCAAAACTAATACTAAAAACAAGTAAACTAGCACAAAATCTGAAACATTGCGCCCAAAAGAAAACAGTGAGTTCATGATTTCAGAACTTCAACTTAATTGTAGATGGTAATCACAAATCATCCAAATATACACGTGACTGGCGAACAGGTAACTGAATCGGCTACCAGTACTTTTATATAGACAATGTCTTTAAAAATGATCAGTGAAACAATACATTATTAATAATGATGACCAATTAAGAAGACTAAACATCAGTTATCGTTGGTGCCACAACAGAGTTTAGTGCCCTTTGCATGAGAAAAGAACACCAAAAATATCATGTTCATTGTGTAAGTGATGTCGCCCATCATGTACTGTGCAAATGATGACCAACTGCGAAGACTAAACATCAGTTGCCGTAGGTGCTGGAATAGAGTTTAGTGTGTTGGTGATGTCTCCCATCATGTACTGTGCAATGAGTGTAAGTTGATCGGTAGTAAGTCTAGAGAAGGTCAGAAGGCTCGCAGCCACCAGAGTTTTTTCGTATACGAATTAAGTATACTTGACATATACTGCATGCCAGTATTCATATGAGAACGAGTAATTGTAATAGTGCAGTTGTGCAGGAAAAGCCAAAATTATTCTGAAAAATATTTGTTAACTCCCTTCTGTAAGAGACTTAAGGAAAATGTAGCGACCTAGCCAATTCAAGAACCTAGCGACTTAAAAAAGGCTGCGACTTAAAGATGGCTCGACCTAAAAAGGAGAACGACCTAAAAATGCTTCGCGACCTAAAGGAGGCCGCGACCTATGAAGCCTCGCGACCTAACAGGAAGGCTGCGACTCAGAAGATGTTTCGACCTATCAAGCTTCGCGACCTAAGAGTGAATGAGACCTAAAGACGGTCTCGACTTATGAAACTCTGCGACCTAACGGCATGATTGGCTTAGCGACCTAAAGCTTTCACGACCTAAAGGAGTGCTTCGACCTAAGGAAGGTCGCGACCTAAGGGATTCAGCGACCTAAATCAGCTATGGCTACAGGAAAGTACTCGCGACCTAGGGTAGGTCGCTAACGACCTAAATGCCAGAGTAAAAAAGTTGACTATGCTGTGCCACAGGGGGATAGGTCGCTCACGACCTAGGACTTGTGCAAATCAGCATGCGTGTTCTTGTGGAAGGAGGGGCCAATGCTCTTCAGGTCGACTACAACCTACGACCTTACTTAGGTCGGTCACGACCTACGACCTTACTTAGGTCGGTCACGACCTACAACCTTACTCCGAAAAATGCCTATAAATATGACCCTAACCCCAACTAGAAAAGGACTTTTTGGCTGATTTCCTTCAAACACCGTTACTCTGCTGCATTCCAAACTAATCCAATCCAACACTTGAAGCTCTCAAGATATTAAGAACGCTACAAACAACTTCAAGAAGAGATCACATACATCCAACATGGATTCGAAGACTCTCATCTCCATCGAAGTTTAAGCTACTTGTTCTAAGTATCTTGTAATTCAAAGTGTATTGTATTTGGGAAGAATTGTATCAGCTTGTAACGAGATTATTAATAAAAGTACTTAAAGTGGACGTAGGCTATACCCTAAAGCCGAACCACTATAAAATTGTTGTTGCTTACCGCTTTTCTACTATTATCTGCTTGTAATCTGTTCCCGAGTCGTCGGGTGGTGCTTTCACAACTACAACTCATACATCGGGGTGTTAGCGTTCAAATTCAAGCGTTAACATTTTTGGTGCTTTCACTGAGAATTGAACTCAGGCAAGTTATCATCATTGCTTCACAGAGGTTTGTAGAGAGAATTTCCCTGAAAACCAGAAGTCTATCCAAGATAATGGCTCCTGGAAGGAAGAGTAGATCTGTCAGATCTGGGAATATTCAAGAGGGAACCTCTGCTTCCCCTGTACCTAATCAACCCATTCCGTCTGCTGGGGTTACGAAAGCAGAGTTGGATGCTGTAATATTAGGACTGAACCAGCAGATAAACGTCCAGAATGCACAATTAGAAGCTCAGAGTGCCCAAAATGCTCTAATTCTGAATAAGTTGAATGATTTGCTCGGGGCAAATAATCAACCGGCTGGTAATGGAAGGAATTATACTGGCAACATTCATGATGCTAATGAGAGGAATGCTCCAGAAAGGGCTGCCAGTCCCTTTGAGCAAACGCTTCCTGAGGTTGGTGGATCTGAAACTCGGCATGATGAGGAGTATCTTTCTGGAATGGTCCGGCAAATCATGAGAGAAAGTATGCAAAGGGTTGAAGATGAGAAAGAATGGGGTTTCGCCCCAAGTAAAACTCCATTTACTGAGAAAATCTTAAAGGCGGAGTTTCCAAGGAAGTTTGTCCCTCCAACTATCCCAGCTTACAAAGGGACAAGTGATCCGAATGAATTCTTGTATAAATATGATTGGCACATGACAGGTGCCAGGGCCTCAGACGAGATAAAGTGCCGATATTTCCCCGTATACCTTGAAGGTGTGGCTCTACTGTGGTTCACCAAGTTGCCAGTCCGATCTATTGATCAGTTTTCAGACTTGACCCGAAAGTTCAAGGAACAGTTTAGACTATATGCTTCAAAGGCCAAAGACATCATGTCATTATCAAGTATAGAACAGACTCCTGGTGAATCTATCAGATCTTTCTTGAACCGCTTTAATATAGCGTTGGCAGAGGTGGACAATGCTGAACCGCGAATGATATTAACTTATCTGATGAGGGCTATTGATAAGTCGAGCGAATTTGGGAAATGGTTAAACATGAAGGAGCCAACCTCCCTCGAAAAGTTCTACAAAAAGGCAGACGAATTCATACGCCTGGAAAGCCGTCCTGTACCGGTGAAGGCAGTGTCAGAAAAAGCTGAAGATAACACTGTTGCACCACGCAAGATTGAATCTGTAGGGCAAAAAAGGAAAAATAACAATGGGAAGAAACAGAGTAATCTGAAGAAGCCCCGATCCTTCAAGCCATCAGAGTATACTCCTTTATCAGACACGCCAGAGCATATCTTCCTTGCCATTAAAGATTCTGTTGACCTCTCTAAACCTATCCCTTTGAGGACCGGAAAAAAGGCTATACAAAGTGGGAAGTTCTGCCGCTTCCATAATCAACCGGTCATGAGACTGATGAGTGCCGCCAGTTGAAAAATCTGATTGAAGAATTGCTAAGAGAAAACAAGCTGCAGCAATTTGTGAAAAAGAATAGCAACAATCCTGCATCGTCAAGTCAGGGGCAACAGGCTCCTGTTCATCAGCCTAGGATAGGTGAGAAAGCTACGGGGCATGAATCTGGAAGGCCCATTATCAATGTCATTACAGGAGGGCCTCACCCAGCTGGCAAGAGCTGGGGAGAGATGGAGAGATATGCCAGAGCTTTGAAATATGTTCCAGCCGAAGAAGACGTCTTTGTTTTAGAAGACACTACGCCCCTGAAACAACAGAAAACCTTCAGTGATGATATTATTTTCAGAGCCAGAGATTCCTCAGGTATCGAAGCTCCTACCCTAGATCCCTTGGTCATCTCTGCTGGTATTGGACCGGCCATTGTCAGAAGAGTTCTCATTGACTGCGGAGCATCATGTAATATCCTCTTCAAGAAGACATTCGACCAAATGAAAATCCCTATGGTCGATGTACAAGCCTCATCGCAGAAGATCGCTGGCTTCACCGGGGAGCCAAAGCAACCAATAGGAACCATCGATCTGCTAGTAGAACTTGGGGAAGGAGAAAGGAAAGTGGTCCGCAAGCAAACATTTGTGATTGTCGATGAATTTTCTGCTTATAATGCTTTCCTTGGCCGTCCAACGCTCGCAGCATTCAAAGCTATTCTAGCCCCGTGGTGCCTCACTATTAAATTCCCTACAGACAATGGAGTAGGAGTTATAAAAGGGGATCAAAATGCTGCGCGAGAGTGCTATTTGACAGAGTTGCGAGAGTCAAGAAAGAGGGAAATGGGAAAGGATGCGGCCACTCCGGTCCGCATCAAAGAGCCAGCCTTGTAGCAATTACGGGGCGGACCCTGCACTGGCGAGCATAGCGGGTCACGGAAAGAGATGGATCCCAGAAAAGCCAGTACAGGGGAGAATAGAGTAGTGCCGGTTAAAATGACGGTACCGGTACCTGTTGACCCGAAGGACGCAAATAAGGTGTTGAATGTGGGTTCACAACTTAATGTGTCAATTCAGAATATCTTGATATCATTCCTGAAAGCAAATCTGGATGTCTTCGCTTGGACTCATGCTGATATGTGTGGAATATCTCCAGAAGTTGCAGTACACGCTCTGAATATTGACCCAAAGTTTACACCAGTAAAACAGAAAAGGAGAACCCAAGGTCCAGAAAGGTCAGCAGCATTAAAAGAGGAAATTGATCGACTCATGGAAAATAACTTCATCAGAGAATCTACATATCCGAACTGGGTTTCAAATCCTGTGTTGGTTAAGAAAGCTAATGGAAAATGGAGAGTGTGCATCGATTTTTCAGATCTGAACAAGGCCTGCCCCAAAGATTGCTTTCCTTTACCCAGGATCGATCAACTGGTAGATGGAACAGCGGGACATGAATTGTTATCTTTCATGGATGCCTACTCCGGATATAACCAGATCATGATGCATGAACCGGATCAGGAGGACACGAGCTTTATCACCGATGTTGGTCTTTATTGCTACAGAGTTATGTCCTTCGGTTTGAAGAATGCAGGGGCAACCTACCAAAGACTTGTTAATGCTATGTTCAAACCGCAATTGGGCAAAACTATGGAAGTCTACGTTGATGACATGTTAGTAAAGTCTAAGAAAGCAGCGGATCACATTGAACACTTGGCAGAAATGTTCGCAGTCCTCCGGAAATACAGAATGAAGCTTAACCCTCTGAAATGCACGTTTGGGGTCGAGTCCGGAAAATTCTTAGGGTTTATCGTCAGCGCTAGGGGCATTGAGGCTAGTCCAGCTCAAATCACTGCCTTGAAAGAAGTTAAAGCTCCTAGAACAAAGAAGGAATTGCAAAGTCTCAATGGAAAAGTTGCCGCCTTAAGTCGGTTCATTTCCAAAGCCACAGATAAATGTATCCCGTTCTTTGACGCCCTAAAGAAAGGAAAGAAAAACTTTAATTGGACTCCCGAATGCCAAAAAGCCTTTGATGAGTTGATTCGCCATATGGAGACGCCTCCAATACTTTCTAGGCCTGGCGATGGCGAGGATCTTCTTATATACTTGGCAGTATCATCACACGCTTTAAGTGCAGCGCTGATACGGGAAGACAAAAGGATTCAACATCCAGTTTACTATATCAGCAAAAGACTCACTGGGGCAGAGATGAATTACTCTAAGTTGGAAAAACTCGCCTATTGCTTACTAATTGCGTCTAGGAAGTTGAGGCAATATTTTCAAGCTCATCCTATCAGAGTCCTCACTGATCAACCTTTAAAGCAAGTCCTGTTTCGCCCTGAAACTTCGGGTCGTCTTCTAAAGTGGAATATTGAACTCAGTCAGTATGACATCACTTATCATCCCCGGAAAGCGGTCAATGGACAAGCTTTAGCAGATTTCATTGCAGAGTTTACAGATAAAGGAAACAGTGAGGAAGAAACGTTCGACAGTTCCCCTATCCAGTGGAGGTTATATGTCGATGGTGCAAGAAATGATTACTGTTCTGGAGCCGGAGTCGTACTTGAGACTCCTGAAGGTCGGTCATTATGCTATGCACTAAGATTGGAATTTCCTTCAACAAACAATGAAGCCGAATATGAAGCTCTTATCGCAGGACTGAAAATCGCTAAAGAACTAAACATACGAGCATTACAGATCTTTAGCGATTCTCAGCTTATTGTATGTCAAGTCAAGAAGGAATTTCAAACGAAAGGGGGAAACCTGCCCGCTTACTTGTCGAAGGCTTGGGAACTTCTGTGTGAGCTCGATCACTATTCAATAAGCCACATTCCTCGGGAAGAGAATATGAAGGCAGATTCCCTCGCAAAGTATTCAAGTTCTGGTGAAGCTCAACTATTGGGATTGGTCCCTGTAGAAGTCCTTTCAGCACCAAGTATAGACGAGATGGATATTGACTGGATTATGAATGTATCTCAAGAACAAGAGTCATGGATGACTCCAATACTGGACTACCTACTCAGAGGTTCTCTGCCAGAAAATTCGATAGAAAGACGAAAGCTACTAAGGAAAGCCTCTCGCTATGTAATTCAGGATGGCCGATTATACAGACGGGGATTCTCAATGCCATTGCTTCGATGTGTATCCCGGGAAGAGTCCAAAACAATCCTAGCTGAGGTGCATGGAGGAGAATGTGGTGATCATTCAGGTGGTCAAACATTAGCAAAGAAAATTCTCCGATACGGATATTTTTGGCCAGAAATTAATCATGATGCTGCAAGCTATTCCCGAAAGTGTGACAAATGCCAAAGATTTGCCAAAATTCCTAGAGCACCTTCAACTGAACTCACACAAATGGTCAGTCCATGGCCATTTGCAATTTGGGGAATGGATCTCATTGGGCCGCTACCGACTGCCAAATCAGGGATTAGATATGCTATTGTTGCAGTTGATTATTTTACGAAATGGGCTGAAGCTGAACCATTGGCTACTATCACCTCTAAGAAGATGATAAGTTTCGTGACCAAGAATATCATTTGCAGGTATGGTGTGCCTCAGAAAATAATCACAGACAATGGTACTCAGTTTGAAAGCGAGGAATTCCAAGATTTTTGCAGGCGATTCAAAATCCAGAAAAGCTTTTCAGCAGTTGCTCATCCGCAGGCAAACGGGCAAGTGGAAGCAGTAAACAAGATCATCAAATCAACCATCAAAAAGCAACTCGAAAGAGCAAAAGGTGGTTGGGTCAATAAGCTACCACTTGCACTATGGGCATACAGAACCACTCACAAAACTGCGACTGGGCACACTCCTTTCTCATTAGCATACAGGTCGGAAGCAATGATCCCGATAGAAGCAGAGGTTCCTTCACACAGAAGGATCCATTTCAACCAAGCAGAAAATGAAAGGCTACAGCTTGAAGCGCTAGATTTCCTTGATGAAAAAAGAGATGAGGCCAATCTCAGAATTGCAGCTCATCAGCAAAGAATAGCCAGACATTTTAATTCCAAAGTTCGCCAACGCAGCTTTGAGATTGGAGACCTAGTCCTGAAGAGAATTATGACAGCGACAGGTGTGTTTGGGCCAAATTGGGAAGGACCGTATGTAATAGGTCAGAAGCTTCTTGACGGCACATTCAAACTCACCACTGTTGATGGAGATCAAATTCCAAGGGCATGGAACAACAACCATTTGCGTCCATACTTTACTTGAAAATTTTGTTGAAACATTGTAAAAAGAATTATGAATGTATGATTCTTGTAATTGAAAGCAATTGTAAAACTGATGCAAGTAAATAATGAAAGAATATAAAGTGGATGTAGGCCCAATTTCATGGCCGAACCACTATAAATCTTGTGTTCCTTATTATTATTACATGTTTGCTTTATTCTCGATATAAAAGGTACATAGAATGTATTGCTGAAATGTCGATTTGAATTTTTGCAGACAATGGAAGTGAAACTTGCACATAAAAAGACCAAGTGATTCTCGCCAAATTTCAAGTCACAAGAGCCCCGAATTCAAATCCTAGATAGGAAGTACTTCAATTGAACAGCCTATGATTTCGACAGAAACGGGTCTTTGCTAATAAATTGAGATCGTTTGAACAAACAAACATCCAATTAAAAAGCTAGTGCTCGTTCTCACGAAATTGCCTGACAATGAAGCACACTTCCTTGGATTAAACAAGTTACTTGTAAAAAAAAAAAAGGAAAAAAAAAAGGGGGCAGAGGATCATTGAAAAGGCATAAGCAAGTGAACAAAGGAACAACCAAAGCTATCATCGGCAGCACAAGTCCTCTTCGGAGGCACGACTCTTCGGAGGATAAAGACCTCTGATGGGTCATACGCCACAAAAAAGAAAGTTCTCTACTCAACAAAAAAGATTGGAGGAGTCATGACCCTCCAACCATGAGAGAGTAACTTCCAGGCGATGAAAACCATCTCTGAGGCACATTTCACCAGGAGTTGAAGTGTTATGACCGCTCTTCGGAATTTCACTTCACCAGAGTTGAAATGCAAACAAAATAAAAGCCCTCTTCGGAGGCCCATTTCACCAGGAGTTGAAGTGTTATGACCGCTCTTCGGAATTTCACTTCACCAGAGTTGAAATGCAAACAAAATAAAAGCCCTCTTCGGAGACCCATTTCACCAGGAGTTGAAGTGTTATGACCGCTCTTCGGAATTTCACTTCACCAGAGTTGAAATGCAAACAAAATAAAAGCCCTCTTCGGAGGCCCATTTCACCAGGAGTTGAAGTGTAACAACCGCTCTTCGGAATTTCACTTCACCAAAGTTGAAATGCAAAACAAGATAAAGACCTTCCTGGAAGCCCATGTTTCACCGAGGTTGAAATAAAACTTCCAAGTATCGAAACGTGAAAAGGCTTTCCTCGAAGGCACAACTCTTTGGAGGTACACATTTCACCAAGATTGAAATAAAACTTCCAAGTGTTGAAACGTGAGAAATCCCTCCTCAGAGGTACAACCCCCTCCCGGGGACACAATTAAAAAAGAAAGACCTCTTCAGAAGCCCACGTTTCACCGAGATTGAAATAAAACTTCCAAGTGTTGAAACGTGAAAAAATCTCTCCTCAGAGGCACAAATTTTTATTAAAAAAGAAGAAAGAGAAAAATCCTCATCAAGAGCGTACTTGATGACTTTACCTATTCTAAAAAAAAAAAAAAAGGGGGGAAGAAAGTTAAAGTACATTCAGAGGTCCGCTTTACCACATAGAAGAATTCACTTGGCAAAATATATACATACGCAAAAGGAAAAAGTGATTTCTTCGAAGGACAAAGCGTAGAAACTTATATGAAGGAAGTTGCACTCTACGAAAATTCTCTTCGAGAATGAAGTAATTATTCTTTAGAAAACGAGAGTGCAAGTCCCCTCAAAGTATACGATATTGCAGTAAGCTCATGGTATAGGGGCAACATGGTATAGTTACATACAAAGCGGTATAACTATGTCGGTAAAGTACGCTCAAACAACATACCACAAGCTCACCGCAACATCGTATAAATAAACTTGTGCAAAAATGAATAATAAATGCATTCTCAAATTCAAACAAAAGTCTGTACAAATAAAGAATCATTTTATTCAATTGCAGATATTGCAGATACAGGTTTCAAAATAAAAAGCAGGGGCCGGTGCCTGCACAACATCCGACCATTACACAAAAAAGGAATCAAAAAGCTCAACTCTTCATTTCTTCTTGCCGCCTTTAGACCCTTTACCCGGCCGAGTGGTTAGCTTTTCAGGTCTTTCAGGTTGGTCTGAAGGCATAAGGGAAGAAGGGGAGGGAGGTGCGACTGGTGCAATTTCCGGTTCCTCTTTAGTGGTGATAATTTTCTTCCCCCTCCTCTTCGATGTCCCATGCTTCTTTTCTTCGAGGAAGACTCACTCCCCGGAGTAACGAGAGCGGACAAAACTACGTCGTCAGAAGGAGTCCGCTCCGGAGAGATCTCGCCTCCTTCGAGTCCCTCATCTTTTTGCTCCTGCGAAGCAATAGGGTCATCCAAACCATGAAGAGCCTCAATTTTCTCCTCTTGTGACCCAGGTTGTGAAGCAGAAGGAGGAGTCACCTGAAGAGATGGAGGAGGAATAACCAGAGAAGGCGAAGTCTGCACGGCACTTGTTGTTTCAACTGCAGAAGAAGAAAAATTGAAAATGTTAGTATCTTCCCGAAAGAAGGGAGATATGGGTTCATCGAGATTCAAGAGGTAATCGAGAAGCTCATCAAATTTTTGAGGAATAAGCAGGTAATCCACCTGAATCGGACCAATGTCGAAATTACCTGAAGATGTTGGCTTCGTCAGTTCAATCTCATAATTCTGAGCCCCAATGTCCTCCAAAGCCTCTTCATTAGTAGGGGTAATTACCCCGGTTCTTGTAGGAGGCGGCGAATGAGCACTAGAGCCTGTAATGTCCACCTCGGGAGAAACTAGAGGACGTTCAGAGGTAGTAGGCGGTACTTCTTTTTTAGAACGCTCCTCCTCCGCCATCCCGGCCCGCGCTCTGGCAAGCTGCTCCTTTCCCTTGGCAAGAGCGGCACGGGCTTCATCATCAAGATAATGCTCTTCAAGGGCTGACTCAGCATATCCAGCACCTTTACCACCGAGCATATCAAGTGCTGCCTCCCAAACTTCAGCCAGTGTGATTTCATACTTGGGGCCTAGAAAGGCAAGGCTGCCACGTCCCAAAATGCTGTGCAGATAAAAATCGAATAATGTGGAGCTAATGTCAGCTTTGGTTGCTTGATGAGCCTCTTCGGCCGCAAGTTTACCAGCAACAGCCTCGTCGCGCTCCTTTTCGGCCATAGCAAGTCGAGTTTTTAACAACTCTATCTCCAAGCTTTGAGAGCCGGTCTGTTCTCGCAGTTGTACAGTTTCAGCACGATATTCTTCTATGACCTTTTCCTTGTATGCAAGCTTATCTTCGACTGCTCTTTGACTGGCATGCGCATCTCGTACTTGTTGCTGAAGCATGTTCTCCTTTTGTGAATGGAAAGTAGATGAAGTAGCTAATTCTTCCTTAAGTTTTTCTACTTCCGCTTCCAGCTTTTCATTGTAGGAAGCAATACTTCTCATTTCGGCGTCATGCTGTTCGAGAGTCTTCTGCCACTCAGCCTTATCATTCTCCATTGTTAGCATGGCCTCGAGATTGGCTCGGTTAACCCTCTGAAGTTCGTCGACGAGTTTTTGCCAGTTCGACATTCTTTCGATATCGGTCCTGACAGCATCAAGATTTCGCAGCATAGCCGGTTTGTCGAGAGGAACCAAGTCGAGATCAAATCGAACCCCTCTCAGGCACCACTGAGGAAATCGACTTTGAAGAGTGGGAGGACCTTGCCCGACTTGGTATGCGGGCCGGTTGATGATTGCTTGAATGTCGGAGCGAACGGGAGCAGGAGATTGAGCAGGGACATGTTCAGAAGCTGAAGGAGTTGTTTCTTCAGTAAGTCTAGCCCGCTTGCTAGAAGAATCGTCTATGTGACTCTTTCCTCTCTCATCATGAGCTTTTCTCTTTTGGGTATCATCATCTCTGTGGGGAAGATCATGTCTTTCTTGTTCCCTTCGGCGACGTTCTTCATATGCTCGTCTCTCGTCGGCTTTCCTGATGGCCCTCTCTTCATCCGACTCTCTGTAAGAAGGAAGGTAACGCCTGTAATCATACTGGCTACGCCTCCCGTAGCGCTGGAAATCATCATAGTACGAGCCGCTGCGCCCCATAGGAGAATCTGGAATTAAAATAATAAGCTTTAGAAATATTTAAAGTACAAGAAGATAAGTGCATAGAAGTGATGAGAAATCCAAAGTGTCGTGTAACGTGTAAACTACGCGCATCGAGTTACAAACCACTCTGTGGAATAGAGGTAGTGATAACTTGAGTAGGAGGAGTTGACATCTGTTGAAAAGAAGATGTCGCCTCGATTGCAGAAGAGACAGTTTTAGAAACATCATCTTTGAAAAGTTCTTGAGATGTCACAATTAAATCGCTCAACCCCTCAAAAACATCATCGCCATCTTGTTTTTTGGAGCTTGCTTTCTTAACTCCTTCACTAGTAGATTGAGGGGGTTCTTCCTCTTCAGTAACTGGGGCAAGTACAGACTTGTCAGATGGCCCCGCAACATCTTTCGGAATTGAACACTTAACTAGTGAAGTTTCTATAGAGGTTCCTCCCTGCAAGTGCTCTTTAGTGGAGACCGGGGCATCAGGAGTGCTCGTCGGAGAATCAGGAACCTCCGTTGGAACTTCATGTATTTGAGTGGAACGAGAAGGATGTAGAAGCTCAAACTGATGAAGAAGTTCTTCTGTCAATAGAAATTTTGCGCTTCTTTCTTCAGCAGCCACAGTGCTTAGCCTTTCAAAAACTGACTTATGGCTGGAATCTCTAGAAGGAGGAGGAAGTGCCAGAAAAATAAGGAATGGAATCAGCATCTAGCAATACGAACCAGGTAAAACTTAGAATAAAATTAAAGAGAAAAAAGATCTCACTTCCTACTCTCCAGTCTGCGTAAAATTCTGCGGGGCAACGAATGTAGAAGTATTGATTCAGGAATCCATGTGCACTCTCCGGCAAATCCAAAATAAGTTTGCGGTTCCGCGCACCCCTTACAAGTACAATTGAAGGATGGTCCTTGTTCTTCGCAAAAGTGCACAAGTAACAGATTTCCTCAA
Organism: Allium cepa; assembly: GCA_030765085.1. Taxonomy (NCBI): domain Eukaryota; kingdom Viridiplantae; phylum Streptophyta; class Magnoliopsida; order Asparagales; family Amaryllidaceae; genus Allium; species Allium cepa. Next base: position 43,105,745 of record CM060940.1, on the reverse strand, counting down.
AACTCGGAAGACGATCAAGAGTCCTCCTGAACAGAACACACAATCCCATCAAAATAGCATAGCCATTGGGGTGCAGCTGAAAAGGAGAGATCGTCAGTCGAAGTAGAATTTGCCGGAGAAATTCATTAAAAGGAGGAATTGCTCCACTTAAGCACATTTGTCGATTAATGGCAACAAAACCGTAAGGTGGTCTATCAGCAGAGTCATTTGGTCCAGGGAGTAGAACTTCTGCCTCGGCAATGCCAAATTGAACGCATGATTGATTAAGCGCCCGCTGTTTCAAAAGGGTAGGAGTTCTTTCCGGAGGATTCTCTAGTGGAATAGCAATCGGGAAAACCCCTTCAGCGTGTTCTATCATCTCTTCTTGTTGAGACATCATTCTACATAAGCGACTGGATGTTCAGATGAGAAGGTGCACGTTTCCTAAAAAGTGTGAAGTGTTGTGCAGAACTTTAAAAAAAAAAAGGAAAGCAAACATAATTGAAGTTAAACTAGTTGACAATTAGTCGACTATGAGATTTCAGGACTTGTTAATATAAAGCTCAAGTGAAGTGTTAATGCGAACGAATCAACTTTAACTGGATATTTTAGTTTTGCTTTAACACTTCACTTGAATTCATTGGTTCACAGCATTTCATTCACACAATTCATTTAAGTTGATTATTCTTTATCGACTAATCTGTCATTCGATGTGGGCGGTCAATGACAGTATATTCGTCCCATTTCTCTGCAAATGTTATGTTTAAACAGGTTGTAGATTAAAAGTTAGAGCAATCTGCAAAGGAATGTAATGAATTTCAAACAATTCAAGTCCAAGCAGTTCAATCAAGTTCTCTCAAATTTTTTACAGGTCATAGATCATCCAAACTGTCCTCCGCGACTTAGTATAGGTCAAGGCTATATTAGGTCGCCCTGTGCAAGTTCAAGAGGTTCAAAACAATGCAGATTTGTTCAAGTCCTAGCTCGGCCGCGACCTAGAGCCTATGGCGCAAAAGAGTTAGGTCGTTGACATGTTAAGTCCCTCCGCAGTCATTCAGGGATTTAGGTCAACAAGTTCTTAAGTCGCACCTTGGTTCAGATTAAGATGGTCCAGATTTGTTTTAAGTATAAGGTCAGCCGCGACCTAAGATTTCAATCATCATTAAACTTAGGTCGTTACTTTCTTAGGTCGTTCTGAGGTCGCTCTGCTTTAAGTTTTATCTCATTCAAGAGAGAGTTAGATCGCTAGTATTAGGTCGCATGGTTCACATTCAAACAGACACCACTAAGGTCGATTCTCCACTCACACGCTGCCATATCATCTCCACCATTAACCCGTTAACCCATTAGAGCCTTCCTCATCTCTTCCAAAGTTACAAACCAGCTAATTCGAATCACTGTAATTTACCATCTTCCTCCCACATCATCACAAATGACTCGAAAAAACCAACTCGAATTGCCTCAAAACCACCATACATCGGATGTATTGCTATATTCACAAGAATCACCACGATAACTCAATCAAAAGGTTAATCGAGTCACGACTTATGGAAAAAAGCAGCATACGAAAATGTATTAAGAATCACAAGTGGAATATTCGCGGTTTGATGATGGATGTAGTCGAATGTTGATAGAATTCACTTACGCAATCTTATGATGAAAAAGTCTAAGGATTGAGCTGATTGGAATCGTCCTCGAAAAGTTCAAAAGCTTGTTAATGGCAGAATGGATGCTGAAGAAGATGAAGAAGGGAGGGAGCGACCTACGGTATTTATATTCTGAGGCAGTAGAACGCGAACCGACACTACGCGACCTAACTTTCTCCTTAGGTCGTTTGTGACCTAACAATTCTTCAGAACGCGAGTTAAGAAGGTCGAAGCACACGACCTATGGCTAAGTCATATACTTCGAGGGGCAAATGTTAACTCCCTTCTGTAAGAGACTTAAGGAAAATGTAGCGACCTAGCCAATTCAAGAACCTAGCGACTTAAAAAAGGCTGCGACTTAAAGATGGCTCGACCTAAAAAGGAGAACGACCTAAAAATGCTTCGCGACCTAAAGGAGGCCGCGACCTATGAAGCCTCGCGACCTAACAGGAAGGCTGCGACTCAGAAGATGTTTCGACCTATCAAGCCTCGCGACCTAAGAGTGAATGAGACCTAAAGACGGTCTCGACTTATGGAACTCTGCGACCTAACGGCATGATTGGCTTAGCGACCTAAAGCTTTCACGACCTAAAGGAGTGCTTCGACCTAAGGAAGGTCGCGACCTAAGGGATTCAGCGACCTAAAATCAGCTATGGCTACAGGAAAGTACTCGCGACCTAAGGTAGGTCGCTAACGACCTAAATGCCAGAGTAAAAAAGTTGACTATGCTGTGCCACAGGGGGATAGGTCGCTCACGACCTAGGACTTGTGCAAATCAGCATGCGTGTTCTTGTGGAAGGAGGGGCCAATGCTCTTCAGGTCGACTACAACCTACGACCTTACTTAGGTCGGTCACGACCTACGACCTTACTTAGGTTGGTCACGACCTACAACCTTACTCCGAAAAATGCCTATAAATATGACCCTAACCCCAACTAGAAAAGGACTTTTTGGCTGATTTCCTTCAAACACCGTTACTCTGCTGCATTCCAAACTAATCCAATCCAACACTTGAAGCTCTCAAGATATTAAGAACGCTACAAACAACTTCAAGAAGAGATCACATACATCCAACATGGATTCGAAGACTCTCATCTCCATCGAAGTTTAAGCTACTTGTTCTAAGTATCTTGTAATTCAAAGTGTATTGTATTTGGGAAGAATTGTATCAGCTTGTAACGAGATTATTAATAAAAGTACTTAAAGTGGACGTAGGCTATACCCTAAAGCCGAACCACTATAAAATTGTTGTTGTTTACCGCTTTTCTACTATTATCTGCTTGTAATCTGTTCCCGAGTCGTCGGGTGGTGCTTTCACAACTACAACTCATACATCGGGGTGTTAGCGTTCAAATTCAAGCATTAACAATATTTTAAAAACCACATAAAGCCAAAAACATTACACCAAAAAGAAAAATACCAAGAACCAGAATTAATTGTTAGCATTGAATGCATATGACCAGAGATGGATCTATAGAGACTAAAGAAGATCAGAAGGCTTGCAGCCACACAGTTTTTTTATTTTTTATTTTTTATTATTTTTTAATATATGAATTAAGTATAGTTGACATACACTGTATGCCAGTGTTCATACGAGAACAAGTAATTGTAACAGTGCAGTTGTGCAGGAAAAGCCAAAACTATTAAGAAAAACAATTAAACCAACACAAAACCTGAAACAATACGCCCGAAAGAAAACAGTGAGATCATGACTTCATAACTTTGACTTAACTGTAGATGGTAATCACAAATCATCCAAATATACATATGACTGGCAAACAGGTAACTGAATCAACTACAAGTATTTGTATGCAGACAATGTCTTTAAAAATGATCAGCACAACAATACATTATTAGTTATTAATAATTAATAAAGAGAATTCAATGAATATGATTTCCATGGCGTCTTTTTGAAATTTCGAAAATATCCCCCTTCATCAATGAAATTTTACTACCAACTTGCCACTGACATTGATAACAAAACAACTTGAAATAAATGTGTTGCGACTACCAAATTATTTATACTTACAACACACATCCGTCCACTTATTTTTTATATTAAATAAAATGTAAATATCTCTACCTATTAAATGCACGTATGTACGGTTTATACTAAGTATTAATAATGATGACTAATTACAAAGACTAAACATCAGTTATCGTTTATGCCAAAATAGAGTTTGGTGCCCTTTGCAAGAGAAAAGAACGCCAAAAATATCATGCTCATTGCGTTGGTGATGTCTCCCATCATGTAATGTGCACAAAATGACTGACTGTGAGGACTAAACATCAGTTACCATTGGTGCTGGAATAGAGTTTAGTGCCTTTTGCATGAGAAAAGAACACCAAAAATATCATGTTCATGGTGTTTGTGATGTATCCCATCATGTACTGTGCAATGAGTGTAAGCTGATCAGTAGTAAGTCTACAGAAGGTCAGAAGGCTCGCAGCTACCAGAGTTTTTTCGTATATGAATTAACCATACTTGACATACACTGTATGCCAGTATTCATACGAGAACGAGTAACTGTAATAGTGCAGTTGTGCAGGAAAAGCCAAAATTATTGTGAAAAATATTTAAAAACCACACAAAGCCAGAAACATTACACCAAACAGAAAAATACCAAGAACCTGATTTGTAATCGTAAGTTCAGAGGACTTTAACGCGACTGTAGATGGTAGTATGATTATTATCATCAAATCAACTACCAGTATTTGAATTTGGACAATGCTATTTGAGAATGATCAGTGCAACAATATATTGTTAATAATGATGGCTAACTGGGAAGATTAAACATCAGTAATCATTGGTATCGGAATAGAATTAGTACCCTTTGCATGAGAAAAGAATACTGATGTTCACTGTGTTGTTGATGCCTCCTATCATGTACTGTGTGTGCAATGCGAGTAGTTGAAATACGTAATAGTTCCACATCGGAAAATCTAATAATGAAATGGTGTATGTGCAGTTTGTAAGCACATATCGATATGAACTAACGAGACCGCTCGCATTTGAGGATGAAGAAATGGACCCAATTATAGTTCAACAGTCAAAATTCTCATAAACGCACCATTAATCACCAAGGGAAATTATATGAATTGAAGGCTCCAAGAGTCCCAGACTCCCAATAGTTAGGTACATCTAAGAGCCCGTTTGGCAACTACTTATAAGCAACAAAAACTACTTATAAATCACTTATTGCAATTCAAGCGTTTGACAATTCCGTACAAGGATCTTACAAAAGTGACTAATAAGTCAACATATGAGAAGCAACAAATTGTTGCTTATGACTTATGAATATATTTTATAACTAGTTTCAATTAATTATTTTACTTATTTTAACTTAAAAGTCAAATTGCATCCAAACATTCTACTTATAAACTACTATTTAAAACTGCTTAGAAGTTACTGTTCAAATCTTCTTTTGAGCAGTTTCAAAATAAGTTGATGTCATATGTGCTCTAAATCCAAATATTACGAATATCCAGTAATAAAAAACATGAAAGTCATGATTTGATGGTGGTAAATCTAAAGGAAATAAAAGTATCTTCCTTATAATTGAGAGTAATAAGTTACTGACCTGAACAGCAATGAGGGATTTGAGTCGTGACTTGCCCTTAGCAACCTTAATATATCCTAGATGAAATCACAGTATTATATAAGATGACTGTTTATTTAGAAATTGCTGGAAATTTAAATAATCTACTTACAAAAGTAAAACAAAGAATAAATGATCTCACTTGAATCGACAACCATCCTGTACGAGAAGTCGGAGCCGTCTGTTCCCGATGGCCGTCCAGCTAACGATTTCCGTTCCATTTTAACGTTTTGTTTGTGTAGAAAGGACACAGCGCGGAGATTCACCGGTAATTGAGTATAAGAAGGAAAATCGGGGAAAAAAAATTGATTGGAAATTGCGAGTTTAGGGTTTTGAGGATAGAGGAAGCAGCAGGCAAACAGCAAAACGGAGGATCGAAGAATCAGGGAAACTAAAAAATAAGTCGGAAAATCCAACGAAATTGAAATCGCTAGAAGGAGGGCTTGAACCTCCGACCTTGTGGTTAACAGCCACACGCTCTAACCAACTGAGCTATTCCAGCTTGTCATCTGATTTCATCCAAATTATATTTATTTTATAATTAACATACAGATTGAAATTCGTCCCTTCGTATAATAACTTTGTATGGTGAATTCAAAGTTAAACTAGCTGATAATAATTATGTGCGCAAAGAATTTTTTTTTTTTTTTTATACATTCCATGGAACTCAATATCAAGTGCATAAAAAATCCCTTGAACAATTAGCACCTAACCTCTCTGCATTTTTCTTTAGTAATTGTATTATACCTAAAAGTCAATCACTGCAACATCATTAAAGCAATGAATCCGTGTTGAGCGGATCCATCATGTGAAATTAATGAAGAAATGAAAATTTTCAATTTTATATACTTCTTTTTCACTAAATTTGAGGTCGAGTTTACCAAAATCTTACTCTCATATGTCTGCAGTTTCATATTATAACATCTTATTATTATATTCTCACCATCCTATTTACAAAATAATGTGCATGGTGACTAGATTATTAACTTCAATGATAACACATCACTCTAAATCTCCTCCAATCCCAAACAGTGAAACAATGTGCAGTTGAATTGGAGTATGGACCAGTTGTTTAATTTCTATGAACATAACCATATTATGCTATTGCTGTTGCAGTTTTTACTCTGATTATCAGTATACCATTATTGCTTTCAAGTTGTAGAAACTTGCGTCTTACATGTGTACTCTAAGTTTGCAGTGTATATATATGATAATGAAATCTATAATCTTCAACATATACATGTTGCAATATTATATATATACAGTCTGATACTTGTATTAGATAGCTCCAACTCCAACAATGAAAACATTGATCTTTACGTTTCAGTCTCAATAGGGAATTGATCAAGAATATAAGCAAAAAAATTCAAGACATTTTACAAGGTAAGAACTTTGATATAGTTCATGATGAATGAACAATACACCTGACTAGCCTACATACTTATGATCTACGATCCTCTGCCGTGGTGCAAAATCAAAGTAATAATTCTGAACCATTTGATCCATGTCTTAAAAGAGATCAAAAGTCGATCTTTTTCAAAACCCTAAAGCAAACGGAACACGAGTAGCCGGCAACCAATCCCCACCAGCAATAAAATTGGCAACCGTAAATTTCCTAACCATCGAAGCCTTCGCAATAACATGAAAGCCTCTCCACTTAACCCGAAGCCTCATCCTGGACCCGGCACCCAAATTCTTATACTCGGCATAATACAATGTCTTAAGCGCAAACTCCCCGGTAAATGGCATCCACCCAAGCGGGTGTATGATATCATCCATTGTATTCTGCATGTACACCGTTCTCGAGTACAGCATCCAGGGCCGGCCCAAGAACGACTTCACCGACTGCTTCGCGGCCCATAACTCAGTCGAGGCCCTGATCCTCGAAAACTGGATCACGATGCCCGTATTCTGATTCGGGTCTGTCCTGCCCTGCGCGGTTATGACGTTTGATTCCCCGTGGCGGGGGAGTCGGACTATGATGTTGCTCTTCTGGATCACGACCGCTGCGTTTCCAAAGATGAAGTCGATGGTGCCGTAGATGTCGCATTCTCTGTAGAACTGACGCTGCGTGTACACGCAGAGTGTGTCTTGGTAGCCTTCGAACCCGCATTTGTAGAAGACTGATTGGTCTGATCCGGATAGGAGGGCCACTGCCTGTGAGCCTGGCCCATACGTGTTCCGGAACGTTATTCCTCTGCCTATGAACCTATCTCCAAATACACCTAAAATGAAAAAAAGAAAATTAAAATAAAATTTTCTAGTATACATGGAAGTAGAGCTCTTCGATTCGGTGTCGGAAATTTGCATTTGAGACCATCACCATTTTGATCTATATATAAATCATACCATTACCAACTTAAGAAGTAAACAAACCGTTACTTCGATTTGTTGTTAGTAATGGTGGTAGATGTTGATAATGAGTTTTTACTATTTACAAATATGATATCTATTTGTTTGACACATAATATATATTAACACTTATTTATTATATGATTATTTATCTTTAATTGTATGTAGTGTAACATAAAAAAAAAACGTCGTGGAAGAGACTAAAATATTGTACAAAATCGTATTGGTTTTTCAAATACTCGGTAAGAATTTCATTCATTTTAATTTCATAATTAAGGTTTATGCTGCCTAGATTTTCCGTTAAATGATTCCAAATCTAAATGTTAAATATCTTACAAAAGGATATTGTTTTTTCAAGTAAGAATTGCATACAATCTAATTTCTTTTTTGTTGTTAGAAAATAAAAACATAAAAAGGTTAATCGAAAATAATTTTAAAGCTGTAATTTAAAACATGTTTTTAAAAGCATATCCATGCATCAAACTTAAAAATAAGGGACAGATCTAAATTCGAGTTAAAAAACATATAATAAAATATAAGAATATACATCAATTAAAATGAGTTTAAGTCTAATAATTACTGTTATAATAGTTAATTATCATGAGGTATTGTATCAATCAAATTAGTTACCCATTTTTGGGTACCGTTTTACTTCTTTACTTGTAACGGTGGTGGGCAATTGCTAATGTAAATATATCGAGCTCTATATTTACTGTAGTTAAGTGAAACTCACTGAAAGTAGGGGAGCTAAAAGTGGTGTAACCCCTAGCGACGCTACGCGAACCAGTAATAACAGTCTTCCCCATGCCATCGCCGATCATAGTTAAATCAGTAAGAGTACTAGGAACGGTGACAGTCTCACTGTAAACTCCAGCACTGACATGTATCACCATCCTTCTTCTATACCCATTCAGCCTTTTAAAGTCAGCAGCATTCACAGCAGCCTGGACGTTCCTATACCTACCGTTCCTCTTTGACACTGTGAAATCCGCTCTTACAGCGGCCGCTGCAGAGGCCTGAATCATACCAGTACCGGTAGGGGAGGTGACGGTCATGTTCTTGGGGCGGTTGATGGCGAGGCAGTTGCTGATCAACTCGGTGACATTGTAATGTTTGTAGATGGGGGCGATGATCCGGTAGGAGGCTTTGAGGTCGGAGAAGCTGCGACGGCAGGTGCGGAGGTTGGTGAGGGCGGCGGAGAGCCAGATCTGGTGGTCGACGGAGGTGCAGGTGTGCGAGGGAGGGGTGGTGGAGAGGGTGCGGTTGAGCTGGGTGAGGGTGTAGGCGTGTAGGCGGGTGCAGTCGAGGGTGGCTTTGCGGACCTTACGGGAGCGGGATTTGGAGGAGAGGGTGACGAGGTGGGATTGGGCCTGGACGGTGAGGTTGTAGGCGACTTGGAGGGAGAGTTTGTAGAAGTCGGAGAGGTGGGTGGGTGGGTGGGTGAGGGTGAGTGGGCGGAGGTACTTGAGGCAGGCGCGTGGGTGTGGGGTGTTTTTACACCACCATGTTAGGGTGGGTGGTTCTGGGTCGGCGGAGATGGTGAGGGTGGAAAGGAAGAGGAAGGCGAAGATGAGTTTGATGGCCATGGATGGGATGGCTGTTTCTTTTTATTTTTTTGAGTCTGAGTTAGTCGAAGCGAAGATTGGAAAGAGAATAACGTAATAAAGAACAATTTGGAAAGAAATAAAATTGATTTGGCGTGTTTCTTCAATCACGGAGGATGACGTGGAACAAATAGAAGAAAACATTCTAAAGCTATACGAAAACTTGCTAATGCGGTTTAAAAAAAAATTGATTTAAACAAGGCTAATAAATTCTTATATGAGATATTCAAGGTATATATTTAGCAATAATATATCTTTATCATTCCACCCTAAACTTTCTAAAATATCATTTATGTAAATAAAAGATGAAAAATTCAAATCACACATGTAAGAAATGATATTTATTTTCAAATGTATCAAATATAAAAAATTATATGTAACTGATGTTGCAATTTCAAATCTAAATCTCTACAACAAATGTATATTCTTTTTCTTTCTATTCTTTTTTGTATATGTTTATTGAAATGTATAACTGGAATTTAAGGATTTGTGTTATTTCTGTAAGATTTATTTCTACGCATGTTTGTGTCATGGATAAAAAAATCTTTTAAAATTATAAAAAACTTTGAAGAAGTTATTTATGGAGATTATTTATGAACTATTGAATTCTCAACAGCGTAAAACGATGATGGTTGTTATGGTAATGATAGTAAAGTTTGCTCACGGCAATTCGATTAGAACAGTATCCGTGAACCAATAAGTCACAACCGTCTAATTAAATAAGTAGATGTGTCTAAATCTTGAAATACGCATATGCATTTAGAATACAATGAAACTAGACAATTTGATCTCTTTGATCGACTGTTTTCGCACTAACAAGTCGATCTCAGACTATTCTTTGAAAATATAGTGATAAAGGCATCGAGTTTGTAATATGTAGTATTAAAACATAGATATAGTTTTTATTTAGATGATAATAATAATAATAACTTATATCAACTTGTGAATATATAAACTCAAACTACAAAAAAAACTTACATCAATGGGGACTAAGGTTACTACTTGCTTTTCCTTTTTCTTCAGCCGTCTCCTCCTCTTCTATCCAAATCTAGCCCTATTGTTATATTCAAAGTTACGATTTAGAAGATATTGTTTTTATAAGTTTAATTAATTTATTCAACACTTTTGAACCAAATAGGTTTAATGTCCACACCCATTTAACAGAAACATAAGTAGTGTAGTGGTTGAGAAGATAGACTTCTTAACAAAGGTTAGGAGTTCAATCCCTGTTGGCTACACTTTTCCAGTTTCTAAAGGAAACAAGACAACTAGGGAACATATGTAATAGAAATTTGAAGTGTGTAGCAACATACATTGAGTTCTTAACACTTGTAACTTAAAGTCCACCCTCTAAGCTACTGCACTACTTATGTTTTATGTTAAAAAGTTAAGTGGGTATGGATATTTCAACTTTTAACTTAAAGTCCACCCTCTAAGCTACTGCACTACTTATGTTTTATGTTAAAAAGTTAAGTGGGTATTGATATTTCAACTTTTTTCGTCCAACATTGTTTACATCAATCAATTATATTTATAAAATTAATATCTTCTAAATCGTAACTTCAAATATAACAATTGTATAGTCCAAATAATAATTCTAACTATAACAACTGAAGTCCACCAGCTCCGACTTATCTACACAACAGTTGTATACGTAGTATTCAAATCATATAGTTATTCTAAATTCACTATTAATTCATTACTTAACTATTTACAGTAATTTACAATTTTTATTTTTAATGAGTACATGTAAATCTATGGTCATTACATTCTTTCCTATTAAAAGAATTGCACCCCCAATTTCCTAAAGAATAAACTTTACCTCGATGTATGAAACATCATACCACATCGTATGCTTAACTACACAGAATATTAGGAAGTAAACTAATCATATATTTACCATAGTAGGATTATTTATAGTGTTTCAATGGCCATAAAATATCTGAATATTTCCCGTTATTTTTCTCATACCTCATAGAGTATGAACACATTATCATATATTAATTAAAAACGTGATTGTTTATCAAAAAACATACATGGTCGACCATAATTGTCTGACAACAACAAAATAATTTTGACCTATATATAATATTTATTAGGTGTTTAACTATTATTTTTATCTTGATTAATCAATTAAATCAATGTATGACCTTTCATATTTTATTTTATTCGATTTAGCGTCCCAACTAATAAATAAACAATAATAAAAATAGATATAACATTTATATTAACATTCACCAATTTAAATTATAGCATTCATAAATTTAATTCGGTCAAGTTGACTTTCGAAATGTGTTGACAAATACTATTGTGTGACTCCTAAGTATGAACTTGGCCATCAGTAATATTTAAACTTCTAAATATTAAAACTTGTGTGGATTTTGCTGAAGCACGGTAGTGGACAATTATAGATCATCTACGTGAAAATTTAATTTCTAATCTTTTTAAGCTACACCATTAAGTAATGAAATATTGTGTTCGTTGTGTCTCTTTGCCACCACCATGTCATTAAGAAATCTAGAGCTTGGTCTATGGCCCATACTCTGATAATGTTCATAGTTAACTATGAAAGCCAAACATATAAGTTATTTGATTTAGTCTAATAACATGTATCGACTAGATTTCCCCTACAACTTTAAGGCACATTTTATTGAAAAGTACGATGGTACATCCAACTGGATTACCATATTTGCACATTTGAATATCATATGGATGTTCTAAAAGTAGAAAAGCTTGAAAGGTGAAAGCTCTTTCAGGTCTATCTGACCAAAGCATCTTTAGGATGGTTTAGGAGATAAGAGCCCAGTGAAGTCTTCTTATGGGTTTAACTATCGGTTGAGTTCCATAGACAATTTAATGCTAGGAGGGAAGTCTCCATAGATGCAAACAAGCTAACCCGTGTCTAGCAATGTGACAGTGAAAACTTGGGTAGCTTTACTAGTTGGTTCAAATCCGAAGCAATGAGAATCATTGTAACAAGTGAAGAAGCATTGCTGATGGCAATGCATTCTAGAAGTAAAAGAGACATCACATTTTGGGATAGCAACGAAACCATGCAGACTAATGAAAATTTTCTACGAAAGAGTTTGTGGTTATATCCAGGTTGAAGAATGTTGGAAGGCTAAGGGCATCCCTACTGCTAAAACTACCCCATTCATATTGAGAGTAAAAGGGGCTCAGAGAGTTATAATCAGTCGACAAAGATGAAAAGGGAGTTCAACTTCATAACTCACACTCCCTTGACTCACACTGATGGGTAGGTCTTTGAAGTGATGAGGATTAAGCTGACATATAATTTCCCTAATAAGGGGTAAAATTCATAACAAAAAAAGAAGGCACTTGCTATCGTTTCCATAAGGTGATTGGCCATCATACAGACAATGCTATCACCTAAAGAAAGAGACAGAGTGACTAATCCTATAGAGATATTCTGGCAGTTTCCAATAGAATACTGTAGTGGATCCAACTCAAAGACTGTTACAGATCCTAACATAGGTCAGGTAGATAATATGAAAATCCTCATTGGGTCCATCCATGGAGGACTCTATTTACTTGGCAAGAGAAAATTTTAACGGACAAGTATGTATAGGAGCTTAGGTTGAACATAAATATTGTATCACATTAAACAACAGCATATGCCATATATTACTTTAACCGCTGCAAATTCAGTTGGGGTTGTGTTTCCACATCAGGACTCCATTATGGTAATAATGCAAATTTCCAACCGCACCTTCAAAATATTATTTGTTGACTATGAAAGCATAGTTAACATCATCTTTAAAGTTGTACATGACAACATGAAGTTTCCAACAGAAGTATTGAAGTCCACCCAGAACCTATCTACAACTTCAGTAATAATACAATAACCCAATAGCTTCACTAGGCTCCTTGTTACTATAGGAATGTGCCTCTACATAAGTCTTTTTATGCAAATTTCCTAATTATCAACCAATTGTCTCCATATAATGCCTTCCTAGGAAGACTCTCGCCGATAGATCTCAGAGTAGTAATCAAAAGGACTTTCTTATGAAGTTTAATACCCCAAGTGGGATAGGCGATATCTATGGTGAATAGGTAGGGAATATATTGTGACTTTAAACCTAGTAGTTGAAGGAACCAAGCTAGTCGAAAATTGGTGGAATAAGTAGATTTCAAAAAGGTTTCCTATTTTGGATCCATTGGGCCATGAAGTCTGAACGGTTTATTAGAGCCAACATAATATAGTTTTAATAAAATCTTATTTTATTTAATTTGTCTCAATTTTTTTAATTTAATTTAAATTAAATGTACATTACAATGAGCGTATTAAATACATTCATATGTGTAGAGTGCAAGTGGAACATATGAAAAGTGTACATGGTAAATCCGTACATCTATAGGTGTTGGAATTTACACTACAACAAACAGATTCACCCATTATATATGCCTTTGTTGTCCATAGTATTATTTTGAAAATATATAAAATAATAATATATATACACATAGTTTACTTATACTTATTTATAATATGTTATAAAATAATTTTTAATTAATTACCAATATTTTACTTATACGTATAGTATGATAATTAATAAGTTTAAGCAGGCATTTAAGAAGAGGAAAAGATGGAAGACTTTTCTCTTTCCTTTACTCATTCATTCTATGGCAATCAACATTTGAATAATTTTTATTTCAAATCAACATTTAACACATAAACCTTTATACATATTAAAATTAATTATGACAATTTTTATGTGTTTTGAAATTTAAAATCGACATTTGAAATCTAATTTTGACTTAGGAAATATTTAACTTATATTTATTGTTTTTAAAAAAAATCTTTTAAATTTTTTGATTTGATATAATACACACACATATATAAAAAAACTATGATTTAAATTCAAATAACTTATATATATGTAAAACTTATAACTTCATATGTTTTGAAATTTAAAAGGCAACAATTTGAAAACTAGCTTTAATTTCGGAAGAATCCAAAATAGCTTTATAATTTTATATAATCCTCTTATAAATTTTGAGATAAAATAATACATGTAAACTTATGTAAATAATAACCAAATGTATATTATATTTTGAAAATAACATACATACACGAAGCTTATATTCATTTTCGTAAAATGATGTGAAGTAACTCATATATGTAATTCACTTATATTCGCATATGTAATATGTTACAAAACTATTTCAACTAATTTATATTATTTTTAAATCTAATTTTTTTTATATTAAATATAGTTTTAAAACAATAGTTAAACATAGATTGGATAACATAGCCATAGATAAATTCATTGTATAAGATATGAAATCTAAACTATACACAAATGATGAAAAACATAATCAAATGAAATGTATAAGATATGAGATCCAAACTATTATAAGAAGATGTAACATTTATTCAAAATGAGATTGGATAATTACATTATGATATAGCCTAAAATTCACACCTTGAATGAAGAATTCTCCTCAAATCTTTAAGATCCATATTGAATTCTTACAAGAGAATGGATGAACAATTATGTTTTATTTTATTTGATGTTTGAATTTGAATTGGAGTTGATAAAAATTTGGAAATCTTCACCTTTTTTCACAATCATGGAAGGTTAGGAGGAGATAAGAAAAAATGAATGGGAAAAAGAATATCTATGAGAACGAATTAATAGATGTGTTTTAATTGAAACAACGAAACCTTTCACATTCTTCCAATTAAAACTTTCCTACTCAATTGCCTTAATTTATCACTCTCCACTCCTCTCTCTCTTTACATGTAATGGCCGAAATTACATGTAACATCCCCTACTCCAAGACTCAAAATAGATGTTGATGATGCTATAGTCATCGCCGGAATCATTTTCCAACGACAAATTTAGTTTGGTATTATTTTGCACAACATAAGTATTAGAGCAGCTAAATAAATTTCCATTACATCAATTTGGATAACATAATCCGTTACACCATTTTAACTAGAAATGTTCCTATATAGGGGTAAATACAATAAGAAAATAGAGTAACATGTGTCCGACATATGAATATGCCAATACCACTCATAACCAATTATAAAAACTAATTTTTACACAAATAAATTTCAGAATAACTTTGATAAAATTGCAAGCCTTCTGCTTTGTCTTAAGAGTATTTATTCATCCTTCAAAAGATACCTATCTAAACCATAAACTTAGTCTACTCAAATAAGTAAGCGTGAGTTCATGGAAAAATAAAACATGGGTAAGACATAGAGTCGAGTATGAGTAAAATCTTTGTCCTAATCTTCCATAACGAGACCTTACCACTAACGCAAAAAAGGTTTCCCTCACTTTATCATAATAGAAATATACATCATATTATATAAAGAAGCATAATCCTCAATTGATCATAAATATGGGATTTCATTCATACATGCACGACTAATCTTTATTGTATCCTTTTGGATTGCCACACAGGCCTAACTCTATCAATTCAATTTTCAGTTCTAGGCACTTATGGATTTTTCATAGATGTTTTATCTTCACTTTATCGTATAAAGAAAATTAGGTTGCCATATAGGTCTTATGTCATTATTCTTGAATTTTGTCACAGATATACAATTGGTTGCTACACAAGCTTCACTCGTGAATAATCGATCAGATACTACGCAAGCCTTACTATATTATTCTCACTAATAGACTTAGATTTCCACACAGACCTTTCATCAATGATATGAATTATAATATCATGGGTTTGGCACTTGGTAGCCACACAGGCCTTCATTCATATACAATGTCCAATTTAGACATATGGTGTAAACACCCTCACCTCTATACCTATATTATCAAGAGTATTACTAGGTAATACTATCAGATAATAGAGAGAATAAGACGATATGGGGTACACGCATGAATTTTCGTTTAGGCAAACACTGTATGTATTAAAACATAGAATAAACAACACACTTATACAAAATATCGGAACAAAGCAATAAACTTGTGCGCCTCTAGGATAGAACAATACACGATATATAATAAATAACAGAGTTCATAGAGTTAGTCGCAATGATAACATATAATATATATATAAAATATACAAAGTATGAATACATCTCAATTGTCAAATACATACACAAGTCAATATTATACAAAATAATATACAATAATGCTGAATATCCGGCCTCCTTTAAGCCTAGAAAATATTTTCTAGCCTCATTGTCCCTATACCTAAAAAGTCTCGTAACGACTCGAGCATTATATAAATAACACACGAGTCATACCATATCAATATATATAGGTGAATACACACATAGGTATAGAATATAATAGAATGGTGATGACATACTAATAATAGTGCATCATAATAACAACACTTTCAAAATTTGGCACAAAGATGTCATCATCCATATACAACACATCAAATCAGAACTCATATAAAACAACATTCTATAGGTGAATCATCCATATCTTGAAATCACTATCAAATCCAAAAACAAACAATAATAAGACATCCTCAGGTATAATCGAGCAAGAATAGTATAATGCTTAAATATCTCTGAATCTCACAATATAGATTATCATCATAGAAAAATGAAACCATTTAGCAAATATGGCTAATACACAACAATGCCTAATATAATATCCTAAAATCATGTAATCGATAGGTAATGTGAGATAGCCCATCAAAGCATCCAAATGATATCCAATATCATAAAATCACAGAGATAATTAATCACAATCAATAAATAAGGCTATCTCTAGAATACCAAACCAAAAGTGTGGATATACGGGGACTGACCACACTTTAGACTTAACCAGCCTCTAGTATAGTCAACTCATCACTGGAACAAGACATATATGCCAATTCACTGCACACACATATACCATGAATCTAACGAGAGACCGACGACTGCCTACTGTAAGCTTGCTCTAGGAACACCGATCACTCACCAATGGTAGAGTAACCGTATATTCCTATATCCATTGAGGTAAATTTCAATTTACTGCACTCACATACCCTGAACCGGATAGGGAGACTAATAGCCGCCATCCATAAGCTTGCTCCAGGTACATAGGTCTACTCACCTACTGTAGAGTACTGTCTATTCCTACAGTCTTTAGTCACCTCAATGGACATCTCATGGCTCGTCTAAGCATAGCCTCGGTCATGATCCTGCTTCACCTCGAATGGTAATAGACTGTTGGCCTATGCGACACATGAGGCTATAGGCTGCAACCCATCTACTACTACCACCGCCAATACTGTGATGCACATCAAAGAGACATAACATACTACTCACCGAAGGGACACCCAATAATGGCATCGCAGATCTAAGCATGACCCCACGATCAAGCCACTAGACAAGGTACTGGCCAATCTGGTTCACTTCCAAAAATAAAGGAAGTTAGACACAATATTGATGGTCATATAATGTTGATACCCTATTGTTTCGCATATCTCCAGTAATAGGCCAACATACGGCTTTCATAAGTCAATATCTAACAATATGATACTCTTTATCAAGTATCACATGGGCCCATGAGTGTAATCCCCATTTGAGTGATATTTACTTACAATGAATAATCAAACAAATAACATAACTGCATCCCATTCCACCGCATGTTACTCGAATAATTATTCAATGCTCATAAACTACACTCGATCCACTTTAGATAAACCTGTATGACAAGTCATGCTGAGAATGAAATATAAGACAATCATATCAAAAATGTCATCATCATATCATACTAAATTCATCAATTAAATCAATTCAACGATGAACCACCCATATTATCAAGACCTATATAAGATAGAAATCAAATGATACAGAAATCATACTTATATCCCAATTTTAATTCAAATATTGTAATATTAATAATAAGACTCATTAAAATAACTTCTTAAATAATTAAAACAACAGTCAAATATTTATATAAAATATTTAAAGATTGATTTATAACCAAATACACATATAGGATTTTTACTATAATTTTCTATAATTAACTATTATTTCATAATATATATATATATATATGAACTTTAAAATAAATATATTTCTTTCTAACAATAATTATAATTCATAGTCCTTACTTAACTTAATAACCTTTATAAAATTCTCTTAGACGATATTATTATTTTCCTAATATATTTTTATGAAATTGCAATATATTATATTTTCTTTTAGAATGATTCTAAATCTTATAATCAATTATTAATTCAACCAAATAATTCCACAATTGACAATTCGTCTCACAAAATAGTTCAATCAATGATCTTATTTGATTTATCCAAACAATTGCAATCACTAATGGGATAATTTATAATATCAAATAATATAATTAGATATAGTTGTGAGTTAGAAATTAACTCACTGAATCGATGATTGAGTATTCACTATTGTTGCTGACAGTCACTACCATCAGTCTTCACTACAGATTCATTGTCCACACCTACAAAAGACGTCCAACACTACATATCGCGACACCAACATCGCATCGCTCTCCTGCAACTTTCTCACCTCTAAGTCGCATGCCCTAGATCGCCTCTGAACATCACAAAGTGTAGTGTCAAGAGACCTAAAACTAAATTTATGGATTAATCTATTTAGTTCGTATATTATATGCTAAATTATAAGAGTGAGAAAATTCTCCTTTCCAATAGTTTAGATGCAAGATAAAAAGATGGTCTCCTGAACTCTCCTGGAAATGAACAAAGTAAAAATAGCAAGAACGAAATGTCTAAAATTTGGTTTTTTAAGTTTAATATGAATTTGGGCCTTTGGCCTTAAGGTTTGATTATAAAGAAAGTGTGTATATATATATTTCACTACACCAAAAAGGTGTATTTGTAACGAATATAGTCGTTACAAATGAAATTTATAACAGATATAGTCGCGAGCACTACAGGCGTGAGTATGTCGTTACAAATATTTATAATAGCCTCTACCCGTTATTAGATATATCACTTACCAATGGACTTTGTCATAAGAAATCTAAATTTTTGTAACGAAAAAGTTTGTTATTAGTTGCATCGGTTTGTAACGGGTATTTTCCGTTACTTAGTTTCCTCTTTCATGGTAGAAGAAGGGTTGTCATTCTAAATTATCACGACCTTGTCCGTTACAAATTTCATCATTAGTAACGCACTTGTTCGTTACAAATTTCATCAATATAACGACTATGCTCGTTATAAATTTCGTCTTTAGTAACGAATATGTTCGTTACAGCTACCAAACCATGTATAGCTGCATTTTTGCTAGCATTTACACTACAGAATTGTCTATTATAATACAGTAGGTACATACATATCGAAAATTACAGAATTTCGATAACAATAAGCAATTACGCATCCAAACATATAACTTAAATTGCATAAATATTTGACAACAAATTAAAAGAAGATTCGAAATTTCACAAGTTCATCATACATAACTAAAGAGTATGAAATCAAAATATTACAAGTTCTAGCAAATTCTCAAACCCAATAGGCAATACTTACAGTTACCGATACAGTCTTGAATAGATGTTGAAGTACTTACAAATTTTTCGGCAGCACATGGAATCACCTTTCCCGTTTTTCTACATTGTTACAAATTTTTCGACAGCACATGGAACTCCTTTATTACATTGCCATTTCTCTTCATTATCCATACTTCACATCATACGATCCAAACTCCACTTACTGTCACTCCTCCTTCACACTACTGCAAAACATCTTCCACAATCACAGTCACTCCTTTACTTAAACCAACCACCATTGCTACCAGCAAACATCATCAGTTCAACATTCACTACACAACTACTGCCAACTCCATTGCTTCAAACAACCACAGTCAACTCGCAAACCTCCATACATTATCCACAAAACCAACCACAGACTACATCATCACCACCCATTGTCAACAACAAACCATCCAATCTACCCTCTGTCAGTCACCAGACAACAACACAGACAACCACAACTGTGCATATCAACACAAGTTTTTTACGTGCAATCCACCACTACTGCCCCAGCCTTCTACCCATATCCATTCCTCTCCGCCAACATTCACTACACAACCAACTAGACTGCACTACATATATCATCCCCTGCATATTTCAACCCCTTCACCACCAGTACAAACCTGCCACCATCCATACTTCCACTTTGCACATCATCCATACCACCAGTACAAAACTGAACAATGCACCATCTCCTCACCATCCCCTAAATACAA
The DNA here is from genome assembly GCA_030765085.1 of Allium cepa. NCBI lineage: Eukaryota > Viridiplantae > Streptophyta > Magnoliopsida > Asparagales > Amaryllidaceae > Allium > Allium cepa. Next base: position 43,085,389 of record CM060940.1, on the reverse strand, counting down.
CCACCTGCTTGCCTGCCTCATCACTGTAACTCACTGCTCCTCCATCATACAACTGAAGATATATTTGCATATGATTTGATATTCACCTGCATTTATTATGGCACAATTTTAATATTTACAACCGAAGATTGTTTTTAATCAAGGAACGGGTCCTACATCCTTATTGTCAATGTAGCAACAGAAAAAACCTAAACTAGACAGACTACAAGGAAATAATTATAATGTAACCTTTTCCTTATATATTAGAAAGCAATTTCCATCCAAAATGTATGGAGTAAACCTATGTTTATCTGCATAAAAGATACATATCATCTCATGCTTTTATTAAATAAGTACCTTATAATAACATTTAAAATATATTACCTAAATGTAGACCAAAGAAAGGGTAGTTAAAGCCAAAACAAATTTCATTCCCTTTTATTTAATTAACAAGTCAGCCAGCAGTTGATGCGGACATCACTTGATTCAGGGATCGACATTGCTTCAAACATACATCATTATGAGTTTTTTAACTAAAAAGGGCATCCATATGGTTCATAAAGCCAAAATAATGGCTTATCTACCATTCAGCCTACTGTTAACAAATCACCCCTCCTCTTAGCTGTTTTATTTATATACTTTTAATGCCAACAAAAAACCACCTGAGGACTCCAGACTCGCAAATTTATATCCCTAATTTTTCAAATAATACATTGTATCTTTGTTTGGCAGATGGCTGTATAGATTCAAATTTCTTGGTATAAGTAATGAAGTTGTTGGCGGTACAACTACAATAGATGTTTCAACTAACATGATATTCAGTCATCCCAATTCTGAGTTGAATTAACTTTTGAGGATATCTGTGTTTTTGATGTAGAAAAAAAAGAGCACTAATTCAGATGAAGACCAGGGTTTAAGATTGAAAGCAAAGTAATTTATGAACAAGAACAGGAAAAGGAGAGGACGTAGCATTATTAACAAGAATAAAAAAAGGAGAAGACATTGCATTATTTAAAATGTTATATGGCAGCTCTGAGACTCATGGAAAACAATAGTACAAGCGTCGTTAAGAAAGAAAATAAAAAACTTGGACACAATATACATGGCAGCATAAAGAACCAAGACACTAGCATTAATTTTTGCCAGCTCCAAATATGTCATTGGGTGTACAAGTTAACTATGTCTGGACTCTTCTCACAGAAAACACAGGATTTTTTTTGCTTGAAAGCACGTATTGGGTGTGTTCTGGCTATTTTTGTCAAACATAAGTGAAGCGGTGTTTACTTATAAACAGTCCAAGAAAAGCTTACCTGTATTTTAGGCAATGTACAATACACATCCCCACCATATTCTTCATTGTATCTTTGAAATTCATATAGGTTAACTTTAAGCAATTCACAGACAATAAAAAGATGCTCCTGCATAATTGCAAAATAAGACAACTGGAAAATTAGAAATAAAATTGTTCGGTTGTAATTATGGGAGAAATACTAGTTTGTACATTAGTAGAAGTTATACTTGAAACTAAATCAGATGATAACTATGATGAAATGATGTACATAGATGGTTGCAAATTCTCGGTTCAAAAATGGAAATATTAACATGTGCCCAATGAGCACATGCTAAAATTAATAATAGTTCACAAGAATTTATGGCTTATGGATTCATCATTTCAATTTGGAGGGTGTTTGTGTGTTTGAAGTTGGACTTTTTGTTTGTTTGTTTTTTTCTGTTAATAATTAACTTTTAATGTGTGCCTATGGCACATGCTAACACAACACTAATATGAAAATGAGATAGAAAAACTTAGCTAAAGAAACAAATATTATAAAGTGCATCATTTTTTCCAAAGAAAAGTATCAGAGAAAAATAACACAATACGATGCAAGTAATGCAAAAATAAAAAAATAAAGCTATATTTGCTATATTTAATGATATACCTGATGATAAAAGTAGTCATGCGACTTCAAGATGTGACATTGATCAGAGGGGTCATACTTGTTCACAAATTTGAGGAGTTTAATCTCATCTAAGCTCTGATCAAAGAAATCCTTATCATTTTTAATTATTTTTAGGCTGACGTCAGTTCCAGTATGAAGAACATATGCTTGCACAATACTACTCAGTGCACCAGAACCAAGAAGCTCAGTTATATATTATCTTCCTTCTAACACTGAATTTGGAATGATTGGCAACTCCTTATTCGCTTAAAATCCAGTCCTGAAATTCAAAATTAGGATACTTTGGAATTAAGCATGTAAGATAGGCTGAAAGAAACTTCATCATTAATTTAGTTTAAGCTGTCTAAAACATGAATCTAAAACTTGAAGGTAAAACATAATTTTAATAACGATTAGAAATCATTTACCAAAACATATATAATCAACCAACATTTTTCTTCGTCGATTTGTTGAAAAATTACTTACGGGTCAGGTTCATAAATTATAAGAATCAAAGTATGATTTGGAGCCTAATGCAGCCCGAAGAACTTAATTATCCAGAAAGTCAAATGTAATTCACGCCTAAAGAGGAAAGAATTTGGTTTATTAAGTGTCTTATTTTACCAATTCACTTAATAATATAAGTCAAATTTCAATATATCAATTATAATTGAATGGTGAAATCACTTTTGTTCATATCCAACCAAAATATTTGAGTCCAAATGTAATACATTTATTACTACAATTATAGGTAAAATTATTGTATATTTTGCAACTGAAATCCCAGTCTAGGTTAATACATTTTTAATAAATAATTTCCTTGATACAAGCTAAAGCTCTTTTGAAATTCCAGTCTAGGTTAATACATTTTTCAATAAATAATTTTCAATAAATAATTTTCAATAATAAATATTTAAACCGTGTTTTATGTAACATTCACGGCACTACAACATAAATAATCATGAACTGCATATTCATCCAATTTAATTTCACCTATTGTTAGTAAAGGTGGTTCCAAATTTTTCATCAAGGAAATAAAAATTAAGTATGAATTGAATACACAATAGACATATGTATCTTTAATTTTTAGTTGATCAAAACAATTATAGTAAAACTTATTTAGATAGAAATCTAATTTTTATTCAATGCGAAACAAAAAAACATACAACGAACATTTTGTTATTGATTGAATTCGTATGATATCCACCTCAAACTGAGCTTAGCGAACATCTCATTTTAATTGAATTTATAGAATGGCTTCGCTTATATTCTATGCATTAAACTAGCTCGGTTTTAAAACTGGGCGATGCTCGGTTTCTGTAACTGGGTGAGGCTCGGTTTCTGTAACTGGGCGAGGCTTGGTTTCTGTAACTGAGCAAGCTTAGTTTTGTGCAGCTGAGCCTCGCTCGGTCTTTAACTAAGCTTTTGCTCAGTTTCTGTAACTGAGCCTTGCTCAGTTTCTGTAACTGAGCCTTGCTCAGTTTTTAAACTGAACTTCGCTCGGTTTTTAAACTAATTGAAACCTTTCAAATAAATGAACTGTTCAAATTGGGAATAAAACGATTTCAAACTTCTACTGTCCAAATTGACAAATGAAACCAGACACAAAATAAATCTATTTTTTGTTTAAAAAACAGTGTAGTACTATGTAAGACTGTAATGCAAACCAATAATCAAGGACAAAAAAGCACCATTCAAATAGAGTTGATCCATATACAAACCCAATTTAGAAGGAAAATAATGAGGTACACGTCAAATGGATAAAAATAAATACCTTGTATAACAGGAAACAAATACAAAATGGTGGGAAAAAATATGGAATGACAGCGAAAGACTGAAACATATTTTATAATTTGGAAAATAGGTACAATGATTGATTTGGAATTTGGCACATTTGTTAGTAGCCCCTAGATTCAACAATATCTATGTCAAATCTTCATTCAATGTTTAAAAATTTGAATTCTATATAAATATGCAGTTTAAGATGCGGATAAGTGAACGAATGATTATTTAGGCAGAAAAATTTCAATAAATTTTTTTGTAACAGCACTGCAAGACGATTTTTAGATTCACAAAATTAGTGGATTCAAAAAGTTTACCAATATTTGTAAATCAATCCAGAGTTAAAAAATATTAAATTTGTATAACAATAATAAGTGTTAAGTGCAAACACAATCGTTTGCTATGAAATGGCTAAAGCAGTATTGCTTGCATATGTATCGCCGAGCAGTATTAAAATATTTGTATAATGCACAATAAGATGTGATGACTTTATCCACAATATGAACCATATAGTAAAGCTATATGAGGAACATATGCAAGGATAAGAAAATTGATAAATTCAATTAATATCGCCAAATATTTCTTTGAAAGCTAGTTTATTACACCTTTACATAATGTCATTACATAAAATATTAATCTTTTGATCATAAAAAAATATAATTGAAAAATAAATTAATCCAAGCTAGTACTATATTAAATATGTCTACTTATATGTTTTGAAACATATGATACAAATAATAGCAAATAATAAATCAGTACATTTTATATACGTAGAGATTCAACATCCAGAAAATAAATTACATTGAGAAGTGGACCTTTATGTGCACAGTTTCAAATCTCTTATTTCAAAATTTACTCTAGACATATAAAAGGCATAGTTCAATACGACTTTGACATTTTTGGTATATCAAAGTATATGAGAAAAAAGAATTCCAGACTTGTACTACCTTTAATATGTAGAATATTCTAGTGCACAACCAAAAATGGTTTTAAAAATAAGGTACGAACAACAAGGAAAATATAAACAAATAAATGGGGAGTCGGCTAAATCTAAATTCAATGTGTGAAATGAGAAGGCCTCTATTGAAGCTATTTTAAAACATTCAATTTGAAAATCAAAATGAGAACAAAAGTTTAGAACATTCAAATATTTCTGCATACTAAAAAAATAGAATACTGATCACAATGGGAAAATATCAAGGAAAAAAATATAGTGGCACAAATATTAATATTTGGGTTATTTTATACTTTGTTGCATTACATATCCAAATATACTAAGCCAATCATGAATATGTAAATATGATCCATCCAAACATGTTAATTAGTTGACATGGAGATTGCTCGCTCAAAGCTCTAAGAGGTATTGGTGAAAGTACTGGATAGAAGCAAGAGAAATATAATTGAATTTTTCTTTCAAAATTACATAAGGATCTAGGGAATAATGATGAAAATAAATCCAGTACATGCGTAACGGACATAAATTATACAAAATTTACCACTTTTTTTTTCTGTTTTCTATCCCCTTTAAGACTTACCTGTATTCAACTGATATGTGCATATTAACAAATCTATTACACGTCCCTATGTTTTCAACTGCCTTTTAAACTTAACTAAATTCAGCTCAATTTAGCACTGATAATGTTGAATTGATGAAGAGATGTTGCTTGCATCCTAACACGTCACTAAAATTTTGCTAATACACAATACTATGACTTCCTACTGTTGTTCAAATAAGGTTATTAGAGAAATCGCTCTCAAAAACTAATAAAACATAATGTAGAAACCTAAGGTAAGCAAAATTACTCTTTGACTTCATAATAAAAGCTTTGAAAAACTTGTGCAATAAAACAACTCCAGGTTGAAGAACAAAAACTAAAGAAAAAATACATGTAATACTAAAAAAAGAGGATATAACGAATAGCTCATTGCAAAAATGTAGAATACCATATGATAATCATAAAATTATGCTTATTTTGATATCAAATGTATTATTGAAACTTTATTCACCTCGAGTTGTTTAGTCATCACTTTGTGAATTGCGCACACACTTTTTTAAAATGCAATATAAATTTTCAAGAATATATGCTCGATCAAGGCTGATATGTTCTTCGTTTGTAAACTACTGAGGCTAAAATAAAGGTCAATTCAGATTAAAGAAATATAATACATAAAAAAAAGACTGTGCTCATAATTGCTTCTTCATTCAGATAGAATTTCCAACCCATTTACAATTTGAGATTCAGAAAAACGAAATATACCTGGCGAAAGCGAAGGCGGAGGGGGTGATAACCCTAGAACGTATTTTGAGGCGGAGGAAGTGATGTAACGACCCAGAATTTTGGGTCGCCAAATTTGAACATTTAATTCATTTTGAGGGTCTAATATGGATTATAATTTGGTTTTGAAATAAAAAGATTTTGGTTAAGTTAATATAATCAGTTAAATTTTAAATTCGGGAATGAAATTGAAATTTGAATAATAATAATTTAATATTAGAATTGGGATAATGGGTGAGTCTGAGTGTAAATAAATATAAAAATGGTTACTAAAAAAAATTATTTAAGTTTATTTTGATTTAAATAATAATATTGGACAATTGGATGAAATTAACAGCTAATAAATTGAATTTGGAATTTTATATTAATTTAATAATGGAATTTAATAATATAATAATGCAAATAATCAGATTTAGATTTAAACTAAATCAGAATGATTTCTAATGTGAATATAAATTTCATACGAGTTATAATAGAGTTAGTAAAATTTTAAAAGTGAAATTTTAAATGATTTCGACGATTGTGAAAATCGCTCGATTTAGTCGACGAGTTAAAATAGCCTTCCGGGGCACAGTCTCAGAATTCGACGAAACCAGTTCCATTGGATCCGTAATAGTTAGTTATTATCAGATTTCAATTTTCGTAGCAATCGGAGTTGTCGTTCGACCCCGGCAGCTTAAAACGCTTGGAAAATACTTTAATCGATTTAATTTAAAATTGATCATTTATTTCCGTAACTCGCGTATATGATCGAATTAGCTCCCGAAACACGTTCCATTGTGTTCGAAATATAAGTAAAACCTTAGGAACGCCTGTCGGCACGTGTGTTTTGGAGTTCGTTTGCAAATGTTCATTAAAATTGAATTTAATAATAAAATAATATGTTATATGTATATATATTCACGCATGGCCAAATCCCTAGATCTATTCTTCAGGCCGCCCCTTCTTATTCTTCTATGGCCGAAAATCATTTCCCTTTGCCTTCAATTTGCGATCAATCCATCGGGAGTTAGAGGAAACTTCCAACTGGAAGATCGAAGAGCTCATCGGGAGCTTCAGATCCAACGGTAGTGATGGATTTTGGCGTCGCGTGGAGGGAGCTAGCGAGGCCCGTGCATAGCCAGTTCGTGCACGAATTTCGGTGCTAATTGATGACCGAGCTTGAAGCTTTTTGGGCCGTGGGTGGAGCTCGCGTGGGGGGTTGGAGTGGAGGTCACCGATCGTTCAATAGATGATCGTGGGGAAGTCGACGATCAACCCTAGTTTTTTGGTGATGGGTTCGATTTCGTTACTTGAGGGCGAACGTGTTGTAGAGGAAGAAGCAGGCTACGTCCTTGATTCCATTTGCTGAAGTAACGGCCGAGATTTTATTCTGGTAACCAAATTAAAATAAAAAGGGAAATCTTGTTTTAAATTTATGTACAAACTTTATAATTCCATAACTTGAGCATACATTATCAGATCTCAACGAAACAAGAAGTGCCGGAATCGCAGAAACGCGTACTACGCCGTGGAGCAGTTCTGGAATCGTTTCAAGCAAGTAAAAATTTAGGTTAAATTGAATGTCGTTCGATTTAATTTAGATCTGAACGCTCGCCGAAAACCAAGGTGAGTTTAACTCACTCACATCTGGATTATTGGCTAATTTAAATAATCAATAATTGAATCATTGCTTGATTGGTTGAGTATGTTAATTATTATCAAATTGAATCAATATATATTGTTGTGCTAATATCTGTGGATGCAGGAAAACAGGTTGGAGGGATCCAACTGGATTCCTCACAAATAGAAATTAATTTATATTCTGTGATATACCTTATTTATTATTCTACGATAATTTGTTTATATCCTGATATGCTGCGTTTTATTTGTATGCTGTGATGAATTAAATTTAAATTTAAATTGTGTTGTGCTGTGATTGGGTGAATATAACTTGAAAACTTTAAATATAAATAGATGAATTGGGTGTAAAGGATATAAAAGAAATTCCTAAGTAAAGAATTTAAAAAGGAATTAAGTTCAAGAAATTTGTTGATAATTTGAAATATTTGAAGATGTGATATATAAGGGAAATATGAATTGTTTAAAATAATAACGGGATTTATTTTTAAAAGACGGAAAGTATGCTTTCTCCGGAAAATTTTAGTATGCTTTTAGGAAAAGTTTTTAAATGTAAATCTGCAGTTTTAAATATGATTTGGGTATTTTAGAAAGAAATATTATTTTTAATTGGTTTTTAAGCGGAAGCAAATATTCGATTATGTAATTATGGTGATTAATTATTTTTAATAAGTAAAGTAGTATTAAGTTTTCAAAGGGAAATTTTAATATGAATATTTGATTTAATAACCTTATTTTAAAAGTTAAAATTTTATTTTAAAGTACTTAGGAAACCTCTATATATTTCCTTAAGTATTATTTTTCAATTAAATAATTTTCTAGAAGCTTATTTTAAATATTTTAAACATATGTTTGAAAATGATTTCCAGGAGATAGCAATGTGTTTAAGAATAAAAGTATGGGAAAGAATTTTACGGGATGAACGCAAAATTTAATTGGGCAAATCGTGATTGGATTGATAAAGAGAATTCTTGGGTTATCCTAAAATGGAAGTATATTTTCCTGAGATGCCAAATACGTTTTTAAAGTTGATTTTTGAAAAGTTAGGAGTTTTGAGTTTTATTTAAAGAATGGTTTCAAGAAAAGTTTTAAATGGTAAGAATTTTTAAAGTGAACACGTATTAAAGTGGTTATAGAAGTAACTACTTTTTTAAAGGGTAATTGGAATAACGTTTTGAAGAATATCATTACCCTTATACTTTATAAATGGTTCTATTTTAAAGAAAATCAATTAATGCTCTATTTGAAATTGTATAAGGATTCATAACTTTATTTTTAAATCTAGTATGTCTTAACTTATTTTAAAGATATAGTTGATATTTTATAAAGTAGTTTTATTCGAAACATTTTTAAAGGTACATATATTTAAAATTAAGTAAATAAGCAGTGTTAATGTAAATGTTTAATGTATTTTCAAAAATAAAGTATTCATATTATTTTCAACCTTAAATATGGGTACTTGGATGTTTTTAGAGGAAGTAAAGGTTTGGAAATCTATTCCATGAAAGAATTGGGTTTAAAAGTGTTTTCAATGGAGTCTGAAAATGAAAATATATCTTGTAAGAGATATTTGAGGAAATAAATAATTGGGAATTACTTATTGTGTGATGGATATTTTTGAATATTAATTGATAGTTAAATAACCGACTATCAATATTGGACAAATGCGTTGATCGTTTCGAAGAGACCAGGATTGAGATTTATTTCTCGAAAACCACTTCGATCCGATTTGTACGTTTCGTGGAAACGCGCTTGGATTCGGAGATGGAGCAGTGAAGTGCAAGGGCTAGTCGCTACTAATCCTGAGGATATTTCCGAAATGGATGTAGTAGGAATAGCGCCTTCGGTTCCGTTCGAACCCGGGACGGACTTGTATGGACGAATGCTTTTGAAACATCATCAGATAGACGATGGGCATTCTAAGAAATATGTTCTAAAAAGGTAACGCTTAGCCTCAAGCCTCATCAAATGCGAATGACTGAAAATCAGGGGTTATGCAGCAAGGCTAGGTGGGTAGCACCCAAGCAGGGTGAGGTCATCCCTGCCTAGATGTCCCTTTAATTTCGGCTTAATGGAGCTGTTGCTGATCCCAACCGCGGGGTGATCTCACTCAGGATTATCCAGTAAGGGGTAGTCCCGGTCTTGTGTTGCAGGGGAGCGGGCGTACTCCTCGGTACTGTGATCTAGGCCACGTACTGTGACAGGTGGTACCCCAGTGCCTAGTCATTAGTTGGAAATCCATTCTCCCTACGAGCTTTGTACGAGTTTTGATTGTATTACCCACTCTGTGGCTAGTAGCTGGAATTTAATGAATGTAACAATTTCAGCTATTTTATAAGTATTTGTATATAGACCCTATTATAATATTAGAGGATTTCTATAAAATTTGTTTTAGCTATCGTAAGGTAAAAGCCCGACATGTTTATTTGTGGCGTGGTCTTACGAGATGCTTTTGTTTTCAAAAGGATTTTTGAAACTTTAATAATCAATTGAGTGTGATTTTCTTACGCTGGTATTCCAGACTGACTTGGGTGTTTTTTAACTATAATGCTCGGGTCAGACCGAGTATTATAGGATACAGGATATGATGCTGTGGAGTTCAGGAGGCGAGCTGGATGATGATACGTACTTCCATACTTGTTTATATATATATTCCGCTGTGTTGAGTAACTGTGTATCCAGTTGTATGTTATTTGATGTTGAGCCTTGATTGATGTACTCTGATAATGTAATATATATAAACATATATATTTGATTTGAGTAAAGATAATTTATTATCTATTATATTTTATTCCGCTGCGATGGTTAGTTTCTGATATTGTTTCTATTTTCTTCTTCTACCTCTTCTTCTTTAGCCCAAATGGTTCGTATTTCTGTACAACTTGAGTTGATTTAGGTAGAATAGTGTTAGCTTAAGGGGTACGGATTTGCAGGCTGTTACAGTTGGTATCAGAGCTTAGGATGGCGACAACCTAGGCTTTGGTGGAGAAATTACTCAATGAATAGAGTCAATAGTACTCTATAATGAGTTGAGTGTATTAATAGATATGAGAGCGTACTTGTTAGTGAATATAAAATTGTTTTTATACTGTGTTGACTTATCGGTTGAGTGTTTATGAATTCTGGTCGGTACAGAGGAGACTCTGCCAGAATTTTTCGAAAATTTTGGGAGTTAGAATTTTTTTTGAAAAATTTGAAATGTTTCATTATCGACAAAATTGATTTCAAATAATAATAAAATAAAAAAGATTTTGGAATGAAAGTCGAAACTAGTAGTTTCGATTTGAAACTAAAGAGTTTAGGCAAAGAGAATTTAGGATTTTCACCAAGTAAGTTTTGTTATTGAGTTAGGAACATTCTTCTACCTTAGCAAATTTTGGGGACGAAATTTTTATAATGGGGGAGGAATGTAATGACCCGGAATTTTGGGTCGCCAAATTTGAATATTTAATTCAGGGTCGAATATGGATTATAATTTGATTTTGAAATAAACAGATTTTGGTTAAGTTAATAGAATTAGTTAAATTTTAAACTGGGGAATGAAATTGAAATTTGAATAATAATAATTTAATATTAGAATTGGGATAATTGGTGAATCTGAGTGTAAATAAATATAAAAATGGTTTCTAATTTTTTTTTTATTTAAGTTTATTTTGATTTAAATAATAATATTGGACCATTGGATGAAATTAATAGTTAATAAGTTGAATTTGGAATTTTATATTAATTTAATTATGGAATTTAATAATATAATAATGCAAATAATTAGATTTGGATTTAAACTGAATCAGAATGATTTCTAATGCGAATATAAATTTCATACAAGTTATAATAGAGTTAGTAAAATTTTAAAAGTGAAATTTTAAATGATTTCGACGAATGTGAAAATCGCTCGATTTAATCGACGAATTAAAATAGCCTTCTGGGGCATAGTCTCAGAATTCAAAGAAACTAGTTCCATTGGATCCGTAATAGTTAGTTATTATTGGATTTCAATTTTTGTAGCAATCGGAGTTGTTGTTTGACCCCGGCAGCTTAAAACGCTTGGAAAATACTTTAATCGATTTAATTTAAAATTGATCGTTTATTTCCGTAACTCGCGTATATGATCGAATTAGCTTCCGAAACACGTTCTATTGTGTTTGAAAGGTAGGTAAACCCTTAGGAACGCCTGTCGGCACGTGTGTTTTGGAGTTCGTTTGCAAATGTTCATTAAAATTGAATTTAATAATAAAATAATATGTTATATGTATATATATTCAGGCATAGCCAAAACCCTAGATCTATTCTTCAGGCCGCCGCTTCTTATGCTTCTATGGCCAAAAATCATTTCCCTTTGCCTTCAATTTGATCAATCCGTCGAGGGTTAGGGGAAACTTCCAACTGGAAGATCGAAGAGCTCGTCGGGAGCTTCAGATCCAACGGTAGTGATGGATTTTGGCGTCGCGTGGAGGGAGCTAGCGAGGCCCGTGCATAGCCGGTTCGTGCATGACTTTCGATGCTAATTGATGACCGAGCTTGAAGCTTCTTGGGCCGTGGGTGGAGCTCGCGTGGGGGGTTGGAGTGGAGGTCACCGATCGTTCAATAGATGATCGTGGGGAGGTCGACGATCAACCCTAGTTTTTTGGTGATGGGTTCGGTTTCGTTACCTGAGGGCGAACGTGTTGTAGAGGAAGAAGTAGGCTACGGCCTTGATTCCATTTGCTGAAGTAACGGCCGAGATTTTGTTCTGATAACCAAATTAAAATAAAAAGGGAAATTTTGTTTTTAATTTATGTACAAACTTTATAATTCCATAACTTGAGCATACATTATCAGATCTCAACGAAACAAGAAGTGCCGGAATCGCAGAGACGCGTACTACGATGTGGAACAGTTCAGGAATCGTTTCGAGAAAGTAAAAATTTAGGTTAATCGAACGTCGTTAGATTTAATTTAAATTTGAACGCGCGCCGAAAACGAAGGTGAGTTTAACTCACTCACATATGGAATATTGGCTAATTTAAATAATCAATAATTGAATGATTGCTTGATTGGTTGAGTATGTTAATTATTATCAAATTGAATCGATATATATTGTTGTGCTAATATCTGTGGATGCAGGGAAACAGGTTGGAGTGATCCAACTGGATTCCTCACAATAGAAATTAATTTATATTCTGTGATTTACCTTATTTATTATTCTGCGATAGTTTGTTTATATCCTGATATGCTGCGTTTTAATTATATGCCGTGATGAATTAAATTTAAATTTAAATTGTGTTGTGCTGTGAGTGGGTGAATATAACTTGAAAACTTTAAATATAAATAGATGAATTGGGTGTAAAGGATATAAAAGAAATTCATAAGTAAAGAATTTAAAAAGGAATTAAGTTCAAGAAATTTGTTGATAATTTGAAATGTTTGAAGATGTGATATACAAGGGAAATATAAATTGTTTAAAATAATTGCGGGATTTATTTTTAAAAGATGGAAAGTATGCTTTCTACGAAAAATGTTAGTATGTTTTTAGGAAAATTTTTTAAATGTAAATCTGCAGTTTTAAATATGATTAGGGTATTTTAGAAAGAAATATTATTTTAAATTGGTTTTTAAGTGGAAGCAAATATTCGATTATGTAATTATGGTGATTAATTATTTTTAATAAGTAAAGTAGTATTAAGTTTTCAAAGAGAAAATTTAATATGAAAATTTGATTTAATAACCTTATTTTAAAAGTTAAAATTTTATTTTAAAGTACTTAGGAAACCTCTATATATTTCCTTAAGTTTTATTTTTCAATTAAATAATTTTCTAGAAGCTTATTTTAATTATTTTAAACATATGTTTGAAAATGATTTCCAGGAGATAGCAATGTTTTTAAGAATAAAAGTATGGGAAGGAATTTTACGGGATGAACGTAAAATTTAATTGGGTAAATCGTGATTGGATTGATAAAGAGAATTCTTGGGTTATCCTAAAATGGAAGTATATTTCCCTGAGATGCCAAGTACGTTTCTAAAGTTGATTTTTGAAAAGTTAGGAGTTTTATTTAAAGAATGGTTTCAAGAAAAGTTTTAAATGGTAAGAATTTTTAAAGTGAATACGTATTAAAGTTTTTACAGAAGTACCAATTTTTTTTAAAGGGTGATTAGATTTACGTTTTGAAGAATATTATTATCCTTATACTTTATAAATGGTTCTATTTTAAAGAAAATCAATTAATGCTCTATTTGAAATTGTATAAGGATTCATAACTTTATTTTTAAATCTAGCATGTCTTAACTTATTTTAAAGATATAGTTGATATTTTATAAAGTAGTTTTATTCAAAACATTTTAAAAGGTACATACATTCAAAATAAAGTACGTAAGTAGTGTTAATGTAAATGTTTAATGTATTTTCAAAAATAAAGTATTCATATTATGTTCAACCTTAAATATGGGTACTTGGATGTTTTCAGAAGAAGTAAAGGTTTGAGAATCTATTCCATGAAAGAAATGGGTTTAAAAGTGTTTTCAATGGAGTCTGAAAATGAAAATATATCTCGTAAGAGATATTTGAGGAAATAAATAATTGGGAATTATTTATTGTGTGATGGATGTTTATGAATATTAATTGATAGTTAAATAACCGACTATCAATATTGGATAAATGCGTTGATATTTTCGAAGAGACCGGGATCGAGATTTATTTCTCGAAAACCACATCTCTATCTCAAAATATTGTTTAAACCCTTTACTTTGCTTCAGAGAAGTTTCAACTTGTTTTAAATTCAATTGTCTTTACAAAACAACATCTCTATAATTTTGAACTAAGGGATGTCGACATAAGGGGATACCCCATGTCGACATGGTGACAGTTGGATTCAAAATTCAATTTTCAAAAGAAGTGTCCATTCGTTCAAAAACCTTTCGCCAATGGTTATGACTATTGTTCATCTATATAAAGGCTTCCAAAACGATTTTTTTTAACAACTACTTTCTTATTTTCTTTACTCTTTCTTCTCCACCATTCCATATCCATAAAACTTCATATTTTCAAGATCGTGCCATCATTCTGCCAAATTCTCAATAGGAAATCATTTAGATACTCTCTCTATTTGATTCTCCATCATTTTACTGAAGATCAAAGTGCTATTCGGAGTTATAGGATTAATTTGTATTCAAAAAGTGCATAGAGTCTATCCATTCAAAAGGATCGTTATTAAGAAGTATTAGGGTGATCTTGTGTCCCGTAAATCAAGAGAATTTACCCCAGACTCGGAGATAGGAGGGTTCCTCAAGGCCTTAGAAATTGAGGGTTGTAATTTGGATATTGGCTTATAAAAATCTGTACAAGGATATTGCCTTGATGCAGGACTGGATGTAGGAGGATTCCGAACCAGTATAAAATCCGGTGTGTTTTTCCTTTTACTTGCTTTACTTTACTATTTGCATTTGTTATATGTTCTGTGATCATTCTGTGTTAGAATTTTGTTTAGATTTGTGTTGAAAGTTTTAATTTAGTCATATAGTTCATATATTCTTTAAAACACTATTCACCCCCCCTCTAGTGTTATTTCCACCTTAAGATCCTTAATCCGCATCCCCAACAATTGGTATCAGAGCATTGGTATTCATTGTTTTCATAATCTGAAACTTGAAAAATATAGAAATGGAATTTTTGGAAAATTGTGTTAAAACTGTTTTGAATCTATGCATTTCATCAAAGTATCATAAGTCTGCATATAGTTATTTTGAAAAATCAAGTTATCTACCGAATTGGTGTGTTATGCAGGGACAGACATGTTATATGGCTTTTGACGAATCAACACCCAATGGACAAACTGTACAAATTGAGAAAGATAAATGGATACTTGATAGTGGCTGTTCAAGGCACATGACTGGAAATCCCGAGATACTCAAGGACATTACTTATCAACATGGTGGATTAGTCAATTTTGGTGACAACTCTAAAGGATATGTGGTTGGCGTCGGCAATGTCGGTAACTCTAAAACTTTACTTATTTCTGATGTTTTGTTAGTTAGGAACTTAAAACATAATCTGCTTAGTATAAGTCAACTTTGCGATAAAGGTTTTAAAATTAAATTTGGAAAAGATAAATGTCACATTGAAGATGATAAGTCCAATATAATTTTTGAAGGTATTAGGAAGAAAAATATCTATATCCTTAGTATGAAAATTTCAAATGATAATCTATGTCTTTTGGCTAATACAAGTGACCCTTGGATTTGGCATAAAAGATTTGGCCATTTGAATTTCAAATTATTATCTAGGATATCAAAACTTGACTTAGTTAGAGGTCTACCCAAGTTAAACTTTAAAGTAGATAGTATTTGTGATGCTTGTCAATTAGGAAAACTTAAGAAAAGTTCATTTAAATTAAAAGATGTTATTTCTACCTCTAGTCCTCTAGAATTACTTCATTTAGATTTATTTGGTCCATCTCAAGTTCAATCAATTAACCATAGTAAATATGTTTTTGTTATAGTAGATGATTATTCAAGATATACTTGGACAATCTTTTTAAAACATAAAAGTGATGCTTTTGAAATATTTAAAAACTTTTCTAAAAGAATTCAAAAACCACATTCTTTCAAAATTAAAATTATTCGAAGTGATCACGGTGATGAATTTGAAAATGAAAATTTTGAGAATTTCTGTACTCAAAAGGGAATTACTCACAACTTTTCATTTCCAAGAACTCCACAACAAAACGGAGTAGTAGAACGTAAGAATAGAACGATTCAAGAGTGTGCTCGTACAATGCTTTCTGATAGTAATTACCTAAACATTTTTGGGGTGAAGCAGTTGCTACAGCTTGTTATATATTAAATAGAATTTTAGTTAGACCATTAATAAATAAAACTCCATATGAATTACTTTATAATAAGAAACCTATAATTGCTTATTTTAAAGTCTTTGGGAGTAAATGTTTAATACTTAATACAAAAGATAATTTAGATAAATTTGAACCAAAAGCTGATAAAGGATTCTTTATTGGTTATTCTAATAGAAGCAAAGCATTTAGAGTTTTTAATTTGAAAACTAATACTATTGAAGAGACTATGCATGTATCTTTTGATGAAAATCTTAAAGATATTGTACAAATAGATGATGAAGAAGATTTTATAAATTTAAATCAATCTAATGAAACTATTAGTGAAATAAATCAACCTAATAAGAGATTTAAAATATCAAAAGGTCATCCTATAGAAAATGTTTTAGGAAATATTGAATCTGTAGTAAGAACTAGAAATCAATTAAGTAGTATGAGTAATGTAGCCTTTATATCAACAATTGAACCTAAAAATCCAA
This sequence comes from Allium cepa, assembly GCA_030765085.1. Classification (NCBI taxonomy): domain Eukaryota; kingdom Viridiplantae; phylum Streptophyta; class Magnoliopsida; order Asparagales; family Amaryllidaceae; genus Allium; species Allium cepa. Next base: position 43,068,492 of record CM060940.1, on the reverse strand, counting down.
AGGAAGCATCGTCTGATGATTCATGGATTCTTTCTATGCAAGAAGAATTGAATCAATTTACCAGAAATGATGTATGGGAACTTATTCCTAAACCTGAGGATAAAAGTATAATTGGAACTAAATGGGTTTATAAAAATAAAATGAATGAACTCGGTGAGGTCGTAAGAAATAAAGCTCGTTTAGTCGCGCAAGGTTATTGTCAAGAAGAAGGAATTGATTATGATGAAACCTTTGCCCCCGTAGCAAGATTAGAAGCTATAAGAATTCTACTTGCTTTCGCTAATTATAATAATTTCAAATTATATCAAATGGATGTTAAAAGTGCTTTTCTAAATGGTTTTGTAAAAGAAGATGTTTATGTTGAACAACCCCGACCTTTTGAAGATAATAAATTTCCAAACCATGTATACAAGTTAAAGAAAGCTCTATATGGTCTAAAGCAAGCTCCTAGAGCCTGGTATGAAAGGCTAAGATCTTATTTACTTCAATCTGGTTTTGAAATTGGTAAAGTAGATACAACCCTTTTTATTAAAACAAATAATCAAGATATTCAACTGGTTCAAATATATGTAGATGATATAATCTTTGGATCAACTAATAACATAATGAATAAAGAATTTTCAGATATAATGACTAAAGAATTTGAAATGAGTCACATGGGAGAATTAAGTTTCTTCTTAGGGCTTCAAATTAAACAACTAGAAAATGGAATCTTCATAAGTCAAGAAAAATATGCTAAAGACTTAATCAATAAATTTGGTTTAAGCACCTCTAGTGGGAAACTAACTCCAATGTCAACAAATGTGGGTTTAAGTAAAGAAGATAAATCAAAAGATATTGATCAAACTTTATATAGGGGAATGATTGGTTCGCTACTCTATATAACAGCGAGTCGTCCTGATATTATGCATAGTGTTTGTCTCTGTGCAAGATACCAATCACAACCTAGAGAAACTCACTTACAAGCTGTTAAAAGAATTTTAAGATATGTAAAATACACTTTAGATTATGGTTTATTTTATTCTAAAAATAATACTTTTGATTTAATATCATATTGTGATGCTGATTATGCTGGTTGTAAATCAGACTGAAAGAGTACAAGTGGAACTTGTCACTTTCTAGGACATTCACTGGTTTCCTGGTTCAGCAAGAAACAAAATACTGTTTCCTTGTCAACAATTGAAGCAGAGTATATATCTGCTGCTCTGGCCTGTTCACAAGTCATATATATGCAACAAACTTTAAAAGATTTTGGAATTAACATAAGTAAATCACCAATATATTGTGATAATACTAGTGCAATAAATCTATCTAAAAATCCAACTCATCATGCTAGAACTAAACATATTGATATAAGATATCATTTTCTTAGAGATAATATAACTAAAGAAATAATAACTCTAGATTATATAAATACTGAAAAACAAATTGCTGATATGTTAACTAAACCATTAACCGAATAGAATTTTACTAAGTTTAGAAGAGAATTAGGTATTTGTTCAAAATCTGAAATATAAAATAATATAATATAATAATCAATAAAAATTCAAAATAAAAATTACACTTTTTCTGAAGGACATGTCGACATGCCCCATCACATGATGTCGACATACCCAATAAAAATTGAAAATTGAATTTCCCTCCAAAGTTAGTTATTTGGTTATTTATCTATTTATTTCGTTTTCTCTCCTCTTTCTTCACTATATTCTCTGTAAATTACTTCTGAAACAATAAAATAATGGCCTCCTCTTCTACTAATGAACCCACTTCACCCACATCTCCTTATTCTGGTCCATTTCAACGAACTACGCATGATCGAGTGATCAAATTGCAAGAGAAGATGAAAGATATCCTTCAATTGATGACTGAAATTCAAGTAAGCACTACAAGAAAAACCATTTATAGTTGCAAAAATCGGTGGCGTTTTATTGTAAATGCAATAAAAAATAGATTACCAAATAATATAAACGTGGCAAAAAATAATTCACGTTTCCCGCTTCTAAAAAAAAGAGTTCGCGCGAACTAAATAAACGTAACCTATCATTTTACTCTCGTACTTAACAAAATTCTCGTCCCTAATTTTCTTTCTTCTTCAGAAATTTTTTTCCCCTTTTAATCGTGTTAAATTTTCATCGCACTCAAGTATCATCGTCAACTCCGTCGTTTCCCCCTTACTCAACATCGAGTCGCGACAGCCAGTAGATCTAGGTATAATTAGGTATGAATCTTTTAAATCGATTAGGTATATTTAGGTATGAATCTGTTAAATCGACTTTGTGATTCTATTTGGCTTTTATATGAATTTGAATGCATCTTATTTTCGTATTTTTTCCTAAACTATTACTGAAATGGTTGATTTAACCCTAATTGCAATGATCTGTTGGGATATCTACTTTGATTTCTTTGAGTATATGAATGTTCTGTTGAAGTGGTTCAGTGAATCAATGGTTGTTTGCTGAGAGGAGGTTGAGGTTGCGTGTTTCGGGAATTTGGTGGGTTCAAGTAGCATTGATGGAGGTCGCGGTTTTGTTTGCGATTGGGTATTGGCTGGCTGGATGGTTGAGAGTGGTAAATGTTGGAGCATAAATAGTCTTTTGTGGAGTGGCAGGCACTGGAAATATGTCAGTTGTGTGGATGTGAGGTAGTGAAGAGGAGGCGGTGAAGTTGACGGTTGGTTTGGTAAGAGGGGGCGAGGCTGAGGGAAGGATGTGAGTATGTGTTCGTAAGGAGTGGTAGAATGTCAGAGGGCAAGTTGATGAATGTTGCGTGAGTCTCTGGTAGTTTGCTGCGGAGGCTGGGTTGTTGATGTTTTGTTGAGTTGTAGTATGAAGTGCGGTTGCGAACAGGTTGCAGGTTGGAGAAATGGGAAGGAGGATGGTCTGCGGTTGCTTGGGGTTTGTAGTTGGAGTGGTCACTGTTGTAGTGTGTGAATATGGTGCAGTTGGTTGTATCAGTGCAGTAGTCAGTAGGTTGTAGAATGGTTATTGAAGCAGGCTACAGGAATGTAGGCAAGTGGATATTGTCTTTGGTGATATGAATGAATGTGGTGTGTATGAGATGAAAGGGTATTGTTATAGGCTGGTATGAAACTGTAACGATCCTAAATTTTGAACAATTTAAATTGTGAATATTTAATTAATTTTAAATATTTGAATGATAATTTAAATTGAATTTTCAATATAACAATGAAATTGGCGATTAAATTTTTAAATTTAATCTATAAGAAGTTGAATAAAAATTTAAACTTGACTTTGGAGCTGAAATTGAATATTTAATTTGTAATTGAAATTCAAACTAATGACTTAAGAAAAAAAAAACTTGGATATAAGGATTATTACTTATGTAAATTAAAAATTGAATTAAATTTGGATTTGAAACTATGAGGCTATTTGAATTTTTCAAGTTAATATGAAGAACATATTTGAATTTAAAAATTTGAGTTTGAAGTTTGTAAATTTATTTAAATTCCCTTCAAAATTTTTGTTAAGGGTTGAGTGGGCTTTGTAGTAATATCGGCCCATGTTTATTTTTGATACCGTTCCCTTGTTAATTCAATCCAAACCCGTTTCATATTTTTCACTCATTCGGAAAAAAAAAAACCTAAACGAAAATAAAAAGAAAAAGAATGGCGGCTTCAGTTCTCATTTTCGTTCCTCTCCGAAAACTAGGGCTTGCGATCCAATTTGGGGCTTCAATCTTCGTTCGAGGGTGCTAATTCCCACCTCGGCTGTTCGATTCGAGTTATGGTGAGTTCTCTGCTCACGATTAATCTTTTATTCAAGTATTTAGATCTGTTTGAATTGAATGCTTGGTTGCATGCTATGATTTGTGGTGTTATTCGTTATCATTTGCTCGGCTAATTTACTTTAAAACTGATAAGGACATATAAGTCTCTGCATGTATGGTTGTTGGTGTTATTTTGCTATCGTTTGCTCTGATAATTTGATTTAATCTGATAAGAACAGATGCTATTTGTAATCTTGCTTTTTAACCTGATAAGAACAGATGCTATTTGTAATCTTGCTTTTTAACCTGATAAGAACAGATGCTATTTGTAATTTTGCTTTTAAATCTGATGAGAACAGATGCTATTTAAACTTGGCCTTAAATCTGTCATGCGTGGATGCCTGCATTTATTTTCTTCTCTGATATATGTTATTGCTTGCATGTGTTTATTTGTGAGAAATCCTTCATCCTCTTTATCTGATGCATATATAAAACTCTGTTGTTAATTGCTTCTCTGTTTTCATGCTTGTGAGCAAACTCATTTATCTACCTATATGTTTCTGATTTTATGGTTGACTCTTGAAGTATGATGGTTTAGATGACTGCATGTTTGAATTTACATATTTTTATGGATGTAAATGTATGAGTATGTATAAATGCATATCTCTGTTGTGAGTAAGCTTCTTATTTTTTTTTAAAAACAGTTTTTTTTGAAATCAAAATCAAACAATAAACTACATAGCTTATGTTTATTTACAGAAATCAAATGGTTTAAACAAAACTGTTCTGTTTGTTTTAAAATGACATGAGTAAACTCACATGCACTAAAAATTATGACATCTGAGCTTATGAAGTGAGAAAAATAAAATAAAATGATGTAGTGATTGCTTATTCATGAATGTTCTGTGTATGAATATATATATGTGATGATTTCTGTAGATGCAGATCAAGTTAGTCTGTAAACTAGAATATTCTTAAATAAAAATCTTTATCATTTGTATTGTTATAGTTAGAAATTTTATGTACGAACAGAATATGTTTGTTAATATAAAGTTAGGTGCTGGAAATCATGAATTAGTTAAAATAAGTTAAGCCCAAACCTGATACTTCTGAAATAGTTATAGCAGGGAGTAATTTTTAATTTAAAATCAGGATACTAACATTTTTTTTTTTTACAAGATTTTAACATTGATGCATGTTAAAAATCAGAAAGTATAAAACAAATTTCACTTTTAAAAATAAACTATGTAAAGTAGTATTCTGTTTGAACAGAAATAGAATTTTAGAAGCATTTGATAGGCTAGTGGAATTATGGGGTTAGGATACTTCCAGTAGGTTGAATGTTGATGTGAGAATGAAGGAATTTGGTGATATTTGATCAGTGAGAAAGAGAGAGGAGAAAAAGGAAGTTAGACTGCTATGAATTTTATTTTAAACTAGTAAGAACAGACACTTGCTCTGATAATTTGCTTTTAAACTCATAAGGACATATGCAAGATGATATTGAAGTAATTTGTTTGAATGTATATGAGTTTCTGGAAATTACTATGTACTTACTCAAGTATGTATACACTGTTAGTATTGCATTTGTATTACTGCATACTTGTCTGGATCATTGATCATTGCCACTGTGACTTCTGGTTGCTTGAGCATTTGGGTCTGCATTGCAGTTGTGTTCATATATACTGCTCTGTTGTATGCTTGATCACTTGAGTTGTTTCATACTGCTAGTTTGCCTTCATGTAGTGGTTTGGACATCTGCACTTGTAGCTGCACCCCATGCTGTTGCATTTGAACTTATATGTTGTCTGCACTAGTTCACTTAAGCACATGCTTGGCTTTGTGGCCTTCATACTAATTGCAATAGGTCATTATGTAAATAAACATTGAAAAGTGAATTGTCTGACTCCAATGCATAATTGTTAAGCTGCACATCTTGAATATGTTTGATAATTGTAGAAGTATATATATATAAAAAAAAATGATGAATTATATTATCATTACTGTCAAGTGTAATTTAAAATGGGTTAAGTACAAGGCAGTAAAAGGAGGGAAGTTCTTTTGCTTATGTCTTGTATTTAATAAGGGGGTAAGTGCAAGTAGATCACAAGTTAAAATATTTTGCCAAACTTGTTTTGACTGAGTTGTATGAATGTGATGATTTTATGATTACATATTTGTGATTGACACATGTTTGATATGTGTGAATAAAATGATAAATGACCATATCATTTCTGAAGTATGTGATATACTGTTGATTTATGAATTGAAAATTTATGAAATTTGGTGTTAATACAAACACTGCACATTAACTGATATGCTAACTGATGTAGCTGTAATCATATGATAAAATGATGCTATGAATATCTCTAGTTATAATTTCATATGAAATATGCCAGTAGTATGTATGTTTGTAATGGATCTGGTTTGATGAGTAGTTGATTTGTGCTTGTGTATGCTTTTAAATGATTTATTAAACCACTGAATGAAGCACATAAAATCTTGTCCTCAAAGACAAGAAGCAAAAACTCAGAATAGTGAGTTTATGGGGGTATGTACATCAAATAGTAAGGATATTTGATATGAGGGAGAAAATACAATAGGAGTTTTATAAAAGTTTTATAAAAGTTTTATAGACTTAGCAAATAACTGAAAGACGTAATACAATTTTAGTCAGAACCAACAGTTGCAGGAGCGCTGCTGCCTTGCCATATTTTTTTTTTTTTTTTTATATGTTCATCCCCAATGATTTCAGTTTGGGATTTAAGTGGCACATTCCATCTGCTAATATTTGTTGTTTTCATGTAGCTTGTATCATTTGCTCCATGCACTTGTTTCACTGAAAATTGTACTTGCTTCACTGCCCTGTACACGGTCTGGATTTCATGCTTGCTCCATGCATTTTGTCACTTGAACTTTTGTGACACTTGACCATTTGTGGTTTCTGACCCATGCACATTTGTCATTGTTGATGTTCTTCTCTTATGTACATTTGTGATCTTCATTAGCATATGCTCTGCCTTTGAGCTACTGTGTCGGCTGCATTTGTTTCACTGTACTTGCTTCTGCTGCCTGTACTGCACCATTAACCCTGTTGGGCTGTTACCATTTTATTCAGTTCATTGCAAATTTATTTACTTGAGTTAAGATTAATCCTGACTCGAGTGTTTTTGTGTTTTGCAATAAACGCTCGGGTCAGACCGAGTATTTTTGCAGCTTGGAGTTTTTCTCGCAGCGAAGTTAGAGAGAGGGGGATTTCGGCATTCACTAAAGTTTTCAGCAAAATTTTTCTTGTACTTTAAAATATAAATTGTTTCCGCTGTATAAAATGTAATGTATTGTATAACTCTGATATTTGTATACAAAAGAAAAGTTTATTTATAAAATATATTATTGTTTCTGTGATTCTGTAGCTGATTCTGTTTAAATGTTATAAACTAAATAACAATCCGTCATCTTGAATGTTTCTAGTTGGTTTAATTACCGACTAGAGGCGGTCAGGGCGGCGGGTCGTTTCAAAGTGGTATCAGAGCTTTGGTTTACACAAAGCTTAGTTTATGGCGTTTAATATGAATAGTTACTAGAATCACTTTAAAGAAAGTGTTTTCAAATCTAAAGAAGTTTAAAATTGTTTTCTTTAAAATAAAAAGTATTTTGAAAATTAGAATTATTTTCGGAGATTCCCCTCTCTAAATTTAGGTTTGCGATAGTTTATATTCGGTGAGGTCTCGTTAGACTTGAGTTTCGATCATTCGGAAACTCATTAATGAATTTTTGAGAGTTATGGAAAATGAAACATGAGTTAAGAGAATTAATGAATTGGTTTAAATTGGCTTAAATCAAATATTTTGAATATCTTCAAAGTAGTAATTGGAAAATAAAATGATATGTCAATTTGATTATAATCAAATGGATTATTGAACTATAACTTGGAAATTTAATTTTGAATTCTTTTGAAAATTGATTTCAAATGTTGTGAAGAACGATTTAGTAAATAAATGGATTATAAGTATTTAACTTATAATATGGATTTTGGGTATATAACTAAGTTATATGAATTGAATTGAATCAAATTAGTAAAGGAGATTATAAAACAAAGTTTATAAATAGAAATGTAATTTCTAAAGATGTTTATAAAATCCGCAAATGACTTATTTTGATAAGTAAATTATTGTAACTTATTAAAGGTGTTATATCTATGGTTTTGGACAATAAATGAGATATAAAAGGAGATATGAATCTAATGAAAATTTATAAGAGATTTAAATTGATGCAATGAAGAATTTGAATTTGAATGGGCATGGAAATAAGTTAAGTGGAAAACTTAATATTGGAAATTTGAAGTTGGTTTAAAACCAATATTTTGAAATGTATGCAGAATTCAAACTATGAATTAAGTTGAAGTTGAAAAACTTAAATGGGAATGTTTTTTGGGAAGCAACACTATGAAATGAAGTAAATTCATTTTAAGTTGTTTTGAAATGTGTTTAAAAGAATGATTTCTTTTAAGAATGAAATATATATTTGATTTTGGTTTAAGTATATCAAATATTTTCAAAATGTTGAAAATAAATGGATTTGTAAATTACTTATTATTGAATAAGTATGGAAATATTTTCCAATATGAAATGAAAGGTTTGAAATTTTATCTTTTCAAGATAAAGTGAAAAGTAAATGTTTTGAGATTTTATCTTTTAAAGATAAATTGAAAAGTGAATATTTGAATTTGTTTCAAATGGTTAAGTGTGAAAAATTTTATATCTTGTAAAGATATTATTTTTGGGAAATTTGAACACTTAGTTCAACTTGGAAAAATTTCAAAGTGATTGAATTTTGAGTTAAATTGAGTTTAACTTTGACACCCAAAAACAATGTAAGTTGAACTTTGAATTTTAAATGTTATGATTTGGATTGTATGTCTAACGTCGTGAATTGACGACATATCAATTGATCTCTATTAAATATATATCTGCGGTGGCGGAGAATTTATTCTCTTAGCTTAACACCCTTCTCTGAGACGTACGAGCTCAGAGGTTATATATCGATAGACATCAATTATGTGTTGAGGATTGACGATGTAACGTGAAATCCAAATCGAGTGTGAAGTCGATAATAAATTGGATTATGAAATGTGAATTTGGTTTGAGATAACCTTAAAAATTTCCAAATCGACTTAGAGGAAAATTTTAAATGGATAATGAAATGGAAAATTTGTGAAACCTCTATTTGTTATGGGTATGAAATGTTGTGGTTTTCATAACGTATATGTGTGAATACGATTAATTCGAAAACCAATTAGTTTGGAAAAGTAATTGTTATGGAAAACTTATGTAAGTACATGAGTATGATATGTACAAAAATGTGAAATGAAATATTATATATGTATGTATGATATTATGTTTTCCAAATTGAGGATATGGAAAAGTACCTTCCATTTAAAATTGTGAAGGTTGTTGGAAATCGAGATGAATGTCCATTTGAAAATCGTAGCTACGTAGTATTTCCATTAGTTGGAATGTCCTTTTGGACTGGTATAGTGTGCTAGCGTAATTCGAGGGGCGAGATGCCTACGGTTACAAGCGATTCCACTGGGATAGTGGCGTAACCGCCGTGTATACCGCGATCTAGTTACACTCGGGTGGTAGCGTAATTTGAGGGGCGTGATGCCTACAGTTACAAGCGATTCCACTGGGATAGTGGCGTAACCGCTGTGTAAACTGCAATCTACAAACCAAAGCGTAATTCGAGGGGCGAGATGCCTACGGTCACGAGCGATTCTACTGGGATAGTAGCGTAACCGCCGTGTGAACCGCGATCTTTGGCAACAACCATGGCGAAATTCAAGGGATGAGATATCCACAGTTACAAGCGACTCTACTGGGATAGTAGCGGAACCGCCGAGTAAACTGTGATCCATGGGGGAATGTGCTTTCCATATCCATTTTTAAAAGAATTTTTAAAAAGGTATTTTCACTGGGAATTGAAGCAAGTATATTTAGTACTTGGAGATTGTTAGACTTGCGCCTGGCCAGCGTATGCCTAATGTCTTTAAGAACGACAGTAGACTTGTTAAATTTCGAGTTAGCAAGTATTTTCAAACTTTAAATAGAAAATCAATTATCTGAAATTAAAGTGACATAAATTCCAACTTAATAAATTAAGGAAGAGGATTTTTGGAATGTTTTGAAAAGTCCACAGCTTTGGAAAAGTTATACTATGTAAATTTCTTAAATGAAGAAGTTCAAATTTAAAATTTGGGTTTTGTAAGTTGAAAATTTTAGTAAAGATTTTTGTGTCTTGATTGTAGAAAATAATAGACAAATGAGTTAATAAACAAAGCCAGTGAGATAAAACAAATGGAATGAATCCTATATTCATTTATTTCTAATAAGTTTCGAACTAGACAAAATTGTGTAAAATATAAATATTAGTGAAATTTCAACAATCATTTCTCCTTACTTGTAATTTCGGGACGAAATTCTTTTAAGGAGGGGAGATTGTAACGATCCTAAATTTTGAACAATTTAAATTGTGAATATTTAATTAATTTTAAATATTTGAATGATAATTTAAATTGAATTTTCAATATAACAATGAAATTGGCGATTAAATTTTTAAATTTAATCTATAAGAAGTTGAATAAAAATTTAAACTTGACTTTGGAGCTGAAATTGAATATTTAATTTGTAATTGAAATTCAAACTAATGACTTAAGAAAAAAAAAAACTTGGATATAAGGATTATTACTTATGTAAATTAAAAATTGAATTAAATTTGGATTTGAAACTATGAGGCTATTTGAATTTTTCAAGTTAATATGAAGAACATATTTGAATTAAAAATTTTGAGTTTGAAGTTTGTAAATTTATTTAAATTTCCTTCAAAATTTTTGTTAAGGGTTGAGTGGGCTTTGTAGTAATATCGGCCCATGTTTATTTTTGATACCGTTCCCTTGTTAATTCAATCCAAACCCGTTTCATATTTTTCTCTCATTCGAAAAAAAAAAAAAACCTAAACGAAAATAAAAAGAAAAAGAATGGCGGCTTCAGTTCTCATTTTCGTTCCTCTCCGGAAACTAGGGCTTGCGATCCAATTTGGGGCTTCAATCTTCGTTCGAGGGTGCTAATTCCCACCTCGGCTGTTCGATTCGAGTTATGGTGAGTTCTCTGCTCACGATTAATCTTTTATTCAAGTATTTAGATCTGTTTGAATTGAATGCTTGGTTGCATGCTATGATTTGTGGTGTTATTCGTTATCATTTGCTCGGCTAATTTACTTTAAAACTGATAAGGACATATAAGTCTCTGCATGTATGGTTGTTGGTGTTATTTTGCTATCGTTTGCTCTGATAATTTGATTTAATCTGATAAGAACAGATGCTATTTGTAATCTTGCTTTTTAACCTGATAAGAACAGATGCTATTTGTAATCTTGCTTTTTAACCTGATAAGAACAGATGCTATTTGTAATTTTGCTTTTAAATCTGATGAGAACAGATGCTATTTAAACTTGGCCTTAAATCTGTCATGCGTGGATGCCTGCATTTATTTTCTTCTCTGATATATGTTATTGCTTGCATGTGTTTATTTGTGAGAAATCCTTCATCCTCTTTATCTGATGCATATATAAAACTCTGTTGTTAATTGCTTCTCTGTTTTCATGCTTGTGAGCAAACTCATTTATCTACCTATATGTTTCTGATTTTATGGTTGACTCTTGAAGTATGATGGTTTAGATGACTGCATGTTTGAATTTACATATTTTTATGGATGTAAATGTATGAGTATGTATAAATGCATATCTCTGTTGTGAGTAAGCTTCTTATTTTTTTTTAAAAACAGTTTTTTTTGAAATCAAAATCAAACAATAAACTACATAGCTTATGTTTATTTACAGAAATCAAATGGTTTAAACAAAACTGTTCTGTTTGTTTTAAAATGACATGAGTAAACTCACATGCACTAAAAATTATGACATCTGAGCTTATGAAGTGAGAAAAATAAAATAAAATGATGTAGTGATTGCTTATTCATGAATGTTCTGTGTATGAATATATATATGTGATGATTTCTGTAGATGCAGATCAAGTTAGTCTGTAAACTAGAATATTCTTAAATAAAAATCTTTATCATTTGTATTGTTACAGTTAGAAATTTTATGTACAAACAGAATATGTTTGTTAATATAAAGTTAGGTGCTGGAAATTATGAATTAGTTAAAATAAGTTAAGCCCAAACCTGATACTTCTGAAATAGTTATAGCAGGGAGTAATTTTTAATTTAAAATCAGGATACTAACATTTTTTTTTTACAAGATTTTAACATTGATGCATGTTAAAAATCAGAAAGTATAAAACAAATTTCACTTTTAAAAATAAACTATGTAAAGTAGTATTCTGTTTGAACAGAAATAGAATTTTAGAAGCATTTGATAGGCTAGTGGAATTATGGGGTTAGGATACTTCCAGTAGGTTGAATGTTGATGTGAGAATGAAGGAATTTGGTGATATTTGATCAGTGAGAAAGAGAGAGGAGAAAAAGGAAGTTAGACTGCTATGAATTTTATTTTAAACTAGTAAGAACAGACACTTGCTCTGATAATTTGCTTTTAAACTCATAAGGACATATGCAAGATGATATTGAAGTAATTTGTTTGAATTTATATGAGTTTCTGGAAATTACTATGTACTTACTCAAGTATGTATACACTGTTAGTATTGCATTTGTATTACTGCATACTTGTCTGGATCATTGATCATTGCCACTGTGACTTCTGGTTGCTTGAGCATTTGGGTCTGCATTGCAGTTGTGTTCATATATACTGCTCTGTTGTATGCTTGATCACTTGAGTTGTTTCATACTGCTAGTTTGCCTTCATGTAGTGGTTTGGACATCTGCACTTGTAGCTGCACCCCATGCTGTTGCATTTGAACTTATATGTTGTCTGCACTAGTTCACTTAAGCACATGCTTGGCTTTGTGGCCTTCATACTAATTGCAATAGGTCATTATGTAAATAAACATTGAAAAGTGAATTGTCTGACTCCAATGCATAATTGTTAAGCTGCACATCTTGAATATGTTTGATAATTGTAGAAGTATATATATATATAAAAAAAAATGATGAATTATATTATCATTACTGTCAAGTGTAATTTAAAATGGGTTAAGTACAAGGCAGTAAAAGGAGGGAAGTTCTTTTGCTTATGTCTTGTATTTAATAAGGGGGTAAGTGCAAGTAGATCACAAGTTAAAATATTTTGCCAAACTTGTTTTGACTGAGTTGTATGAATGTGATGATTTTATGATTACATATTTGTGATTGACACATGTTTGATATGTGTGAATAAAATGATAAATGACCATATCATTTCTGAAGTATGTGATATACTGTTGATTTATGAATTGAAAATTTATGAAATTTGGTGTTAATACAAACACTGCACATTAACTGATATGCTAACTGATGTAGCTGTAATCATATGATAAAATGATGCTATGAATATCTCTAGTTATAATTTCATATGAAATATGCCAGTAGTATGTATGTTTGTAATGGATCTGGTTTGATGAGTAGTTGATTTGTGCTTGTGTATGCTTTTAAATGATTTATTAAACCACTGAATGAAGCACATAAAATCTTGTCCTCAAAGACAAGAAGCAAAAACTCAGAATAGTGAGTTTATGGGGGTATGTACATCAAATAGTAAGGATATTTGATATGAGGGAGAAAATACAATAGGAGTTTTATAAAAGTTTTATAAAAGTTTTATAGACTTAGCAAATAACTGAAAGACGTAATACAATTTTAGTCAGAACCAACAGTTGCAGGAGCGCTGCTGCCTTGCCATATTAAATTTTTTTTTTTTTATATGTTCATCCCCAATGATTTCAGTTTGGGATTTAAGTGGCACATTCCATCTGCTAATATTTGTTGTTTTCATGTAGCTTGTATCATTTGCTCCATGCACTTGTTTCACTGAAAATTGTACTTGCTTCACTGCCCTGTACACGGTCTGGATTTCATGCTTGCTCTATGCATTTTGTCACTTGAACTTTTGTGACACTTGACCATTTGTGGTTTCTGACCCATGCACATTTGTCATTGTTGATGTTCTTCTCTTATGTACATTTGTGATCTTCATTAGCATATGCTCTGCCTTTGAGCTACTGTGTCGGCTGCATTTGTTTCACTGTACTTGCTTCTGCTGCCTGTACTGCACCATTAACCCTGTTGGGCTGTTACCATTTTATTCAGTTCATTGCAAATTTATTTACTTGAGTTAAGATTAATCCTGACTCGAGTGTTTTTGTGTTTTGCAATAAACGCTCGGGTCAGACCGAGTATTTTTGCAGCTTGGAGTTTTTCTCGCAGCGAAGTTAGAGAGAGGGGGATTTCGGCATTCACTAAAGTTTTCAGCAAAATTTTTCTTGTACTTTAAAATATAAATTGTTTCCGCTGTATAAAATGTAATGTATTGTATAACTCTGATATTTGTATACAAAAGAAAAGTTTATTTATAAAATATATTATTGTTTCTGTGATTCTGTAGCTGATTCTGTTTAAATGTTATAAACTAAATAACAATCCGTCATCTTGAATGTTTCTAGTTGGTTTAATTACCGACTAGAGGCGGTCAGGGCGGCGGGTCGTTACAGAAACTGTGTTGTTGTGATGAGTGAATGAATTGTTTAACAGTGGAGTGGGGGAGTGATTGCAGTGTTGAAGTATATTTATAGAAGTGGTTGAATTAAACAATGTTGTGAGAAGTGGGAAAATAGGAGGATTGAGTAGTATGGTGATGAGAGGTTGCTGCGTTTTTTGAAAGTTGCAGCAATGTGTGGCAGCGGAAATGCACCGGCGTTTGTTGGTGATAGGTGGGAGGAAGTTTGGTCAGTGGTCTGTGTGTAATGGTGAAGTGCAGAGATTTGCAAAAGTTTTGTTGAAGTGGAGTGACTGGAATGTTGTTTGTTGAAGTGGAGCGTTTGTGGATGGATTGACAAAGGAGGGGCAGATAGCTGTAACTGTTATGCAGCAGTTTGGAGGGTTGTGACTTGGTCAGTTATGTGTGGGTAGGAGTGTGGTGTTATGCATGGATTAATTATCAATACATGTAAATCTGAGGTTAAATGCAAAATATAAGTGTAAAATTTATATTTTTGGAAAAGTATTCTTTACCTTTGTCTACTAAACCACCATGGTTATATGCAGTAGTGCTACAAGTATTTGTACTTCAACGTCTAGTTATTTTTTTGATTACAACAGATAACCAATTTATACGTCAAAGATTGGAAACTTATTTGCCTTCAAATGTCGATAATGGAAAAAGGCTGGGTTTTTTTAAACAGGTGATAAAACCATGATTAACTTAATATATATTTTGAGAATTAGAACATATAATCTAATACTAAAGCTCACTTTTTTTTTTACTTTTTTCATAGAACTAGTATAGAATACCGATGTAACGACTGCGATTTTTCGTTGCCGAAAACCGACATTAATACGTCCACTGTATCAACTGCCGAGCAATCGAAAGCCGAAAAACCGAACCGTTAGGGTTAAAGAAGAAGAAAAATATAGAAGAAGAGAGAAAAAAATAGAACATGAAAGAAACAACAGAACAATATCAGAATCTCACAATTCGCAGCGGAACAACATATAATAGTTAAATGAATAATCTTTAAACAAAGAACTATATCACTTATTACATTACATCATATTACATTACATTACATCATCAGAGTGTACAACAACAACATGCAGCGGAAAAGAAATATAATATACTAGTAATACGCCATGCCATCCAGCTTGCCTCCATCAACTCCTGAATTCCGGAATATCCTGATAAACCTTAACTCTTGACTGCCCGTGTGGAAATTGGTGGGCACCCAGAGTTTAGGAAGGAAAACAATAAACTCCGTGTCAGTCATGTGACTGGTGTGAGAACTAAAACAGTTTATTTTTCTTTTAAAATCAAAATAGAGGAATATTTTTAAAGTCAATTCGCAATGCTTTTTAAAAAGTGAGACTACATAAGGCCTCCCGTATACACACACAATGCAAACGCAGAATCAGAGGAGACTTCTCCTTATGATAGTCAAAGATGCTTGATACGCATTAAAAAGAAACATTTGATATTATTACTAGGGCATAGTGTAGGAAAAATTCATTTCGAAAATAAAGATATAAATCTTAGCCAGCATAGACATTTCGCACTTATGCCTACTATAGCTACCATGTTCAATAGCAGGTTACCGCCACATTCCATGGCAGGTTATACAACTAAAACCGTACAAGATCGTATTGTTTCTTTGGATTTCCAACAAATGGTCAGGCCAAGGAACTTCCCATTGCCACGTGGAAATGCCTCTGGAATGACGTCCTGAGAACCAAACCGGATCTCTGCCAACACAAGGCCGGGTTACCCCTAACTGGGTAACTACTGACACGAATATGCCATCCCCCGATCGTAACCGATCTATCCGAGGATCCTCGATTTCCAACAACCACAAAATTTGCAGCAACAACATAGGTTAAGTATCTGGGCTCCATACCATGATACCACCTCTATCCATAAGGAATGACATACACTAAAGGGGCGCTACCCCCTAATAAGCTTGCCGCATCCTTCCTGTTTTGACCATTTCCGGGGTGTGAGGTCCGACGAAGTCTCGTCCACAAAGCCACACTTTATAGAAAAGCCGTGCTTTGGGTCAATCAAATGATCATAGAAATGATCACCAAGATAAATGATCAAATAAATGATCCTATCGCAAATGATCAAACAATGATCATTTCACAGAAAGACTCAGCATGCCACACTACCAAATTGGGAGTATATCACTAATAACCTTCAACTATATATCCTCTGAGCTCGTACGTCTCAGAGAAGAGTGTTAAGCTAAAAGAATAAATTCTCCGCCACCAACAGAAATATATTTGAAAGAAATCAGCTTTATATCTCAATTTGTAATGTCAGACATACAATCCATACAAGTCTGTTCCGGGCTCGAATAGAACCGAAGGCACTTACAAAGAAGTCCTTGCATTCCGGATATTCACTAATCACGACCGGACTTCCCGTCACTAAGGGTGATAAAACCTCTATATCGGAGATCAGCCGATGTAGAGTAACTCGACGGTAATCCTTCCGTTTTCACAAACATCCGGTCTTCAACACCGGTCATCAAATGCAATCCATAACGACGTATCACATACTCGGAATGGGTTATACGACCCCAAGGTCCTTTCCCGGCTAACCCGAATAGTGAGCGCTTATTCAAAAATAAGTGTGGCATTCAAATTCAAGCAAATCACAACAAATAGCTATTTAAAGGTAAATATTGATAGTCGGATTATTTAACTATCAATAGGCATGCTCAACATCACCAAATTCCAAATAATTTCACAAATTATTTACTTTCCAAAATATCTTTAGTAGATATAAAATTTCCCACACTTCAAACATTTGAAAACAAATTTTCAAATCACTTTTCACCCTTATCACTTTTTGAAAACAAATTTCAAACATTTTCCTTACGCGAAATACTCTCATTTCAACATGGTTCATTTAAACCAATTAAATAAATCCTTAACGATTTACTTTATATTTACGCTCCAAATCCGTAAATTAATTCCCACACTTCAAAAATAAATCAACATTTATTTTTAAACAAATTCCCCTTTAAATTTATAAATTCCATAGTGAATTTATATTCCAAAATATTTATGAATATACGATTTCAATTATTCATTTTCAATTTATCTTCAAAAAGATAAATTCTCAAAACATTTCATTTCACATTGGAAAAACATTTCCATACTTATTTATTAATAAGTAATTCACAAATCCATTTATTTTCAATACTTAGAAAATATTACATATACTTAATATCGAAATTAAGTATATATTTCATTCTTTAAGGAAAACATTCACTTAATACATTTATTTGGGCTAAAACGAATGTTGCATAAAACATCGTTACGACGACCCAAAATCACTAGTATAGGGATTCGAAATTTAGATAGATATATAAATCCCAATACTATACAAAAACATTTCCTTTCGGAAACCATTTACTATAACAACTGTGTTATAGTCCACCATTTCCTTCTTTCTCGAAAACGTCTATTTCAACAACAATGTTGAAATCTATGGTTTCGATTCATAATACATTTTAAAACATCTTTAAAATAATTAACTTCTTTTTGTAATATTCATTTTTCCAAACATGACCATTTTATTCAATAATGTATCCACTGTCCAAAATCGTGAATATATTTCCTTTAATAAACTTCAATATTCAATTTATCAAATTCAATCGATCTCGAATTTATAAACAATGTTTATAAATTTCATTTCTATTTATAAGCTTCGATTTATAAATCTAATTATTAACAAATTCCATTTATATCCCATTTAAATGCCAAAATCCGATTTATAAGATAATTAATTATAAATCTTCTATTTTACAAAATCTATTTATTTTTATAACTTCACAATTTATAAATCTATAAATTCCGTTCACTTATGAAATCCATCTTTATTTCACCTTTAACACTTATAAAAGCTCGTTTTATAATTCCAATATTTTTAACTTATAAAAATAATTTTTTTTTATAATGATTCAAAATTACAAATTAAACATTTTATAAATTAATCACTATTTATTTCGAAAATCTCAAATTTGGTTATATTTTACAAAAACAGTAATTTTTATAACTTCACAATTTATAACGTTTTAATTATTTAAAATGAATCAACTCAAAATTTTATAAAAACATATACTTTGAAAAATCACTTAAAAATCCTTTTAAATCCTTTTAAAACCAAAAATCATTATTTTAAAACTTCAGAAATGGATCCGATGATGGAGCAACACCAAATAGTCAATCACGACATCCAAATATCATATAACGATATGATAATCAACAAATATCAAAATATCTGTAAATAAATCAATACAGTTGAGGAATCCAGTTGGATCCCTCCAACCTGTTTCCCTGCATCCACAAACATTAGCAAAATACCAATTCCGCTCCAATACGGAATTATCGCGGTATATGGGATTTAAAATATTATCCGCTTAATAGACAGCGCAATAGGGTCTCATCCGCTATACAATGCGGGAAAATCAACAACTGCAATATATACATATGCCAATATATATATATTGCTATTATATATAATACCAATTTCACATACGGTGAAATATTCGCGGTATATGTTTTTAATAAATAACCTCCGCTTACTAACGGCGCATAATGTCTATTTTAACTATTAATAGATAACAATCATCATTCAAATCATGCATTCAAGAATTTTAAATCTAACTATTTAAAATAAAAATCGAAACCGATTCGATTGAGTGAGAAGTTCTCACCTTGATTTCAATTTTGTTTTAGCGATTTATTTCGAATAAAATTAAACGCACGTTTAATTCTACCCAAAATTTTTACTAAATCCAAACGACTCCAATCCAATTCCATAGCATAGTGCTCGTCCATACAATTCCAACGCAACTGATTTCGCGCGTTTTCGACCTCGTATGAAAAAGATATGAATTTTTGAAGATACACGGATGTATAATATAAAATTTACAACATATATTATATTTTTTTAAAACCTAAATCAATCTCAGCCCTTAGATCTGCAACCCTAGAATCCTGGCCACCGGTTTCATCTTCTTCCCAACCCAGTTTACACGCACGTCCCCAAACCCATAGCCTCCATTTTTTAAATCGAATTATGCTCCCTCCATACGAAGCTTGAAGACGATCGGAGACCACCGTTGCGAAGCCTCGCTCGAGAGCCACCATCGGCTACCACCATGTTGAACTCGGCCTCCCCTATCACCTCGATTTGCGTGAAAAATGCAGCCCCTACTCGCTTGATTTCCCGTTGATTCGTTGCTCCGTTTTCGATCATCTCCGTATGGATTTGAAGCTCTCATCGTCCTCTACAACTTTGTAGTTGACGACCTTTGCTAATTCCTTACGGATTGAGAAAGATTGAGGAAGAAAGTTTCGAAAATTCTCAGCCATTGGAAAATTAGGGCCGGCTGAAGCAAAACCCTAGGGCTTGAGTGCAAAATGAAATATTGAGGTCCTTATATAGAAAATTTCTCAAAACACTATTCATCGAAAAATTTCCGAACTCCAATCGAAGCGTGCCGGCTGGCATTTCTAAGGTTTACCCCACATTCCGAACACAATGGAACATGTTTCGGGAGCCAATTCGCTCATATGTGCGAGTTATGGCTATAAACGATCGATTTAAAATTAAACCGATTAAATGAATTTTCTAGGCGTTTTAGCTTGCACCGGACAAACGGTAAATCCGATTGACACGAAATTTGAAACCTTACAATAATATCACATTACGGATCCGATGAAACTGGTTTCGTCAAAATCCGAGACTGTTTGAAAAATGGCTATTCTAACTCGCCAAATTAATATTAAAACAATTTCGATGCGTTTCGAGCTGCCACGATCAAATGGTAACTCCGATTGCTACGAAAATTGAAATACTATAATAACAAATTATTACGGATCCAATTAAACTGGTTTCGTCCAATTCTGAGACTGTTCAAAAATTGGCTAGTTTTCAGTCGATAATTAAATACTAAAATATTCAATTTTCACAAATTAACTTTAAATTCGATTTTAAAAGTTCTAAAATATCATTCTAACTCCAACATGATAAAATAAAATTTTACAAATCATTTTCAATCATATTTAACCCAATTTTCAATTATTTCTGGAATTTCAACTATTAAATTATCGATTTAATTATCCAATTAAATCCAATTATTCGAAATAAAATTTATTTGACCTATAAATTTCACTTATTAATATTTAAAATTAATTAAATATTCAAATTTTAATTAATAAAAATTCCGGGTCGTTACATACTTCCCCCCATAAAAGAATTTCGTTCTCGAAATTATCAAGTAAGAAAAGTTACAGAATTCATTAACTTTCTAATACAAATTTAAACTTTTTACCATACTTTACTAAGTTTTCAAATCTATACTTAATTAACTTTTCAAAAACAACTACTGTTGTTTAACTTTCAACTCCAAAATCAAAGTTAAAGTTTTCTAAATTTTTCCAATTTTTCTCAAAATTTTTCTAACGCCTTAAATTTTCGGAAAAATTCGCCATAGTCTCCTTTGCGCGGCTCGATCCGAAAAAAAATGACAGTATATATATCACAAATATACATCTCATTAAGTGATGAGGCATCCCGCAAGAATAAAAGTGTAAAAGTACGGTATGTAATCCGAGATATGTACCTTATTTATTTTATTAGCGAGCATATACGGCTAATATAGCGCGAAAGCGAGCTCCAAATGCGAAGCAAGCGCAATCCGCACCTACTAAACACTCAACAAACAACATGAGAACATGCATATATGAAAATAATCTCAATATACATCATTTAGCAACATAACAACTACATAATATAGCAAATGCAACTAAAGCAACAAATGAAACCACCAACCAACTATCATCCATAACCAAATCAATATTCATTCATATTCTCATTAATATTCAATGGATTGGTTTTCAATTTAAATCACATTTGATTTATAAATGTTGGAATTTTACTAACATTCATTCATATTCAATTTTAATTAGTTTGCATTCACTAATTTTCATTCAAGTTGGTTCACTTCCAAATCAAATTCAATTCTATTTAAGTTCATTTTCTTCCAAGTTGGATTCAATTTCTTTAGCTTCCAATTTCGCTAATTCCATTTCATTAACACTTAATGAATTATATACAATCAATTAACATCCATATAACAACCAATGTATTTTCAACACAACCAAATTATTAAACTTTACATTCAATTTGGTTCAACGCTTTTAATTCCAATTGGTTTATATTAAATTGACTTTCATTCAATTTATTCAATTTCCAATAACATTAGCTTTTAATGAATTAATACTTCATCCATTTTTCCATATCAATTCTTTACATTCAATTGATTTACATTCAATTCATTCATTAGTTCAATTCAATTGCTAATTCCTTTAACAATATAATGTTGAATTTCATTTATATAACTCAAGTTCAAATTTTTAATGACTTCACTTCATTAATTCACTTATTAATTTACTTTGACACCAAAATCAACTTTATTCAACATTATTTAAGTTATGTTCCATTTCAAACATCTTATCAAATCCAAATCAATTTATTTAACTTTCCTTTTGTTAAATCTCAAACTACATGTCTTTGACGACAACTCAAATTTATTTCAACTTGGATTTTATTGATTTACTTATACTTCCTTTAATTTAACTTCATCCTTTAAGTTAAATTTACTCTATTAAAACTCAAATTGTATAAGTTATCAACTCATTTATTATTCCCAAATTACTATGGTAGCAAATCTATCACATGGAGACTCGAAAATGATACTGATGATGCTGCAGTCATCACCCTTATTATTTCCCAGTAACAATAGTGAAATCAGTGCTAGATATTCTTTCAAAACACTTCTCTGGAATTTTATTCTCAGATTATAAATCACATTTATAAATCTATTACTTATATAATTTTACTTCTTATATATAAGATTATTTCACAAGTGTAAATCACATAAATTATAGTTCCATACTTATAATTCATTTGCTTATACAATTCATTCTTTAAAAATTGTTGTTTTTATTCAACAACCAAACAATCAATTCATATACACTTTAATAATTCTGAAAAATTATTCCTTTATATATAAAAATATAATCAAGGTAAAATTATTTCATTTATCCAATTTAAACAATACTGTGCCGAATTGTTCTATTCAAGTGTTTAGAGATCTCTATCAACAACGTTAATTACTCGTGTTGACAAAATCCATATACCACTCAACAAACCAATCATCACAATATAAAACAATTTATATTCACTAACAAATACGCGCTCATATCTATTATTACACTCAACTCATTTTAGAGTACTACTGACTCCATCTCTAATGAGTAATTCCCAACAGAGCCATGGTTGTCGCTTAACCATAAGCTCGGATACCAAATTGTAACGACTGCGATTTTTCGTTGCCGAAAACCGACATTAATACGTCCACTGTATCAAATGCCGAGCAATCGAAAGCCGAAAAACCGAACCGTTAGGGTTAAAGAAGAAGAAAAAGATAGAAGAAGAGAGAAAAAAATAGAACATGACAGAAACAACAGAACAATATCAGAATCTCACAATTCGCAGCGGAACAACATATAATAGATAAATGAATAATCTTTAAACAAAGAACTATATCAGTTATTACATTACATCATATTACATTACATTACATCATCAGAGTGTACAAAAACAACATGCAGCGGAAAAGAAATATAATATACTAGTAATACACCATGCCATCCAGCTTGCCTCCAGCAACTCCTGAATTCCGAAATATCCTGATAAACCTTAACTCTTGACTGCCCGTGTGGAAATTGGTGGGCACCCAGAGTTTAGGAAGGAAAACAATAAACTCCGAGTCAGTCATGTGACTGGTGTGAGAACTAAAACAGTTTATTTTTCTTTTAAAATCAAAATAGAGGAATATTTTTAAAGTCAATTCGCAATGCTTTTTAAAAAGTGAGACTACCATAAGGCCTCCCGCACACACACACACACAATGCAAACGCAGAATCGGAGGAGACTTCTCCTTATGATAGTCAAAGATGCTTGATACGCATTAAAAAGAAACATTTGATATTATTACTAGGGCATAGTGTAGGAAAAATTCATTTCGAAAATAAAGATATAAATCTTAGCCAGCATAGACATTTCGCACTTATGCCTACTATAGCTACCATGTTAAATAGCAGGTTACCGCTACATTCCATGGCAGGTTATACAACTAAAACCGTACAAGATCGTATTGTTTCTTTGGATTTCCAACAAATGGTCAGGCCAAGGAACTTCCCATTGCCACGTGGAAACGCCTCTGGAATGACGTCCCGAGAACCAAACCGGATCACTGCCAACACAAGGCCGGGTTACCCCTAACTGGGTAACTACTGACACGAATATGCCATCCCCCGATCGTAACCGATCTATCCGAGGATCCTCGATTTCCAACAACCACAAAATTTGCAGCAACAACATAGGTTGAGTATCTGGGCTCCATACCATGATACCACCTCTATCCAGAAGGAATGACATACACTAAAGGGGCGCTACCCCCTAATAACCTTGCCGCATCCTTCCTGTTTTGACCATTTCCGGGGTGTGAGGTCCGACGAAGTCTCGTCCACAAAGCCACACTTTATAGAAAAGCCGTGCTTTGGGTCAATCAAATGATCATAGAAATGATTACCAAGATAAATGATCAAATAAATGATCCTATCGCAAATGATCAAACAATGATCGTTTCACAGAAACACTCAGCATGCCACACTACCAAATTGGGAGTATATCACTAATAACCTTCAACTATATATCCTCTGAGCTCGTACGTCTCAGAGAAGGGTGTTAAGCTAAAAGAATAAATTCTCCGCCACCAACAGAAATATATTCGAAAGAAATCAGCTTTATATCTCAATTTGTAATGTCAGACATACAATCCATACAAGTCTGTTCCGGGCTCGAATAGAACCGAAGGCACTTACAAAGAAGTCCTTGCATTCCGGATATTCACTAATCACGACCGGACTTCCCGTCACTAAGGGTGATAAAACCTCTATATCGGAGATCAGCCGATGTAGAGTAACTCGACGGTAATCCTTCCGTTTTCACAAACATCCGGTCTTCAACACCGGTCATCAAATGCAATCCATAACGACGTATCACATACTCGGAATGGGTTATACGACCCCAAGGTCCTTTCCCGGCTAACCCGAATAGTGAGCGCTTATTCAAAAATAAGTGTGGCATTCAAATTCAAGCAAATCACAACAAATAGCTATTTAAAGGTAAATATTGATAGTCGGATTATTTAACTATCAATAGGCATGCTCAACATCACCAAATTCCAAATAATTTCACAAATTATTTACTTTCCAAAATATCTTTAGTAGATATAAAATTTCCCACACTTCAAACATTTGAAAACAAATTTTCAAATCACTTTTCACCCTTATCACTTTTTGAAAACAAATTTCAAACATTTTCCTTACGCGAAATACTCTCATTTCAACATGGTTCATTTAAACCAATTAAATAAATCCTTAACGATTTACTTTATATTTACGCTCCAAATCCGTAAATTAATTCCCACACTTCAAAAATAAATCAACATTTATTTTTAAACAAATTCCCCTTTAAATTTATAAATTCCATAGTGAATTTATATTCCAAAATATTTATGAATATACGATTTCAATTATTCATTTTCAATTTATCTTCAAAAAGATAAATTCTCAAAACATTTCATTTCACATTGGAAAAACATTTCCATACTTATTTATTAATAAGTAATTCACAAATCCATTTATTTTCAATACTTAGAAAATATTCCATATACTTAATATCGAAATTAAGTATATATTTCATTCTTTAAGGAAAACATTCACTTAATACATTTATTTGGGCTAAAACGAATGTTGCATAAAACATCGTTACGACGACCCAAAATCACTAGTATAGGGATTCGAAATTTAGATAGATATATAAATCCCAATACTATACAAAAACATTTCCTTTCAAAAACCATTTACTATAACAACTGTGTTATAGTCCACCATTTCTTTCTTTCTCGAAAACGTCTATTTCAGCAACAATGTTGAAATCTATGGTTTCGATTCATAATACATTTTAAAACATCTTTAAAATAATTAACTTCTTTTTGTAATATTCATTTTGCCAAACATGACCATTTTATTCAATAATGTATCCACTGTCCAAAATCGTGAATATATTTCCTTTAATAAACTTCAATATTCAATTTATCAAATTCAATCGATCTCGAATTTATAAACAATGTTTATAAATTCCATTTCTATTTATAAGATTCGATTTATAAATCTCATTATTAACAAATTCCATTTATATCCCATTTAAATGCCAAAATCCGATTTATAAGATAATTACTTATAAATCTTCTATTTTACAAAATCTATTTATTTTTATAACTTCACAATTTATAAATCTATAAATTCCGTTCACTTATGAAATCCATCTTTATTTCACCTTTAACACTTATAAAAGCTCGTTTTATAATTCCAATATTTTTAACTTATAAAAATAAATTTAAAAATCTTTTATAATGATTCAAAATTAAAAATTAAACCATTTTATAAATTAATCAGTATTTATTTCGAAAATCTCAAATTTGGTTATATTTTACAAAAACAGTAATTTTTATAACTTCATAATTTATAACGTTTTAATTATTTAAAATGAATCAACTCAAAATTTTATAAAAACATATACTTTGAAAAATCACTTAAAAATCCTTTTAAAACCAAAAATCATTATTTTAAAACTTTAGAAATGGATCCGATGATGGAGCAACACCAAATAGTCAATCACGACATCCAAATATCATATATCGATACGATAATCAACAAATATCAAAATATCTGTAAATAAATCAATACAGTTGAGGAATCCAGTTGGATCCCTCCAACCTGTTTCCCTGCATCCACAAACATTAGCACAATACCAATTCCGCTCCAGTACGGAATTATCGCGGTATATGGGATTTAAAATATTATCCGCTTAATAGACAGCGCAATAGGGTCTCATCCGCTATACAATGCGGGAAAATCAACAACTGCAATATATACATATGCCAATATATATATATTGCTATTATATATAATACCAATTTCACATACGGTGAAATATTCGCGGTATATGTTTTTAATAAATAACCTCCGCTTACTAACGGCGCATAATGTCTATTTTAACTATCAATAGATAACAATCATCATTCAAATCATGCATTCAAGAATTTTAAATCTAACTATTTAAAATAAAAATCGAAACAGATTCGATTGAGTGAGAAGTTCTCACCTTGATTTCAATTTTGTTTTAGCGATTTATTTCGAATCACGTTTAATTTTACACAAAATTTTCACTAACTCCAAACGACTCCAATCCAATTCCATAGCGTAGTGCTCGTCCATACGATTCCAACGCAACTGGTTTCGCGCGTTTTCGAACTCGTATGAAAAGGATATAAATTTTTGAAGATACACGGATTTATAATATAAAATTTGCAACATATATTATATTTTTTTTAAACCTAAATCAATCTCAGCCCTTAGATCTGCAACCCTAGAATCCTGGCCACCGGTTTCATCTTCTTCCCAACCCAGTTTACACACACGTCCCCAAACCCATAGCCTCCATTTTTTGAATCCCTCCATACGAAGCTTAAAGACGATCGGAGACCACCGTTGCGAAGCCCCGCTCGAGAGCCACCATCGGCTGCCACCATGTTGAACTTGGCCTCCCCTATCACCTCGATTTGCGTGAATAACGCAGCCCCTTCTCGCTTGATTTCCCGTTGATTCGTTGCTCCGTTTTCGATCATCTCCGTATGGATTTGAAGCTCTCATCGTCCTCTACAACTTTGTAGTTGACGACCTTTGCTAATTCCTTATAGATTGAGAGAGATTGAGGAAGAAAGTTTCGAAAATTCTCAGCCATTGGAAAATTAGGGCCGGCTGAAGCAAAACCCTAGGGCTTGAATGCAAAATGAAATATTGAGGTCCTTATATAGAAAATTTCTCAAAACACTATTCATCGAAAAATTTCCGAACTCCAAACGAAGCGTGCCGGCTGGCATTTCTAAGGTTTACCCCACATTCCGAACACAATGGAACATGTTTCGGGAGCCAATTCGGTCTCGAGTTATGGCTATAAACGATCGATTTAAAATTAAACCGATTAAACGAATTTTCTAGGCGTTTTAGCTTGCACCGGACAAACGGTAAATCCGTTTGACACGAAATTTGAAACCTTATAATAATATCACATTACGAATCCGATGAAACTGGTTTCGTCGAAATCCGAGACTTTTTGAAAAATGGCTATTTTAACTCGCCAAATTAATATTAAAACAATTTCGATGCGTTTCAAGCTGCCAAGATCAAACGATAACTCCGATTGCTACGAAAATTGAAATCCTATAATAACAAATTATTACGGATCTAATGAAACTAGTTTCGTCCAATTCTGAGACTGTTCGAAAATTGGCTATTTTTCAGTCGATAATTAAATATTAAAATATTCAATTTTCACAAATTAACTTAAAATTCGATTTTAAAAGTTCTAAAATATCGTTCTAACTCCAACATGATAAAATAAAATTTTACAAATCATTTTCAATCATATTTAACCCAATTTTCAATTATTTCGGGAATTTCAACTATTAAATTATCGATTTAATTATCCAATTAAATCCAATTATTCGAAATAAAATTTATTCGACTTATAAATTTCACTTATTAATATTTAAAATTAATTAAATATTCAAATTTTAATTAATAAAAATTCTGGGTCGTTACAATCGACAAGGAGCAATGAATTTCGTGCATGCTGCAAAGAGGAATGTAAGAAGTGTAGAAATTTTTTTATGCCCTTGCAAGGATTGTCGGAATCTTAGTCGTCATGATGACCAAACCATCGTTGAACATTTAATTATAAAAGGTATGGATCCTAAATACATTGACGGTGTATGGTTTAACCATGGTGAAGAGATAAATGTAGAGAATAAAACAAATACGTTTGACGTATATGAACTATTCAAGATGATTCACTATGAAGATGAAGATTTTTTGAATCAAGATTTTTTTGATGATGATAAAGACGATGTTGATTCTCGAAGAAAAGAGGATGAGTTAGTCGAGAACTTGGAAGATGCAGAAACTCCATTATATCCTGGTTGCACAGATCACACAAAATTATCTGCCATCACCGTCTTGTATAATCTTAAATGCGAGACTGGCTTGTCCGATAGTGGTTTTGATAAGCTTTTAGCTATGCAACATCTATTTCTGCCGAAGGATAACGTGCTTCCCAAAACCTTATATGAAGTCAAGAAATTTCTTAAAGCATTCGACATGGGTTTTCAAAAGATACATGCTTGTGAGAATGATTGTTGCCTTTTCAGAAAAGAATACGAAAATTTAGAAAGTTGTCCAAAATGTGGTTCCTCGAAATGGAAGAAAAATCAAGATATTGAAGAGGTTATACAAGGTGTTCCAGTTAAAGTATTGAGATATTTCCCAATTATTCCGAGGTTTAGACGAATGTATAGATCTCAAAAGATGGCTGAAGAATTAAGATGGAATTTTAATAATAAAAGTAACGATGTAAAAATGCGTCATCCCGTGGATTCTATGACATGGAAAATGGTGGATGAAAAGTATAAATCTTTTTCATCTGATCCACGCAATCTTAGGCTTGGTCTTGCTACAGATGAATTCAGTCCATTTTCCATGTTGAGTTCGAAATATAGTTGCTGGCCGGTAATGCTTGTGACATACAATCTCTCGCTTATGTTGTGTACGAAGAAAGAAAATATTATGTTAACTTTACTTATTCCAGGCCCGAAGCAACCCGGGAATGATATTGATGTATATTTGGCTCCTTTGGTGGAAGACTTGCATCACTTGTGGTCTAATGGAGTTACTGCTTATGATGCATTTAGTTAAACTTTATTTAAACTGAATGCAATTTTGTTATGGACGATTAATGATTTTCCGGCTTATGGAAATCTTGCTGGATGTCGTGTGAAAGGGCAAAAAGCTTGCCCATTATGTGGTGTCAATACCCATTCTCGTTGGTTGAAACATAGTCGAAAGTTCGCCTACATGGGTCATAGAAGATTTCTACCTCCTTCAGATTCATGGGGGAAACAAAAGGCATTGTTTGATAATACCGTAGAGACAGATGGTGCTCCTAGAATGCTTTCTGGGAGAAACATCTATGCATTATTGAAGGATTATCCAAATGATTTTGGAAAAGGAATAGAGGAGAAAAGTAAGAAGAGAAAGCATGTCTATTATAAAGAAGATGAATATGATGATACTAACAGTTCTACAGAAGTAGAGCTATCAAGGTGGAAAAAACGATCAATTTTCTTTGATTTTCCTTATTGGGAGGTTAGTGGTTAATTTATTTATTTTTCATTGTTTTAATACAAGAAAAACCCAATAATTCATTATTGTTTTGGTTTTCATAGGAACTTCCATTACGTCACAATTTAAATGTGATGCATGTGGAGAAGAACATTGGTGAAAGCCTATTGGGCACAATGTTGCATGGAAATAAATCCAAAGATGGAACCAACTGTAGAAAGGATTTAGAGGATTGGGGAATTCGAAGTGAGCTTCATACACAACCTCGTGGGAATAAAACATATCTTTTACCAGCTCCATATATGTTGTCAAAATCCGAGAGAAAAATATTTTGCAAAAGACTGTATGATTTCAAAGGACCGGATGGCTACTGTTCAAATTTAAAAAATCGAATTTCGTTGTCGAATTGCAAAATTAGTGGATTGAAGTCACATGATTACCATGTATTAATGCAACATTTATTGCTAGTAGCATCGAGAGGGTTCATGGCAAAGAAGGCAAGAAAAGCGATAATTCGCTTATGTTCGTTTTTCAACAAATTATGTCAACGTGTTCTTGATAGAGAGAAGGTAGAACAAATCAATGTTGAAATTATTGACGTTTTATGTGAGCTTGAAATTTTTTTTCCACCATCTTTCTTTGATATAATGATACACTTATCCATTCATCTTGGAAAAGAAGCACAAATGTGTGGACCTATTCATTTTCGATGGATGTACCCATTCGAAAGATATATGAAGACACTCAAAGATTATGTCAGAAACTATGCATGACCAGAGGGATGTATTGCAAAATCGTATCTTGCAACAGAATGCATGTTGTTTTTCAATGAATTTTTGAAGAAATCAGGACATATAGAGGAGAAAGGAGCTCGAAATGAAGATTATGAAAGTAGTAGAATATTAGAGGGACGTCCAATTTCAGTATCGAAGACAATTAAATTGCCAGTTAATGAGAAAGACAGTGCTCATTTAGCTGTGTTAATGAATATGGCCGTGGTGGAACCGTTTATAGAGTAAGTTTATGTTATATTGTTTTAAATATTTTGATGTGTTCGCAATGATATATATAACTTATAATCAATTGTTTAATACTAGTTTGCATTTGGAGGAATTAGAAAATTCAGACCAACGCATGACAAAAAATGCGACCTTACTTTGGGAAACACATACAAAAAGTTCTGTCGATTGGATTAAAAGGAAGGTTAGTTAGATTTCAAATATATTCTCATTCAACTATCAATATTACTATATAAATTTACATGCTAAATGAAATTTGTTGTAGATACCTATTACCTCCAAGGATCATAATGACATGTTAAAATGGATTGCTTATGGTACGAAGGATGATGCCGTGTCTTTCAAAGGATATATCATCAACGAGCAACGTTTTCATGTAAAAGATTTAGAGAGAGAAACTCAGAATTGTGGGGTGACTTTTGATGCAACTACTATGTGTAGAGCAAGTGCTAAAGATATGTTCCAAGTGGTTGATGTGGTCACTTATTATGGAATATTGACAGATATAATTTTATTAGATTATCATTTGTTTTATATTCCAGTTTTCAAGTGTCGTTGGACGTATAAAGGAAATGGAGTAAAAGTTGATGATGATGGATTCACTCTTGTTAATTTACATCAAGCATTATTTTCACGAGACCCATACATACTTGCATCTCAAGCAAAACAAGTATTTTATTCAAGAGAGAACGATGTTTCTAATTGGTACGTTGTAATGAAAGCACCATCAAGAAGTTTTAATGATATAGAGGAGCACGATTGCATCGAGGAAGATATTCAAGTGGTGGAAGATGAAATAACTGAAGCGGATGATGAAGACGTTTGCTATGTTAGAGAGGATTGAGAGGGCATAATTGAGTAGATTATATGTTCTACTTGAGCATAGTTGTTCATTTGCTTTAGTGATGGTTGAACTTATATATTAAATCCGGGCTATTTGGAAATTTCATTGAACTTGTATTGATTTTCTTTAGTTATTGTTGTTGATTTGCTGCACTAATGCTTTGTTTTTTTTAATGTTGCGAATGACTGTTAGTTTGCACCATTTAATTTTCTAATCCATTGCAAATGCATGTACCATTCAATTTTTGTTCTTTGTGTTTTGATCTTTGTATGCTTCCAGAGACAAAGCATTATATGTTCTTATCAATTCTGTTTGCATATATTGCTTGATAATGAGTAGTGTTCTTATCAATTCTGTTTGCATTACATGTACATTTTCTCATAAAATTACAAATCTGTTCATCATCTCAAGGCTTTTAGGCCTGGTTGTTTGGTTTGCAAACTGCCACATCTCTTTTCAGCTACATGTTGATGATATTTAAGTGTTGTTTGTTAATATTTATCGCTGCTTATTGTTTACATGTGCTTATTGGTTTATACTGTGTTTTCTGTCACTTGCAGAAAAATATGTCTACAACATCTGTACGTACCCGCTTGCAGAGAAAGGCTGAAGAACAAGCAGTCAAAGGTAAGAACAAACAGTCAAAGAGAAAACGTAAAGTTCCAGCTAGTATAAATGAAATAGAAGAACAACTAGACAATGCTAAGAAGCAAGCCACTGTTCACAATGAAGAAGACGAACAACCACTAGATGATATCCCCTCTGACCCAAATGAAGGACCCTGCTCAGAAAATGAAACCCGTCCTGAACAAACTGCTGATGCCGAGCTGGAAATTGGGAAACAAAGTGAAGCTGAAATCGGAAGTACATCTCGGAAAAGAGGCGGTAGAGGTCCAGCAAAAGCAAAAAGACTCCCGTCATGCAGTCAGGATCGAATTGAAGTTGAGTTCAATGATCTAGGTATACCAGTAGGGCAAGGGTCGGTATATTTATCCTCTTTTCTTGGATCGCTTGTGCAGGAGCAGGTTCTATACACCATTGATGATTGGAGGAATATTAGTGATGACTTAAAAGAAGTTTTGTGGCAGTCGGTTCTGGTATGAAGCAGGCATCTATTATTTAACATTCTGACTCTAATATGTTTTGAAAATGACTTCTAATATTGCATGGTCTAGCCAATTATAAATTGAAATTGCCATCTAAAAACTTCTGGATAAATTGAAAAATAGTTCTTGCCAATTATAAATTGAAATTGCCCTCTAATAACTTCAGAAAACCTTTCAGATTTAATTAAATATGTCGTATTTAAATTAAATAAATTTTACTAATATCATGTAAAATATCATGTTTTGATGTATTATTGCAGATTAGATTTAAATTGGAAGAGGAATGGCAAACAAAAGCTATATTTCAACAAATGGGAGTACTTTGGAGATCGTCAAAAAGCAAATTGGTTCGAAATTTGCAAAAAGAGGAGAATGATGAGGAAAGACTTAAAATGAAACCTACGAACATAAAAAGCATAACCGATTGGAGCAAGTTTGTGAAGGCGAAAACAAGTCCGGAGTTTAAGGTAAATCATTCCTACTGAACTCGTCTGGCATGTTTCTGCAGATCCATCTACATAGTTAGCAACCGATAAATTTCTTTAGAAGTGAAGTCCAAGTGTTGGTGGATGTTGAGGGTTCCTGTTTAGGTATTAGCTGCAGGAACCTATGACAGTACAAAATACAAATGCGTTATGACAAGCGCAGGAACATTTTAAATGAAGTAAAAAAAACACTTTGCAAGTTAGTTCAATCTATAAATATTATTAGTAGATATGGAATGCTGTATATGTCACTGAGTTATCCAGCATTAATAATACCAAATAAGTATATGACCATGATGAATTGATTTTCAAATAAATTGCAATCCTCACCAAACATATTTACCCTGCATTATAAATATTAGATAGTTCTTTTTTTATGATTTTTGTTGTTAAATTCTAGCATCTTTCAACATTTTCAGCAAAAAAGTGAGAAATATTCAGCCCTTAGGTACACACAAATTCCGCATACAACCGGTCGTAGGGGAATGGCTTGAAAGACCGAAGACATGGTAATTTAATTAACTCTAGCATTATTTAACATTATTTTATACCTGTCAGTTTATTA
Source organism: Allium cepa (assembly GCA_030765085.1). NCBI lineage: Eukaryota > Viridiplantae > Streptophyta > Magnoliopsida > Asparagales > Amaryllidaceae > Allium > Allium cepa. The sequence goes on along the minus strand of CM060940.1, from coordinate 43,034,702 downwards.
ATTTAATGTTATTCTATTTTTGGAAAAAAGAAAGTGTAGATCCATCGTCCATAAGTAGAGCTGATGTGTGGATTAGATCTCACATTAAAAAAACTGGTGAACCAGTGAACATGGAAGCTAGGAATACTATTGCAAAGTTGTTTTTAATTTTATTGGTATTTTTTTTTGAAACTATGATATTTTTACCATTGTACATTATCTATGTGTATTTATTTATATAGGAGGAGATCAAAAAATATGGTAGCCTATCCCAATCCGGCTCGTCACAGACTGATATTGGAAAAGATGCTCTTGTACATGTACTAGGACAAGATAAACTGGGACGGTTAAGGGCATTGGGTAGGGGTTGCACTTTAACCAAGCTAGCTTTGGCCCAGTCCAAAGATAAACAAGTGTCTCGGTGTCGAGAGGATATAGCAGAATTGAAGGGAATGATACAGACTCTGATGGACCAGAAGCTAAATTTTTGGAAATTAATTTATATTCGTAAAATATTAATTTATATTCGTGCTTCGCTGCAGGGTAAAGAAAGTTCGAGAAGGAACTCACCTGATTCGGTAAAAATAATATTTATATTACTCAATAAATGAAATTTATATTTTAATTTTTTAATCCAGTAATTGATTTAATTTTCGGTTGATTAATTGTAGAGCAACGACGAAGTATGTTTGCTGTTGAATTGGGATGGAACCTCTGGAGTTGTTGCCCATGGGAGGCTGTTGTCCATGGACCCAGATGACGTTGTCAATGGCATTCGTCTGGGACCAAATGCCGGGAGCATTGTTATAGATTCAATGGATAAAGCAGATACGTATTTATGGAGACCTACACCTGAAATGACAGTCTTAGCAGACGCTAAGAATAAGGTAGTTGCTTGGCCATCAGTTTGCATCATGGTCCCGCTGCGAACACGGTTGAACTGTAGTGCAGCCAGTACGGTAATTTTTTTCACGTTAAGTATATTAGTGTAATATGCTGCGAGCTTATTGATGTCTAAAATGCAGCGAGCACACCCCCCATCTGAATAAAAATTTAACACATATTCGTTGTTTTTGTATAGCATACTAAAGTCTTGAATTTCACTTCTCATTTTTAGAGTACCAGCATCATCGAAGACACTTGCAAGATTTACGGTTGGACTGAGGGTGAAGGTGTAATTGCCGAAGGAAGAATCCATGCCACTGATCCAAAATATACTGTTAATGGTATTCCACTCGGTCCGTCTGCTGTTGTGATTTGGGTGGACAAAGTAGTAAATAAAGATGCTTATTCGGGCGACCCACATCTGATATGTCATTCATTGGAGATGCAGTTGGTATGAAAATAGCATGGCCAAGATCAAAAGTAGAAGCTGATCAAGAAAAACTAGATGAGAGTCGTGATGATACTGAAAATGTTGTGAATTCTTCCATGAAATCCGCACATATGGTCATGAATAAATCGCAAAATGCAAGTATTAATTTTCAAATTTGAAGAAGTTAACTATGTATGAAAGTTTATTTAATATGCATGTATACATTGTGCATAATAATCTCTTTTCTTTCAGCCAATTGCAACCATGCAAAAGGATGCCAAATGCCAGTTGATCGATTTGGGTGGAGCAGACGTAGTGGCGGAAGGAAGTATTGCATCAACTGATCCGATAACGATGGTCCATTGTCGTCCACTGGGACGTAATGCTGTAAAAGTTTGGATTGAACTGGTGATAGTTCCAGATGCAGAGATATGGAGACCAACATCAGGTCTGACGTGCATGGATGATTGCTTTAGCGTTCCCATAGCTTGGCCAATGGAAAAAATCATTATTAAGTCAAAATGAAAGGTATATAATTTTTTTTTATATATACATTAGGAATGCTAGCAGCTAAAGTGCAGATAGATTTTTGGTAAACTGATAAAAGTACATAAGTAGGGGTGTTATATTCGAATTGTGATTGAATGATTGTGATTGGTGAGGAGTTATGTATGGATTGTGGTGGAATGTTAGTGATGCAATATCATATCTACTTAAGAACTTTCTCTATCATATAAAATATCTCACGCATATTCACTTTAACAGGATTCACTCATTCTTCTTCTGGAATTAATTAAAACCTATTATTGTCATTTTCTAAATTAAAAATAAAATCCAAGAAATTATTATAAATTATGATATTCGAGCATGTTCATTAAGACACTCTTAGGCTTTTCTGGCACAAGTCCATCTATCGCGTTACTAGGTTTTGGGCCTTGTGTCGCGTGCGTAATCTAAGATAAGAAAAACAGTGGAAGGAGACAGAGTGGAACGTGATTTACAGGTGAGTGTTACCACTCACAAACCTATGGCAAGCTACTTTTGTTTTGTGTTTTCCCAAGTACTATGGTGTTTGAGAGTGTGTGCATGCTAGCCTGCTAGGTATATGTGTTGCTACTGCCTTGAATTTCTATGTGCATGAAGAGAGAGTGTGTGTTTTAGTGTTTTGTATTGGTGTGCATATATGTGTGTGTTGCCTGGAGTATATGTGTGCTTACGTACGATCTGTGTTTTTGTGTGTACATATGAGCGTGTGTGTTGATTAATTTGTATGTGTGTAACCTGTAGGTGCGTGCGCGATTTTGTATATATGCGCTAGTGTGTTTATGAGGATGTGTGCTTACACAACTCTCTCTGTATGTGAGTGTGATTGTGTTAAAATTATCATCTGTTTACTCAATATCATACTACTGAGTAAACAGATGATAATTTTAACACAGTATCTAACACGCATAATTTTATTACGGTACATTAGCATAAAGTAGCGAGAAACTTATAGCAAGTAAATTCCTAGTTATAACTAGAAGTGTTGGATGTGCCATATTATTCACTAATTAATTTTTTATATATATAAACCTTGTCTTAAGCGGTTAACTATCATTTAAGGCCATGTAACCATGATTAAGCAATGTGTGTTCTGCATTGTGTTGTGTGTGTGCATTCAAATGCTATATGTTTATGCATGAGTGCATTTGTGTTTGTGTGTCTATATATATAGTGTTATGTATTGTAAGAACTGTTGTGTTTATATTGAATGGATGTTGTGTGTGTTTGTGTGTTGTCTTCATATATTTGAGTTTCAGTTTTGTTGTTGTGTATCTCACGTGCATGGGATGTATTATTGTGCTTTTTGGTGTTTTAGACTTGTTTAATTGACCGTTACACTGTTACAATACTCTTACTATATCATATCTTGTCCATTTTGTAGAATTGATTTCATTTCTTTTATGCGTAGGTACATCCCTATTTATCTATGCAAGTTTTAGTAATTTATATTTTTAAAATACATATGTCTGTATATTTATTCAGATATTACTTTAGTATAATTGATGGTGAGGATTTATGTATGGATTGTGGTGGAATGTTAGTGATGCATTTTTAAGTTCAGGTTTTGTTTTCTCACTCTTTTGTTCTGTTCTTTGTTTACATGTAGTTCAGGTTTTGAAGACATCAACAATGACAGGTAGTTCAGGTTTTTATGGTGGTTCAGGTTTTGCTCGGTACTTTGGTTATTTCAGACGTTTATTTCAGATGTATATGTACGGTTATGGCACTTATGGTAGTTTGGTTATAACACTTATGGTAGTTTGGTTGTGTATGTGTACGGGTAGCTTTTTGTCGACACCTATGTATGTGGATGTATGAATGTCTATGTATCTTGTGGATCTTCAATGTGTATACGTATTTTGTAGTTGTTTAATATATTGTGTTCAAAAGTGTATGTGCTTGCGTATTCTGTTATTATATAATTGCATGCTAGATCAGTGGTAAATCTGGAGTAGCAGGTGGAGGGAAACAAACGCTACTGGATATTATTTATTTTGGTAGCGTTAAAATGTCGCTACAAAAGAGTGATTAAAAACTCAAGTACACTTATGCTGGCGTTTATTAAGCGCTACAAAATAGTGATTAAAAATTCAAGCACACTTATGCTGGCGTTTATTAGGCGCTATAAAAAATGTATACAACGCCATGAAAAGGTAACGTGGAGGAGAAAACCCTTTCGGTGGCGTTAAACAGGCGCTACAAAAAATTTAGATAACGCCATAAAAAAGTATCATGGAGGAGAAAACCTTTTCGGTGGCGGCAAATAGGCGCTACAAAAAAGGAATTCTATGGCGTTATAAAAACGATATCAAAAAAAAATGGTAGCGTTTAAAAAAGTGCAACTAATACTCGAGGATTTTTAGTGGCATGTTTTTTCGTAACGATTATCGAAACGCCACCAAAAATACTTAGTGGCGGTTTTTGGATGCTACAAAAAATCAGTTTTCTCGTAGTGAAGTCAACTTAGGATGGCTAGAGAACAACAAAGGCAAGGGAATATTATTAGGAATGTACAAAAATTCCTTATGGATAACCGTACAAATCCTATTAATATTGAAGACTCTTCACATGCCATGGAATCCGAGGAAGAAGAACCTATGGAAGAACCACAAGAAGACCAAGAGGATGATCAACCTTTACCTCAACCCGATGTCCCTATGTATACGGACGAGAGCGTTATTTGCGTTGGTGAGATCCTTGTTGATACTAATGGAAACATAATTGAACAACGTGGAAACTTTTGTCTCCACTACCCCAATTGTTCGATTCATAAGTCTCCTATAGTTAAGGATCTCCATTAAAGCGTACTTTCATTTTATTCTTTGTTTTAAATTGTTTTGTTTGTTCGTGTTTATGTATGTTCTTATGTATGTTGTAATAATTAAAATGTGTTCAATTATACTCATTGTTTCATGCTTGTTCTATACATATTATTTGTTCATACTAATCATTCTTGAATTCTTAAGTAGTTAATAGTTTTTGTTGATGACAAAGGGGGAGAAAGTTATAAAAATATATGTGCTTGGTGTAAGAGGGAGTCATGGAATAAAGGGGAGTTGTAGTTTTAAGAAGAAGTCACGGAGTAAGGGGGAGTTATGGTATGGTAAGAATATTTTATAAATAAAGGTTGTCATCATCAAAAAGGGGGAGATTGTTAGGAACTGAGTTGATGATGTTTTGATGACAACAACCTTATATAGTTATTATACTTTACTTTATAAAATATATACTAACATTTTCATATATATATATATATATATATATATATGTATATAGGAAGTATATGCAGGTATCATCGAAGACTGATCAGTATAAAGACTCAAGCATCAAGATGAAGATTAAAGATTAAAGATTCAAGACTCTAGAGAATGAAGATTTCAAGATCTCAAGATAAGTGTCTAGTATTTTGTTAAAACTTCATAATAGCACTCTCATCTTTCTTCCAATTTTCTTTTGGGATGGAACCCAATTTCTATCGAAACCAGTGGCTTACAAACCCACGACAAATAGCTTACAAACCTACGACAAGTGGCTTACAAACCCATGAAAATCAAAATCATTTAAACTACTTTGTACAAGTTCTCGAGTCCTATGGAGGAGCTCTATAGGAAGGTTCTTGCAATTTCAGTTTGAATAGATTTTTCAAAATGTTTTTAAATCTGTTTTCAAAATGTTTTAGCTTTCAAAATCATGTTTTCAAAAATGTTTTCAAACTTTGTTTTAGCCTTAAAATATTCCTCTATTTCTGATTTTAAAAACTTCTATTTTTAAAACATCAAAACTTATTCTGATTTTAAATATTACTTATACAATTGATGGTCTATATCAATTTTATATATATATATATATATATATATATATATTTAAAATAATGTTTTATATTCATTCTCTATCTCAAAATATTGTTTAAACACTTTACTTTGCTTCAGAGAAGTTTCAACTTGTTTTAAATTCAATTGTCTTTACAAAACAACATCTCTATAATTTTGAACTAAGGGATGTCGACATAAGGGGATACCCCATGTCGACATGGTGACGGTTGGATTCAAAATTTAATTTTCAAAAGAAGTGTCCATTCGTTCGAAAACCTTTGGCCAATGGTTATGACTATTGTGCATCTATATAAAGGCTTCCAAAACGAATTTTTTTTAACAACTACTTTCTTATTTTCTTCACTCTTTCTTCTCCACCATTCCATATCCATAAAACTTCATATTTTCAAGATCGTGCCATCATTCTGCCAAATTCTCAATAGGAAATCATTTAGATACTCTCTCTATTTGATTCTCCATCGTTCTACTAAAGATCAAAGTGCTATTCAGAGTTATAGGATTAATTTGTATTCAAAAAGTCCATAGAGTCTATCCATTCAAAAGGATTGTTATTAAGACGTATTAGGGTGATCTTCTGTCCCGTAAATCAAGAGAGTTTACACCAGACTTGGAGATAGGAGGGTTCCTCAAGGCCTTAGAAATTGAGGGTTGTAATTTGGATATTGGCTTATAAAAATCTGTACAAGGTTATTGCCTTGGTGCAAGACTGGATGTAGGAGGATTCCGAACCAGTATAAAATCCGGTGTGTTCTTTCCTTTTACTTGCTTTACTTTACTATTTGCATTTGTTATATGTTCTGTGATCATTCTGTGTTAGAATTCTGTTTAGATTTGTGTGGAAAGTTTTAATTTAGTCATATAGTTCATATATTCTTTAAAACACTATTCACCCCCCTCTAGTGTTATTTCCGCCTTAAGATCCTTAATCCGCATCCCCAACACTGTAAAGGTAAGGCTTAGCCTCAAGCCTCATCAAATGGGAATGACTGAAAATCAGGAGTTATGCAGCAAGGCTAGGTGGGTAGCACCCAAGCAAGGTGAGGTCATCCCTGCCTAGATGTCCCTTTTATTTAGGCTAAGAGGAGCAGTTGCTGATCCCAACCGCGGGGTGACCTCACTCGGGATTATCCAGTAAGGGGTAGTCCCGGTCTTGTGTTGCACGGGAGAGGGCGTACTCCTCGGTACTGGATCTAGGCCACGTACTGTGACAGGTGGTACCTCAGTGCCTAGTCATTAGTTGGAAATCCATTCCCCCTACGAGCCTTGTACGAGTTTTGTTTGTATTACCCACTCTGTGGCTAGTAGCTAGAATTTAGTGAATGTAACAATTTCAGCTATTTTATAAGTATTTGTATATAGACCCTATTATAATATCAGATGATTTCTATAAAAATTGTTTTAGCTATCGTAAGGTAAAAACCCGACATGTTTATTTGTGGCGTGGTCTTACGAGATGCTTTTGTTTTCAAAAGGATTTTTGAAACTTTAATAATCAATTGAGTGTGATTTTCTCACGATGGTATTCCAGACTGACTCGGGTGTTATTTAACTATAATGCTCGGGTCAGACCGAGTATTATAGGATACAGGATATGATGATGTGGAGTTCAGAAGGCGAGCTGGATGACGATACGTACTTCCGTACTTGTTTATATATATATTCCGCTGTGTTGAGTAGCTATGTATCCAGTTGTATGTTATTTGATGTTGAGCTGTGATTGATGTACTCTGATAATGTAATATATATAAATAGATATATTTGATTTGAGTAAAGATAATTTATTATCTATTATATTTTATTCCGCTGCGATGGTTAGATTTTGATATTGTTTCTATTTTCTTCTTCCACCTCTTCTTCTTTAACCCAAATGGTTCATATTTCTATACAACTTGAGTTGATTTAGGTAGAATAGGGTTACCTTAAGGGGTACGGATTTGCGGGCTGTTACAGTTGGTATCAGAGCTTAGGATGGCGACAACCTAGGCTTTGGTGGAGAAATTACTCATTGAATAGGGTCAATAGTACTCTATAATGAGTTGAGTGTATTAGTAGATATGAGAGCGTACTTGTTAGTGAATATAAAATTGTTTTTATACCGTGTTGACTTATCGGTTGAGTGTTTATGAATTCTGGCCGGTACGGGAAGTACCACCGTATCGATAGGGGTTTCTAAACTCTTAAACAAGATAAACTGACATAGTATTGTTTTTAAAGTGGTAAATGAAATAATTTTACCCAAAATTATATTTTTGATATAAAAGGAATAATTTTATGAATTATTATATATATTTATATATTTGATTTCTTGGATGTGGATATCTTAATCAAATGAGAATCTAAAATTTAATCTAAAAATTCTATGAGTATAAATTATACAAAAAGAGGAATAACTAAATTTGAACTGAACCAGAATTTAAATCCCGAAAATTTTGAAAAAGATTTTAAATATATTCAAAACAATGTTTGGAAATTTAAACCTTGGGTATGTTTGAAATGTTTTCCAATGTGTTTGCAAGCAATGATGGAATATTATTATGGAAAGTATTTTGGATGGGAATTGTTTTGAAATGAATTTGGGAAAGAAAGGAAGCACTGAACTCACTTCAGTCGTTGGGAAATAATCCTGATGATGCTGGCCACATCATTAGAATTCATTTTCGAGTTTCTAAAGTGATGGATTGCTACCAAAGTGGTTGGTTATGATATTGTTTGGACTTGTTGGGTATAACAGTTGTTTTGGAAATTTCAAAATGGGAAAATTGTTTTGGAACAACCAAGTTGTTTGGAAATCCGGAGATTTGATTTGATATACCAGGAGAGTATGGGTTATTTACTATTTCAAAATGGTTTTGGGATAAAACCGGGTAATTGAATTCTGGTAAATTCTATTTAGATAATGTGGAAGTTAGAATGAATCAACTATTGAGCTTATTAAGTGAAGTTGATATTTATAAGAAGGGAATGAAAATTTTAATCTTGGAATTAAAATTTAACTTGAGTAAATGGAAGTGAATAAAATAGTGAAAGTGAATAGAAAATTTGAATTTAACTTGGGGTAAGTTAAATAAAGTGGATCTAGAATCAAATTGATTTGGATTAAATTGAAATGTAAACTGACTTTGTATTTGTGGGTTATGGTGTAATGAATTATACCCACAAGCTATTAAGTATTATACTTATAATCTGAAATTGTGGATTTAAAATTTGCAAAGAATTAAATTGAAAGAAAATTGTATCTGTAAGAATTCAGTGATACATAGATATATTTATAAAATTTGGAATTGTGATTATAAGATGTAAATGAATTAAAATGAGCAATATAAACTTTGAAGTAAACAAGTTGGTGAACTTAAGAATAGAAAATCAGATTGTAAACCCAAGTGAAATGGAATTATAATCACAAATGGGAAATAGTTAAATGGTATGGTGAATTCAAATCTAATCTCAAATGAAGTGTAAATTGAAAAAGGGTGAAGAAAATATAAAATATACAAGGGTGTATGAACTTAAGTCAGTAAATAAATTTTGAACTTGTATATGGAAAATTTAAAATTTGATAGAAATTGGATTTAACTTCGATTAAATGAAATTGAGCTGAATTTGGAATAACTTAAAATCAAAATTCAGTTGTGTTATGAATAAAAAAATGAATGAAATTAAATTCTTATTTAAGATAGTAAAGGTAATGGTATAAATTCAAGATGGCTAAATAAATTTAGTTAAAACTTGAATTAAAATTGGAAAAGAGTTGAGATTGAAAGAAAATATAATTTAGTTGAAATGATATATGATTAATGGATTCAAAATGAATTGGGAGAGTGAGTTAAAAACTAATATGGATTAAGTCAGTATACAAATTCAAATTAAAGTTAAATCAAGTAAAGTATATGTTAACTTGGTCATGTTAAATATACAAGTGAATTATAAAAAGGTGTTTATAAGGTAAATTGATTTCCAACTTTACTTTACCTGCTTGAATTGGTAAACGATCAAGTAACTAGTTGAATTACAATTTGTAAATGGATGGGAGTTAAGAATCAAATTTAAAAGAAAATGATATACAAGAAATGAGAATAATTGTAAAATTGAAATTGAACTAACATAGGCCTATTGGAAATTGATTTGTGGTAAGCTTCATAAGAGGACTTAAAATAAAACTTGTTTAGATAATAAATTGTAATGCAAGTGAGAGGATTTTAATTACTATTTGTGATGTAATATGAATGTAGGAGTTATAGTTAATCCAAAATGGAATGATTAATATAAACTTAAGTTGGATAATGAATTTGAAAAGAGAGAATTGGGATTTGATTTAAAAATTGTAATCAAGTAAAGTTTGTTTGGTTTGTGGATAATTCCAATGAAATAAAATTGATATAGATTTAGATGGAATTAATTAGAACTTTGTATAAGTTTATGTAATTGTTGTTTGTATAAATAACATAAGGATTTTCTTAAGAAATTAGTTGTTGTCATAAACGAAGCTAATGAATTTTAATTAATTATTGTGTGGAAGTAAGAATGTATGAGTTGTAAATAAGAATGGAATGATATTAATATATATTCAAGTTGGGTAATGAACTTAAAGCGTAAGAATAAGGATTTGATTTAAAATTGCAATGGAATATGAATGCTTGGATTGTGAACCATGCAAAGTTGAATAAAATTAATATGAATCTAAGTTGAAAATTAATTTTAATGGTTATAAGCTTAAGTGATGGTCACTTGCTCGGATAACCTTAAATTTGCATAGAATTGCTCATTTTGTTGTATTCGGAATTGAGTTGGTTTAAAAGAAGCAAATAAAATCGATTTTTGAATAAATTGATATGGATTGAAATCTAATTCAAAGGGTTGTATGTAAATGCAAGTTAATCATAAAAGAAAGGTAAATGAATCAAATTAAGATAGCTAAAGCATATGTCTCTCCTATTGAAGTGGATATGAATCGAAAATAACAAACTTACATGCAATCATTTGTGTGAAATAAAATGGAGTTTGGAATTTGAGAAGAAACCTTGTACATGCTATACAAGTATGATTTAGGTATGAATTATGCAAATTGTAGTTTGGATTATGAAATTGATATGTTTGGCTTAGACTAATATTGGAAAGGTTGTTAAAAATGCTCATATTATTGAAAACTCATATGTTTGTTGAGTAAGTACAGGTACGGGAGGCGATCGGTAGAGTGAAGCGCATATATGCTAAAATATTAGCCGCTTGCTTTTAAAATTTGCTAAAAAGGTACGCCTACGCTAATATAATTGGGAAATGATTTATATATTGTGAGATATTTTGATTTCCGACCGTGTGGGTCGATGTATATATATTTATCTGTATTGCGATATCACAAAAGCTCCTCCGTACAGGGGAGACTCTGTCAAAATTTTGGGAGTTAGAATTTTTTTTGAAAAATTTGAAATGTTTCATTAACGACAAAATTGATTTCAAATAACAACTAAAATAAAAAAGATTTTGGAATGAAAGTCGAAACTAGCAGTTTCGATTTGAAACTAAAGAGTTTAGGCAAAGAGAATTTGGGTTCACTAAGTAAGTTTTGTTATTGAGTTAGGAGCATTCTTCTACCTTAGCAAATTTCGAGAACGGAATTTTTATAAGGGGGGAGGAATGTAACGACCAGGAATTTTGGGTCGTCAAATTTGAACATTTAATTCATTTTGATGGTCAAATATGATTATAATTTGATTTTGAAATAAAAAGATTTTGGTTAAGTTAATAGAATTACTTAAATTTTAAATTCGGGAATGAAATTGAAATTTGAATAATAATAATTTAATATTAGAATTGGGATAATTGGTGAATCTGAGTGTAAATAAATATAAAACTAGTTTCTAAATTTTTTTTATTTAAGTTTATTTTGATTTAAATAATAATATTGGACCATTGGATGAAACTAATAGTTAATAAATTGAATTTGGAATTTATATTAATTTAATAATGGAATTTAATAATATAATAATGCAAATAATTAGATTTAGATATAAACTGAATCGGAATGATTTCTAATGTGAATATAAATTTCATACGAGTTATAATAGAGTTAGTAAAATTTTAAAAGTGAAATTTTAAATGATTTCGACGATTGTGAAAATCGCTCGATTTAATCGACGAGTTAAAATAGCCTTCCGGGGCACAATCACAGAATTCGACGAAACCAGTTCCATTCGATCCATAATAGATAGCTATTATCGAATTTCAATTTTTTTAGCAATCGGAGTTGTCGTTTGACCCCGGCAGCTTAAAACGATTGGAAAATATTTTAATCGATTTAATTTAAAATTGATCGTTGATTTCCGTAACTCGCGTATATGATCGAATTAGCTTCCGAAACACGTTCCATTGTGTTCGGAACGTAGGTAAAACCTTAGGAACGTCTATCGGCACGTGTGTTTTGGAGTTCGTTTGCAAATGTTCATTAAAATTGAATTTAATAATAAAATAATATGTTATATGTATATATATTCAGGCATAGCCAAAACCCTAGATCTATTCTTCAGGCCGCCGCTACTTATACTTCTATAGCCTAAAATCATTTCCCTTTGCCTTCAATTTGCGATCAATCCGTCGGGGGTTAGGGGAAACTTCCAACTGGAAGATCGAAGAACTCGTCGGGAGCTTCAGATCCAACGGTAGTGATGGATTTGGCGTCGCGTGGAGGGAGCTAGCGAGGCCCGTGCATAGCCGGTTCGTGCATGACTTTCGATGCTAATTGATGACCGAGCTTGAAGCTTCTTGGGCCGTGGGTGGAGCTCGCGTGGGGGGTTGGAGTGGAGGTCACCGATCGTTCGATAGATGACCGTGGGGAGGTCGACGATCAACCCTAGTTTTTTGGTGATGGGTTCGGTTTCGTTACCTGGGGGCGAACGTGTTGTAGAGGAAGAAGCAGGCTACGGCCTTGATTCCATTTGCTGAAGTAACGGCCGAGATTTTGTTCTGGTAACCAAATTAAAATAAAAAGGGAAATTTTGTTTTAAATTTATGTACAAACTTTATAATTCCATAACTTGAGCGTACATTATCAGATCTCAACGAAACAAGAAGTGCCGGAATCGCAGAGACGCGTACTACGCTGTGGAGCAGTTCTGGAATCGTTTCGAGCAAGTAAAAATTTAGCTTAAATCGAACGTCGTTCGATTTAATTTAAATTTGAACGCTCGCCGAAAACCAAGGTGAGTTTAACTCACTCACATCTGGAATATTGGCTAATTTAAATAATCAATAATTGAATGATTGCTTGATTGGTTGAGTATGTTAATTATTATCAAATTGAATCGATATATATTGTTGTGCTAATATCTGTGGATGCAGGGAAACAGGTTGGAGTGATCCAACTGGATTCCTCACAAAAGAAATTAATTTATATTCTGTGATATACCTTATTTATTATTCTGCGATAATTTGTTTATATCCTGATATGCTGCGTTTTAATTATATGCTGTGATGAATTAAATTAAAATTTAAATTGTGTTGTGCTGTGATTGGGTGAATATAACTTGAAAACTTTAAATATAAATAGATGAATTGGGTGTAAAGGATATAAAAGAAATTCCTAAGTAAAGAATTTAAAAAGGAATTAAGTTCAAGAAATTTATTGATAATTTGAAATGTTTGAAGATGTGATATATAAGGGAAATATGAATTGTTTAAAATAATCGCGGGATTTATTTTTAAAAGATGGAAAGTATGCTTTCTCCGGAAAATTTTAGTATGTTTTTATGAAAGGTTTTTAAATGTAAATCTGCAGTTTTAAATATGATTTGGGTATTTTAGAAAGAAATATTATTTTAAATTGGATTTTAAGCGGAAGCAAATATTCGATTATGTAATTATGGTGATTAATTATTTTTAATAAGTAAAGTAGTATTAAGTTTTCAAAGAGAAATTTTAATATGAATATTTGATTTAATAACCTTATTTTAAAAGTTAAAATTTTATTTTAAAGTGCTCAGGAAACCTCTATATATTTCCTTTAATATTATTTTTCAATTAAATAATTTTCTAGAGGCTTATTTTAAATATTTTAAACATATGTTTGAAAATGATTTCCAGGAGATAGCAATGGGAAGGAATTTTACGGGATGAACATAAAATTAATTGGGTAAATCGTGATTGGATTGATAAAGAGAATTCTTGGGTTATCCTAAAATGGAAGTATATTTTTGTGAGATGCCAAATACGTTTTTAAAGTTGATTTTTGAAAATTTAGGAGTTTTGAATTTTATTTAAAGAATGGTTTCAAGAAAAGTTTTAAATGGTAAGAATTTTTAAAACACGTATTAAGTGGTTATAGAAGTAACTATTTTTTTTAAAAGGGTAATTAGAATTACGTTTTGAAGAATATTATTATCCTTATACTTTATAAATGGTTCTATTTTAAAGAAAATCAATTAAAGCTCTATTTGAAATTGTATAAGGATTCATAACTTTATTTTTAAATCTAGTATGTCTTAACTTATTTTAAAGATATAGTTGATATTTTATAAAGTAGTTTTATTCGAAACATTTTTAAAGGTACATATATTTAAAATTAAGTACGTAAGTAGTGTTAATGTAAATGTTTAATGTATTTTCAAAAATAAAGTATTCATATTATTTTCAACCTTAATATGGGTACTTGGATGTTTTCAGAAGAAGTAAAGGTTTGGGAATCTATTCCATGAAAGAATTGGGTTTAAAAGTGTTTTCAATGGAGTCTGAAAATGAAAATATATCTTGTAAGAGATATTTGAGGAAATAAATAATTGGGAATTATTTATTGTGTGATGGATGTTTATGAATATTAGTTGATAGTTAAATAACCGACTATCAATATTGGACAAATGCGTTGATCGTTTCGAAGAGACCGAGATCGAGATTTATTTCTCGAAAACCACTTCGATCCGGTTTGTACGTTTTGTGGAAACGCGCTTGGATTCGAAGATGGAGCAGTGAAGTGCAAGGTCTAGTTGCTACTAATCCTGTGGATATTTCCGAAATGGATATAGTAGGAATAGTGCCTTAGGTTCCGTTCGAACCCGGGACAGACTTGTATGACGAATGCTTTCGAAACATCGTCAGGTGGACGATGGTCATTCTAAGAAATATGTTCTAAAAAGGTAACGCTTAGCCTCAAGCCTCATCAAATGGGAATGACTGAAAATAAGGGGTTATGCAGCAAGGCTAGGTGGGTAGCACCCAAGCAGGGTGAGGTCATCCCTGCCTAGATGTCCCTTTTATTTTGGCTTAGTGGAGCGGTTGCTGATCCCAACCGCGGGGTGATCTCATTCGGGATTATCCAGTAAGGGGTAGTCCTAGTCTTGTGTTGTAGGGGAGCGGGCGTACTCCTCGGTACTGTGATCTAAGCCACGTACTGTGACAGGTGGTACCCAGTGCCTAGTCATTAGTTGGAAATTCATTCTCCCTACGAGCCTTGTACGAGTTTTGTTTGTATTACCGACTCTGTGGCTAGTAGTTGGAATTTAATGAACGTAACAATTTCGGCTATTTTATAAGTATTTGTATATAGACCCTATTATAATATCTGAGGATTTCTATAAAAATTGTTTTAGCTATCGTAAGATAAAAACCCGACATGTTTATTTGTGGCGTGGTCTTACGAGATGCTTTTGTTTTCAAAAGGATTTTTGAAATTTTAATAATCAATTGAGTGTGATTTTCTCATGCTGGTATTCCAGACTGACTCGGGTGTTATTTAACTATGATGCTCGAGTGAGACCGAGTATTATAGGATACAGGATATGATGCTGTGGAGTTCAGGAAGCGAGATGGATGATGATACGTACTTCCATACTTGTTTATATATATATATATATATTTCGCTGTGTTGAGTAGCGTGTATCCAGTTGTATGTTATTTGATGTTGAGCTGTGATTGATGTACTTTGATAATGTAATATATATAAACAGATATATTTGATTTGAGTAAAGATAATTTATTATCTTTTATATTTTATTCCGCTGCGATGGTTAGATTCTGATATTGTTTCTATTTTCTTCTTCTACCTCTTCTTCTTTAACCCAAATGGTTCGTATTTCTGTACAACTTGAGTTGATTTAGGTAGAATAGTGTTAACTTAAGGGGTACGGATTTGCGGGTTGTTACAAGTGGTAACCCTAGAATGAATTTCAAGCAGAAGAGGCGATAACTTAAAAGGATAACAAAGCGGAGGCGGAGGCGGTGGAAGTGGCGATAAACGATAACCCTAGAACGAAAATTTGATTTTCAAAATGAGGATCGAGGATAATTAGAAGCGTGGTAAACGGGAGAAGAAACGATAGAAGATAAAATGACAATCTCATCCTTGGTGCTTTTATCAATTTACGAAATTTCAAAATTTTATAACGGAAATAACCGTTGTAAACGTTTATAATGGAAATATCCGTTAGAAATTTGTAACGATAATTGTTAGGGATGCGGATTAAGGATCTTAAGGCAGAAATAACACTAGAGGAGGGGTGAATAGTGTTTTAAAGAATATATGAACTATATGAATAAATTTAAACTTTCAACACAAATCTAAACAGAATTCTAACACAGAATGATCATAGAACATATAACAAATGCAAATAGTAAAGTAAAGCAAGTAAAAGGAAAGAACACACCGGATTTTATACTGGTTCGGAATCCTCCTACATCCAGTCCTGCACCATGGCAATATCCTTGTACATATTTTTATAAGCCAATATCCAAATTACAACCCTCAATTTCTAAGGCATTGAGGAACCCTCCTATCTCCGAGTCTGGGGTAAACTCTCTTGACTTACGGGACACAAGATCACCCTTATACTTCTTAATAACAATCCTTTTGAATGGATAGACTCTATGGACTTTTTGAATACAAATTAATCCTATAACTCTGAATAACACTTTGATCTTTAGTAGAATGATGGAGAATCAAATAGAGATTGTATCTAAATGATTTCCTATTGAGAATTTGGCAGAATGATGGCACGATCTTGAAAATATGAAGTTTTATGGATATGGAATGGTGGAGAAGAAAGAGTGAAGAAAATAAGAAAGTAGTTGTTAAAAAAAATTCGTTTTGGAAGCCTTTATATAGATGCACAATAGTCATAACCATTGGCCAAAGGTTTTCGAACGAATGGACACTTCTTTTGAAAATTAAATTTTGAATCCAACTGTAAACATGTCGACATGGGGTATCCCCTTATGTCGACATCCCTTAGTTCAAAATTATAGAGATGTTGTTTTGTAAAGACAATTGAATTTAAAACAAGTTGAAACTTCTCTGAAGCAAAGTAAAGTGTTTAAACAATATTTTGAGATAGAGAATGAATATAAAACATTATTTTAAATATATATATAATTGATATAGACCGTCAATTATATAAGTAATGTTTAAAATCAGAATAAGTTTTGATGTTTTAAAAATAGAAGTTTTTAAAATCAGAATAGAGGAATATTTCAAGGCTAAAACAAAGTTTGAAAACATTTTTGAAAACATGATTTTGAAAGCTAAAACATTTTGAAAGAAGATTTAAAAACATTCTGAAAAATCTATTCAAACTGAAATTGCAAGAACCTTCCTACAGAGCTCCTCCATAGGACTCGAGAACTTGTACAAAGTAGTTTAAATGATTTTGATTTTCGTGGGTTTGTAAGCTACTTGTCGTGGGTTTGTAAGCCACTGGTTTCGATAGAAATTGGGTTCCATCCTAAAAGAAAATTGGAAGAAAGATGTGAGTGCTATTATGAAGTTTTAACAAAATACTAGACACTTATCTTGAGATCTTGAAATCTTGATTCTCTAGTCTTGAATCTTGAATCTCTAATCTTCATCTTGATGCTTGAGTCTTTATACTGATCAGTCTTCGATGATACCTGCATATACTTCCTATATACATACATACATATATATATATCTATCTATATGGAATGTTAGTATATATTTTATAAAGTAAAGTATAATAACTATATAAGGTTGTTGTCATCAAAACATCATCAACTCAGTTCCTAAAAATCTCCCCCTTTTTGATGATGACAACCTTTATTTATAAAATATTCTTACCATACCATAACTCTCCATAACTCCCCCTTACTCCGTGACTTCTTCTTAAAACTACAACTCCCCTTTATTCCATGACTCCCCCTTACACCAAGAACATATATTTTTATAACTTTCTCCCCCTTTGACATCAGCAAAAAGGGATAAAAGATTTACCTGTTCTAAGATAATCAATTATATATAGAATAAAAGTGTAAAGTGAACGTGTAAGTGATCAAGTGCGTGAGCATATATATAAGTGTAACTTGACAATCAAATCAATATCATACATAGCAAACCAGTCATTCCCCTATATAAAGTTTGATCAATATCTTTTGATTTATCTTCTTTACTTAAACCTACATTTGTTGACATTGGAGTTGGTTTCCCACTAGAGGTGCTTAAACAAAATTTATCGATTAAGTCTTTAGCATATTTTTCTTGACTTATGAAGATTCCATTTTCTAGTTGTTTAATTTGAAGCCCTAAGAAGAAACTTAATTCTCCCATGTGACTCATTTCAAATTCTTTAGTCATTATATCTGAAAATTCTTTATTCATTATGTTATTAGTTGATCCAAAGATTATATCATCTACATATATTTGAACCAGTTGAATATCTTGATTATTTCTTTTAATAAAAAGTGTTGTATCTACTTTACCAATTTCAAAACCAGATTGAAGTAAATAAGATCTTAGTCTTTCATACCAGGCTCTAGGAGCTTGCTTTAGACCATATAGAGTTTTCTTTAACTTGTATACATGGTTTGGAAATTTATTATCTTCAAAAGGGGAGGTTGTTCAACATAAACATCTTCTTTTACAAAACCATTTAGAAAAGCACTTTTAACATCCATTTGATATAATTTGAAATTATTATAATTAGCGAAAGCAAGTAGAATTCTTATAGCTTCTAATCTTGCTACGGGGCAAAGTTTCATCATAGTCAATTCCTTCTTCTTGACAATAACCTTGCGCGACTAAACGAGCTTTATTTCTTACGACCTCACCGAGTTCATTCATTTTATTTTTATAAACCCATTTAGTTCCAATTATACTTTTATCCTCAGGTTTAGGAACAAGTTCTCATACATCATTTCTGGTAAATTGATTCAATTCTTCTTGCATAGCAAGAATCCATGAATCATCAGACAAAGCTTCCTTTGGATTTTTAGGTTCAATTGTTGATATAAAGGCTACATTACTCATACTACTTAATTGATTTCTAGTTCTTACTACAAATTCAATATTTCCTAAAACATTTTCTATAGGATGATCTTTTGATATTTTAAATCTCTTATTAGGTTGATTTATTTCACTAATAGTTTCATTAGATTGATTTAAATTTATAAAATCTTCTTCATCATCTATTTGTACAATATCTTTAAGATTTTCATCAAAAAATACATGCATAGTTTCTTCAATAGTATTAGTTTTTAAATTAAAAACTCTAATTGCTTTGATTCTATTAGAATAACCAATAAAGAATCCTTTATCAGCTTTTGGTTCAAATTTATCGAAATTATCTTTTGTATTAAGTATAAAACATTTACTCCCAAAGACTTTAAAATAAGCACTATAGGTTTCTTATTATAAAGTAATTCATATGGAGTTTTATTTGTTAATGGTCTAATTAAAATTCTATTTAATATATAACAAGCTGTAGCAACTGCTTCAGCCCAAAAATGTTTAGGTAAATTACTATCAAAAAGCATTGTACGAGCACACTCTTGAATCGTTCTATTCTTACGTTCTACTACTCCGTTTTGTTGTGGAGTTCTTGGAAATGAAAAGTTGTGAGTAATTCCCTTTTGAGTACAGAAATTCTCAAAATTTTCATTTTCAAATTCACCACCGTGATCACTTCGAATAGTTTTAATTTTGAAAGAATGTTGTTTTTGAATTCTTTTAGAAAAGTTTTTAAATATTTCAAAAGCATCACTTTTATGTTTTAAAAAGATTGTCCAAGTATATCTTGAATAATCATCTACTATACCAAAAACATATTTACTATGGTTAATTGATTGAACTTGAGATGGACCAAATAAATCTAAATGAAGTAATTCTAGAGGACTAGAGGTAGAAATAACATTTTTAATTTAAATGAACTTTTCTAAATTTTTCCTAATTGACAAGCATCACAAATACTATCTACTTTAAAGTTTAACTTGGGTAGACCTCTAACTAAGTCAAGTTTTGATATCCTAGATAATAATTTGAAATTAAAATGGCCAAATCTTTTATGTCAAATCCAAGGGTCACTTGTATTAGCCAAAAGACATAGATTATCATTTGAAATTTTCATACTAAGGATATAAATATTTTTCTTCCTAATACCTTCAAAAATTATATTAGACTTATCATCTTCAATGTGACATTTATCTTTCCCAAATTTAATTTTAAAACCTTTATCGCAAAGTTGACTTATACTAAGCAGATTATGTTTTAAGTTCCTAACTAATAAAACATCAGAAATAAGTAAAGTTTTAGAGTTACCGACATTGCCGACGCCAACCACATATCCTTTAGAGTTGTCACCAAAATTGACTAATCCACCATGTTGATAAGTAATGTCCTTGAGTATCTCGGGATTTCCAGTCATGTGCCTCGAACAGCCACTATCAAGTATCCATTTATCTTTCTCAATTTGCACAGTTTGTCCATTGGGTGTTGATTCGTCAAAAGCCATATAACATGTCTTTCCTTGCATAACATACCAATTCGGTAGATAACTTGATTTTTCAAAATAACTATATGCAGACTTATGATACTTTGATGAAATGCATAGATTCAAAACAGTTTTAACACAATTTTCCAAAAATGCCATTTTTATATTTTTCAAATTTCAGATTATGAAAACAATGAAAACTAATGCTCTGATACCAATTGTTAGGGATGCGGATTAAGGATCTTAAGGCAGAAATAACACTAGAGGGGGAGGTGAATAGTGTTTTAAAGAATATATGAACTATATGACTAAATTAAAACTTTCAACACAAATCTAAACAGAATTCTAACACAGAATGATCACAGAACATATAACAAATGCAAATAGTAAAGTAAAGCAAGTAAAAGGAAAGAACACACCGGATTATATACTGGTTCGGAATTCTCCTACATCCAGTCCTGCACCAAGGCAATATCCTTGTACAGATTTTTATAAGCCAATATCCAAATTACAACCCTCAATTTATAAGGCCTTGAGGAACCCTCCTATCTCCGAGTCTGGGGTAAACTCTCTTGATTTACGGGACACAAGATCACCCTAATACTTCTTAATAACAATCCTTTTGAATGGATAGACTCTATGGACTTTGTGAATACAAATTAATCCTATAACTCTGAATAGCACTTTGATCTTTAGTAGAATGATGGAGAATCAAATAGAGAGAGTATCTAAATGATTTCGTATTGAGAATTTGGCAGAATGATGGCACGATCTTGAAAATATGAAGTTTTATGGATATGGAATGGTGGAGAAGAAAATAAGAAAGTAGTTGTTAAAAAAATTCGTTTTGGAAGCCTTTATATAGACGCACAACAATTATAACCATTGGCGAAAGGTTTTCGACGAATGAACACTTCTTTTGAAAATTGAATTTTGAATCCAACTTTCACCATGTCGACATTGGGTATCCCCTTATGTCAACATCCCTTAGTTCAAAATTATAGAGATGTTGTTTTGTAAAGACAATTGAATTTAAAACAAGTTGAAACTTCTCTGAAGCAAAGTAAAGTGTTTAAACAATATTTTGAGATAGAGAATGAATATAAAACATTATTTTAAATATATATATATATATATATATAATTGATATAGACCGTCAATTATATAAGTAATATTTAAAATCAGAATAAGTTTTGATGTTTTAAAAATAGAAGTTTTTAAAATCAGAATAGAGGAATATTTCAAGGCTAAAACAAAGTTTGAAAATATTTTTGAAAATATGATTTTGAAAGCTAAAACATTTTGAAAACTGATTTAAAAACATTTTGAAAAATCTATTCATACTGAAATTGCAAGAACCTTCCTACAGAGCTCCTCCATAGGACTCGAGAACTTGTACAAAGTAGTTTAAATGATTTTGATTTTCGTGGGTTTGTAAGCCACTTGTCGTAGGTTTGTAAGCTACTTGTCGTGGGTTTGTAAGCCACTGGTTTTGATAGAAATTGGGTTCCATCCCAAAAGAAAATTGGAAGAAAGATGAGAGTGCTATTATGAAGTTTTAACAAAATACTAGACACTTATCTCGAGATCTTGAAATCTTGGTTCTCTAGAGTCTTGAATCTTAAATCTCTAATCTTCATCTTGATGCTTGAGTCTTTATACTGATCAGTCTTCGATGATACCTGCATATACTTCCTATATACATACATATATATATCTATCTATATGGAAATGTTAGTATATATTTTATAAAGTAAAGTATAATAACTATATAAGGTTGTTGTCATCAAAACATCATCAACTCAGTTCCTAACAATAATAACCGTTAGAAATTGGAACGAAAAAAGTGTGACAAAATGTCATATTTAGTGTAGTGTTTGTTTTCATTCTTAAGCTAAATTCAATTTAATCCAAGCTATTATTTTATTTCATCTTTATTAATTTTATAAAATATTACGTTGAGATTAGTCTCAAATCGGACAATTTACAATATGAATTCTGCATAAATACTAAGAGACTTTCCATAACATTAACCAATTGGTTTTGTGATAATATGTGGTCCTCTAACATGGTATCAGAGTGGGTTTAATTGTGTTACACGTCATCCTCAATGATTGTCCACGTGTTTGGCTAATGATACGCCACACGTGCGGGGGCGTGTTGAGATTAGTCCCACATCAGACAATTTACAATATAAATCATGCATAAATACTAAGAGACCTCCCTTCACATTACCAATTGGTTTTGTGATAATATATGGTTTTCTAACATATATTTTCCACATTTATCTTTTTTAAATTTAAATATCATAATTTCATGATTTAAATCCTTTTATTATATAATTACAAAACCAATTATCAAACAATCCATCAAATTCAAATTTAATTAAATAAATTTCTATCATTAATGTTAATTAATTATTACTTAAAATGAGGTTTTACATGCTTCTCCTCTTTACAAAATTTCGTCATTGCAATTTTTCTATAAGGAGAAATCTATAGCAATTAATTATATAGAATTTAACTATATTATTTCCAACTTTATTTATATATAAACTCTTTCCATAAATAAGAATAACTTTATAGAATTACAATAACATCATTAAACATATATATCTCATTAATACGTTTTACCAAAAAATTCCATTTCATTACAAATCAAATTTAATTTGAATTCAAATTCTCGCTGAATAATGTTTAAAATATTTCATTAAAAAATTTATAATACAAATTTCTTCTAAACCTTCTTTTGCTTCTTTTTTTAATGAAAAGCCAACCTTTCTTATATATTATAATATATTTTACAATATGTGGACATAAAGCTTACAGTGTAAATGCATAATACTCACATTTATATGCACAAATTTATGCATCATGTTGTACCACAACATGTACAAACAGCCTAGTGACATCATATGGTATTAATAAGAACTAACAAGAGATTGAGTGCCTGGTTCTAGTAGTATTTATTGGACTTAATTCTTCTGAGATGGCAGATGAAGTATTACAATGTGCTACAGAGGCTGGAGAAACATGATCTAAAACTTATCCTCTTTCACGAGAAAAACTTAGACTCCATAGAAATTTTTTTGCATCGAACTTTCTATTTTGAAGTATTGATCAAAGAGCGCATAGCCATAATATGATAATGTAGCATAATATGTAAAGGAGTACTTAATAAGGGAAAAATATATTTGATATAGCATCTATATGACCTCCATAGGTCACCAATTAGCATCAATACATAAGGACAATGATGGTTATTTTCCAAAAAACTTATACCAGAGTGCTTCGTATTCGAAAAAGCCCACTGATCATCACCTTACTCACATCTCCAACATTTCCTTTTCTAAACTAGGGTGGTTGTTATTTCCAGGTAGTAAACTAGAATGCCCCTTCATTCACAGGTGTAACTTACGCTACTTGAATAAAAGCATTAACATGTACAAAAATATAACACAACAGAAGTTTTTTTAAGATAGCAAAATAGTCATATATACATGGCCAAACTTATAAGGACCCACCAAAGTACCATGACCAGTACTATATTTTGTGCAGCAACATTTAAATGCATACTCGAATAATTCATAGTCCTTGAACTTATTAATACGCAAAAATATACATATATATATAAGTACACACCTACACAAACAAACAAATATATAAACATGCAATAAGGTGATAAATAAAAGGCAAGAGCAGCGTGTACAAGGGCAACAGTGTAGCAAGACAGAAGTGCACAAGCATAGGGTTTCAGCAAGGACACAACAAACTCAAGATAAGACCAGAGTGGTCAAGTGCACAACTAGGTAAGGCATAAGGGAGAGGTGCAACAACAAAGAGATGAACACGTACAAGGCTACATGTGAACCTACATTAGCCATAATCCATAGGGACCAAGCGAGTGACAGCACAATAACTAAACATAACAATTTAGACACATGCATGCAAAACTGAAGTGCAATAAACTCATGACAAGAACAAGTGACCAACATGCACTCATGGGCCAAAGATACATTGTACACAACACGGGTGTATGCACTATGAGATGCACACAACAGGAACAACGACACACACACAAAATAGTTCAGAGCAAATTGTACATTGATATGCTCCAATGCGACCAGAATTCAAGTGTACTAATCCAGACAATGAGGAGCAGCAAAGCACTCAAAGGTCATGGGAGAACAATGTTTCAGTAAAGTACAACCAAACTCAAGGTCAGTCAGGTTTAAAGGCAAATGCGAGTACAAGGCTATTTAACATTAATCAGGGCAGCCAGTATTAGTACAAGCAAAACAAGGAGAAGCAAGTATACGTGCACCAAGCAAAACTCATGATAAGTTCAGGCTAAAGTGTGTGCTCATATAAATGTGCACCAGTTCAACAAAAACAAGCATACAGGCTAGCATAAGGGCACACTCATACAACCAGTCATCATCTTGATGGAAAGGCATATTCACACCAGATAAAAGAAATTGCACACATAATGGTATATAATGGTAACAGGAACAAGGCATATGGATATAAGTGAACATAGAGATACAGTGCACAAACTAATGCAACAAGAAAAAGTCAGTTCTACCTTCGCACAAACAATTTGCTAGCAATCTTGCAAGGCAGCAAATAAGAATCAAACCAAGCAACACAGCAAGGCAAACACATAGCTACTTCATCAAAATACAGATCAAAATGGCATACTCAAAAGTGCAGAGAAAACAACAAAAGACAGTAAGTTTTTTTTCAAAACAGCGAGGCAGAAACACACATAGAAGGACACATATGACTGTTCATCAGAAAATAACGGCCATGAAATAGAAAAAGAAATATTCAACCAAGATTTCAAAATATATTCAAAACAGAGTATCAAAACTAATTTGGTTAGAAGACAAAGCACCATTCAATCAAGAATCCACGTTTGAAATTGAAAATTGAAAGAAGTTGAAAATTTAAATCAAAATTATCAAACCAAAATATAGGACATCAAACCCCATAAATTACCTGTTATTAAACTATATGATTCCATTTGATCCTCATACATATATAATTCTTTATTATATATAACTTCAGTTTTTTTAACAATATTTCAAAATTTTATCCACCCAAAATTCTCGCGAAATTCATTTTCTATTTAACAAAATATATTACATTATTTTGTTAAGATTCAAACTTTTTAAAATCTTCTCTAAATAACTTTAATTTTTACAAATAATAATTTCTAAATCATTACAAATTTTCATAAATTTACACAAACATTCAAATAATTTACACATAATATCAAGAGGGAAGTTTATACTTATTCACAAAATTTAACATTTCAGGATAATTCTATATTAGTCTCTCTTTAAATCATGTCTCAAAATCTATAAAATGATTCATAAAATACTTACTATACTTCATGCATATAAATTTTATGAATTAATTTAAATTAATGCTTCCAATTATATACTTTAATTAATAAACTCGTATTATTCACATTTCAAAATGCATACCTTCAAAAATATATAAAAATCCCATACCTTAAAATCCCAAAATATATAACATTTTACGTTTCTAAATCTTACAAAAATAACATCAAATATATATACACCTATATTTATAATGTAGCAACCCTAAAATTCGAACATTTCGTCTTCGAATATCAAAATATTTTGAAATATAAGTAAGTATTATAAATATGATTGTTAGACATCATTTAATTAATAGAAAGTGAAAAGGAACTTGGTTTTGAAAATCGTTAACAAAAATATATTCTTTGAAAATATATCGATAATGTGACCGAAAATCACTTTATCGATAAACAGCTTTTTAATCATTAAAATTTGTTTTGATTTTTTGCACAGTTATTTGCTTAGGAAATCAATTTAATAAAATAAAAACTTTTTTCATTAATGGAAATAAACTTTATGGAGTTTGTCATGGGTTATTTCATCTGAGATATTTAGGAATGAGGAAATACGTAAAAGTTAATCTATGTGGTGTAAAGTAGACATGATAGAAATATTTAATGTTAAGAGGGTTTTGAGGGGTTCTTGGTCTTTCCCCACCACATTCCTAAGCCTGTATTAGAAGGAGTACATCCTTAGGAAATAATCACAAATATTTACAAAGCTTAGAATTCAAAATTAGTGCCATCTTCTTCCTCATCTTAAAATTCCTAAAGCAAAGTATTTGCAAATCAATTCCAAATCACCTCAAATTTGGAGTGAGACCTTACTACCACATAAAATAAACCGTCCATGTAGCACTTAGAAGTTGGAAAGGAAAATCCATAATCTTCCACCACCTTATAGGCCATGAGCACTGTGAGGTAGAGAGAGGGCTTGGAGTAAGGTAAAGGAAGAAAGCAAGGAAAGGAGGTAGCAAGGTGGGGTTTGGACTTTGGTTCGTAGATCTTGGTTATTTGTTGGATGAAAGGTGAGCTAACTCACCACTTGGATTGAAAATATAACCCATATATGCTTGTGTTTTGTTTTGTTAAAGTTTTTTAAATTAACTTGGACATACATTGAAAACAATGGTTTTGATTATTGCTTTGAAAAGCAAGTGACGTCGGTGTGAACTTAAACGGACTTGAATGAACTTAAATAGACTTTGATGGCATTTAGCATGATCTTCGAATAAGGCATATAGGTTGTAGTTGAACATAGGTTGGAATATGACTCAAATTTAGAAGTGCACTTATAGCGATAGTTGTTGTAGATGCAGTTTTGAGTTGCCTTGTTTTTGGAAATTTATATGGAACTTTGTGGAGAGATCCATAGGGGTTTCTCACTGTATTTATAATGCCTTTTATATATGTTTATTGTTATTAAAAGCTTGAGTAGTATAAAGTTAAGTAATATCTTAAAAAGTGACTGAAACATCACTAGTGCAAAACTGCCTCGTTTAGCCTGGATTTTGAACTTTAAAAGGTATGAAAAGATATTTAAATTTAAGTATTTTGTTTCATTCTTTTTACAAGTATTTACTAACTCATATTAGAGTATTTAAAAAGTGGTTTGAGATATTTATGAATTAGTAAGAATTAGTTGTGAATTTAAAAAAGAGATATTTTGTGGGAAAACATGTCGTTTTCAAATTTTTAAGAAAAATTGCAAAGTTGTTATTTTTAAATACTATTTTGGATAAATGTTTTAAAACCTATTATAAGTATTTTCAAGTATTTTTAAAGTATATACAAGTGATTTCAAAAAGGGGTTAGAATTGCTACATGGCCAAATGATTGATTGTTTAATTATTTGTTTGAAAAGTAATTAACTATGCTTAACACTAAAGCCGATGAAGTAAGGATATAACTATTTGTGAGAGTTAAAATTGATGTCAAGTAGGGATAGAGCAATAGAGCTCTAACCTACCGACCTTTCCTTTTGATCGAGAAATAATAAGTTGGAAAATGTTGGAAACGTATTAATCATGTTCATTTCTTATAGTTAATGGAAATAATACTATACTTAACACTAAAAGGTGACGATGTAGACCTATCTATTTGTAAGGTTTAAGAACAAAGTTTCTAAGTAAGGCTTGATGCAGCCAGTGTTTAGACTTACTTGGCTTCACTCTTGGGTAAGGAATAGTTGAGTTGGAATGTTGGAAACAAGTTTTGCGTATGAATCGTGATTTGTATAAACAATTATTTTGACTAGATAATCGATTAGTCGATTATCGAACTTGACGAAATATTGACTTAAGAAGTTATTGAAAGGCTTCATGATTGCATACTAATAAGAACCCCCGGAGAAGAGTATTGGTATGAAACATCCCTAGCTTTCGCTTACTTCTATGAGAACCGCAATTGAGTTAACCAGAAATTCATCAATTGTTTGGAGAGTTCGGTAAGCGGGAAGAGCGTACTTATATGAAATGACTCAAATCCGTAATCACTTCAAAACCATATACGCAATCTATTTTCCGAAAGCTGTTATGAAGTGGAATTTTATGGAGTTGAACTATCTATTCCAAGGTTAAGTCCAAGGGAAAAGTCAACGTTAGCATTTGTTGGAGGACATATGTGGGGAACCTATGTGGAGAACCTATGTGGAGATTTGCGATCTATTTAAGATGCTTGAAACCATATAGTGATTCATGATTTGTTTGAGATTAAGAAATCTAGTTAGGGATTCGTCTGTTGATCAAGTGACGAAGACTCATGTGAAAGATGTCGAATGTAGCATCGACATCGAAAATGACTAGTGTAGGGTGCATAATCTTGGGTTTAGCTTACCCATGAGCGTATATCAACTCCAGATCTAGAGTATGCTTATTAACATGTTTGTGCAAGAGTTATTGATACTTGTATCATGTAGTTCATCACTGGGCCAGTTATTTTTTTTCTTAAAGTATATCCTATCTAGAGATATATAATACTCGGATGGAAATTTCTGATCCTAGTCATGGAACTAGAATTTGGCTAGATCTGAAGAGAGCTCCACGAAAATCCTTGCACCTATGCGAACTCGCCTAAGTGGTATTGATTATGCATCTATTATTGTTATGGCATTCACATAACAGCTATTTGATATGATTTATGTGCTACACTCTGGGCATTATCCATCATATCACTATATGTTAAAAAAATGGTTGGTTTCTTAGAGGGGAAAACCGTTATGGGAATCCACATAGTATCGATGGTTATTATTATACGTCACTCATATTTCTTGAGTTTCTCATGCTGGTTTACCAAACTGATCCAGATGTTATTTTCTTATAATGCTTGGATCAGCCCCGTGTATGTTTCATATTTAGTTACGGATGCTTTGGAGCTTATAGAGAAGAGATGGATGATTACCTTCCATAGTATTCTTATTTTCGCTGCGTTTTTGTATTGAATATATCAACATTGCGAGGACATGCAGTTTTATCTTTCCAGGTTGATGATAGTACTTAGGTTTTAGTAACTCTGATATTTCTGTATTCATAATAACACTTTGTATTATTCCTTTGATATTATATATTTCTATTCTATTGTGAGATTCTGATGTTGTGTTATTCCTTTCTGTTCTATTCTTCTTTAATTTTATTTTATCCTAACTTTCTGTCTTTTTGTCACTAGGGTGCTTGGTACACAAATACCGTGGATGTATTTAGTGTCGATATTCATGGGCCAAAAAGTTAGGTCATTATATTTAGTGTAAAATCCCAAGGCTAAGCGAACATCATGGCTTTGGTTGGGTATGGCTTATTAGAGATAGGGTAAGCGACACACTAAAATGAGTCAAATGTATTATACATACAAGAGCGTATTAGTAATTTGAAAGCTATACTTTAAAGTCAATCCTTAGGAATATCTCTTTCTTAGAATCCTTTCTTTGAAATAACTCTATCCTCTCATGTCCTAAAAGAAGTTTTGCTTTGATTAGGGAGTAAGAACTATGAGTACTAGAGCTGCCAATGCTAGAGGTGGTCGGAGTAGTACTATCATGAATGGTTGGAATCAAGCACCGAAGAATGTTGCTCCAGTTAAGGAACCGAGAATAAATATCATAGAGAAGATCGTGCAGGTCGGCCTCAGATGAGGATTGCTTCACTCTGCCACAATTATGGGAGGCTGGATGGTAAGAGATTTAGTGGTACGGAGACTATTATAGAAGTCCAGACTTAGATCATTTGTATGATGGGATATTTGGGGATATGGAGCTAGATGACTTAATAAAGCATAGGTTAGCATCACGACATCTAACGGATGCAGCCATGTATTGGTGGAGTTCTATAATTGAAGATGTCCAAGAGAATGATTTCTCCTAGGCTCAATCTGAAGATGAGTTTGAGATGAAGTTTATTCCAGAAGCTAGAAAACTCTGTTATTTAGGAGCTTCTTGGATCTAAAGCAGGAGGCCATGACTGCTGTGGAGTATGAAAGCCGGTTTATTGCATTGTCTCGGTTCGGGTTAGGATTGGTTGATACGTTGCTGAAGAAGAATGTGATGTTCATTGAGCATATGCATCCTAAGTTCCAGTAGGATATGAGTAATCATGTCATGAGATCTTTTATTGGTTTGGTAAACATGGCTTTGAGGTTTGAGAGCTTCATTCCAAAGCCGTCTATTTCTACATCAGTTGGGGACAACAAGCTTAAGTTTCAGTCATCACAGAATAGTTCCACCCTAGTTTGCTACTAATGTAGGAAGAAGGGTCACTTCTCTAATAAGTGTAGTTCAGGTGGAGGAAGGATGATAAAAACACCGATCAAGAAGTTACCAAAAGGTTGTTATGGTTGCCATTAGCCTGAACATTTTGTTAGAGATTGTATAATGCTCAAGAAAGGGGGTGTAGTCTAGGGTTTTTGCTATTTTTGCAGCTGAGAAGGGGAAGCAGATTCTTAAGCATATACTATCTGCTTATAGTTTACCTATTCATGTTTGGTTTGATATTAGTACTTCTCTCAGTTTAACATCTCGTAACTAGTCATGCTCAGCATGTTAGGAACATGTACTATTGTTCATTTTTTTACCTTTCTACATCATGGGTTGGGTAGACAGTAATTGTGGGTACATTGAAATGAACCCCTTGTGAATTATGTTTCACAGATTGATCATAAGGCGTTTGGTGATAATATAATTTAGAAGTTAAAAATTTAGTAAAAGATGTTTACTATAATCAATAGGAAAGAATACTTTGAAAATAAATATTTGTTAAAATATTTATATAAGAAAGTAATTGTATATAAGTATGGTTTATGAAATGTGATTTATGAAAGAAAAGGATTTTAACAGAGAATTTGAGAACTTAAATCCCGGTGTGTTTGAAAATGTTTTTCAAGATTTTGGAGAAAATAATAATAGTATCATTTAAAGTAAATATTTGGTAGGTTGATTGAGATCATGATACTTAGTATCATATACAAAGTATTTGATACTGCTTTAAAATGATTTTGGTTAAGTACTAAAAGTATGGCTCGGATGTACTGAACTCACTTCTGTCACTTGAAAATTATTTCAATGATGACTGCAGCATCATCGGTATCCATTTTTTGGATTTCTAAGTGTAGAATGCTACAAAGTTGTTTTGGTAAAACAGATTTTCATTTAATCCCAATGTATGTATTGATATACAAAGGTTATATGTATACACTAATGATTTGAAATGAAAACTGGTGTTTAGTTCTAAAGTTCTCTTGTTAAGTTATTTCCTGGAAACATGTAGCCATGCATTAGGAGAGTATGGTATATGCATCATTATAAGATATATTGTCGGGTAGTTTTATTTGTTAAAAATGAAATGAAATTTTTGGATATTTTGGGTAGCTAGGAATTTCCAAATTGTTATTAAACTTGTAGTTAAGTATTTTTGAAGATATAAAGTTGAGTTTTTATAACAATTGAATTGAGAAGATAACAAGCTAAAAACAAATTTAAACTTACTTGTCAAGTAAAACAAATTTGATGTTAGTATATGCTTTTTGGATGTAATGGAGTATTATATGAGTATGAACTTAAGTTATAAAATGGACAAACTTGAAGTTAAGTTTTATGAAGTGGTTCATAAATAATTTTAGTATTGAATGACATACTATTTGTATAAGTGAATGTGATCAAAGGAATTGGTATAGTTAGGAAACCAATAGGATAAATATGTAAGTTGTACATAGACCATTTTATTTGCATAACTGTTCTTGATAGAGTATTTGAGTACATGTTTTCGAGGTAGTTGACACCAGTCCAAATGAGGATTTTTCGCTCGATTCTTGACGACGAACACTTGATAGGGGTTCGTGATACGATCCTAATATCTTAAATCATAGTATATGGCTATGCAACGAGAACGAAGGTTTCTAAATCAAGCAACCAAATTGGAGTCCACACTAGAGAGGTCAAGTGATCTATACTAGTTGGGAAGCGAAATAAGTAAGTGATCAGGTCAGATATTGCGTACGGATGAGATACGTATATCGTACGGGATTTAGTACATTTGTATGATATGTTATGTTAACTTATGAAGAGTTTGGGGATTGACTTTTGGATTTGTTATGAGTTAGCATGAATAATCATCTATGTAATGACATGTGGCCGTTGAGCATAAGCTATGCTTAGTAGATTGTTTATCGTCCTTGGACGATGGTACATTTTGAACCTAAGCTAACCATGAGCATGGTTGCTAGTAATTGTGAATACTATTTGAGTATTCCCATGCTTGTTCCTTTGTTAAGGTTATAAGTGCCATGGAGCGAAGATGCTCGAGGTGGTACCAAGAAAATGGTGGGCGGTTTGAAGGAGTTCTATCCAGAGTTGCTTATAATCTAGGATTTCCTTCTAATCTTAGTATTATATATATTTTATGGTGTACTCACCACTTGAGATGGATTCACTTAGTTTGCATGCAATTGTTGCAAGTTCGTATATAGTTTCAGTAGTATGATGTACATATATATCTCTTATTTCATGGATCTCCTTTGGTTATCGTTCTTGTTTGAATTTCGAGGACAAAATGTTCCAAGTTGGGAAAAATATAGCGACCTTGAAATTCAAACACTTCATCTTCGAATATCGAATTTTTTAAGATATAATTAAATGTTATAAATATGATTTTATAACCTTGTTTAAATTTTTTTAATTAATATAAAATGTTAAGGAACTTATTTTTGAAAATTGTTTACAAGAATATATTCTTTGGAAAAAATATCGATAATATGACCGAAAATCATTATATCGATAAACAACTTTTCAACCGTCAGAAGCTGTTTAGATTTTTTTGCATACACTTATTTGCTTAGATAATCAATTTAATGAAATATTTTTTCCATTTATGGAAATAAAATTTATAGAGTACGTCATGAGTGATGTCATCTCAGATATTTAGGAAAAAAGCAAGTATGGAAATACTTAAAATTTAAGGTATGTGGTGTAATGTAGACATGATATAAGTAACTAATGTTATGAGGGTTTTAATGGGTTTTTGGTCTTTCTCTATCACACTCCTTAGCCTGCATAAGGAGTTGCATCCTTATGAACTAATCATAAATATTTACAAAGCTTAGAATTCAAAATCAATGTCATCTTCTTCTTCTTCATCTTAATATTCCTAAAGCAAATCAATTCCAAATCACCTCAAATCAATTACAAATCACCTCAAATTTGTAGTGAGACCTTACTACCACATAGCAAAAACTTCTACCTATTTATAAGTTGAAAAGGCAAGGCAAAGCCATACTCTTCCACCAACCATAGATCGTGAGCATTGTAAGGTAGAGGGAGGGCTTGGAGCAAGGTAAAGCAAGGAAGCAAGGGATGGAAAGCAGGTAGCAAGTTGGGATTTGGACTTTGGTTCTTAAATCTTAGTTATTTGTTAGATGAAAGGGGGAGCTAACTCACCACTTGGTGCTTGTGTTTTGTTTTGTTAAAGCTGTTTAAAATGATTGGACATATGTTGAAAAAAATGTTTTTGATTATTGCTTTGAAAAGAAAGTGACATATGTGTGAACTTAAACGGACTTGAACGAATTTGAATATATTCGTATGACATTTAGCAAGGCCTTGGAACAAAGCGTATAGGTTTTAGTGAACATAGGTTAGAATATGAATCAGATTTAGAAGTGCACATATAGCGATAGTCGTTGTAGATGCAGTTGTGAATTGCCTTGTTTTTGGCAATTTATATGGAACTTTGTTGAGAGGTCATTAGGAGTTTCTTTCTATATTTGTAATGTCTTTATATATGTTTATTTCTATTAAAATCTTCGATAGTAAAAAAAAGTTAAGTAACATCTCGAAACAGGCTAAAACAATACTAGTGTAAAACTACCTCGTTTAACCTTGATTTTGGACTTATTAGTGTTTCAAAAGTGGTTTGAGATATTTATGAAACTTTAAGAATTAGTTGTGAACTTTTAAAGAAGAGATATTTTGTGGGAAAACATGTCGTTTTTCATGTTTTTAAGGAAAATTGTAAAGTTGTTATTTTCAAGTAATACTTTGGATAAATGTTTTAAAATGTAATATGAGTATTTTCAAGTATTTTAAAAGTATATACAAATTTTTTCAAGAAGGGGTTAGAATTGCTAAATGGCCAAATGGTTGATTGTTTAATTACTTGTTTGAAAAGTAATTAACTGTTCTTAATACTAAAAGCCGATGAAGTGAGGCTAATCTATTTGTGAGAGTTGAGTTGGGACAGAGCAATAGAGCTCTAACCTACCGGGCTTCCCTCTTGATTGAGGAATTGTAAGTTGGAAAATGTCAAAAATGTGTTAATCATGTTGATTTCTTATTCTTTATTGAAATCATTATTACCATACTTAACACTAAAAGCCGACAGTATTTATTTATCTATTTAGAGGATTCAAGAAAAAGGCTTCTAAGGAAAGGCTTGATGCTACAGGTGCTTAAGCTTACTTGGTTTCACTCTTGGGTGAGGAGTAGTTGAGTTGGACTGTCGAAAATGAGTAAAGCATTTGAATCGTGATTTGTATAAGAAATTGTTTTGATTAGATAATGGATTATCGAACTTGACCAAATATTGACTTAAGAAATTATCGAAAGACTTCATGATTTCATACCAATAAGAAACCCCAAGTAGGAGTATTGGTGCTAAACATCTCTATCTTTCGCTTACTTCTAAGAGCACTAAAATTGAGTTAACCATGAATTCATTGATTGGTTTTAAAGAGTCAGGTAAGTGGGAACAGTGTACTTATATGAAATGACTCAAAACTTGTAATCTCTTCGAAACCATATACACAATATATGTTTTGAAAGCGGCTGTGAAGTGGAATATTATGGAGTTAAACTGTCTACCCTAAGGTTATGTCCAATGGATGGGACAACGTTAGCATTCGTTGAAGGACTTATGTAGGGAACCTATGTGGAGGTTCGAGATCTGTTCAAGCATCCAAGATGCTTGAATCCATGTACTAATCTACGATCTGTTCAAGATGAAGGAATCCAGTTGGGGATTCATGTGTTTATCAAGTGATGAAGACTTGTGTAAAAGATGCCAAACATAGCATCGACATTTGAAAAAATGACTAAAGCCTAAGTAGGGTTCATAATCTCAGGTTTAGATTACCCATGAGGCTATATCAACTCCAGATCTAGAGTATGCTTATCGATATGTTGCGTGCGGGAGTTGTTGATCCTTAGTGCCACACATTTCATCATTGGCCAGTTATGTTAACCTTAGAGGATATCCCATCCGGAGATATACAATGCCCTAAAGGAAGTTTTTGTTTCTAATCATGGTGTTAGGATTCGGCTAGATCTGAGGAGAGCTCTACATAAATCCTTACATATATGTTAAAGTGCTTTAGCAGCATTGATTGTATATCTATTGTTGTTGTGGCATCACACAATAGCTATTGATATGATTTATGTGCTATTCTCTAGACATTATCTATCATATCACTATATGTTAAAACAAATTAATGGTTGGTTTCTTTAAGGAGAAAACCGTTACGGTAATTCGTAAAGTTTCAACGGTTACTTTTACATGTCACTTATATTTCTTGAGTTTCTCACGCTGGTTTACTAGACTGATTTGGATGTTTTTTTTCTAATAACGCTCAGGTCAGCCCCATGTATGTTTTCCAAATTTAGCTTCAGATGCTTTGGAGCATATGGAAAAGAGCTAGATGATTACCTTCCACGGTATTCTTACTTCCGCTGCATTTCTGTACTGAATATATCAATACTATGAGGATAGGCAGTTGTAACTATCCAAGCTGATAATAGTACTTAGTTTTTAGTAACTTTGACATTTTATATTCAGAGTAACTATAACAACCCTGTATTTGTGATAGTTTTAATTATTCATTTTAATTATTTAAATTGAAAATCCTGATTTAAAATTTTTATTATATTTCTTAAAATGGATTAATTTTTGTTATTTTAATTATAATTTTTGATTTTTGTGTGAATTATAATTCCAAACCTGAATAAATAGAATATTTCCAGAAAATGTGGATTTTGGTCAATTTGGTCAAACTTTGACTTTTAAACTCAAAATTTAAATATATGAATTCTTGAATTTTATATTTCATTATGAAAATAAATTAAATGTCAAGAATACTTCTTTTTGTTTTGTTGAAATCCGATTTATATTGTGAAAGTTATGCCTTTTACACTATTGTTTGAAATTTGCTGTATTTAACAAAATTGTTATTTTTTTTTATAAATAATATTTATGTTTGTCATGTTCTAATTTATATTTACATGTGTAACATGATGTTATGCATATATTTTAGTTTTAAAACATTTCAAAGTGTTATTGAAATTTTCCAATGTCAGTTGGATTCATTTTATAATTTCTAATTTCCAGCTTCAATTAATTTAAGGAATTCTTTATTTATTTTTCTATTTCCTTAAGATCTTATTTTATTCTCATTCCCGATTTATTTTTTTCCTCATTTATTTTATTTATTTTACATTTTATTTGTTTTAAAGTGAAATAGAAATTTTTCTAAAGCCAATGGTATATTTTATTTGTAATTTTCATGTCCTGTTTCCAATTTTTAAACAATTTCTTTAATTATTTTTCTATTTTCTCTAAATTTAATTATTTATTTCACTTTGAATATGTTTAAAAAAATTATTTTATTTCAAAATTTTTCTTTAGAATATTTTTAAAATGAAGTAGATATTTTCCAAAGCCAATGATGATTTAACTATAATTTTTGAACCCTGTTTTGAATTTTAAGCAATTTCTTTAGTTCTTTTTCCATTTTATTTAAAATTTATTATTTATTTTTATTTTATATTACTTTGTTTCGGTTTTTAAATTCAAATTATTGATTTTTTTGTTTTAGTTGAATTGAAGAAAAGAAAATATGAAGAGTTTTTAAAAGCTTTATTTACTTAAGTCTTTTCATCTCCAAAGTCTTTTCAATTGCCATAACCTCTCATTTATCACTTTTAGCCGTGAATTTTACTTTCCTAGCCGTGACTTCTATC
The DNA here is from genome assembly GCA_030765085.1 of Allium cepa. Taxonomy (NCBI): domain Eukaryota; kingdom Viridiplantae; phylum Streptophyta; class Magnoliopsida; order Asparagales; family Amaryllidaceae; genus Allium; species Allium cepa. The sequence continues at coordinate 42,997,454 of CM060940.1, read as the reverse complement.
CAGTTTTCATGCAAAAACTTTATCATTTCCATCTCCATTCACAGCTTGACAAAAATCCTTGGTAATGGCTCCTCTTTTTCCTCCTTTCTCTTCTCTTTTTCCATGTTATTTTGCCTGTTTCTATTGCCTTTTGCTCGAACTCCTCTCTATTGTCATGGCCACCACCTCCTACATCTCCTCCTTGTCACCACCACCACCTACTCCTTCAGCCTTGACCATGTCCGAGCCCACCATGATGCAAAAATCCACAAAAATACAACCTATGCCTTAAAACTATGCTAGTTTGAGCCATCTTGCTTCACCACTTAATTTTTCACCACAACCACCACCATCACTGTACTGACCCTTACTCACCACTACCACACCATTCCCTAGACACCACCTGGTTTGGCTGTGCCAAATAAAGCCATGGCCGAACCATATTTGCACAAAAAATCCACTTTGTTGCCTTATGTTTGCATTTTCATGTCACAACAGCCATTATTCCTTCATACCCTTGCTAGGCCGAGCCTATATGACCCACACTTGACTCATTTACACCCCATGGTCGTACCTTATCACTCTTTGGCCAAGCATAGTGATGGTGAAAGCAAGTGCAAGTGTTTGATTATTTGTTGTTCTTTAATTTCTAGTGTATAATATTATATTGTGGTGTTGAAATTCATGTCATATATCTTGTTTTTGTTTGATATGTAACAAGATAATATTTTGGCAGTTCCCTCACTTGAATCCGTTGTTGTGACTTCATGCTTTCTGGGTGTTTGTTGTGTGTCTGAATCTGTTATCTCCAGCTTGTAGAGGTGCGTATTTATCACCGGATATTTTGTACTTATATAAGTAGTAAATTGACACCCTGTGATCTGTAGAACTATATTATCATGTTATACCTGCCTATGCTATGATCATATGATGTTCATCCTGTTTATACACCTGTCATATCATTTGTTACTGTTATATACTGCTATTCTGTTTATTTATATTAGTTTATCACACTGCAAGTTCCCTGTAGAATAGAATTACTATAGGTTGAAATGATACATACCGGAACGGACTTTAGAATAAGGAAAAATCATTATGGGCTGAAATGATAGGCCTGAACGATTTTTATTTATTTTATTTACTTGGGATTGCGGGTTTGAAATAATAGAACCCATATTTTTCCTTTGCAAATTACGGATTGAAATGATATATTATCCGTACCATTGGACTTAGATTAGAAAATGTTATACAGACTGTGGTTAAAATATATTTTTCTAAGTTTCTTAAAATATTACAAAAATGTAAATATTATGAAATTTTGATTTAAATTTAATTTAAAAATGATTTTTATAAAATATTAGTGATTTTTTACAAGTTAAAAAAGTGAAACAAATAAATGGTAGAGTAGAATTTGAAATATAGGTGAATTTTGGAATTTATGATTTTGTTTATAAATGAAGTTTAAGTTAAGTAAGAAAATATGATAATTTGATTTAAATTTAAATTCAAAAATGATTTTATAAAGTGTTATTGATTTTTCTATAAATTAAAAATAGTTAAATAAGTAAATGTTTAAAATTGAAATTTGAAATATAACCTAACTTGGAAAATGTGAAATGTGTTTTAAAATAAAGTTAAGTTAAGAAAAATAAAAGGGAATATAAAATTTTATTTATGAAATGGTAAATTAAATTTAAAATGTAAAGTAAATGAAATGTTATAAAATTGTACAATTATTTTATAAGTGAATTATTAAATAAGTTTGATTTTTGTATGAAAATTTCACTTTATAAAATCATAAATTAAGGGGTATTTAAATGATTGTTTTTAAAGTGAGAAAATATGATTTTATAAGTTAAAAGGGATTTAAATTAAATTTTAATTGTTTATGAAATAGTAGTGAAAGTTTGGAATTTAATTTGACAGCATTTCTGAAATGCTATCGTTTTGTAAAGTTAAAGATATTACAGCATTTTGTAAATGCTGTAATTGATATAAATGAACTAAAAGACTAAATTGAACTAAGGGCTATTGCATCACTTTGTAAGTGCTGTAGTTGTAGAAAACTAAACTAAAACCTATTATAGCATTTTTGTAAATGCTATCTTTGTTAAAATGAATTGTTTTCAAATGTAAATCTACCGTGGCATTTTCTAAATGCTGCGAAAGTTGAAATTTCACTGTTTTAATAAATTGAAGTGAATTAATGAATTCTGAAAATGGTAAAATTTTGAGAATTTAATATTTGATTATCAAATATAATAACTTCATTTTTAAATGATTTAAATGGAATATTTAATTGGTTTAATTGGAATATTTAATTGGTTTAAAACTATTTTGATTTGTAATATAAACTATTTGAAATGCGACTTGGAATGGTATTTAAATTAAATAAAAATGAATGTGTTTTTGGAAAGATATGATATTTTGAAATGAATTTGAAGTGATATTGAATTTTGAAATGATATTTGATTTAGAAGTATAAATTACGATTTTGGAATTCTAACCACGGGATGTATTTAATTTATGGTTTAGCTGATCCTTAGAGGATGGGCGATCCCAAGCATCCTTTAAGTTAAAGTGCATTACTACTACAGTTCACTTGAGTTGGTTTATATTATATAACTATATATGTCCTGACTCGAGTGTTTTGTGTTTTACGCTCGGGTCAGTCTGAGTATTTACAGCTTAGCTTTGGATTTCTTTTTCTGGAGCTAGGAATCACTGGAGATTTTTGCTTATCTAGTTATCTCTCCGTTTCAGTTCAATTGTTCTATTTCAGCTCTGGTATTTATAAACTTCTATATATTTGGATTTCTATTGTATATGTTTTTCAGAGTGATATTATGTATTATGTTTTGAGAGTTTGTTATAGTAGCTTCATGAACTAGTATGGTATTTTAATTTCCGCTGCGAGTTATTCTGATATTTCTGTGTCTGTGATTATGTGACTGCATTTCATTTGCTCCAAATTTTATTACAATACGGTATTTTGAGCAATTCAAGTCCGACATGTGTGGATGCGAATGGCTGAAAATATCGGGTTGTTACAGTAACCCTTTGTACTATTCATTTGATATTATACATTACCGTTCCGTTGTGAGATTTTGATGTTGTATTCTTCCTTTTCTGTTCTATTCTTCATTTATTTTATTTTACCCTGACTTTCTATCTTTTCGGCACTTAGGTGCTCGGCACATGAATACTGTGGATATATTTAGTGTCGATACTCAAGGGTCGAAAAGTCGGGTCATTACATAAAGATTCCCTAATACCATAAAGTAAAATGATATCGCCTCGCCATTACTTATAGTGATTAATAATATCAATTTGACTGCAAACATCACTTAAAATACATATTGACATATATAATACCCTTTACAAAAAAAATTTCCCGGTTAATAGACATAATCCCTTATTTTTGAATTTAAAGCAAATATAAATTTCAAATGACACGTTCCAAAATATTTTACATTTTTTATTTTTATTACGCATGTGTGTGTGTGTGTGTATATATATTTCCATTAAAAATATTCAACTCTAACTCAAAATGTTTTAGTTTCCACAAATTATTTATATATTTCCTGAAACATTGTGTCTAAATGTCACGTCTAAGTATTTAAGAACCTCTATCAAATACATGTACACCTTCATCAACCAAATTTTTTAACACACTTAACGGACAAGTTAACACCATGTAATTTCAAAACTATATAAACATTACTTCCACCAATTAACAATACACTTGTTCCAATAAAACTTTACTAATTCACTTTCAAATCTTCATTTAATACCACACTTACAATACATATCTTCCAAAAGATTTTTGATTAAACATTCCCTTAATTTCTAGAATTATTTAATAATAATCAATATTTGCATAATTTATAAATATTCACTTTTATCTAACACCTAATGATTTTAAACATTTCCAAAATATTATGTCGGACTGCCTTTATGAGCATTTAGGAATCCCTATTGGTAACGCTGATTAAATGTATTGACTAGAATTTTAAAATCACTCAATGGACAAACTAACACCAAGATAAATAGCAACATATTTCTAATCATTTTATAAAATCAAATTCGTATTTATCAATCATACACTATTTGAATAAAATTTTTATATACAAATCTTTCATGAGTATATTTCCACTATAACCTAAAACAATATTATATTTAAAATAATGTTGTTTTTTAAGCATTTAATTCAACAAAACATTAAAGTTGTAAATCACACCAATATAAAATAGGAAGGAATAATATATATATATATACACACACACATATTAATATATAAAATTATCTAGGGATGTATTTGCTATTTTTCCTATTATATATATAATAGGAAAAATAACCAATATCCTCAGATGATTACCTCTGTAATCATCGTATACTCCTAATACCACTTAAATATAATAAAAAATCTACCACATATCTATAGGGACAGGGATTCTAAGTCTCATCCAAGGCCAAGACTTGTGTCTCTGATATACAGTGTATTGTTCCAAACCTGCTCTGATACCAACTGTAAACACTCCCACCTCTATGCTCGTATTATCCAAGAGTATTACTAGGTTTACTGTATGATAATACAGAGAATAAGGTGATATGGGGTACTTACGTGAATATTTCCTTCAGCTAACACTGGTACATATTAAAACATCGAATAAGTAACACACTTATACGTACACAAGATTGGCACAAAGCAACAAACACATGTGCCTCCATGATAGAACAATACATAATATATAGTAAATAATAGAGTTCAAATGGTCAATCATAGTGACAAGATATAATATATATACAAAATATACAATGTATGAAATAATCACAATTATCAATACATACATGAGTCAGTATGATACAAAATAATATACTATAATGCTGAATATCTAGCCTCCCATAAGCCTAGAAAATATTTGCTAGCCTTATTATCCTTGTACCTAAAATGTCTCGAACTTACCTGAGTATTATATAAATAGCACATAGTTCAGACTATATCTACATATCTAGGTAAATACGTATAAAGATATAGGATATAATATAATGGTGATGTCATACTAACAATAGTATAGCATAATAGCAATACTCTTAAAACACATCGTAAAGATGTCATCACCCATATTAAACACATCAAATCAAGATTCACATAAAACAACATCGTATGGGTGAATCATCCATATCTTGAAATCACTATCAAATTTAGAAATAAACAATAATGAGATATCCTCAAGTATAATTGAGCAAGAACACTATAATGCCCAAATATCACTCAATCCCATAATATATATATTATCATAAGAGGAAAATGAACCATTCAACAAATAGGGCTAATAAACAATAATGTCCTAATATAATATCATAAAATCATATAATCAATAGATAATGTGAGATAGCCTATCAAATCATACAAATGATACCCAATATCATACAAATCACAAAGATAATCAATCACAATCGAAAAATAAGTCTATCCCTAGAATGTCAAACCAAAAAGTGTGGATATATGGGGACTAACCACACATTAGACATAACCAACCTCTAGTCTAGTCAACTCATCATAGGGACATATAGCCTATCTACTACACACATATATACCATGAATCCAAGACTGACGACCGCCTACTGTAAGCCTACTCCAAGACCATAGATCTACCTGCCAACCATAGAGTAACCATCTATTCCTATAGTCTTTGGGGTATATGTCTATCTACTACACTCATATACCTAAAACCAGATAAGGAGACTGACTACTGCCTACCGCAAGCCTGTTCCCAGAACACAAGTCTACTTGCCTACTATAAAGTACCATCTATTCCTACAACTTTAGTGATGTAACGAAAAATATTTTTGACCCTAAAAAATCGACACTAATACGTCCACTGTATTACATGCCAAACATTCAAGTGCAGGAAATACCATCTGTTAGGGTGAAAGAAGAAGGTAGAAGATATAGAAAACTAAAACAACATAGAATCTCACAACGCTGCAAATAATATATAATACAATCATGATCTTTACAAGAAGGAAACAACTTTATTCATATATATAACATTAGAGTACACTAAACTTATCCAAAAAAATTGGACAGTTATAGAAACCCTGTCCTTACATTGGCACATATATAGACTCTAATAACACAACAGATGAAAATTATATGTAAATACATCTTGACCATCTGGCTCCTCTCCAACTTCAAAGTATCAAGCTAAACCTGGGATAACATGCTCGGTCAGATCCTGAGCATTACACGGAATAACGCCCACGTCTGTTTTGTAAACCAACATGAGTAAAATTCAATAACATGTAACAACCAAACCGATTTTTACATTTGAAAGCCTTTCAAAACAAAGGGGTATCTCGTAAGGCCACACCGCACATAAACACGGACGAGTTTTTACTTTACGATAACTAAAACAATTTATATCAAAATCCAGTGATATTATCATAGTGTCTAGGATTAGAGTAAATAGATAAAATAGCCGACTCGCGTCTCACATTCCAACATACTAGGCTCTACAATCGAAAACGTAATACGTGTATTGGAGATTGGATTCCAAATAATGACTGGGCTATTGGGGCACCGCCTGCCACAGTACACCTCTAGAAAAAAGTACCGAGGTCATACCGAATGACCCTTGCTAGCACAGGACTGGCCTACCTCTTGTTCGATAGTACTGAATATATAATCACCCTGGTTTCTTTGCAACTTTTAACTGAGCACTCCCACGTACATGAGTTCATTGATGAATGTATATATATCTAAAAGGATGATGATATACCTTAATGGGTGCGAACCACATAGCCCTACTATATATCCTCTGTTTTAGTCATTCCCTATTGATGAGGCTTGAGGCTACATTTTACCTTTCTAAGTCAAATTGGGTCAAATATATAGTTGGTTATTTAACTATCAAACAAACAAACAACAACCAATTCCATTTGAGATTTATTTATCCATAGCAACCACTAAGCCTTGAAACATATCTTTTTTTAATGAATCTCTTTCATAAATATTCTTGTCCTTGTCTTTCTGACATAAGTATATTCACAAAACATTTGTAAGATTTTCCATTATCAAAACTCTAAAAAGGATTTAACTACATTATTTAAATTGGAGAAAGAGATAACTCTAAGCACTATTCCTTCAGTGTGAAGTATGGAACAGATGTTCTATACTACCATTTTTAAAAGGTTAGCATCAAGAAGTTTTCAATAAACCTTTTATAAATCTCTTTATCCATGAAACCTCTTTGCTTTATCCCAAACACATTTACAAAACATTTATCGACGTCCATACTCATTTATGAAACTCTTTATATTTATTTAAACTTGGTTATGTAACTTCTTTTTAAACTTTCAAATCTTTCATTAAACTTCCTTATATAGAAATTCAAACCCATTTATAAAATCCTTTTTGTAAACATTCAAAACCATTTCTCAAACTTCATTTATGAATACCCCAAAATTATTTATAAAACTTCTTTATATAATATTCAAAACAATTGTTAAATCATTCTTCAAATATCTTGTTCAAAATAGAATAACTTTGTAAACCATTTCAAAAGAAATGGAATATTTACCTTACAAAACCAAATAGAGGCTCATTGACTACAATGGATTATTAAATTTGGGTTTAACTTATCCAAGTTATATCATGGATATTGCCAAACATCAGATATGTAATAAATTCACACATATAACACAATCAACCATAGGTAGATGCCCAAGTTATAATTATAGGTAAATCCATTATTGGGTGTATTTTTTTTACATATAGAAGTATGTTCCATATGCTTAAGTTATCATGACCCGCTTATTGAAATTAACTTCTTGTGTTTATCACGTTACCGATATTTAGCATTTGTGCTAAACACAAGTCTTTTACTTCCCATAAATTGTGTCTACATTTTATAATCACTACTTTAATTCATTTTGCTACTTAATGGTCTTGACGAGAGTTTTGATTTAAAAATCAATTAATCTTAAAAAGAAAATTGATTTAAAATATATCATTTAACATTCCCTATCTTGAGGCCCGGAGCTAAGCTCTACAAATGCTACAGTAATCTATAGTATTAACTTCTGGTGATAAAATACAATAATGTTAATGGTATCCATAATATCAGAAGCACTTGAATTTGATACAAAATCACAAATTCCAAAAAAAATATTTTTTCACGTTACATTGAAAAACCGTGTTTCATATTCCATTATATAATCCCAAATGACAATCCCAGGTTTCGACCAAATACAGTACATCGGAAATAAAACTAATTATTCCTAAATAGCTGACTACTGCATCCTACTTACCTTTGGAAGCTTTATTCATCAACATACTAAAACCTGTAAAATCTTAACCCTTAATCTGCTCAAATTAATTTTGAGCACCCGAGAGTTAAAGAGGAAAAACATAAATTTCGAGTCAGACATAAAGCCTGGTGTGAGTAGTACTATTACATCTCAGTTTTTTCCAACATTAAGTGAGACCACATCGCTTAGCGGAACGAGTTTCCCCTTACTAATATCTCCTTTCAAACAATTCTTTTGCAAATCATAATCTTGTAATCAAACTGATTGAAACAATAATAGCAATATCATATAGGCACATAAATCAAGTACTAAATGGACTACATGTCCGAACAATAGAGTTTTGTTTGGCTAATTACTAACTACCAGCTGACTTGGGCCTACCTGACGAAATAAATAATCTAACTTCTATTGGACACACTACTGGATGGTCTATCCTTAACTTACTTCTCCCAGGTCAACTAATCCTAATGGTTTTTCAGGCTCACCAATAACCTATCTACTCCCTGTATATTCCGTTCTGCAGGTAACATCATTTTAGTTTTACCTTGACAAAGCCCTACACACTGGAATTTTGGACTAAAATTAGCTAGGAGCTAATAACTAAAGTATACGGCGCGACCCCATATCAGTCCCATCTTGTATTCTAATATTTGAGTCATTTACTTATGGTTAACTACTCCATCTATTTTTCCTTGACCATGTGTATTTGTTTCGACTTGGTCGGAGGCGAGTGTATGTGGTTGAAAGGTGGCCGCCGAAAGTGGCGAAACAGAAATACTTCAAAAAACTGATTTTTGACCTTTTAAAGAAATATCTTTCCAACTACCTTGTCTTATTTTTCAACATATAATTTATTGCAAATTATTTTACAACATCTTTTTCTAAGAGTGCTGCGGAATTCTATAATTAACAATCGTAAACATTAACAAATTGCCCCTTCTTCTTTGTAAACATATAAAATATTTAAGTCCTACAGCTTAAATAATTTTATATATTTAATAAAATACTTAGAAAAATTCTCCAAAAATTCCCCTAAAACAATTTTAATACGTTTTCTAACATATTTAAATTTTAGACCCAATGCTAACATATAATAGCAGAAAATAGTTTAAACCCAATGTAACTGTTTTCTTTACTAGGAAACTCATAGTAAATCCACAAAATCATAGAAAATTATAAAATTTAAACTATCTCTAGAATAATATTCCTGACCTTATATCAAAAATGCAAGTCATTTGGATGTCATTTAATAGGTTTTTCAAATCGAAACTTATCATATGATCAATATGAAACGACAAAAATCATCACCAAGCATATATATGTGTGTATATATATATATAACAATCAAAACATGGCATTTTATTTAGCAAATTATATCCAGATATGATCTAGAGACCGAAAACAATAAAAGATGAGATGTAATCTATTATTCACCATTTTCTGTTGTTAAGGAGTTTGAGATTTGCTCTTGATTTGATTTGATTAAGCTTCCCTCTTGAATCTTGTCTATCTTCCCCTTGTTTTCTCCTAGTGATGGCTGGCCAAGGTTAGGTTTACTTTTGTTTGTGAATAAAATGAAAATGTAGTACCGGTTTAGGGTATATAAACATAAGTTATTCCTATTTTACCCAAATCTTACTACCTCTTATTTATTTCATTTTATTTCTCTTTGGCTTTGGGTTAATTAGGTACGTCTACCTTCCATTGTTCAAATCTCGATCCCTTAACCATTTACATTATTTCATTTATCTAATTAAATGTCTTAAATAATATTAATCAAAATTAGGGTCGTTAAGACTCCCTTCCTTAATGAATTTCGTCCAAAATTAGGATAAGGTACTCATAACAATCAATCATAAAGGTAAAACATACCATGAAACAAGTCAGGATAAGCATCTCTAACCCTGCTCTCAGTTTCCCAAGTATAGTCTCCCTCATCTTCATTCCAATGGACTTTGACTAATCTGATTATCTTGCTTCTTAGTCTCTTCTCATCTCTTGCGACTATACGGATTGGTTTTCTAACTATAGTCAAATTCGTTTCCACTGCTAAGTCATCTAACTCGGTCGGTGCTATATTAGTATCTGGATCTCGAACACCCTTCCTTAGATGGGAAATAGGAAAAACATTATGGAATCCAACCAAACTACTTAGTGACTCCACTATATATACAAGTTACCCAATCTTTTCTAAAATAGGAAATGGTCCAACGAATCTTGACACCAATTTTCTAGATTTTCCAAACCGAATTACCCATTTCATCGGTGATATCTTGACGAAAAAATTGTCTTCGACTGAGAACTCTATGTCTTTCCATTTTCTATCAGCATAGCTCTTCTTCCTAGACCGAGCTTCCTTCATTCTGGCTCAAATGAGTTCAATCTTTTTTGTAGCTTCTTTAACCAAATTCGGACCAAGAACTAATCTATCCTTGTTCTCTAACCAACAAACGGTAGATTTGCATGGCTTTCCACACAAAGCTTCTAACGGTGCCATCACTATACTAGTCAGATAACTATTGTTATATGAAAACTCGATTAAGTGTAGATGGTCCTCCCATGATCCCCTAAAGTCTAGTACACAAGCTCTTAAAAAATCTTCTAAGAATTTGTTAACCTTTTTCGTTTTCCCATATGTGTATGGATGGTAAGTGGTACTCATCTGGAGCTTGGTACCCAAAGTTTATTGTAGACTCTTCCAGAACTCGCTAGTGAATAAGGAATCTCCATCACTTACTATATTACTAAGAATTCCATGCAGTCTAACTATATTCTTCATAAATAACTTAGATAAAACAGGTGTCGTCCTGGTTGACTTAACTGGAAAGGAATGGACACTCTTGGTTAGTCTGTCCACTATAACCCATATGCTTTCATTTCCTCTTTTTGACCGTAGCAACCTGTCTATGAAATCCAACGAGAGAGAATCCAATTTCCATATTGGAATATCAAAAGGTTGAAGTAATCCACTTAGTTTTTGATGTTCAACTTTTACCTGTTGATAGTTCAAACATTGTTTCACCCATAAGCCTGCATCTCTCTTCATGCCTTACTAGAAGAAACTCCTTTTCATAACCTAATATATATTAGTTCCTTCCGGATGAGTAGTGAACTTTAGACGATGGCATTCTCTAAGAACTTCTTTACTAATGTTTCAAACATTTGCATACAGTCTTCCCTTCTTCCTTAACCATCATTCTGGTCGAGACTGAAATCTTTCAAGTCATTGCTCTCCATTTCATCCCTTAACATTCTGATCCGTTCTGTTGGTAATGGATCCTCTCCTTACTTAGAAGCAATCTTTTCGATCATCACCGGTCGAACCTCTGAGCAGGACAATGCAACAGTCTCCTTACTAGACCTAGTCTCAGATCTCAACTGTATTTTGCATGCAGTCGATGGTTTCAAATCTTTTCACTCAGCCACCATTACCAGAATGTTTCTTACTAAGTGCATCTGCAACTTTGTTGCCTTTTCCAGGTGTGTACTCAATAACAAAATCATAAGCGGCTAAAAATTCTAGCTACCTCTGCTGTCTCATATTCAACTCCTTTTGGGAGAATAAATACCTCAGTGACTTATGATCCATATATAACTCGAATCTTTCTCCCAAACGGAAATGTCTCCATATCTTCAATGCAAAATTACCGCAGCTAATTCCAAATCATGAGTTGGATATCTAACTCCATGCGGTCTGAGCTGTCGAGAAGCATAAGCAATCACTTTACCTCTTTGGATTAACATATATAGCTTCTAATCATGTTTCACATGCACCTGCATACATTACTAAGTCCTAATTCCCCTCCGGAAGAACTAACAAATGTGCATTAGTCAACAAGTGTTTCAATCTCTGGAATGCTTCCTCACACTTATCGGTCCAAATGAACTTCACATCCTTCCGCATCAGCTTAGTCATCGGTGCCGCTATCCGTGAAAAATCCTTAATGAATCTCTGATAATGACCAGCTAATCCAAGAAAACTCCTTATCTTAGTCACTGTCTCGGGTATCTTCCAATTATTCACTGCCTCGATCTAAGTCGGATCTATAGACAACCCTTTCTCTGAGACTACATGACCAAGAAACTTCACTTTCTTCTTGCAAAAATGACACTTTGAAATCCTCGACTTCAATTGATGCTGCCTCAACGTCTCAAGCACCACTCTAAGATGAACTTCGTGCCCTCTTTCATCCTTAGAGTATATCAAAATATCGTCTATGAATACCAATACGAACCTATCCAATGCTTCTGAAAATTCATTTCATTAAATCTACATAGAACGCTGGTGCATTATTTAGTCCAAACGATATTATTAATCATTCGTATGATCCATATCTAGTTCTAAACGCCATCAAAGGAATGCTATCCTCAGCTACTCTAAGTTGATGGAACCCTATTGCTAAATCCAACTGGGAAAATACTTTAGCTCCACTAAACTAGTTGAACAAATCGTCAATTCTAGATGATGGATATCGATTCTTTATCATCTTCTCATTCAACTTATAATAATTAATACATAACCTTAACGACCCGTCTGATTTCTTTGCAAACACCGTGGCTACTCCCCAAGGCGAACTGCTTGGTCTGATAAAATTCTTTCCTTTCAAATCTACCAGCTATACCATTATCTCCCTCATCTAGGTAGGTTTCGTTCCGCTTGCCGGTTTACTCACCATTTCTGCTCCTGCAATTAAATCTTTCTGAAACTCAATAACTCGTTTCGATGGCAGTCCTACTTTGGGTTCAAAGACATCTGCGAATTCTCTCACAACGAAAAGTCAATTCAACTCGTCTTTTGCCTCCATAACACCCAACAAAGCATTAACCTCAACACTAGGGTGTTCTACGGAGTATGTAAACCGATCACTATCATAAGGGTGTCTAAGTGATATCTTTCTATCATGGCAAAACATCCTAACATCGTATTTACTTAACCAATCCATACCCAAAATAATTTCAAACCCTACGAAATCAAACACGTGCAAACTGCAAACAAATGTATAACCTAAAAATTCAAACTCTAACCGATCATGTCTCATTTCTAGAGTTGCATACCCTCCTATCATATATGCAACTCTTAAGGAAGTAACTATGTATGAGGGTTCTAGCTTAAGCTTATCTACCAAACAATGAGATATAATAGAATGTAATGCACCAGTATCAAATAGAACTCTAACCGATAAACCATGAATCAAAAGCATACCTCCCAACTTATCTTTTCCCTTCTTCCCAACTATTGGTCTCGAGGTAGCTGGTTTTAATGTAAACATCTTGCCTTTTCCATCTTTGTTTGTCTCCTTGCACTGGTTCTTATAATGTCCAATTTGATCACTATTAAAACATCAAATAGTCTTCTTTTCGATCACCTTCTTTCCAACCGCCAAGCGACATTCAAAAATATCTTATTCCCTTTATGAGGGAGAAATAAAATTGAGGAACCCGCGAATATTGGCAAAACTACAAGTATTGTTAACCAAGGGAAATAACTCGTGATAAAGACAAGATGCGTTTTGACCAAAAAGCACGTTCTCAAGAAAATATATTCTTTTGAGCACAGGCTTTTATCGATGAAAAGGAATCAAATGATTCAAGTGGAATTTATTATAACGTATCAATAAGATAGAGCCATGCTGCGAGTTGTTTCATGCCATAAATAAACACAGACACTCAAAAAATCTGTTGGACAGGCAGATTCACATCTTTTACAACCTACACAGTCTTCCGTTCTTGGCGCGGAAGCAATTTGTTTAGCTTTACATCCGTCCAAAGGTATCATTTCCAATACAACTGTGGGGAAGGCTCGTACAAATTGAGTGCACTGACGAAGTTCCCTTTCTTGTCATACTTATAACAGACAACTTCTACCTTTCCCTTCTTGGCAGCTCTACTCTTCTGAGCTCCCTTCTTATGGAAAAATTTCCTCTTGTGGTTCTGCCCACCTTGAGCTCCCTTTGCCTTATTCCCTTCAAGAAGTGCAAGATTCTCTTCCTACCTCAAAGCCATCTCAACCACTACATCGCACAGATATCAAATATGAGACAATGTGGCCTTACCAAACTCAGGCTTCAACCAGCGAATGAAACTCTCATTCCTCTTGATAACAGTATCAACCATAGCGTATCCGTATGTTGATAGCTCCTTAAATATGGTTGCATACTCAAGCACTATCATGTCTCCCTACTCCAACTTAGCAAACTTCTAGACTAGAGTAGACTTAGCAATCTCTGACCTAAATCTTTCTTCGAACCTCCTTCCGAACTCAGCCTAAGTCATAGTCTCCTTATTAACTCCTACAGTAACACTGTTCCACCAGTACAATGCTGTTCCTTGCAACTGCCTAGAGGCAAGTCTCCTTTTCTACTCATCATATAGCCCCAAATCAGCAAAAATCCTTTCGCAATGAAGTAACCAATTCTCTACTTCACTTGCATCTTTAGTTTCGATGTACGACTTTCTTCCCAAACTAGCACAACCTCTACTCAATACAGCATAGATATTGATCACTGGAGCTCCCTAATTTCCTCCTTCAGCATTTCCTCCAACTAACCCCGTAGTAACTCTTGCCTGCATAATGTTAACAAAGAACTGGTATGTTGCTCCCATACCGACTTGCGGCATTCTAGCGCCCACATTAGTAGTTTATGCCTGACCGTAATTCCTTCTAGTATTTGGTCTGGCATTCCCATTAGTTGTGGTGCTTCCCCTACCAATACTAACTTTTCCACTTCTAGCATCCATATCTTACATCTGTAAAATCTACATTTGAGTCATTGTAAGATATAAAAGAATAGCCTAATAGAGATGGGAGAATAGAGACAAAGCATATACTTATATATATCAAATACAAGTATGTTACCATAGCGTTATCCCATACCCCAAACTTTTCTCTAATTTCGTAGGATTATGTTTATAAAATTATTTTAAATTTAATTTCTTAAGTTCTTTATAAAACTATTCTCTGACACCAAGTTGTAACATCCCTTATCTTGAGGCCCAAAGCTAAGCATTATAGTTGCTACAGTCATTTATAGTATTAACTACCGGTGAAAAAATATGGTAATGTTAATGGTATCGATAATATAAGAAGCACTTGAATATGAAACAAAATCATAGATTCCAAAAGAATAACTTTTCATGTTACATTGAAAAACCATGTTTCATATTTCATTACAAAATCCGAAATGACATCCTAGGTTTTGACCAAATATAATTATTACAAATTACACCAAGAGAGACATATGAAGATACATCCTTTTACTCAATATACATAATTGTCTTAATAAATCATAGTGGAAATAAAACTAATTATTCATTAGTAGCTAACTATTGTCTCCTGCTCGTCTCTGAAAGCTTTATTCGTCCACCTACTAAAACCTATAAAACCTTAACCCTCACTCAACTCAAATTAATTTTGAGCATCTGAGAGTTTAAGGGGAAAAAACATAAACTTCAAGTTAGACATAAAACTTGGTGCGAATAATACAATTACATCTCAGTTTTTTCAGATATTTGCCACTTAGCGGAACAGGTTTTCCCTCACTAACATCCCTTTTAAAACAATCCTTTTGCAATTCAGAATCCTGTAATCAAACTGATTGAAACAATAATAGCAGTATCATATATGCACATAAATCTGGTAATAAATGGATCTGTCTGAACAATAGATATTTGTTTGGCTAACTACTAACCACCGGCTAACTACTAACCACCGGCTGACTCAGAAAAAATAAATAATATGACTTCTGTTGGACTGGATGGTTTAATCTTAACTTACTTCTCCCAGGTTAACTGATCCTAATGGTTTTGCGGGCTCACCAATAACATACCTTATCCCTATATATTCCTTTCTGTGTGTAACATCAATTTAGTCTTACTTGTGATAAAATCCTACACATTGAAATTTTGGACTAATATTACTAGGGGCTAATAGCTAAAGTATAGGATGCGACCCTACACTAGCCCCATCTAGTATTCTAATATCCGAGTCATTTTCTTTGTGTTAACTACCCCATCTATTTTTCCTTCAAAACATTCCTTTCAAATTGATTTAATCCCTTTAATACTTAAATAAGAAAAACATATTTTATACCTTTTACTTTACTCAAAAACTTTTTACATGATATATGCTTTACATGCAATAACATTGATGGAAACCTAATTCAATAGGGTTATCTATCCCTTTATAACATGTCAAAGCCCTTCTTTAATTTGGAGAACTTTAGGTTTTAAATCTAAGATATCCTCTTCGAAACCCTTATTTAAAAACTTTAAACATTCCTTTTCGAATCCATTAAAAGTACCCCGTTTAAAAATTAGTTAACTACATCATCTTGAAATCTAGGCCAAAAGGCCAAAACATATCTTTCGAAACCTTTACAATTGACCTTTCAAAACCATTGAAAGTGTCCGTTTGAAAGCTTTATAAAACCTTAGACATCCTCTTTTCAAAATACCTTTCACTTGCCATTCGAAAGCATTGGAAACCTCCCACTTAGATACTCAAAGTCTACCATTCGAAAACATTAGGGAACCTCCCCTTAGAAACCTTCATTATATACCTTTCCAAAGCATCAAAGTCCTTTGCATATAGCAAACCTTTTGAAAGCATTGGATTTAAGTAAAAGTTTGTGGAACATAGCTTCGAAACCATTTAAAACCATTCCTTTCGAAACCTTTGGGTTTAACTTTCGATATATCTAAAGGTCTTAAAAGAACTATGTCAAAAGCATCACTTTCCAAAGCATTATTCCTAAGTAAAATAAAGTAAGTGGTTTCAAAACTAACCTTTTCGGATGAATAGAGAAGTGGCTTCAATGTTCAGAGACGAAAGCACACTTTCGAAAGCATTGCTTTGAAAGGTTAAAGGCCGTAGCATGGGTTTCGACCCCTTCGAAAGCTTCATTCAAAACAAAAGGTGGAAACCTCTTTCGAAAGCTATTTAATTCAACCCTTTCGAAAGCAAATTAAAATGGCTTCGACCCCTTCGAAAGCATCCCTTTTGACACTATACCTTCGGCTTATCTTCAACCACTACATACCAAGGCATTGTTACCATTTGTATTGGATTTAACTTGGTCGGAGGCAGGTGTATGGGGTCGAAAGGTGGCTGCCGAAAAATAGAAATACTTTACAAAACTGATTTTTGACCTTTTAAAGAAATATCTTTCCAACTAACTTGTCTTATTTGTCAACATATAATTGGTTTCCAATTCTTTTACAAAATCTTTTGGTAAGAGTGCTACCGAATTCTATAATTAACAATTGTAAAACGTTTAACAAATTGCCCCCTCTCCTTTTTAAACATATAAAACGTTTAAGTCCCACACCTTAAATAATTTTATATCTTTAATAAAATACCTAGGAAAATTATTTGAAAATTCCGATAAATCAATTTTAACATATTTTCTTACATATTAAAATTTCAAACCCAAAGCAAACATGTAATAGCCGAAAATAATTTAAACCCAATGTAACTATTTTCTTTACTAGGAAATTCATAGTAAATCCACAAAATCTTAGAAAATTATGAAACTTGAAACCCATCTCTAAAATAATATTCTTGACCTTATATAAAAAATGTACGCTATTTGGATGTCATTTAATAGGTATTTCAAATCAAAACTAATCTTTGATCAATATGAAAGGATAAAAATCATCATCAAACATACATACATACATACATACATACATACATACATACATATCCATTTAACAATCAACATATGGCATTTTACATAGCAAAATATATTTGGATCTGACATAGATACTGAAAACAATAAAAGTTGAGATGTAATTTATTAATCACCTTAGTTTATTATTATTAAGGAGTTTGAGATTTGATCTTGAGTTGATTTGATTAAGCTTCCCTCTTGAATCTTGTTTATCTTCCCCTTGTTTTCTCCTAATGGTGGCTAGCCAAGCTTAAGTTTAATTTTGTTTGTGAATAAAATGAAAATGTAATGAGGGTTTAGGATATATGAACATAAGCTATTCCTATTTTTCCCTTATCTTATTACCTCTTACTAATTTCATTTTAATCCTCTTTGGCTTGAAGTAAATTAGACATGGCTACCTTAAATTGTTCAAATCTCATCCCTTATCCATTTACATTATTTCATTTAAATTATCTAATTAAATATCCAAAATAATGTCAATCAAAATTAGGCTCATTACAGACTCCCCTCCTTAAAGAATTTCGTCCTTGAAATTACAATAAGGTACTCATCACAATCAATTATAAAGGTAAAACATACCATTAAACAAGTCAGGATATTACCTCTAACCCTACTCTCAGTTTTCCAAGTACAGTCCCTTTCGTTGTCACTTTACTGGACTTTGACTAATCTGACTGTCTTGCTTCTTAGTCTCTTCTCATCTCTTGTGGCTATGCAGACTGGTTTTTTAACTATAGTCAAATTCGGTTCCACTACTAAGTTATCTAACCCAGTCGGTGCTATGGTAGTCTCTAGATCTTGAAAACACTTCCTTAGATGAAAAATATGAAAAACATTATGGATTCCTGCCAAACTACTTGGTAACTCCACTCAATATGTGAGTTTCCACGTCCTTTCTAAAATAGGAAATGGTCCAACAAATCCCGGCAACCAATTTCCTGATTTTTCAAAACGGATTACCCCTTCATTAGTGATATCTTGACGAAAACATGGTCTCCAACTAAGAACTCTAAGTCTTTTCGTCTTCTATTAGCATAGCTCTTCTGATTAGACCGAACTTCCTTCATTCTGGCTCGAATGAGTTCAATCTTTTCTGCAGCTTCTCTAACCAAATCCGGACCGAGAACTAACCCATCCTTGATCTCTAATCCACACACATGAGATTTGCATTGGCCTTCCATACAAAACTTCAAACGGTACCATCCCTATACTAGGCTGATAACTATTGTTAAATAAAAATTTAACTAAGTGTAGATGGTCCTTCCATGATCCCCCAAAGTCTAGTACACAGGCTCTTAACAAATCTTCAAAGAATTTGTTAACCCTTTCCATTTGCCCGTCTGTCTACGGATGGTAAGTGGTATACATCTTGAGCTTGGTACCCAAAGTTTCTTGTAGACTCTTCCAGAACTCGCTAGTGAATAAAAAATCTCTATCACTTACTATACTACTAGGAATTCCAATGCAGTCTAACTATATTCTTCATAAAAAACTTAGCTAAAACATGTGTCATCTTGGTTGACTTAACTGGAATGAAATAGGCACTCTTGGTCAGTCTGTCCACTATAACCCATATGCTTTCATTTCCTTATTTTGACCTTGGCAACCCGTCTATAAAATCCATCGAGATAGAATCCCATTTCCATACTAGAATATCTAAAGGCTGAAGTAACCAACTTGGTTTTTGATGTTCAGCTCTTACCAGTTGACAATTCAAACAATGTTTCACCCATAAGCCTACATCTCTCTTCAAGCCTTCCCAGAAGAGACTCCTTTTCATATCCAGATACATTTTAGTTCCGGATGGATGAATAATGAACAATGAATGATGACATTCTCTAAGAACTTCTTTCCTAATGTTTCCTAAATTTGGAACACATAGTCTTCCCTTCTTCCTTAACCACCTATTATGGCCAAGACTAAAATCTTTCAAGTCATCGCTCTCCATTCCTTCCCTTAACTTTCTGATCCATTC
Source organism: Allium cepa (assembly GCA_030765085.1). Classification (NCBI taxonomy): domain Eukaryota; kingdom Viridiplantae; phylum Streptophyta; class Magnoliopsida; order Asparagales; family Amaryllidaceae; genus Allium; species Allium cepa. The sequence goes on along the minus strand of CM060940.1, from coordinate 42,977,510 downwards.
ACTTGGTAATGGATCCTCTCCTTGCTTAGAAGCAATCTTTTCGATCATCACCGGTTGAACCTTCAAGTAGAACAATACAAGAGTTTCCTTACTAGACCTAGTCTCAGATCTCAATTGTATTTTACATGTAGTCAATGCTTCCAAATCTTTCCACTCAACCATCTTTGCTAGTACTACATTCTGATGTTTCATGCTAAGTGCATCTGCAACTTTATTCCCTTTTCTTGGTGTGTACTCAATACCAGTATCATAAGCAGCTAAAAATTCTAACCACCTCAGTTGTCTCATATTCAATTCTTTTTGAGAGAATAAATACCTCAGTGACTTATGATCCATATACAACTTGAATCATTATCCCAAAAGGCAATGTCTCCACACCTTCAATGCAAAAATTACTGGATATAATTCCAAATCATGATGGATATCTAACTTCATGCGGCCTGAGTTGTCGAGAAGCATAAGCAATCACTTTACCTCTTTGAATTAAGATATACAGCTCCTAATCCTGTTCCACATACATCCGTATACACGACTATGTTCTGATTCCCCTATGGAACAACTAACATAGGCGCATTATTCCATTAGTGTTTCAAACTCTAGAATGCTTCCTCACACTTTTCGGTCCAAATGAACTTCACATCCTTCTGCATTAGCTTAGTCATCGCTGCAGCTATCCACGAAAAATCCTTAATGAATCTTCGACAATAACCAGCTAATCTAAGAAGACTCTTATCTCTGTCACTGTCTCAGATCTCTTCCAATTATTCACTACCTCGATCTTAGCCGGATCTACAGACAACCCTTTCTTTGAGACTACATAACCAAGAAACTTCACTTCCTTCGTCTAGAAATGAAACTTCAAAAACTTCGCCTTCATTTGATGTTGCCTCAACGTCTCAAGCTCCACTCTAAGATAAACTTCGTGCTTTCTTTCATCTTTAGAGTATATAAAATATTATCTATGAGTGCCATACGAACCTATCCAAGCGCTCTTGGAAAATTCGGTTCATCAAATCTACAAAGAATGCTGGCTCATTAGTTAGTCTGAACGACATTACTAACCATTCATACGATCCATATCTGGTTATAAATGCATCAAAGGAATGTTATCCTAAGCCATTCTAAGTTGATGGAACCATGTTGCTAAATCCAACTGGGAAAATACGTTGAATCCACTCAATCCTCAAATCTAGGAAATAGATATCAATTCTTTATCGTCTTCTTGTTCAACTTACGATAATCGATATATAACCTTAATGATCTGTTTGGTTTCTTTGTAAACACTGCGGCTGCTTCCCAAGGCAAATTGCTTGGTCTAATAAAATTCTTGCCTTCGAAGTGAAACAACTGTACCTTTAGCTCCCTCATATCGGTAGATGTCATTCTGTTTAGCGGTCTACTCACTGGTTCTGCTGCTGGAACTAAATCTATCTAAAATTCAATAGCTCATTACTACAGCAGTCCTATTATGAGTTCAAAGACGTCTTCGTATTCTCTTTCAACAAAAACTCAATTCAACTCGTCTTTTACCTCCACAACACCTAACAAAGCATTAACCCCAACATTAGTGCTTTCTATAGAGTATATAATTGGATCACTATCATTAGGGTGTATAAATGATAACTTTCTATCATGGAAAAATGGTTTAGCATCATATTTACTTAACCAACCCATACCCAAAATAATTCTTGACCATACAAAATCAAACATATGCAAAATGCAAACAAATGTATGACCTAACAATTCAAACTTTAACTAGTCACATCTCATTCCTAGAGTTGCATAACCTCCTAACAGATTCACAACCCATAAGGAAGTAACTAAGTATGGGGGTTCTAGATTAAGATTATCTTCCAAACAATGAGATATAAAAGAATGCGATGCACCACTATCAAGTAGAACTCTAACTGATACCCACTGAATCAAAAGCGTATCTCCCAACATAGCTTTTCTCTTCTCCTCTACTATTTGTCTCGAGGCAGCTGATTCCAATGAAAACATCTTGCCTTTTCCATCCTTGGGTGGATCCTTGTAGTGGTTCTTATAATGTCCAATTGGATCACAGTTGAAACATCTAATATTCTTCTTTCTGATCACCTTATTTCCAACTCCCAAGCAACACTGGTGAAGTGCCCTTTCTTGTCACACTTATAACAGATAGCTTCCACCTTTCCTTTTTTGGAAGCTCAACTCTTCCGAGCTTCCTTCTTATGGAAAAACTTCCTATTCTGTTTATTCCCTCCTTGAGCTCCCCCTCCATGTTTCCTTCAAGAAAAACAAGAATCTCTTCCTACCTTAAAGCCATTTTAACCATTACAGCACATGGATCTCTAATATGAGACAAATGTGGCCTTAGCGTACTTAGGCTTCAACACACGAATGAACATCTCATTCCTCTTAATAACAGTATCAACCGCAACGTATTCGTATCTCAATAGCTCCTCAAATCTCCTTGCATACTCAAGCACTGTCATATCTCCCTGCTCCAACTCAGCAAACTTCCTGAGCATAGCAGACTTAGCAATCTCCGACATAAATCTTTCTTCGAACCTCCTCCCGAACTCAGCCCAAGTCATAGTCTCCTCATTAACTCCTACATAACACTGCTCCACTAGTACAGTGCTGCTCCTTATAACTGCCTAAAGGCAAGTCTCCTTTTATGCTCATCATTGAGCCCTAAATCAGCAAAAATCCTTTCGCAATGAAGTAACCAATTCTCCACTTCAATTGCGTCTCCAGTTCCAATGAATGGCTTTCCTCCTAGCCTAGCATAATCACTACTCAATACAGCGTAGTTATTTATCACCGAAGCTCCTTAATTTCCTCCTTCAAAATTTCCTCCAACTAACCTCATAGCAGCTCCTGCCTACATCATGTTAACGAAGAACTGGTACATTGCTCCCATATCGACTGTAAGCATTCCAACGCCCACATTAGCAGCTTGTGCCTAATCGGGATTCCTTCTAGTATTTGGTCTGGCATTCCCATTAGTTGTGGTGCTGCTCCCACCAATATTAACTATTCCACTTCTAGCATCCATATCTTCAGTAAAATATGCATTCGAGTCTTTATAAGATATAGAAGAATATGCTAAGAGAGCTGAGAGAATAGAGATAAAACATATACTTATATATAGCAAATACAAGAATGTTACCATAGTGTTACCAATCTTTTCTTTAATTTCTTAGATTAGTTTTAAAAATTATTTAAATTTGTATTTCTTTTAAGTTCTTCATAGACCTATGCTCTGAGACCAAGTTGTAACATCCCCTATCTTGAGGCCCGAAGCTAAGTGCTACAGATGCTATAGTCATCTATAGTATTAACTTTTGGTGATAAAATATAGTAATGTTAACGATATCTATATATCAGTAGCACTTGAATATGAAACAAAATCATAGATTCCAGAAAAGCAATTTTTCACTTTACATTGCAAAACCATGTTTCATATTCCATTACATAATCCCAACCGACATCCGAGGTTTCGATTAAATATAGTTATTACAAATTACGCCAAGCTCGACCTATGAAGATGCCTCCTAGGATGATTAGAGTACTCAATAGACATAACTGTCTTAATACATCACAGCGAAAATAAAAATAATTATTCCTATATAGCTCACTACTGCCTCCTGCCCATCTTCAGAAGATTTATTCATCCACCTACTAAAACTTGTAAAACCCTAACCCTCTATCTAATCAAATTAAATTTTAGCACTCAAGAGTTTAAGGGGAAAAACATAAACTTAGAGTCCGACAAAAAGACTAGTGTGAATAGTACTATTACATCTCAGTTTTTTTCAGAAATTAAGCGAGATCACACCGCTTAGCAGAACGGGTTTCTCTCACTAATATTCCTTTTAAAACATTCCTTTTGAAAATCAAAATCCTGCAATCAAATCGATTGAAACAATAATAGCAATATCATATATGCACATAAATATTGGTAATAAATGGACTATCTGTCTAAACAATATAGTTTTGTTTTGCTAACTACTAACTACTGGCTGACTCATACCAGACAAAATAAATAGTTAAACTTTTGTTAGACACACTCCTGGATGGTCTTTCCTTAACTTACTTCTCCTAGGTCAACTAATCCTAATGGTTTTGCGGGCTCACCAATTACCTATCTTCTAACTGTATATTCCTTTCTATGTATAACATCATTTTATTCTTACCTATGACACCGTCTTATACATTGGAATATTGGATTAATATTAGCCAGGGGCTAATAGCTATCGGGCGTGATCCTATACCAGTCTCATCTAGTATTCTAATATCGGAGTCATTTACTTAGGGTTAACAACCCATCTCTTTTTCCTTGAAAACATTTCTTTAAATTTAATCCCTCTAAATCATACTTAAAGAAGGAAAACATACCTTTTGCTTTACTCAAACATCTTTGCCATGATATATGCTTTATATAAAAATAATGTTGATGAAAAGCCAAATCAGTAAGGTTATCTATCCCTTTACAACAAGTCAAAGCCCTTCTTTAACTTAGAAAACTTTAAGTTTTAAATCCAAGATATCCACTTCCAAACCCGTGTTTAAAAACTTTAAACAGTCCCTTTTGAATCCATTGAAAGCACCCCTTTCAAAGATAAGTTAACTACATTATCTTGAAATCTAGGCTGAAAGGCCAAAACGTATCTTTCAAAACCTTTAAAATAGACCTTTCAAAACCATTGAAAGTGTCCCTTCAAAAGCTTTATAAAACCTTATACAACCTCTTTTCAAAATACCTAACACTTGCCTTTCGAAAGCATTGGTAATCTCCCATTTAAATACACAAAGTATACCTTTCGAAAACAACGGGGAGCCACCCTTAGAAACCTTTCTTTTATACCTTTTGAAAGCATCAAAGTCCTTTTCTTAAAACAAACCTTTCGAAAGCATTGGGTTCAAGTAAAAATTTGTTGAACATAGCTTCAAAACCATTTAAAAAAATTCCTTTCGAAACCTTTGGGTGTATCTTTCAATAGATCTAAGGGACTTAAAAGAACTGGTTGAAAGAATCCCTTTGGAAAGCATTTTTCCTAAGAAAAAGAATGTGGTTGGTTTCGAAACCAACCCTTTCGAAAGCATGGAGCAGCTTCAAAGTTCAAAGATGAAAACACCCTTTCGAAAGCATTGCTTCGAAATATTGAGGGCGGTAGCTGGGTTTTCGACCTCTTCGAAAGCTTCATTTAAAAACAAAAAGTGGCAATCTCTTTCGAAAGCTATTTAATTCAACCTTTTCGAAAGCAAATTAAAATGGTCTCAACCCCTTGTGTGTTGGTTTTGACTTGGTCGAAGGCAGGTGTATGAGGTTGAAAGGTAGCCATTGAAAATGGCGAAACAAAAATATTTTGAAAACTGATTTTTGACCTTTTAAATAAATATCTTTCCAACTAACTTATCTTATTTGTCTACATATAATTGGTTTCCAATTCTTTTATAAAATATTTTTCTAAGAGTGCTTCTAAATTCTATAATTAACAATTGTAAAACATTTAACAAATTTCCCCTTATCCTTTTTAAACATATAAAATATTTAAGTCCCATAACTTAAATAATTTTATATCATTGATAAAATACTTAGGAAAATTCTACAAAAATAATCATAAATCAATTTTAATAAGTTTTCTAACATACTTAAATTTAAGACCCAAAGCTCACACATAATAGCCGAAAATAATTTAAACCCAATGTAACTATTTTCTTTACTTGTAAATTCATAATAAATCCAAAAGATCTCAGAAAATTGAAACTTAAAACCTTTCTCTAAAATAATATGCCTGACCTTATATAAAAAGTGCAAGCCTTTTGGATATTATTTAATAGGTTTTTCAAATCAAAACATATCATATGATCAATATGAAACAACAAAAATCATTACCAAGCATATATATATATATATATATATATATATATATATATATATATATCCATTTAACAATCAAAACATGGTATTTTACTTTTCAAAATATATTTGGATCTGATCTAGAGACCGAAAACAATAAAAGATTAGATGTAATCTATTATTCACCTTAGTTTGTTGTTAAAGAGTTTGAGATTTTCTCTTGAATTGATTTGATTAAGCTTCCCACTTGAATATTGTTTATCTTCCCCTTGTTTTCCCAATGGTGGTCAGCTAAGCTTAGGTATAATTTTTCTTGTGAATAAAATGAAAATGGAATAAGGGTTTAGGGTATATGAACATAAGCTATTCCTATTTTGCTCTTATCTTATTACCTCTTATTTATTTCATTTTAATTCTCTTTGGCCCTAACTTAATTAGGCATGGCCACCTTACATGTTCAAATCTCAATCCCTTGACAACTTACATTATTCAATTTAATTTATCTAATTAAATGTCCTAAATAATGTTAATCAAAACTAGGGTCGTTACATAACAGAATGGGTTTAAAACAACCTTAGAAAAGATTAAAGTATATTTAGTTAGCATAACCCTAATTATATCTTACTTAATCATAAATAAATTCTAATTAACTTAATGAACTTGGTTAAGTCCTAATTAACTTCTTAATGTATCTTAGTTAAGGTTTAAACAATTCATTATTAGTTAAACCCTAATTAATTAAAAATTAATTTAATAATCACTTAATTAAACAATAATTAATTAGCCTACTTAACTTAGTTAAATAATAATTTACCCTTAATTACTTCTTATCTTCATTAATCACTAATTAAAACCTTATTAATCAAAAAAATATTAACCTTCCTTAAGTGTTACGTAACCCTAATCACTTACTTAATTTACAATTAACTGCTAATTGCCTTTAAATATTTTATTAAATAAACAAATTATTAAATAACTAAACTTAAACTCTTTTATGTTACTAATTAAATTTGGATAAATTATGCAAAATAATTCCAAAATGAATCACTTAAAGATAGAAATCGTGAATTTTTGTCGAACTGCATCCATAGTGGCTATCGTTATGAGCGTAGTTTGCTCTATCTTATTGTAAGTGAAATACTTGAATTGAATTCTTGCTCCTACATGTCTTTAAATAATATATAGAAAGTTTTTGAAACCTTAAACCAAGATAAAACTTGAAACCATTTCCAAACTTTGAAATTAGAAATCATAGTTTTGATTTCAAATCGGATCATACGTCCATCGCAACACACAAAGTTGTTAATTTTGTTTTAACTCAACATAATTTGACTCATAAATCACAACCATATAACCATACTACCATACTCTTAATATCACAATGAAACACACATATAAACATAAGGTTATATGTGTGTTAACTCGACAATATCACATTCAAATCTTAAATTCAATACCAAACATAACATCCATCAAATCATCATCGACCAACATAATAACCATTAAATTTTCCCATCATATCACCACAATAACACATCATAATAAAGTAATTTTTTTTCCAAAACTAAGTAGTTTTACTCACCGAAAATCTTTGAAACCTGAAATGCCTTAGATGCACCAAAAATATGTTATCTTCCACTTGATTTTTGCACATATTACTCTTGGATTTTGAAAAGGCAATCAAAAGAAAAGTTTAAAAAAATTATTTTTGTATGGTTTAAAAAAATGAATCACTGAAATAAGATTTTTTTTGAGGTTGATATGGTCAAAAGAAGGAGAGCTATTTTCGGACCAGAATTTCTGAGTTTAAAAGTACACTGCAAAGAAATGAGATTTTGACAAATCTAAGCTTGAAATTAGAAAAAGTGGTAAAAGGAAAGTTATAGCTACTGAAATTTTTTACGATTTGAAAAAAATGAAAATCCTAATTTGGTGTAAAATAGAGGAATTATGGTTGAATAAAGTGGGGGGGGGGGAATGGAGAAGAAAGAGTTATAAATCAAGTTTGCATCTTTTAAAATTTTTTAGAACTCTTGCTTTTGAAAAAAAAAAATTAAAACTAACATAACAAATGAAACATGAAATGAAGCTTAGGAAAAAGAAAGATGAAGATGTAAATGAGATTTTTTTTGTATGGGTGTGTGTATTTATAAACAAGAAAATTGGTAAATGTCTAAATTACCCTTTGCATAAAATAATATAACATGTCATGATATGTTAGGTCATATCACCATCCTCCCTCCCTCTCTAGTCACATCCCTCCCCCTCTCTAGTCACATCCCCTAGGTTCACGCTTGGATAATGATGATAGTACCAAAGAAATGAGAAGAGATAAGTATGTATTTTCTATATATATAAGTGTATATGTATATATATGTTATTATTTTTAAAATCATGACTTGCCACATCACTTCCTGTTATCCGACATTTTGACCCAGCTATATCCGAACTTACTGGATAAGTTTGAATCGTCTGTCATCAAGTCTAGTAGCCTAGGATAATGATTGTGGGGTCCAAAAATCAAGCATAGATGATAATATAAAGAAGAAAGCTCACCACTCCACGAAGATGGATCAGGTACGATCTGTATTCTACACTATGGATTGTATCATATCGATTCCATAACTCAATTTTGCAGCAATGATCGGTCAATAACTCAAAATCTACATATGCTATCAACATGAAACTTGGAGAACAAGCTTACTACAACATGTGGAATGCACCCTAGGGATCTCATTCTAATTGGAGAAAGCTGGAGGGATCGGCAGAAATCAAAACTCAAACAACAATACTTCACAGAAAATGCGATATCTCACAAACCGTACGTCGGAGTTGGACGAAATTTGGTGAGCAAGTACAAAACATCATGAGGAACCCCTCATAGGGATCGTAACCATTTGGACACAATAATAGAGATCGGTACCAATCCTAATCGTAGGACTTGATGGGCTTGGAAATTTTTGGGTGGCATCGTCTTCGTCTCACGAACGTTCAACCAAAATTTCAGTTCGATCTGTGCAAGTATTCTCCTATAAATAAAGCAGACATGACATTAGAAAAGGGATCCAACTTTCTCTGTCGTGGCTCTGCCATTTTTATTCTTTACTTTTGTACTAATAGATCCCAGCTGATCCAGACATTCAGGTAATCAAAATCAATTGGAAGATCAATAAAAATATAAAGTGGACGTAGGCCATGATTACTGAACCACTATAAAAATCTGTGTTTTCATTTATGATATTTATTATGTTTTAATTTCATTCTTCATTTAATATATACTAGATTCTATTGGGTGTTGATGCCTATTTTTGGCGTCAACATTTCACAAACATAATTAACATGAGATATTATATTATTAAATGTATTATTATATGGTTAATTATCTACTACACATGTTTATATATAGTGCATAAAGGCGAAAATAGTTCCTGACAACTTTTCGGTGTTGAAAAGTCGAAATTCCAAAAACTGTCCTTTGGTCACATTTTCTATTTTTCCGCAAACTATCTATTTTGGTAAAAAAAAATAAAAATGACTTTACCATCATTACTAAGTAATTATAATAGGTTTATTTGTAATAAAAACCCATTTAAATATTATTTAAGCTTAACCCGAATTCCTGAGGAAATATATAAAATCAACAATATCAACGGTCAATGTCATAAATACATTTTATTTTCCAAAAATAAAATAAACTATTTTATTTCATAATCTTGTCTAAATACATATACTAGTGCATGTATCCAGAGCCGTGTAGGATTCTTATTGTTTAAAAGCCATTTTATGGATAAAACGATTTTTGGTTGTTTTATCGATATTTTACCTAGGATGATATTGACAAACTATTAATATTTTACCTTGGTAATTTGTCCGCAAATATTTTTCTTAGACAAAATAATAATTATTATTTACCACTTAAAACATGATTATTTCTTACTTTTAAACCCGTGTCTAATATTTTAAAAATAAATATAATTTACCCAAATGATTAATTTGTGGGTCGTTACTTTCTTCCCCCTTAAATGAATTTTGTCCCTGAATTATACTACAACCCTAATCCTAGAAATACTTAAAACTATTCATCAATCCATATGATGTACATAAATCATTCCTATGTAAAAATCTAGTTCGATCACTCACTTAAACATATGACTTTCCTTCCAATCTAGTATCCCTCACTCGACTTCATAGAGCTCTGGTCAGTCTTCATAATTAGAAAGCTCTGTTCTCCTTACATAGCCATAAATTAATATAGACAACTTTTGGTTCCACCCAAGAACTCCCATCAACGCTTGTTGTGAAAAATCGAGCGATAAATCATTATTCAGAATGGTGTTAAACACCTTAAGTCATGTACTCGAACTTTAGATCAAGAACAATGTGAAAAGGAGAAATGAGCAACGTACAGCCTATGCACTGATCCTATTGATTCCTACTCCCCAATATTATAATTACCCTTCTTAGAGAATCACTTTTTTACTTAAGAAGCATTACTTAAATTTATTAACATTCCATGACTCAGATTCTTTTTAGTATGATACTCTTCTATATCCAAAAGAGTATATACAATTTCAAATCTTAAATTAGTTGTACTTAACCTACAATGTTTAACAAATTTAAAACTTTATTTATTAACCCACTCTTAATCAAGACATCTTTATTTTGTAAAATCTATTTTTTTAAGGAATTCAAAAAAAAATATCCGGGTTTTATTTCAAAAACCTTTCAAAATGATACTTTATATTTAACCCTTTTGAAATCATAATATATAGCCCGAGTAACTTCAAAATGACTTCAAGGAACTGGGTACTACTAATTAGTATCGTTTATCCTTTTACTAAGTAGGGAATTACTAAAGAGACGTGTTTACCATCCAAACACATCTCTTACCCATTTTAGTCATTTTTAAGACTCTCGAACTAGTTAATCATAAGAATATTCCTTCCTTTTCCAATTCCTTTCAAAACAACACTTTTTTTAGACAAATAGTTTTTAACAAAATCCTCCACTTTTCTTTAGATACATTAGGATTCAAACTCGTTATGATTGTACAATCACAAGGGGATAATTTACTAAGTGCATTATCATATCAACCCAAGCAAACATTCAACTATCACTTAGAAGATTATTCTAATTATCATAAAACACATCAAAACTCCTTCTCGAACTGTCTAAAGAAAACTTTACTTTCAAATCCATTTTATAAAATTTATATCTTAAAATCTCCTAAGTAAATTACTACAACTTTTCCAAAATCATTTAAATCATTATCAGAGCTACCGGGATTTAATATTCTCACAATCCTTTTCATTTTATAAGGTCATCTAAAATTTTATTTAAAGTAAACAAATTCTATTCTAAACCCAATTTTAACCCTACATCACATTGATAACTATATAGACTTTTGAAAGTCATTCCCTTGTACATATAAAATATATCCTAGGTAAAATTATTTCATTTATCAATTTATGTCAATTGAACTTGTTCAATTGTTTAGGAAATCCCTATCAATAACGTTGGCCAAATGCATCGACCAGAATTCTTAAGCCATTCAATAGATCAACAACACAATATAAAACATTTTTATACACTAAATAGGCATTCGAATGTAATACACTCAGGCTCATTCTAAGGTCTTACTTACCCTATATCAAATGAGTTTACCCCACCAGTGCCGGGGTTCTTGCTTAACCTTCAGTTCTGGTACCAAAATGTAACGAACTAAATTTTTGACCCTAAAAAATCAACACCGATGCATCCAATATATTACCTGTCAAACATTCAAGTGTCGAAAATACCAATCTATTAGGATGAAATAAGAAGGTAGAAGATAGAGGAAACTAAAGCAACACAAAATCGCACAACGCAGCAAATAATATATAATACAATCATGATCTTTATAGGAAAGAAACATTTTTATTCATATATACAGCAGTGTACACTAAAATTATCCTAAAATTAACATCTTTGTTCATATATACAACATCAAAGTACAATAAACTTATCCTAAAATTTTGGACAGTATAGAAATCTTTCCTTACATTGAGACACATACAGACTCTACAATACAGTGGAAGAAAAATATATATGAATATGTCTTGACCATCCAGCTCCTCTCCCACTCAAAAGTATCATGCTAAACTTGAGAAAACATGTCGGTTTGGCTCAAGCATTATATGGAATAACGCAACGGGTCAGTCTGGTAAACCAGCATGGGTAAAATTGGATAACAAGTGAAAACTAAAATGATTTTTACATTTGAAAGCTTTTCAAAACAAAAAGGGTATCTCGCAAGACGACACCGCACATAAACATGGATGGGTTTTTACCTTATGATAACCAAAACTATTTGTATCAAAATCAATTGATATTATCGTAGTGTCTAGGTTTAAAATAAATAGATAAAATAGCTAAAATGCTTGCATCTCACATTTCAACATATTAGGCTCTATAATCGAAAATGTAAGGCACATATTGAAGATTGGATTCCAACTAATTACTGGGCTACTAGGGTACCACCCTCCACAATAAACCTCTAGAAAAATGCACCGAGGTCGTACTTAACGACCCCTGCCAACACATGATTGGCCTATCCCTTACTGAATAGTACTGAATATGCCATCATGCCGATTGCTTTGCAAACTTTAACCGAGAACTTCCACATACACAAATTCATTGATGATTGTGTATATATGTCTAGAAGGGTGATGATATACCCTAATGGGCGAGATCCACATAGCCCTACTACGTATCCTCTTTTTTAGCCATTCCAACTGATGGGACTTGAGGCAACGTTTTACCTTTCTGAATAGCAATCCATTTTCAAATGCTAACATACCCTCCAGGCATCAATGTAATGCCGGCATTCATCCATACAAGTTCGTTCTAGGTCTGAATGAAACCGAAGGCACTAACTCTATTACATCCATTTTGGAACCACTATTAGGATTAGTAGCAATACCCTTGCACTTCAAAGAGCACATCTTCAATCATCGTCAAGATGTCTTCTACTCGAATGTAAATGTTTGTTCAGAGTAGTCTTCGGATATATAAATCCCATCCATGTCTCACCGTACCCACAACCGATAATTTTCGGTTGATTCGTTTTCGATTCTTTTGAAAGTAAATTTTCGTGTCCTCATCGGGGAACTCAAATTTACATTCATACTTCCTAAGTCAAATTGGGTCAAACTTGACAGTCGGTTACTTAACTATCAAACAAACAAACAATAACCAATTCCATTTGAGATCTATTTATATATATCAACCACCAAGCCTCAAAATATTCTTTGTTTAATAAATCTCTTTCAAAAACATTCATATACTCATCTTTCTGACATAATAGTATTCACAAAACATTTGTAAGATTTCTCATTACCAAATATCTAGAACGGAATTAACTACATTATTTAAATTGGAGAAAAGAATAACTCTAAGCACTTTTCCTTCGGTGAAAATGTGGAATAGATGTTCCATACCACCATTTTTTAAAGGCCAGCCTCGAGAAACCCAAACCTCAATTTCTTGTTGTAATTATTTTCAATAAATCCTTTTATAAATTTCTTCATAGATGAAATCCTTTTTTCTTTAACCCAAACCCATTTACAAAACATTTATAACTTCCATTGTGACGACCCGGATTTTTGGACCACTTAAAATCGTCAAAAAATCCGTCCGTTCTAAAACTACTAATGAAAACTACCAACTTAATACACTATATTTGATAAATATTCAACAATACTAAATGTATAGGATACAATTTCAATTATATAACTTAACAGAGTAATTAATTAATTTATTAATTCTACAAAGTGTGCTTTAGTACATACCAAATACAATGACTATAAATCTACCACTGCATAACTCTGATTAGAGAGACAACACTATCCTTAACTGCGAACTCAATAAACAATGTAAATGCAGAATAAAATAGTAAGCAGGAAAGATACAACAACACAGGATAAACAACAACTAATAACAGATAAACATGAAAGGGTTATATTATTTTAGAGGCTGCATCACTACCACTTGTGACAACCTACGTACCCCTATCTAATTGGGTACCAAATTAGATACAGGATAAAGCCAACATAGTTTTTCTACTACAAATAGGACTCATGGAGCCTGCGATGCAACAAACAAAAATGCAATTCCGAAAACTACCCACGTAAGCTTAATCTGCAAATTTAGATTTTCAAAATATAATTAACTTTATGGAAATTATCTCTTTGGACTTTATTCTCGAATTCTTATTTCAAAACTTTTGATATATATATATATATATATATATATATATATATATATATATATATATATTCAAACTAGTCCTTTACTTCGGAATCTGAAAACAAATCACCTTTTTGAAATGATACCAATATACATGCATAAAAACTATGTGCTACCAAACCTTAGGAGATTTCTAGGTATAACAAGGCCCCCGGGTCTAGCCTTCCGAATAAATAATAGATTAGTGCATCCCTCTACTCCAAGAGCGGCCGACGCTGAGGCTGTAGAACATCTACACCTCCTTTGCCCATGCGTTTTTGTAGATTATGGGTTACCCGAATCTTAGAAAACATAATAAATCACTTTGTTTCCTAAAGTGATAAATCATTTTCACTAATAATTACAAATACTTTTAATCTATAATAATTTCCATATCCAAATCCTTTAAAAAATCATTGGGTTTAGTCCTTGAAATTCTTTCCGTTTTATAAAATATTTTTATAAAACCATTCTTTATATAAATCACTTTTATATAATATAACTTTAAAATATTCATTTCAAAATATTTCTATTTCTTTAAAAATTTCATAACATTTCAACTCAAAAACCAATTTTCAAAACAATTCATTAAATTGAAGTGAACTAAATATTACCGCTAAACGCCTTATAGTCAAATTGTGAAATAAATCACAAGGTGTTATCCTACAATTATTTTCTACCTAGCCCATGTATATGGATAATAAATTTCTCATAAATTGATCTAGAAAAATCAACAATTAACAAATAATAATCAGTGCTCATAAACTGGTCGAGCCCAATAAAAACAATCAATCAATGAAATAAACATAGCAATAAATTATAATCAATGCTTCATTCTATGAAATATTTATAACACTTTATTTTTGGGTTAAAATGGTTTGATATTTATTTTGGAGCATCTGGGCCTTCCCTTTGACATGTTCCATCCCTCGTCCAAGTCTCCTTGGATCTCACAGATGAAACAGTGTACTAGTCATTTCTGCATACCCCATTAAGTATTTAGCTTCTATATTTTAAAATACTTAATTAACCATCCATATAATATCAAGCAAGGTAATCAAACCATTGTTGTAGAAAAAAAAGTAAACAAGCACTCAATAAGGGTTTTCAAACAACACTTAACACTTAAATTTCCTTCAACTTAGCAATGATTTTAGTGAACTTAAAGGAATAAATAATTCACTTTGGATTCCACTCCGTCAAACTTTAAGGCAAGGAAATCGAGATCTAAACCATACTTCCTACCATGCTTCGAAACCAAATGAAAATAAACTCAAATTCCTCATTCTTAATGTTTGGCCAAGGATTGATTTGGAGGCTGGCCGAAAGTATAGAGAAGAAGTGGTAGAGCTTTGACCTTGAATTCTCAAAATTAGACCAAAAATAGGTCATTTTCCCTTTTGTTTTTAACTCTCTTACTCTCGAAATTTGAAAAAATTGTTAACTAAAAATTTGTTGTAAATTCTTTTCTCTTGAATTTAAAAAAGAAATTACCAAATTCTGGTTTATTTTGAGGGAGAAGTGATTGAACGAAGAAGAGGTATTCTCGGATTCACAAAATTGAAGCTGGAAAATGCACTGAAAAGAATTGAAATTTTGGCAGAGCTAAGCCCAAAACCCGAAGAAGTTCTCAACATAATAGTTATAGCCATTGGAACTTCATATGATTTTAAAGTTTTTTTTCTTTTAGATCATTTTTCAGGAAGTTACGATCATAATAAGTAGAGGTATTTTCGGCCATAAAAACTGGGTTAGAGAATGCACTGGAAAGAAATTGATTTTTGACATAGGAACTCTTGGATTTTGAAGAAATGATGTAAATAAAATTGTAACCAACTCGATTCTCTTGTGTTTCAAAGTAAAAAATTTCCCAACTTAGTTTAGTTTTGAGATAGTTATGTTGGTGAGAAGAGGAGGTAAAACATGGAGAAGAATGTGTTTGATTTTGAAGAGGATGGATATTGACTTTATTTGAATATTTTGAAAATATTTTGACATTATTTCTTTATAAATTTTTTATATGGCATGGAAACCATTAAAGAGGAGAGGAAGAAGCTTGAGAAAAGAGGAAGAAGAAGTGTGAATGAAAAAAGAGAAGGAGGTGGGTATTTATAGAAAAAGTAAGGAATGAAATTTTACAAATTTAACCTCTTATCAAATTACCAAAACACCCTTACTTCAAACTAACGTAAGCTATATTTTTTTACCCTTAACGTTATCCTTTCACTTCTTACTTTATGTCTTAGTCACTTAAAGATTAAGTAAATAAAAATACTTATTTTTTTTGGATTTTGATTTGATTTGGATTTGATATTTACTTTTGAATTTTCTTAAACTTACTTACTTCTCTTAATGATGTACTAGATGTTTCCTAATCATAATTAGTAAAAAAAAATATATTTAGTTATTAAAATGTGTAATATATATACTAAAATAAGTTAACAAAGGTACAACAATGTTGTGACAACTTATTTTGAACAAATGTTGATTTTCGACAAAACGTTTTACAGTCACATTTTGACATTTTAGTTAAACTATTTACTTATGTAAACCAAATTTAAATATAAATTTATATAATGTAATTTAAAAATATAAACACTCATAAATTAATTAAAATAATTTATCAAACCATTGAAATTTATTTTTCTAAAATTAGGATTTTGTCACTTTCGTCGATGTAAGCAATTATTCCAATTTTTTGTGTATATTCCTCTTTGAAAATCCTATCTAATATTATTTAAGTAATAAAATGTTATATATTTTATATTTAAAATTATTTTAAATAGTATATTTTAAAGTGGTCAAATTCTGGGTGTTACGTCCACTCATTTATTAAGCACTTTATAATTACTCAATCCTAGTTATATAACTTCTTTATAGACTATCAAACCTTGCATAAAAATTCCCTATATAAACATTCAAACCCATTTATAAATTCCTTTTTTTAAACATTCAAAATAATTTCTCAAACTTGTTTTATGAATACCCCAAAATTGTTTATAAACTTCTATACATAATATTCAACACACTTGTTAATCTTTCTTCAAATATCGTTTTCAAAATAGAATATCTTTGAAAACCATTTAAAAAAGAAATGAAATATTTACTTTACAAAACCAAACGGAGGCTCAAGGACTACAATGGATCATTAAATTTAGGTTTAACTTATCCAAGTTATATCATGGATGCTGCCAAACACTGGATATATAAGGGATTAACACATAACAAAAACTCAATCATAAGTAGATGCCCAAGCTATAAATATAGGTAAATCCATTATCAGTTGTAGTTTTTTTTACATATAGAAGTACATTCCATATGCTTAAGTTATCATGACCTGCTTATTGAAATTAACTTCCTTGTGTCTATCACGTTGCCGATATTCAGCATTTATGGTAAACATAAGTCACGTAATTTCCATAAAACGTGTCAACGTTTTACAATCACTACATTAATTCATTTGGCTATTTAATGGTATAGACGAGAAACAAGAAGTCCTCTGATTTAAAATCAATTAATCTTAAAAAGAAAATTGATCTAAAATATAACCGACTAGGTTTAAAACAACCTTTGAAAAAATTAAGTATATTTAGTTGGGTTAACCCTAGTTATATCTTAGTTAATCATAATTAAATCAAGATTAAATCATAATTAAACTTTAATTAACTTAATGAACTTATTTAAGTCCTAATTAACTTCTTAATACATCTTAGCTGAGGTTTAAACAATTCATTATCGGTTAAACCCTAATTAATTAAAAATTAATTTAATAATCATTTAATTAAATAATAACTAATTAATCTGCTTATATTAGTTAAATAATAATTAACCTTTAATTACTTCTTATCTTCATTAATCACTAACTAAAACCTTATTAATCAAAAATTAGTTATTAACCTTCCTTAAGTGTTACTTAACCGTAATCACTTACTTAATTTCTAATTAACTGCTAATTACATTTAATTATTTTATTAGATAAATAAATTATTAAATAATCTAAACTTAATCTCTTTTTACGTAACAAATTAAGTTTGAATTTTTTTTGCAAAATAATTCCAAAATGAATCATTTAAAATGGAAATCGTGAGTTTTTGTCAAACTCCATCCATAGCGACTATCGTAATGATCGCGGTTCGCTCTATCTTATTGTAAGTGAAATACTTCAATTAAATTTATGCTCCCACGTGTTTTGAAATAACATGTAGAAAATTTTTGAAACCTTAAACCA
Organism: Allium cepa; assembly: GCA_030765085.1. NCBI lineage: Eukaryota > Viridiplantae > Streptophyta > Magnoliopsida > Asparagales > Amaryllidaceae > Allium > Allium cepa. Next base: position 42,959,169 of record CM060940.1, on the reverse strand, counting down.
AGATAAAAATTGAAACCATTTCCAAACTTCAGAATTAGAAATCATAGTTTTGATTTCAAATCGGATCTCACGTCCGTTGCAACACACAGAGTTGTTAACTTTGTTTCAACACAATATACTTTGATTCTTGAATCATAACCATACTACCATCGTAATCTTAAAATCACAATGAAACACACATATAAACATAAAGTTATATGCTTACTAACTCGACAACATCCCATTCAAATCTTAAATTCAATACCAAACATAACATCCATCAAATCACCATCGACCAACATAATAACCATTAAATTTTCTCATCACATTATCATTATAATAACATATCATAATAAAGTCAATTTTTTTCCAAAATAATGTAGTTTTACTCATCGAAAACTTTTGAAACCTGAAATGCCTTAGATGCACCAAAAATCACCCCTAAAATATGTCATCTTCCACTTGATTTTTGGACATATTACTCTTAGATTTTGAAAAAGTGATCAAAAGTAAAGTTATAGAAAATTATTTTATTTACAGTTTAAAAAGGAATCACTCAAATCAGTTTTCCTTTGAGGTAGATATGGTCAAAAGAAGGAGAGCTATTTTTGGACCTGAATTTCTAAGTTTAAATGCACACTGCAAAGAAATGAGATTTAGTCAAACCTAAGCCTGAAATTAGAAAATATGGTAAAAGAAATATGTAGCTACTAAAATTTTATACGATTTGGGAAAAATAAAATCTTTATATGGTGTAAAATAGAGGAAGTTATGGCCGAATAAAGTGGGGGTAAAATGGAGAAGAAAGATTTTTAAAACAAGTTTGCATCTTTTAAATTTCTTTTAAAAGTTTGATCTGAAAAAAAACTTAAAACTAACGTAACAAGACATGAAACATGAAATGGAGCTTAGGAAAAAGAAAGTTGAAGATGTAAATGAGATTTGGTGTATGGATGTGTGTATTTATAGGCAAGAAAATCGGTAAATGTTGAAACTATCCTTTGCATAAAATAATATAACATGCACATCATGATATGTTAGGTCACATCATCATCCTCCCTCCCTCTCTAGTCATGTACCTTCCTCTCTAGTCACATCCCCTAGGCTCATGCTTGCATAATGATGATGGTACCAAAGAAATGACAAGAGATAGGTATGTATTTCGTATATACATAAGTGTATATGTATATATATGTTATTATGTTTAAAACCATGACTTGTCACATCACTTCCTGAACATAATTAACAGAAAATAATATGTATTATTAACTGTATTAATCATCTATTATACATGTGTACATATAGTGCATAAATGCGAACAATGTTCTCGACAACTTTTCGGTGTTGAAAAGTCAAAATTTCGTAAAACGTTCTTGGGTCATATTTTCTATTTTACTACAAAATTTCTATTATAGTAAACAAATTTTAAAAAATATTTTACCATCATTATTAAATAACTATAATAGTTTTATTTGTTAATAAAAACACATTTGTTTATTATTTAAACTTAACTTGTATTCCTGAAGAAATATATAAAACCGATGATTTCAATGTTCGATGTCATAAATACATTTTATTTCATAATGTTGTTTGAATACATATATTAGTGTATGTATTCAAAGCTATGCACGATTCTTACGGTTTAAAAATAGTTTATCGATAAAACGATTTTCCGTCATTTATCGATATTTTACCTATGACGATATTTACAAATTATCAATATTTTACCACATTAATTTGTCCACAGATATTATTCTCAAATAAAATAACTATTATTATTTACCACTTAATACATGATTATTTCTTACTTTTAAACCCAAGTCTAAATATTTTAAGAATAAATATAATTTATCCAAGTGATAAATTTGCGTGGATAAATTTGCGGGTCGTTACAAGTTACCTCGATGGACTTCGTGACTCCATCCACTAGTGGCTCGTCTGTGCGTAGCCTCGATCATTACCCTACTTTGCTCTGAATAATAACAGACTACTAGCCTATGCGATATTAGGGGCTGTGGGCTACAACCCATCTACTACTACCAATACTATGATGTGCATCAAAGGGACATAACATAATACTCATTGAAGGGACCATAATAATGGTGTTGCAGATCTGAAGCGCAACCCCACGATCAGACCGCCAAGGTAGATACTTCCCAATCCGGTTCACTCCTAAAAATAAAGGAAGTTGTGTTAGACACAATGTGGATTATCATATAGTAATCATACCTTATCGTTTTGCATATCTTAGTAATAGGACGACATGCTACTCTTATAAGTCAATGTCTAATAATATGATACTTCTCACCGAGTATCAAATGGAACTATGAGTGTAATCCCTATCCGTGTAACATTTACTTACAACAAACAATCAAACAAATAACATAACATGGACCTATGAGAAATCAAAAGATTTAGACATCATACTTTAGTACCAATTTTAATTCAAAAATTGTAGTAATAATAACAGGACTCATCAAACAATTTAAACAATTAAAACAATTAGTCAAATATTTAGGTAAAATATTTAAAGGTCGATTCACAAATCGAATATACTTATAGGAGTTTTGCTATAATTTTCCACAATTAATTATTGTTTCATAATGATATATAAACTTTAAAATATATTATAATTATTTCTAACCATAAATATAATTCATAGTCCTTGCTTAATATCTAAATCCATGTGGAATATAACAATTTCTTTTAAATTATCCTATTTAAGAAAATTCTCATATTATAAAAGAGACTTTTTAATTAATACCCTTTGTTAAAATTCTCTTACACTATGTTATTATTTTCATAATATATTTTTATAAAATTGCAATATATTTTATGTTCTTTTAGAATGGTTTCAAATATTATAATCAATTACTAATTCAACCAAATAATCCCACAATCAACAATCCATCTCACAAAATGATTCAATCAATGATCTTATTTAATTTATCCAAACAATATAATCACTAACGGGATGATTATAAATATAACTAGAAAACAATTTAATTAGATATAGAGCGACGTAGAAATTAACTCGTTGAATCGATGATCAAGTATCCACTATAGCTACTGATAGTCACTTCCACTAGTCTTCATTGCAGATTTTCTGTCAACACACAAAAGCAACATTCAACACTCCGTATCGTGACACCAGCATTGCATCAATCTCCTGTAACTTCCTCGCCTCCAAGTCGCTTGCCCTAGATCGCCTCCGAATGCTGTGAAGTGCAGTATCAAAAGACCCAAAATTAGATTTAGGTATTAATCAAATTAGTATGTATATTGTATGCCAAATTTTAGAGATGAGAAAATCCTCCTTTCAAATATTTTTTGACGCAAGATAAAACGATGGTTTCTAGAAGTCTCCAGGACATGAACTAAGTAAAATAGAAGAAACGAAATGTCTGGAATTTGGGTTTCTGAGTTCAAATTGAATTTGGGCTTTTGGACTTAAGATTTGATTATAAACAAAAAAATTATATTTGTTTTCATTCTTAAGCTAAATTCAATTTAATCCAAGCTATTGTTTAATTTCGTGTTTATCGATTTATAATATATTATTTTCCTCATTTATAACTTATTTAAATTTAAATATTATAATTTCGCAATTTAAAGAATAAAATATTTACCGAACCAATTATCAAATAAACCATCAAATTCCAATTTAACAAAATAAATTTCCATCACTAATGTTAATATTTATTACTTAAAATTGGACCATTACAGGCTTCCACCTTAACAGAATTGCATCCTCATAATTTCCTATAAGAAGAAATCTTTAACGATTAATTAATTATATTATTTCTAGCTTTATTTGTATATAAAATCTTCCCATAAATAAGAATAACTTTATAGAATTACAATAACTTCATTAAACAAAAATATCTCATAAATTTGTTTCGCAGTAAAATTACATATCATTGCCAATCAAATTTGATTCGAATTCAAATTCTCATTGATTATTGTTTAAAATATTTCACAAAAAAATTTATAATTCAAAATTTCTTCTAAACCTTCTTTTTTAATGAAAAGCCAACTTTCCTTATGTGTTATAAGATATTTTACAATATGTAAACACAAAGCTTCTAATTGTAAATGCATAACACTCACATTTGTATACACAAATCTATGCATCCCGTTGTACTAAAATATGTATAACGACCTAGTGACATCATATTGTATTAATAAGCACTAATAAGAGATTATGTGTGCTAGATTCTAGTAGTATTTGCTGGACTTAATTATTCTAGGACGGCAGATGAAGTATTACAACATTCTACCAAGGCTGGAGAATTATGCTCTAAAACTTATCCTCCTTCACAAGAAGAACTTGGACTCAATATTCAGATTTTTTTTGGCATTAAACTTGCTATTTGAAAGTATTGATCAAAGAACACACGACCATAATATGATAATGTAGTATAGTATGTAAAGGGGTGCTTAATAAGAGAAAAAACTATATGATATGGCATCTATAGGACCGCCATAGGTCACCAATTTGTATCAATATATAAGGAAAATGATGGTTATTTTCAAAAATATGACACTAGAGTGCATTATATTCGAACAATCCCAACGACCATCATCTCACTGACATCTTCAATATTTCCTTTTCCAAACTAGGGTGGTTTTTATTCCACATGGTAAACTGGAATGCTCCTTCGTTCACAAGTGTAACGTTATTTAAATAAGAGCATTAACATGTACAAAATATAATAAGATAGAAGTTTTTTTAAAGATAGCAAAAATTCATATAAGCATGGCCAAACTTTTAAGGACCCACCAAAGTACTATGACCAGTACTGTATTATGTGCAACAACACTTTAATGCATACCCCAAATATTCATAGTCCCAGAACTTATAAACATGCACATATATATACGAGCACACCTACACAACCGTACAAATACATAAACACGCAACTTGGTGATACATAAAAGGCCAGAGCAGTGTGTATAGAGGTAATAATGTAGCAAGGCAGAAGTGCACTGGCAAGGTTTTTAACAAGGATACAACAAACTGAAGACAAGATCAGAGTGGTCAAGTGCACAACTAGGTAAGGCATAAGGGATAGGTGCAACGATCCGCTATTTTGAACCATTCAAATCGACAATCATCCGCACATGTCACACTTGAATTTCTCCAAACAACAGATTGTTAATTTATATTTGGAAAAACTAGTATATACAGTAAATAAATTAATCACAAAATCACAGACATAGAGTTTTACAATAATATGCAGTGGAATAGATAAATAGTAGTCCATGAAGCTACTACAGAACATCAGAGTCTAAAGTAAAATACAATAGAAAATCCCAAATACATAAGCAAATGACAATTCTGAACAAAACAACTGGAAATAACTGAAAATCCGAGTAGATAAAGATAGATCTTCAAGCGAAGCTCCAAGCTCCAAAGGCGAGTCTCAAATGCTGCAAAACTCAGTCTAATCCAAGCATAAAGCAAAACACAAAACATTCGAGTCAGGATTAACATTCTTATGAACCTAAATTAACTCAAGTGAAAAGTCCAAGTGAAATGCAAATAACTTAAAGGTTGTTGGGATTCCATCCTTTAAGGATTCGTTAAACTATCAACATACATAGTACAATACACTATATAGATAATGTCTACAGTGAAGTAAACTATTAAAATAACATTAAGGCATTACCCATATCCCCCTTAAAATGCCGTAGTATATATAGTACCGTAATTCCTTCGTAAACTAGAGGGTTATCAGAGGGCACTCCATAGTGTACGACACAAACCAGACTCGTAGTGGGCGTGATAAGGCATGTGACAAGGCAAGCGAGATAATTCTAGGATACTACCATTTTGCAGATCCAAACTAGTGGTAATGCATTGCAGCTACTATCACCCACCCGAGACACACTCCCATAATCAAAGGTGCACCCAATCAAATCATGAAGTAATAGAATGGTATCGAAGAAGCATGCTCGATTGGAGGTGCGACTTCACTTGGCACGACGTGGCTCCTGTTTTAGTCACATCAAGCTGACTTGAGGGAGTCAAGGCTGCATTCATACCAGATATAGACGTCGCCAAACCATCCCACTTCATCCTGGATTCTCCACCACATACACAGTTGTTAAAGTGGTTTTCGGTATTGGCAGAGAGTATGACAATACCCGATCCCGGTCTCTTTAATAACCAAACGCTTATTTCACACCATTGTCATTTTCATTTCAAATAGTTCATACTTCATATCAAAATATCATATTCATTCCAAAATCATATCACTTTCGAAATCACATTCACTTTCGAAATTATATCACTTTCTAAATCACATTCACTTTCGAAATCACATTCACTTTCGAAATCATATCCTTTCGAAATCATATTCACTTTTGAAATCATTATTCACTTTAAATTATAATTCATTTTCAAAATCATAACCACAAAATAGGTTAAACCATAATATCAAAGTATTAGCATTTATATCCATTAAATCCAAATCATAATAGTTCTAACTTAACGATTTGAATATTTGAAAGTGGTTTATATATTAGAATAGTGATACATTAAAAATAGTTTATATTTAAAAATAAGTTATAGATTAAAATAGTTTATGCATTAAAAATAGTTTATATATATATTTTAATTTTTTATAAATTTAAAATAATATATATTAAAATAGATAATATATTTAAAAGAGTTTATATCGAAAATAGTTTCAAATTAGAATTGTTCTTCCAATTTCACAAATCAATTCAAATCAACTTTAGTTTCATAATTCAATTTAAATCAATCTCTATTCAACAATTTCAATTAAAAAGGTTAAAGGTCCAATTCAAATTCTCATTAAAACCATTTTTAACTTATACCGATTTCAAATCCAGGTTTGAACTATAAATTTAAACTACTTCCGATTCAATAGGTTCCAAAGTTTAAATATTCAAACAATTTACAATAACTCAATTTGATAAATTTCATTTATCTTTCAAAATTCAACTATAATTTTATTTATATTTAAAAATATTCACTTAATAATTTTATTAACATTTAATTAAAATCTCAAATTAAAAATTTAAATTAATATTAAATATTCAATTTCAAATTTTATTTAAATTTGAAAATATTCATTTAATCACCTATAATCAAAATCTAGTTATCAAGTTATAAAAATCATATCTTAAAATCTCAGAAATCTACTTTTATTTAAATTTAATTCTTAAATAAATTAAATTTCAAATCATATTTAATTTATCTTCCTAACCTCGATTTATTAAATTTATTACAAAATCTATTTCAAAATATTAATATAAATTTTAAATAAATATTTATTTGTAATATATATACTTATCTAATTAAATTCTATTAAATTATTTTTTATAAAATTTTATTAAATTAAATCTATTTTAAATCTTATTTTATATTTTAAAAATAATAAAGTTATAAGTAAAATTTTATAATTTACATTTCAAAACTTAACTTGTAATTTTAAAATTTCTAAAACATATAATTTTAAAAATCCAAATTTTATACATATATTAAAATTAAAATATCTTTATATTATATTTTTAATCAATATTTATTAGAATCCATATATTTCCTTTCAAAACCTTGGAAATCATTTTTCAAAAATAGACCAACGGTGTCCGTATATAATTTTCTACCCTATGGTCATGAGAATTACCCTGGTCTTCTACATACGTACCTTTTTTGAAGGAGAAGAGCAAATATATATTGGTGGACGAGCATGCTTTCTCAGAAGCAACGATATATATAAACTTGGATCGGTTTCAAGAAAACGAAGAAGAGCAAGGGACGAGCACACATGCAAGCAAATGGAGCAGGCTACAGGCAGGATGGAGTGTGTGTTATGATGATGGGTATGTCGGCTACTAGTAGGAGATGATGGGTTTGTGGGCTTGACAGCAAAAGGGAGGCTGGTAAGGGGTTTTGGTGATCGGTAAGGCTGGATATTCGGCGGTGGCTTGACTGGAGCATGTGGGAAGAAGGGCAGGCGGAGGCTGTGCAAATACCTGGTGGTGGGAAGATTAGGCAGTGGGGTGTTGCGCTCGAGGTGGTTCGGGATGGTCGGAGCAGCGGGGAAGTGAACGTGGCTACTAGGGGCTGCTGTTGTGTGTTCGGCCATGGAGTAACGGGCTGGTGGGAGGCTGCTACTTGGTCGAGTGAAGGTGGCTCTCACGACCAGAGGAAGGCAGGGCGGCTGTTGAAAATGGGTGGTGTGTTGGGAGCTCGGGGTGTTTGGAGATGTTAAGAAGTGGTTTGCTTAGGTTTGGCCTGGTGTTAGGGCGGCTGGTTTAGAGCTACTGGCGGTAGGAGGTGGCAGGCCAAGTAAAGGCTGGGGAAGGTGGCTTGCTCGTTTGAGGTGGCTATGGTGTTTTGATCACATGGGTGACGTGGAGGCTGGCAGGTCTGGGTCGTTGGTGGAAGGGGCAGAGCTTACATGCGTGGGCGACAAAGATCTTAGTGGCGAAGATAGGTCGAGCGGGAGAGATGTGAGTAGAGACGATGATGCACGCAAGGATAAGGAAGGTAGGAGAGCAGCAAGGAAAAATGTCAGAGACCAACAGGCTATATGAAAGAAGATGGATGCGCAAGACATTGCTCTGCTATATATATAATTTATATATATATTATATATTTTATTTGCAAGTATTAGAACGAAGAGAAATGAGACAAAGAAAATGAACTAGATTATATAAATCAAACCAGTGAATAGAAAAGGCTAGGCATGAGAATTCATGAAATATTAGAAGCAAAAGACTATTGATTTTCAACCGATGGACACTGAATGGCCATAGGGAAACCAAAAGGCTCAAAACGGGTACCAATACGGCTAACCGTTTTGCAGATTTCACTGCGTACCAGACTCCAAGATGCACAAAAGAATATACTGTGGAGGTTAGTACGATAAGGCGAACAGAATGGTACATAGATATGAGAGATACAACTATACTATCAAAACTTGATATTCGCTACAAAAAATGCTGCTAAAATGCTGAAAATAAGATAAATAGGGCTATGGAAGTCTAAATTTTGTGAAATGAAACATGACCTCTCACTCATAAAATAAAAAAATTTATATAAAAATATTCAGATTTCAAAGATATATTATTTCCATCCAATTTACTGATTTTAAAATTTAAATTGAAATTTCACGACTAAACAAACTTTAATATTTCAGATGAAAATATGACACTTGCTACATTTAAATATACATATTTCAAATATCAAATTTTCATTGCAAATTTTTTTATCGTATATTTTCAAGAAAAAATTAGTTAATTATTTTATAAAAATCATTAAAATTCTCAAGCCGATACACTTTCTCCCACTCAAAACTTTTCGTCCCCAAAAATGAACGAGATAAAGAGTAGAAACAAATAGAAAAGAAAGATAGATTTGAAAAACAAAGTGCCAGATGGAACAATTAGTTCAAAACAATATAAATCTCATTTTGGACATCTTATTACTTGCATTTATATAGAATATTATTCAATTACACGTTCTTATTACATTCAAACTTTTTCCAGGTTAGTTTTATTAATGTCTCTAAATATAATTAAGCACTATACAAATTTACCTTTTATTTACAACATTTCTATCAAGCAAAAATTTAATTTGAACATTTCTCTTACTTAAGTTTTCTTGTATAACCTTCAATTACATATTCAAATTCACATTTTAACTTTCCAAATATTTCAGGCAAGTTATACATGTTTTTAGAATGCAATTGAGTATTATACATATATATTTTATCCTAGTTCAACTATTTCAAGTTGTTTCAATTCCATTTCTGATTTTAGACACTCCAATTATTCAAAAAAATTCTTTATTTCTATTAGTGAAAACCATTACTTAACACAGAATTTAAGAATTAAATTTCAAGTTTCACTTCAAACCATTTTGAAATAAATATTTACATATATATATTTTTACATCAAATCATACCCATGAAATTTAAATCAAATCCATTTTCGAAAAACAAAAGTATAGCAAAGCTATTAAGAGATCTATCCACTTCAAGGATCGAAAATGAATGTCGATAATACTGTCATCATTACCAAATTATTTTCCAACGACATAAGAGGAGAGTACTGACTTACTTCTTTTCAAAATTTTGGAAATATTTTCCATTCTAAAATACTCTCAAATAGTATATATTTTTCCAAAACTTTGAAAATCAAATTTTGAAAAGCATCAAAATTTTAATTCTCAAATCCATAATTTTAATTCATTTCATTTGCAAATCAAATTTATAAACCATGCTTCTAAAAATTTCATCTTTTTATAACATACAAAAATAGTTAATGGTTTAGGAATGTTGACAAAACAATAAATGATAATGTAGTACTATCATTTCTAACAACCAATACATTTAACTATCTAATTTCAGAAAATTATACCTTTATATATAAAATATAATCATACAAAAACTATTTCATTTACCAATTTCGAAAATAATATTGTTTCAGTTTTCTCTGCTCAGGTGTTTTGGAATTTCTATCGATAGCGTTAGCTACATGAATCGATTGAAACTCAAAATTTAAACTTAAAAACCAAACAACACAATATAAAACATTTTATATCAATTACAAACACGCTCCCTTATAGGATGATTCAAGAATGGATTCTAGAACAAGGATATAGATTCAAATTTAGAGGGACCATAATCAAAGAGAGTTCTAACTAAGAAAATAGGCTTGAAAGGAAGATAAGATAATTAAATTACAAAAGAGGAAAGATGGGTAGACTTACATTAGTCACGGTGACGTTAACTGAGTCAACCGAGGCTCCATTTTCAGAAACAACGTGCCCAAGGAATCTAGCTTCATTCCTCCAGAAATGGCATTAAGGTAATTTGGCTTTCAACTGATGAATCCTAAGAGTTTGGAGAACATAGCTTAAATAAAATTCATGTTCCTACTCTGACTTAGAAAAGATGAGAATATCATCAACGAAAACTGGGACAATATCGTTGAGAATATCGCAAAAAATGCGATTCAAGGGATCGAAGAAGAAGGCGGGAGCATTGGTTAATCCAAATTGGCATGACTAACTATTTATAGAATCCATTCTCTATTCGGAAAGCTATCTTGGGAATGCTCTCCTCGGCTACATGTAGCTGGTGAAAACTGGTAGCACGATTGAGCTGCAGGAATAAGATCGAATTCAATTTCCTGCTTAGGAGGAAGATAAGTGACTTCACCAAAAGCATGAGGATCATCCCTGACTATCGGGGTGGAGTCAAGGTCACTAGGCTGAGAATCGAGTGAAAATAAAAAAACTGCCTACAAAAATCCTGAGGCATTCAACATTCGATCACAAGAGAATTACCCCGGTCATTTACATACATACCTTTTTTTGAAGGAGAAGAGCAAATATATATTGGTGGACGAGCAAGCTTTCTTAGAAGAAACAATATATATTAACTTGGATCGGCTTCAGGCAAATAAAGAAGAGCAAGGGACGAGCGCACATGTAAGCAAAAGGAGCATGCTACAGGCAGGATGGAGTGCGTGCTGTGATGATGGGTGTGTCGGCTACTGGTAGGAGACAATGGGTTGGTGGGCTTGACAGCGGAAGGGAGGCTGCTAGGGGGTTTTGGTGATCGGCAAGGCTGGAATTCAGCGGAGGCTTGGCTGGAGCATGTGGGAAGAAGGGAAGGCAGAGGCTATGCAAATGCTTGGTGGTGGGAAGATTAGGCAGTGGGGTGTTGCGCTCGAGGTGGTTCAGGATGGTCGGAGCAGTGGGGAAGTGGACGTGGCTACTTGGGGTTGCTGTTGCATGTTCGGCCATAGAGTAATGGGCTGGTGGGCGGCAACTATTTGGTCGAGTGAAGGTGGCTGTCACATCCAAAGAAAGGCAGAGTGGCCGTTGATAATGGGTGGTAGGCTTGGAGCTCGGGGTGTCTAGAGATGTTGAGAAGGGGTTTGCCGAATAAAGGCTGGGAAAATTGGCAAGCTCGTTTGAGATAGCTATAGTGTTTTGATCACGTGGGTGATGTGGAGGCTGGAAGGTCTGGGTCGTTGGAGGAAGGGGCGGAGCATGCATGCATGGGCGGCAAAGATCTCATTGGAGGAGATAGGTCGAGCGGGAGAGATGTGAGCGGAGACGAGGATGCAAGCAAGGAGAAGGAAGGGGGAAAGGAGCAAGGCGAAATGTCAAAGATGAGCGGGATATTTGAAAGAAGATGGATGAGCAAAACATTGCTTTGCTATATTATATATATATATATATATATTATTTATTTGCATGTGTTACAATGAAGAGAAAGGAGACAAAGCAAACGAACTAGAATATATAAATCAAATTAGTGAATAGCAAAAGCCAGGCACGAGAATTCATGAAATATCAAAAGCAAGTGACTACTGATTTTCAACCGATGGACAATTGAATGGCCATAAGGAAACCAAAAGGCTCAAAACAGGTACCGGTATGGCTAACCATTTTGCAGATTTCGCAGTGTACCAGACTCCAAAATGCACAAATAAATATACTACGAAGATTAGCATAATGAGACAAACAGAATGGTACACAAACATGAGAGATATGACTATTCTATCAAAACTCGATATTCGCTGCCAAAAATCTGCTAAAATGTCGAAAATAAGATAAATGGAGTTATAGCAGTCTAAATTTGGTGAGACGAAATATGACATCTCACTTAGAAAATGATAAACATTTTTTTATAAAAATATATAGATTTCAAAAATATTTTACCTCCATTCAATTTACTGATTTTTGAATTTAAATTTCACAACCAAACAAACTTTCATATTTTTTGATGAAAATCTGATACTTGCTATGTTTAAATAGACGTATTTCGAATATCAAATTTTCATTGCAAATTTTTTATTATATATTTTCAAGAAATATTTAGCTAATACGTTATAAAAATCATTGAAATTCTCAAGTCGTTACAATAGGTGCGATAACAAAGAGATGTACATGTATGGCCAGGCAGGGACAACATCATTTCAGTTCGGACTAGAGCGTAACACATATACAGGGTAAAAAGCCAAACCATCGACATACAAGGCAGCAAAATAAAAGTTCACAAGGTCGAGTGCGCATTGTAGGGAAAGGCTAGGCAGAGGACCAGACATGGACACAACAACTTGACGGCAAATACTTAGTGCACATGTAAAAACAAGATGGTGAACACAAACGATTGGACAAACCAACAAAACAAGAGGTCATATACAAGTGCAGTCCAGGTTCAAGGCCAAGTACTTGTGCATGGATACATGAAATGCAACATTAAACAAGCAAAATAATATACATATATAAATATATGTGTCTACTTGTATACATCTACACAGTGAGCACATGGTACAAGTAAAATTAGGTAAGGTAGTAATCAAAAGTACATAGAGTTCAACATGCATCACGACAATGCAACAAGGCATCAAAAAGAAGAAGGGTACAACATAATCAAATCAAATTGAAGCACATGATTTCTCAGGCAAGACCAGAAAATGCAGAAATCAGGTGATATAGGCAACACGTGCATATGAAAAAGTGCAAAATTCGATCATGCATAAAAGGAAATGAACACAAACTCTATGAAATGGTTCAACATAGTTCAGTAGATGCACATATATCACATAAGGACAGTGTGCACTAGGAAGTATATTAGAAGAAACAATAGAAAAGGACAGTTCACACATATATTCATCCATATGTATGAATATACATGGAAATTAGTGGACCTCGGTTCAAATATATGCATACAAGTGAACCCAGATCAACCATACCTACGGGGACTAGGAAAGTGACAACATACACTAATTAGGAAATTAAATGTAACAATTAAGACATGCATACAAAACTGAAGTGTAGCAAACTCAAGATTAGAGTAAGTGATCAAAATGCACTCAAGGACCAAATATACATGTACACATCATAGTTGTATGCACCCATGTATGCACACAATAGGAATGAAGACATGCACACAAAAAAGTTCAGAGCAAATTGTGTAGGGATACACACCAATGTAACCAGAATACTTCAAGCTAAAGAGGAGCAATGAAGCACTCAAAGAATATGGGCAAACAAGGTTTCAATAAAGTACAACCAGAATCAAGGTCAGTCAGGTCTAAAGGCAAATGCGAGCACAAGGTAGTTCAACATGAATCAAGGTAGAAAATATTAGTATAAAGGCAAAACAAAGAGAAGCAAGTACAAGTACACCAAGAAAAACTTAGGACAAGATCAGGCTAAAGTGAGTGCTCATATACATGTGCACCAGTTTTACAAAAACAATCACACAGGCAAGCATAAAGGGCACACTCACAATAACTAGTCAACATCTCGCTGGAAAGGCACACTCATACCAGATAAAGGCAAGTGCGTACATAATGGTACATAATGGTAATAGGAACAAGGAAGATGGACCAAAGTGTACATAGAGATACAGTGCACAATCTAATGCAACAAAACTACAAGTTAGTTCTACCTTCACATAAACAATTTTCAAACAATCTTGCAAGGCAGCAAATATGAATCAAACCAAGCATCACAGCAATGCAAACACATAGCTACTTCATCAAAATGCATATCGAAACAGTATACTCAAAAGTGTAGAGAAAACAACAAAAAACAACAATTTTTTTTATCAAAACAGCAAGGCAGAAACATATGACTGTTCATTAGAAAATCAAAGGCTAGGAAATAGGAAGTGAAATATTCAATCGAGGTTTCAAAATTTATTCAAACTAGAATATCAAAGGTTATTTGGTTAGAAAACAATGCACCATTTAATCAAGAATCAACAACCATAATTTAAAATTGAAATGAAGTTGAAAATTCAAATCAAAATTCTCAAACTGAAAATATAGGGAATCAAACCCTATAAATTAACCATTATTAAACTATATGATTCCATTTGATCCTCTTATATATATATATAAAATATTTTTGATAATATTTGACTTTATTTTAGCATTATTTCAAAATTTTATCAATGAAAAATTCCCACTAAACTCCTTTTCTATGTAATAAAATATCTTACATTGTTTAGATTCAAACAAATTATCACAACACAATCATCTGTTAATACTATTTTACAAATAAGAATATTCAAATCATTACTGCTACTTGCTTATCGTAGAGTACCGTCTATTTCTATAGTCTTCAATTACCCCAACGTACATCGTGACCCCGTAACCAGTGGCTCGTCTATGCATAGCTCCGGTCATAACCCTGCTTTGCCTCAAATGGTAATAAATTGCATGCCTATGCGACACAAGAGGATATGGACTACAACCCATTTGCTAGTACCAATACTATGATGTGCATCAAAGAGACATAATATAATACTCATCAAAGTGACACATGATAATAGTGTCAAGGATCTGGGCGTGACCCCACAATCAGGCTGCCAAGGTGGACATCGGCTAATCTGGTTCACTTCCAAAAATAAAGGAAGTCGGACACCATGTGGATGGTCATATAGTAATCATACCCTATCGTTTCACAAATCTCTAGTAATAGGATGACATGCGGCTCTCAGAAATCAATATCTAACAATATGATACTCCTCACCGAGTATCACATGGACCCATGAGTGTAATCCATGTTCGAGTTACATTTACTTACAATGAAAATCAAACAAATAACATAACGATGTCCCATTCCACTACATGTTACTCGAGCAATTATTCAATGCTCATAAACTACACTCGATCCATACTAAATATCTCTGTATGTGTAACAACCCAAAATTTGGTTATTTGATTTTAAATGTTTAATTAATTTTAAATATTTAGATAATCGAATTTTGGAATTTAATAACTTATAATTCAAATACAGTGAATAATTAAATATTTTAATTGTGAATTAAATATTGAATAAATGGATTTAATAATTTTATTTAACTCTCTTTAATCAATAAATAATATTGGTGAATTCAATTTGTAAATTTATTTCCAAATATAAATAGATCACATAAATATGTGTAATTAAATATTCAAATTTGTTAAATCATCGATCTGGAGCACGGTCTCCGATTTCGACGAAACTAGTTTCATTAGATCTGTAATAGTGAATTATATAACGCCATCAAGTTTCATAATGATTAGACGTATCATTTGATCGCGCGAGATCGAAATGCATTGAAATTTATATCGAAAATTTAATATAATAACCAGGTCTAAAAACATATCTTTTGCATGTGATCGAATTAGACTTTGAGGCTAGTTTCATTCGATCGAAATATGGGTATAACATATAGATTGCTAGGCGGCACGGCTCGCCATACTTCTCTCATTCATCATCCCTTCTATTTTAACATGTATGTAAATAAAGAAATGATTTTCCCTCTTTAAAACCAAACATCAAATATATATATATATATATATATATATTTCAATATTTACTCAATGAAAATTTATGAAACAAAGTCCATCGAGTTTGTTTTGATCTTGGCTTCTATGATATAGCCTCAAATTGGAGAATGTTGATAGTTGGAGATGGTCGAAGCCTTGGGCAGTGGACTAGGGTTCGAAGATTTTGGAGTTAGAGAAGGCGAAAGGAAAATCGAAGATTGTAGTTGCGTTGCTCATATCGAGGAGCATCGTACCTTCGTGGCCTTTAGCCTTGATTGCAAAATGCATTGATGGGACTATTATTAGGTTGGATTTTGAGGGGAGAGGTCAGAGGAGAAGTGGCAAGGCGCGGATGGAATTAAGCTCGCGTGAAAAGAAAGTCGTCGGTGAAATCCGTTCCATGTCGGTGCTTTCCCATGCATGTGTTATTGAGTTTGAGTGTCAAGTTGTGCACACTTGTGTTGTGAAAGAGAAGAAGATATGGATTGTTTTGAGGGATATAGTCGTAAATTTTTATAAGTTGTTTAATTATAAATTTTAAATTTATTGATAACTTATAAATTCCATTTCTCGCTCATGCGAGGTTGAAATCAAACGTCGTTTTTTGCTTGGACTTGTGTCATCAAGATATTTGTGATGGAGTTTGTTTGGTTGGATCTGGAGCTTGTTGAAATTTAGGCTAAAATCGGACGTCCGTCTGTTTTGGTCCGAAATAAGGACGTTTCGGCGGAAACGAAGATCAAGGTGAGTTTAACTCACGTTAACTTTTGTTAAATCATATCAATGATGTTAAAAACGTTTATTTATTGTTTAAATGTTAATTAAATTGTTTTATTGACCGTTTGGTTGAATTTCCGTTTGGAAAATGGATGACATATCAATTTGATCGTTATAAATCCCTATGATTGTCTATTTATTATCATGACCATTATTTTGCAGGGAAAATATGTAAAGAGACTCAAATGGGGTTTCCCGCCCATAAATTATTTATTCACATCATTATGTTGTAATATTGATGGTTAATTAAAATAAAACCCTAATATTCCATTTTACTTGTTAGCTGTCGTTATAGAAATTTCTTTATATCGTCATTTATTAAATTTCATCCCTGAACTCTATCATATGAACATGAGCTTATTTTTCCACTAAACATAATATTAAAGTTTATTAACCAATTTGATTAAAGATAATTTAATTTATTTAATCATTTTAACTAATGGTTTTGAAATTGATTCATCAATTTAATTAACAATGTTTAAAATTGGTTTATCTTTATATTTAAATAATCATTATTGCTAATGATGTTTTATACTTAGTCAATCGTTTTAACTAATGATTGTTTGAGTATAGTTAATTATTTTATTTAGTAATAATTGAAATTAATAATCATTTTAACTAATGATATTTAAAAGTAATTTTAAATTATGTCATTTGAATTTTATTAATCATTCTACCTAATGATTGTTTTAAATTTAATTAATTTTTTAACTAATGATATTTGAAATTAAGTTAAATCATTTTTATTTATGATGTTTTATAATTAAATAAATCATTTTAATAGATGATATTTTAATTAAGAATTTTAACTAATGAGGCTTGAATTTAATTTATGCAATTAATTTATGGTGATTTGAACTTAATTAATTATTTTAATTAATGGAATTTAAAATTACTTATTATTTAATAAATAATGTTTTCGACAACTTATTCATCTCAATCAATGACTATTTTAATTTAATTAATCTTTGAAATTTATGATTTTTAAAGCTAATCAGTCGATTTAATAAAAATGATTAAACTAAATTAACCAATGTAATAAAATTGCTTTAATCAACCGATTTAAAGATTAATAAACTGATTTAGTAAAGATTTTAAAGTTAATTTACCAATTTTAAAAAAGTGTTTGGAAATTATATCTATTTTATTAAGGATAATGGATTTGTTTATATAAAAAAGATTTTAAATGTGATTAATTATCTTCCAGGATAATTAATATTGGTTTAAAATTATAAAAGTTATTTAAATTATTTTATTATCTTTTGGAATATTCTGCATATCGATCTGATTTTTGTTTAGGCCTTCAGGGTCGAGCGCTTGGAAATATTATTCCCTTGATGTTTTACAAGCAGGAACTAATTCTAATATGGAAATCAAGCATAAGTTCAGTTTGTTTTTGAAAGAAAAAGGTTTGGTTCGTTTATGGAAGTGAATTATTTCTGTAAATCGAATCACATATACTAAAATGATTAATTTGTATTATTAGCACTAAACGTTGAAGAAGTAAACTTGTCGCTATTTCAAAAATTAAGAATAATTATTGAATATGACTTTGAGGTAACACTACCTTGACTTGTCTAGTATTATTGTTAACCAAGAAAAAGTACAAGTTTGAATTCAATGAGTGGTAATATATATACAAGACTTAATTTCTACATACAATTGTTTTATATCCTCGATGATTGGTATCTTAGCTACCGGTTACTTCAACTACTTTATTTTCGTCATTCTAAGACTATTTATTGCTCTTTGAGCTTTGTTATCCTTTAACGAATATGACTAAAAAAGCGCGCGTAACGACCCGTAATTTTCCTACTTCAAAAATGAGATATTTTGTTATTTAAATTTAAAAGAATTTAAAACTTAAATAGCTATGTTATATATAATAAATAATAATGGAGAAATTATTTATTCTTATACTTACTAATTAGAAGGTATAAATTTGGATTTTAGAACAAATCGACAAAAGTGAAGTTTTGTTAAAAATAAATAAAGACTTAAACAAATAGGTTTAAATATTTATTTGAAAAGTTAAATCTTGTTAAAAACACCTAATAAAGGTAATATAAGTATATTAAAAGATTTAAAAATATTTTTATAATCGTTTTACAAAAATATCCAAATTTTATCAATTTTACATACATTGTAAAAATAAAGATTTTGATATTATTTAAATATAATTTTAAAATATGAATAGACGTGTTTAAAATAATAAAAAAGTTCATTTTTAAATTTGGTTTACATAAATAAATAGTTTAACTCAAAATGTGATGGTAAAACATTTTGTCAAAAATCAACGTTTTGTCGATTAAAAGTTGTCGCAACATTGTCGCACCTTTATTTTCTTATATAGAAACATATATCTAAATAGTATAAATATTAATTCACTTGTCAAGTTTACTTTTACTAAATATACTTAGAAAATTCTGGAATTTCATTAAGAAAAAGTAAGCACAAAATTTAAAAACATGTTAAATCAAACCAAATATAATTGTTACTTTACTTTTCTTACTCCTTAAGTGAAAGTGATATAAAGCATGATTTGAAATGTGATGTTAAGTGTTGAGAAAAAAAGATTTTTTAAAAACTAAGTAAAAGGTATTTTGGTCATTTTACATAATAATATTTTGTTCCAAACTTTTCCTACAAATAGTCATGCATGCCTCTTCCATTTTCACACAAATCATTCTCTTCTTCTTCCTTTAAGCTATTTCAATGGCTTTTCTCTTTAAGAGAGGTAGGAGGGTTAAAAATAGTGGAGTCCTTAAGCACTAATCCACATGTTACTCTTTAACATCTTCTCAATTCACTTCTTCCTCTTCTCTTCTTAAAAATGGCCGTAGACCTTGAGTTTGGGAGTTGATATAGGGAGGACGTGATCAATATGGAAGTGGAAGGCTATGGCCAAGAGCAAGAAGGGATGCGAGGTGGTGGCCGAGCACTTGGAAAAGGTGAAAGAGTGTTTAGATGGTGGTTTAGTGAAGCGTTGAATTAAATGAATGTTGGCAGGAAGTTAATCAATTTGGTTAAAGGTGAAAAAATTCTCACCGCTTTTAAAAGATCATATTTTGATTTTGTTATAATAGTCATCTTATTACATATGAAAGAATACACCCCATGAAATGTTGTTATGGATGTTTGGATGTGTTTGAATAGTTGTAAGTGTTCATAGTTGTGATTATTTATCATATTGGTTTGTATGGACCATAATTATGTTAGTGATTGATGTTAAACTTGGTTATGCTCACTTTGGTTAAGTATTCCCTTTGTTAAATAAGACCAATTTTGGTGATATGATATATTTTGGAGAAATATGTCTCTTTTAATTGGAATTGAAATTAAAGTTAAATTGAAATTGAGATGAATAGTAAAATTGAAATCAATTTTGAAAATTGAAATTAAGATTAAGGTTGAAATTTAATTTAAAATTGAAATTTGATTTGAAATCTAAGTTTTAATTTATTTTAATTTGAAGTTAGAATAAAATTGAATTGAAATTGGAATTTATTAGGAATAAAATAATATGAAAATATTGAAAATACATTTTAAATACTTTAAAAAGGTGAAAATGTTAATTTAAAATTATTTGTAATAATTTTATAAGTAATATAATTTAATTTGAACAGATCATTTCAAATGTTGAAATTGAGTTAAAGTTTGCCGCATCGCGCAACGTCGTTCGCGATTTCGCGCCGAAAATTCAAATGGGTGTATAGAGTGGAATATAAATTTTTCGAGATAAGAAAATTAAGGACTATAATATGCATATATTCTAAAAGAAAATCAAAATTTCATTAATTAGATTTTGAAATATGTCAAAAATAATTTTTAAGAAAAATCGCGCTTTTGCGGTAAAAGAACTAAAGTTGAAAATTGATATTTTTAAGGTTTTAAAAATATGATATAAATTCTAAGAATCATTTAAAATGTTTTGAAAGTGATTTAAGTTGAAAAGATGGATTTCTAAATGATATAAAAGTCGTTTTGAAGAATATTGCTTTAAAACCTATCTGCAACGCTTTTGCGATAGTTTTAATTAACATAGAAAATAGATATTTTAACTTCACAATTCTTTATAGAATCTTTCATATTCATTTTTACAAGGATAAGTAAGTGCTGTAAATATTGATTTGGAATCTTTATAATAAGTTCCAAAATAAAAGTTAATAACTGAGTATACGGAAACGACTAGTACATTTGTCCCGCTTGTAAGATCTAGGTAGATAAAAAAGGTGTTTAACTAACGTTAGGGAAGGAGCAACCAGTGCCCTGAACTTACATGGCCTATGTTTTCTTTTCTTATGCGAGAGGTGGAACAGATCGAAAAGAAAGCCCGGATGCTCTAAAAAGATTATATTAATTTTTCCAAAATTTAAGAAGATTAGTATTATCCAAAATTTAGCAATCTCCAAAATGAATAAACTATAACTTGGATTGCATAGAGATAATCTTCTTAAACTTAGTATTAAAATTCGAAGAGGAAACTCGTCCTATTCGTGGAATTTAAAAGGTTATTTCACCGTTATTCCGCCCATAGCACTTGTTGAATATAGAAATTGATGTTGAGTAAAATCAAAATGATTTCTATGATCCTATTTACTCAATAAGATTGACGGTTTACAGTAAACGATGTCTTAAATAACATTGTTTTTGACCCGTCTAAAAGTTAAGGAATTTGGATCGAGTGTTAAGTGCAGAAATTTGAAATATTATCCAAAGCAAAAGAATGAATTAACTTATAATTACTTAAGAAAAAAGGAAGATATTTTGAAATCATCCAAAAAGAATTAAAGTGAAAAGAGACTTAATAAATCTTATATACTCATATACACTTTTTATTGATAATTGGATTTTTGATGGAACCGATGTCGGATTTGGATGATTCCTATCCGAAAGCCACTTCAAACCAGTTTACGTGTTTGAAGAATGAAGATATTAGAAGACAAAGATATTGAGACGAATAATAACGAGGGACTACTAGTTGACTAATTGGGGATGAACTCCCGTTTCACTATATTGTAGTAGTGGTCTCTTTGTTATGAAAAATCTCAGAACCACAAGGGCTTCTCGCCTAGTAATGGCCGAGAAAAGTGCCTTCAGTTTTATGACAACCCGCAAATTCGTACCTTTTGAATCGACAATAAACCACACATGTTCGATCCAAAAAGCACAGACTGGCGGAAAGTCAAGAGAAAGAAAAGAAGAGAGAAGAAGAGAAGAGAGGAAAGAGAGAAGATAGAACTAAACAGAACAGTACAGAACCTCACATCGCAGCGAAAAACATATAATATCATATCAATGATCTTTAAAAACAGAAACTTATACATACATCAATCAGAGGTCAACAATCAAACAGCAGCTATCAGCCTGGACAGTTATAATAATCTGTCCTCACAATTGCTGATAATGTAAACAACTAAGAACAACGTATGATCAATAAACAAAACCAATAGGTGTATATAAAATGAAGATCTCTGGCTCTCCTGCCGAAGCTCCAAAAGCACCAAATCCGAACCTATAAATATACTCGGTCTGACCCGAGCATTGAAAAAAAAGAACGCCCGGATCAGTCTGGTAAACCAGCATGAGAAACACACTCAATTGAATTTATTAAATTACCAAAGTTTTTCTTTATCAAAACAAAAGTATCTCGTAAGGCAAGTCCACACATAAACACGGACATGTTTTGACCTTACGATAACCAAAACATCTCATATCAAATCATTTGATATTATACTAGTTTCTAGTATACAAATAATATTAATCATAGCCGAAAATTTTACAATGATTAAATTCTAGCATATAGCCCAAAATGGGTAATACAATCAAAATAGCAGGTACGTAGTGGAGTTTAGATTTCCATACAAATGACGAGGTGAAGGGACTACCTTCCGAATGGGCATACCTCTAGATGGATGTCCCAAGGCACAAAAAATCTTCCCTCTACCAACACAGGACCGACCAACCTCTTAAACTAGAAGGTATCGAATATGTCATCCTCCGGTCGTTACCGACCTTTATCGAGGGCCCTCGTAGCATACAAACCACAATAATCAGATACACGGCGTCATAACGTGTAAAGATATATCTAGAAGAGGATGATCATACCCTACTTGGGAGCGACCCACTTAGCCATGCTGCATCTAACTTTCTGTTTTGGTCATTTTCGGTTGATGAGGCCTGAGGTAACGATTACCTTTCACAAAATCACATCACATTGAATGCCACACGGCCATTTCCATTGACTACTAATTGCCTTCTACAAAAATAAAACCCTTAAGCTCATACATCTTAAGGAGGGTGTTAAGCTAAGAGAAGTTGCCTTCTCCGCCACCACTGATGTACGTTTGTAAAAACCAATGTACGTCATCTATAGAAATGCAATGTCCAACAAACATCCATACAAGTTGTCCAGGAGTAGGACAAACCGAAGGTACTTTCCTATCACATCCTGTCGGAAAATCCCTAGGATCAGTAGCGGATAGTCCTCGCATTGGATATTTCATAATGAAGAGACCACCACTACTATCGTATATTGGGATATTAACCCCAAACGATCAACGAGCAGTCTTCCACTATGAAAATCTGGAATATCAATATCGTCATAAGCAACCTGCACAATCGTCGCATATACGTTGGTCCGAAGTGGTTTTCAGATAAATCTGATCCCGGTCTCTTCGTATCAACAACGCAAAAGCGTTTCTCAACCTCACATAGAAACTAAGTCTCATCAACTTATCACGTCTCCAACTTTCAACTTTCTATCCTTCGGGCCAAGAAGGAAGCTCGGTAGATTAAAGTAATACTTCACACTATTTGAATCATCATCCTCAATATAAATGATAATCAAGCCTACACAGAAGGCTACGTACTAATTGTACGACTAAATAGTTCCTACATCAAGTCGAGGAACTAAAATGGTCAAATTTGATAGTCGGTTACTTAACTATCAAAACAAACAAACAAATATTCAGCACCATAACAATCACTAGGGCCTTTTAATTAATCTTTTATTGATTAAATCATTTGCCAAGTATCCGCTTCAAATTATCTTTTAAGATATATTCTCAAACCATTTCAACATTTCTATATTAAAAAACATTTCCATTACTTATATAATAATAAGTAATTCACAATTAACTTTATTTTCAATACTTATAAAATATTCATATACTTAAATCACGATTAAGTATATATTTTATTCTTTAAGGAAAACATTCACTTAAGCACATTTATTTGGGTTAAAATGAATGCTGCTTAAAATATCGTTACGACAATCCAAAATCATCAGTATAGGGATTCGAAAATTAGACAGATATATAAACCCCATATACTATACAAAACATTTCCTTTCAAAAATCATTTACTGTAACAACAGTGTTATAGTCTATCATTTCCATTCTTCTTGAAAACGTCTATTTCAACAATGAATGATGAAATTTATGGTTTCAATACTTAACACATTTTAAAACATCTTCAAACCATTTAGCTCTATTTAAAATATCATTTCCCAAAACATTTATTTAACTTCAAAAGATTATTCACTATCCAAAATCGTGAATATAATTCGTTTACCAAACTCAATACTTCTACACATTTAACAAAGATAATCCACTGTCTAAAATCGTGAATATATCTCCTTTATCAAATTCATTACTATCTATATATTCATCAAAGTATTATCCACTGTCCAAAATCGTGGATATAATTCTCTAACCAAGTTCATTACTATTGCACATTTAATTAAAGAATAATTCACTGTCCAAAATCGTGGATATAATACCTTTAATAAACTTCCATATTTTAACTTATCAAATTCAATTGATTTCGAATTTATAAGACAATGTTTATAAATTCGCATGTATAATTTTGTAAAAACTTCCATTTATAAAATTCCTTAATTAACCGATTCCATTTATCCCTTATTTATATGCCAAAATCCAAATTATAAGTTAATTCACTTGTAAATCATTTATTTACAAATTCATTCATTTATAACTTCATAAATTATAAATCTGATTCGCTTATATGATCCAATTATAACTTCATTTTAACACTTATAAGACTTCTTTCTAATTGCATCATTTTTATTTATAAAATATCAATTTTTGTAAATCTTATATATAAAACCATTTATAATAATTCAAAAATCTCGATTTAAATAAACTTATTCTTTAATAATTTACAAATCGTTATTAAAACTTATATAACTCAAAAAATCATTCTTAAGTATATTTCACAAAAATAATAATTTTTATAACATAAAAATTATAACATTTATTTAAAAGTGGAAATTGGTGTGAAGGGCCTAATTATACGGCCTAATTTTTTTCTAGGACACGGGTTTGATATTATTATTTTCCAGGACAAATATCTAGGCGGCATGCGTCTTCATCTTCTCAAACGACGTTCGTATCTTCTGAAATCTAGTGCTCGTGGAAATTAAGCAAAATTAGGCTGTCGTTTCTTGTGCAATCATAGCGCTCGTTGATTTTAAAAAAAAAATTAGGCGTTAGTTTCTTCTGAAATAAAATTCGACTTTAATTGTGGGAAATCATGAGGCGATTTTCATCATTTGGATAGGCTAATTGATTTTCTATTGGATTTCTTGTTCTTTGGTGAATCTCAATTTTATTTGGTGTTTTTCATTGTCAATTCGATGTTGTATGATGTTCATGATGTTATTGTATATTTCTTATCAAGGGAGGCGGTTTTGATCTATTGGAGAAAGATTTTGTTTGATGTAGTTGGAATAATGGCCTCTGAATGGTATTCTTTTATTCTGATAACACAAGCACTGTGTATTTAGCCTGGTTGCATCATTCACTTTAGATTATGATTTTAGTATTTATACTATCACTTCAGATTTGGTTTGAGCAATCAAAGCAGTTATTTTTGTCAGTCAATTCTATTTGTACTCACTTTGGGTATGATATTGGATCTCAAATAATATTAGTTGACGTTGTTTGTTCTTTAGTTCTTAGTGATTTGTGATCTGTAAAAGATAAATTGTTTTACCTTTTTTCGAAAAGTGGGATAGAAAATAATTTGTTACGTAGTATTTTATGCTTTTAGTTTTTAATTAAGATCAGTTTCACATAGTTATTTTCTTGTTTACATTTTTTTTGCAGGCGTGATTCATCTATTATAGTTGTCTTTGATTCCAATAACAATTACTTTAGTGCTCGTTTTGGATTGGATGCTTCTATTTCTTCTGTTAGGAATAGGATTTGGGAGGAGTGGAATAATTTTAGTCCATTATGCTTTGATATTTTTTATATTCGAGAATCAAAGACTACCTTTGTTGAAACGGATAGTGATCTTCAAGCTGTATTGTGTTTGTCTTGTTTTAAAAAGGAAGAATTTTTGGTATTTTTTCTACAGTTGAAGAATGATTCAATGGATAATTTTGTTGGTGAAAGTAGCAAGTCTGGTTCAGTACTCGGTGGTGAGTCAAGTAATAATATGTTAGGTTATGATGATGATTTAGATTCTGGTTTTACTCAACAAAGGATTTACATGAGTTGTTGAATAAGAATTCAAATATGGAATTTTTTACTGGGATTGGTCAACAGTTTGATTCTACTATTGGATTCCGTAGAACAGTTAGTGCTTATTGTTTGAAGAATGGGTTTAAAGTACAATATATTAAGAATTGTAAAGAATGATTGACAATTCGATGTGCTATAGCTAGTTGCCCTTTTAGGATTCATGCTCCTTGCGAACTGAAGCAATTGGACCAACTGTTTGTTAAAAACATTCACCTGATTCATACTTGTGGTGGTGGATTTCGTTCGCTTGGTAGTCCAACTATTAATAGTGATCTTGTGAAAAGTTTAAGCGTCAATCAAATTCGTGATGAGCCAAAAAGAAAAACCAAGGATATCATTGAAAGTTTTATAAGAGATTATGATGTGGAGCTGAGCTATTACTTTGCTTATTAGGGTAAGAAATTAGCTATGAACGATATTTACGGTGATGAAAAGAAATCTTACAATGAATTAGTTAGGTATTTAAAGGCATTGGAAAGTAATAACCCGAATAGTTATTCAAGTATGGATGTGGATTTTGACACTAATCAATTTGAGAGAGTTTTTTTATGTTATGAGGCATGTATATTTGGATTCATCTATTGTCGTCCTATGGTGTTTTTAGATGCTACCTTTTTTTTTTTTTTTTTTTTGAACTGGTACTTTATATACAACAAATCATTGGGACAACATATCCCATGTCAAATAAACGTTCGAAAGCAAGTTTCGAACTTGTGACATCATGCACCAAAGCCGAATCACTTAACCACTTCGACAAAGGTGCTTGTCAGATGCTACCTTTTTGAAAGGGCGAAGTGGAATTTTGATGGATGCCGCTGCAAAAAATGGGAATCAAGGTACTGATTTTGATCTTTTTTTGCTGTTATATTTACTTTGTATTGATTTTGATCTTCTTTTTTTCTTGATAGATACATAATTTAGATGTTTTATTTTTTAGTTTAGCCACCAAATGTCATGATGCCTACTTCTTATAATGGATTCACCAGAATTTTTTATATTTCAAACGATAAATGCATATATGTTTTTATCACTAACATCTTCAATCTAGTTGCACTAGTTTCAAAGTAGGTACAATTGTTCAACATACAACCATGCTCCTTCTTATTGTAAATTTGATCCAAAACAAACACTGTAAAAGATTTAATGTTCTTTAATTCAATATACCAAATGTTACTGTATACAGGAGTTAAAAAAGATAATGCATTTATCTTTTAAGATAAAGAATTAAATAACATATTAAGCTGTACTTATATATCATAGTTACTACTACATGTTAAACATATTTATGATTTTTTTCTTTATTTGAAGTTCTTACATAAGGTATACAAATGATTTAAATAGCATATAAAAAAGATAAAAGCATATATGTTTTAGAAGTTCGAATATAAGTCTTTGTATTGTATGCATGAATTATGTATCATATCTTTGCAATTTATATCCTTCCTGCATAGACTACACATTCAAGTAGCAAATTTAAAAAAGAAAAAAGCATGAATTGCCTCTAGGAAATTTATTTTTCCTTTTTTATTTGGGCCAAGGGTATAATGTTTATGTGATTATATGCTATTAGATAATACTGTTTCAAATATAGTGCATTTTGTTGTTTCGAATGTAATACATAAACAATGATTTTTTTCCAGGTTTTTTTTCCATTAGCAATGGCTCTTTTTCCCCAAAGAAAATGAAGAGTGTTGGAGTTGGTTTTTAAAACACCTAAAGAATGCTCTTAGTTGTGATATTATATTAACTTTTTTAAGTGATAGATACTGGGGTTTATTGTTAAGTATTCCAAATTTTTTTTCCAAATAATCATCATTCTTATTGTTTGCATCATATGCAAAATAATATTGCTAGCATTGTGAAAAGTGGAAGGGGTGTTTGGGTAGCTCATTTACTTGAGCATTGTGATATAGCTTCTAATCATCATGAGTTTGAAAACGCCATGTCCAAGTACAAAGAAATTGGAGGTGCCAAAGCTATAGAGTACTTGAATGATAAACCATATGATCATTGGGCCGATTTGTTTTCTCCAGGGAAGCGATATGGTGAAAATAAGTCCAATGTAGCCGAGAGTTTTAATTCTTGGATTTTGGATGAAAGAAGTTTTCCTGTTACTGCTTGCCTTAATGGAATCAGGATAAAACTTATGATGCAAATGTCTAATCGTAGAGAAGAGGCATCAATGTGGACTAGTGTGCTATGTCCAAAAATGGAAGCTCGTTTGTTGAAATTGAAGGAAGAAGGATTTGGGTGGAGTGTTTGTAAATCATCTAGTATGTATTTCTATTTTTTACATGATATTCACAGTTTCTGAAAAACGATAAATGCATTAATCTTTTTTTAATTTGCTATGTAGCCTGTGTTATGATTTCATTTTGTTGGTGTCACTTGCTACATATTTTCTCTTTGTCTGCATTGAGGCTTATGATAATATGAACAATGTAAGGACCAAGTAATATAAAGCAAGTATCATTGTAGTGTTTTATTTTTGAGATTTTGTTATGGTAAAAACTAATGTTATGCATAGGAGTATGATGCATTAGTCTGTCTGCTTAGGGTTTATTCACATGCTTGAGTGTTTCATTTTTGACAGTATTTATGGTTTTTGGTCTAACTGAAAGCTGTGACAAGATATTTTCAAGTTTGTACATTTAAAGATTAACAGTAAATATATAATGGCAATATTGAGCAATGCTCACATGCAGAATTCATGATCAAACATACATTATCTTTTTTTCTTCCCTTATAGCATCGATTCTGTGATCTTTAAGAATATGAACAGTATGACCGTTGTTAATTGTTTTGGTTTATGAGTCTTATTTTTCAGTATTAGTTCAATGCACACGAATTGGGTCTTATTTATTAGATAGATTAGAGAGAATATATATAGTGCTAATAACCCTTTTTTCGAAATGCAATTTGTTTATATATTTTAACTGTTTTAAATTTTAAATTTTGTAGGTATATTTTTGAAGTTCATTCTCCAACATCTCAAAAGGTTGATCTTAAAAATCGCATTTGCAGTTGCAATCAATGGAAAGCGATAGGTTTTCCTTGTGCACATGCTTTGAAGTGTACTTCTTTAACCAGAAATTCTATTTATGAATACTAGTATGGGCCTGTGTTTCGCACATGGGCTGTTTGTGTTATTGTATACGTTGATATTTTGTATGAGTGCAAATATGTAAACGGAAAGCAAGGACATTTTTGAAATTTCAAAAAGACACCGAGTAAATTAGTTCAACAAATTTTCTTTATTAGTAGTAGAGATATTGAGAATTACTTTACTGTTGAGTATTATTGAGCTTCGTATTCACATTTGATCAATCCTATTCGAACTTTTGATAAGGAAGCAATTGAAGCTGAAGAATCATCTATTGTTCTTCTTCTTAAGCCTGTTCATGGAGCTGGTAGGCCTAGGATGAATAAGATTGAAGGGGCTGATTTTCATGCTAAGCAAAACAGATGTGGAAAGTGTAAAAAACTAGGACATAATAGAAGGTAGTGTTCTTTGAATAATTGAGTTAATTGTTTTAGTCCACTGTATTTGATTGGTTGTTCTATGAATATTTTGAGTTGAATAATTGAGTTGATTGTTTTAGTCCAGTGTATTTGATTGGTTGTTCTATGAATAATTGGTTGTTCTATGAATACTTTGAGTTGAATATTTGGATAATTGCATATGTTGAATTGGTTATGATCTGATTTTGATTACTTTTAGTTGTATGCAATTGTTTATGTTTGACTGTTATTTGGAATACAATGTTGTTAGTTCTGTTTAAAAAGATAAATTGATATATCTTTTAATTCTTACGTGTAGTATTTTTTTGTCATTACATGTTACTGTAGTTATTATGTCCAGCTTGCAATCTAATGATGTTGTGGTAGATATTGTGAATGATGATATGGTTGATGTTTTGGTGGGAATGCAAGCAGGGGATGATATAATTTTTGCTAGCAAAAATTACAACGATGAAGTTGTAGGTGCTGTTATGTGTCCAAAAGTGAGTAATGTAGTACTTGCTAATGTAGAGGAACATGGGGGTATGGTTGGCTATTTGCTAACCAAAGTTTTATGTAGAGATTCCTAGTGCAAACAAACAGAGCCTAAGTACTAGGAATACAAATCAAACATAACAACTGGAGGTAAGTATGACTAGCATATTTCTACCCGAAGCATACTATCAATAAAAGTGATGTTCTTATGTATAGCCTTTTTAACAGAGCATACGCAGAATTGTCAATAAAAGTGATAAAACATACTGTCAATAAAACATAAATGTTTTATCTTTTTAACAGAGCATTAGAAACATTAGCCATTACAAATTCATTATCAATTACCATAATTTCATTATCAAATTTTTAATCAGTTGTGTAAGCACTTGCTAGTTAACAATACACAAAAGCAACATAGATTGAAGTGATTATGTAGTTAATATTTCATTTGACAGATGCATTGGTTCTAGACAGTCTTGCCTTCTTAGTTCACAATATCATAATAGTTTGACAATACATCCCATGGTACTGGGCACACTGGAGATTGATAGCCTATACAATCGGGGTCGTAGCATTTTTGATAGTAGCCGCCCCTTTGGAAATCAACAATGTACATAACATGATTATTTTTATGTTTTCTTCCAATTCGTTCACAATATCGACTTCCGGACATGCTATAAATTACGTAGCCATGTGTAGAAAACCAGTGCCACCTTCTAATTTTACCTGAAACATTTCCATGAGAGGCAAAAGATGAAATTTTATCATCCAAAGCTACAAAGGGAGATTTTCCTGAACAATAGGACTTAGGTATATTGCTACCATAAAAATGTAATGACTTATGTCCCTCAGTGTAGGTGCTGTTATCATTAACCTCAGATTCAAAATGAAGAATTTGGCAACAGTCCAGATCCATTTTGCACTCTAATATTTTATCAAAATCAGCATCTATTCTGCAAATAAGTGATTTGATAAACACTTGTTCCTCATTCAGATTCTTACATGCAAAGTGTCCGCTTGGCAGGAGTAAAGTGTTCTTCCCTGCTTTTGATGAGAAAGGAAGACGAAAACAATGATTACGTGTATAAACTCCAGTATCAACGAAAAGACGCTCTGTATTGTCTGATGAGCTTGAATCTTTCTTGATGCACAGTTTTTCAAACTGTGGATCACTTGCTCTTAAATTTATTATACATGAGCATACCTTAGATGAATGCTCCAACATGCGAGTTATTTTTGAAGGCAATATTTGGGATTCGAATGATCACATGTCGAGAGAACTTTTCTTCAGTAGATGAATCAAGCTCTATAACCCAATCTTGATTTCCTTGGATTTTGTGTTTGTCATTTAGCGCTTTGAAGGTGATAGATATCATAATATCTACCATTTCATCGGCATTTTTTCTATTGTTAATCTTTTTATTGAACTCCAGATCATAATACAAGTGGCAAGGCAGTCCGACTTGAATAACTTCGTAGTGGTGGCGTAACTTAGGATTCATGGTTTTGTACCTTCTCCAGAACTCATCATATGTAGAAACAAGGAACCTTCTTTGTGCAGTCAAATGATCTTGGTAGCAAAAAAACATAAGTGTTTGCATGTGTTTGGACAAATCTTGAAGCTTCTTCTTGTCTAGGAAAAGTAGCCCATACTGCATCCTTTAGCTGTGTAGAAAAATGGAATTAGAAAACATAATAATAAATATAAACCTATAAATTATCAATAAAAGATAAATGGATTTATCTTTCTTAAAAGAGCAGTAGAATCATATATTGGATTATAAATTCGTGATCCGTATTTATTCGAATAACATCATCAAATGAACAAAGCCATTAGAAATTCATTATCAAATTCATCATTAAATTTTCAATATCAGTTACTACAAATTCATCAGCAAATTTAAATATACTTCCTAAAATCTATGATCAATTTAGTATCAGCCAATACAAATTCATCACCAAATTCATTATCTAATTTTTAACATGAGCCATTACAAATTCATCATCTCATTCATCAGTCCTTACATTTTTATGGGCGGAAAAAGAGCTGCAAAACTTGTCAAGCCAGCAGTATGGCTCGTGAGAAAGTATTTGTGCAACTATCTGTGCTCTGAATGCATTAACTTGTTCAAGACTAATTTTTGATGTAGTCTGCATTCCTTGTGCTATTTTTTGCATGAACATCATCATAAAAATTCCATAGTCGTACCTGTATTTTTAAAGTTTAGTACTTTGAATATAATGATAAAACAGATTATCTTTTCTTTATTTTTCTAATGAATTGTAATTAGTATTATGTTTATCTAAGTAATTGTATGTGAGTAAATAATATTATCTAATTGGTAATATGTGTGTAGGTAGTTATTTTGTATCGTGTATTTTTGTATAAAATTCTGAACTATCTTTAGAATTACCTATTGCTTTGTTGAGAACAGTCAACATTTTTAAGCACTGAATTTTTGTTGAGAATTGTTTTGTGCCTATCTTCTTGTAGCTCTTTGTGTAGGTTGTTTACTGCTGATTTCTACAAACAGTGAAAGAAAATTAGAATAAATATAAACACATTTATCATTTTTACTTTTTGTGTATTTTTACTTACCACATTAATGGCAAATTTTGTATGTCCACTTCTACAGGATTTTGATCTTGTGGTCAAGTGCAGAGAGTCATAGTGGTTCCAAGTACATTCTCCAACAACTAGTTCAAGCAGGCTCCAATGTTCATTGCCATGTATTGGGAATAATATGTTGCAACATAATGGATCTAAAAGTGTTCTTTTCATAAAAGGATTGAATTTTTTTTCTTGATATTTTCCAAGCTTCCATCCATTGTTCTTTTCTGTAAAAAATTTGTTTTAGAAAATTTATGTTGTATAAAAAAATGTTAATTTGAGAATATAGTTCACTTACTGTCATAGTTGTGTTAACATAGATAATGCTTTTTCTTTCTTCTAGTTGCTTTGTTTTTCGAAACCAAAACCAATCAATGATCTACATTTGAAAAATAATATGGATAAAGTATATAATTTATAATGAAGGAAAGTTTAGTTTATTGTACTTACTTGACCACAAATACTTTGTTGATAGAGGAGGTCTTCTATCATGAATTTTGTTATAGTGATGAAGTTTTCATCATCATAACTGAATGCTTCGTCACTGAAAAATTGGACAGTTGTTAATAAAAAAAAGTAAGTTTAGTATGTACTATGTTGTTTGCATTTGGTAGTAAAATAAAATAAAAGCCTTTATGGAAGTATGTATGAAAAGTTAAAGATAAATTAATTTATCTTTTTTAGTTTTGTTTAGTTTTTGATTATTTTTGAGAAGTGTGTGAGTGTTCAGTAGTTGACAGATATACTGATAGTTGACCAAAATTAAACAAAACCAAAAAATAACTAATAATTAATTTAACAGATAGTTGATATATAGTTTGTATGAGTCAAAAATAGTTTAATTACTTACTTGTTTCCTCCCAAAACTTTGAAAAAAAGATTTACATTTTGTTGTTGTTCTTCAGTAAGATGCTTCATGAGTGGACACTTTTCAACATTCTTTTGCTTCTTCTTCTTTTTTTGTTCTTTAAAATTGACATCTTCAACAACAATTGGTTTTTCTACAACAATGTTTTCACTATCTTGTTTGTTATTTTCAGATTTTAAACCACCTTCGGTTTCTAGAATGAAATCTTGAGTTTGCATCAAATCAAAACATGGAAAGTTAGCAGAACTATTTACCAACTATCTTTCTTTTTTCTGTACCTTTTTCAGCTTCACTGTAAAGACCCGTAAATCCGTACTTCTTGAATAGACACTAATCTCCATTGATTAATTCAAGATGAACGAAAATACGAACCCTTAGGGGTTTAAGAAAAATTTAGGAAAAGAAAAGAAGAAGAAAGAAGAAGAAAAAGAGAGGAAAGAACATAATAGATAAGGTAGAAGATGGAGGGAAAAGAAAGATAGAAGATAGAACAGAAAGAAAACAGAAAAATAGAAATTTTTAAAATAGAAGAAAAAGAGAATAGAGAACATAGAATAGAGAATAGAACAAAATTTTAAAATAGAACGGAACAGAAAACAACATCAGAATCTCACAATTCGCAGCGGAACAACATATAATAATAAATGAATAATCTTTAAACAAAGAACTATATCAGTTATTACATTTTATACATTACATCATATCATCATTACATCATCATCAGAGTGTACAACAACAACAGCAACATCAAACAGTGCAGTGGAAAAGAAATACTATATAAGTAATACGCCATGCCATCTAGCTTGCCTCCAGCAATTCTAGAATATCCAAAATATCCTGATAAACCTTAACTCTCGACTGCCCGTGTGGAAATTGGTGGGCACCCAGAGTTTAGGAAGAAAAACAATAAACTCCAAGTCAGTCATGTGACTGGTGTGAGAACTCAAAACAGTTTATTTATCTTTAAAATCAAAATAGAGAGATATTTTTATTTCAATTCGCAATGCTTTTAAAAATGAGACTACCATAAGGCCTCCCGCACACACACACAATGCAAACGCAGAATCGGAGGAGATTTCTCCTTATGATAGTCAAAGATGCTTCATACGCATTTAAAATAACATTTGATATTATTACTAGTGCATAGTGTAGAAGAAATTCATTTCGAAAGTAGAATATAAATCTTAGCCAACATAGACATTTCGAACTATGCCTACTATAGCTACCATCCAAACAGTGTTGCGACACCATAAGTGAATGATAGGTTCTACAACTAAATCCGTACAAGTTTCGTATTGTTTCTTTGGATTTCCAACAAATGGTCAGGCCAAGGAACTTCCCATTGCCACATGAGAATGCCTCTGGAAAGACATCCCCGAGAACCAAACCGGAACTCTGCCAACACAAGGCCGGGTTACCCCTAACTGGGTAACTACTGACACGAGCACGCCATTCCCCGATCGTAAACGACCTTTCTCACGGGATCCCGAAAACCAACAACCACAAAGTAATAAATTCGTAGTAACCACATAGGTTAAATATCTGGGCTCCATACCATGATACCACCTCTATCCAGAAGGAAATGTACATACCCTAAAGGGAGCTACCCCTCATAACCTTGCCGCATCTTTCCTGTTTTGACCATTTCCGGGGTGTGAGGCTCGACGAATTCACGTCCACAAAAACATACTTTATACAAAAGCCATGCTTTGGGTCAACAAATGATCAACACAATGATCACCAAGATAGACGATCAAATAAACGATCCTATCACAAATAATCAACACAATGATCATTTACAGCAACACTCAGCATGTCACATTACCAAATTGGGAATACATCGCTGATAACTTCAACTATATAACCTCTGAGCTCGTACGTCTCAGAGAAGGGTGTTAAGCTAAAAGAATAAATTCTCCTCCACCAACAGAAATATATTTGAAAGAAATCGGCTTTATATCTCAACTTGTAATGTCAGACACACAATCCATACAAGTCTGTTCCGGGATCGAACAAAACCGAAGGCACTTACAAAGAAGTCCTTGCAATCCGGATATTCACAATCCTGATTGGATTTCCCATCACTTAGGGAGTCTCTATACCGCTGCAACTCAGTGCAGAGACAATCGATAGGTCATCCTATCGCTCTCGCAAATATCGGGTCTTCAACACCGATCTTCAATGCAATTATAACGACGTATCACATATTCGGAATGGGTTATACGACCCCATGGTCCTTTCCCGATTAACCCGAATAGTGAGCGCTTATACAAAAATAAGTGTAGCATTCACATTCAAACAAATCACATCAATTACCCATTCAAAGGGAAATATTGATAGTCGGTTATTGAACTATCACTGGACATGCACACATCACCAGTTTCCAAATAATTTTCCAAATTATTTATTTTCCAAAATATCTTTACAAGATATATAATTTCAATATTTCAAAAATAAATCAATATTTATTTTTCTAAACCAATCCCACTTTCTTTTATAAATTCCTTAGTGAATTTACATTTCAAAATATCCATGCATGTGATTTCAATAATTCATTTCAATTTATCTTCAAAAAGATAAATTCTCTAAACGTTTCATTTCACATTGGAAAAACATTTCCATACTTATACATTCATAAGTAATTCACAAATTTTATTTATTTTCAACACTTGGAAAATATTCAATATACTTCAATCAAAAATAAGTATATATTTCATTCTTTAAGGAAATCATTCTCTTAAACATATTTATTTGGGCCAAACGAATGTTACGTAAAACATCGTTACGACAACCCAAAATCACTAGTATAGGGATTCGAAATTAAAATAGATATATAAATCCCAATACTATACAAAACATTTCCTTTCGGAAATCATTTACTATAACAACAGTGTTATAGTCCACTATTTCCTTTTATTTCTCGAAAACGTCTATTTCAACAATAAATGTTGAAATCTATGGTTTCGAATCTCAACACATTTTAAAACATCGTTAGATTGTTTTAATTCAGTTTAAAATATCACATTCTGAACATTTTCTTTAACATATTATTCACTATTAAAAAACGTGAATATACTACGTTAATAAATTTCATTCTTTTATTCAATTTATTTCAAAGGATTATTCACAGTCAAAACGTGAATATAACTCCATAAATAGGTTTCAACAATTTACTTATCAAAATAAGTCATTTGCGAATTTATAAAACAACGTTTATAAATTCCATTTCTAATTATTTTATAACAACTTCCTTTTATAAATTTTCTTTATTAACCTATTCGATTTATAACTCAATTATAAAACTAAAGGTTCATATTATAAGTTAAATACTTATAATTTATTCGTTCACAAAAATCGTTCCTTTAAACTTCATAATTATAAATCTTATAACTTATAAGATTGTTTATTTATCCAAAATTCATTCTTTCAATAACTTTATAAATTTTATAAACCTACTGTTTATAAAATTTCATTTATAACTTCACTGTTTAAAATTCTATAAATTCCATTCAATTATGAAATTCATTTTCACTTCATTCAAACACTTATAAAAACTCGTTTTATAATTCAAAGGTTTTAATTTATAAATATCAATTTATAAATCCTTTATAAAATCAATTTATACTATTATTTTAAAACATCTTTAATCTCCTTCATTATTTCACCATTTTGATTCATAAAATAATTAAATTTTATAAATCCTATATTTAAACTTTTCACAAAAATTCTAAAATATCTCGATTAAACTATTTTATAAACTCAATAGCATCATATTCTCAAAAATCAGTTTTTAACTATATTTCTCAAAAATCATAATTTTTATAACTTTAAAAATTATAACGTTTATTTATTTAAAATGGATCAATTCAAAAATTATTTTATAAAACGTATACTTTTCAAAAATCACTTTAAAATCATTTTAAAATTCCAAATTTGGTCCAATGATGCTACACACCAAATAGTCAATCACGACAACAACGATATCATATATCAATATGATAATCCATCAAATATCAAAATATCTGAAATCTAATAAATACTGTTGAGGAATCCAGTTGGATCCCTCCAACCTGTTTTCCTGCATTCACAAACATTAGCACAATACCAATTTCGCTCCAGTACGAAATTATCGCGGTATATGTTCTTATTAAATATTATCCGCTTAATAACGGCGCAATAGGGTCTCGTCCGCTAAACAAAAAATGCGGGAAATCAATAACTCCAATATATACATATGCCAATATATATATATATTGATATTATATATAATACCAATTTCACTGTTTATGAAATATTCGCGGTATATGTTTTTAATAAATAACATCCGCTTACTAACGGCGCATAATGTCTATTTTAACAATCAATAGATATCAATCATCATTCAAACATGCATTCAAATATTTTAAATCTAACTATTTAAAATAAAATCGAAACTGATTCGATTGAGTGAGAAGTTCTCACCTTGATTTTAAATTCCGTTTTAGCGATTTATTTTGAATAAAATTAAACGGACGTTTAATTTTACCCAAAATTCTCACTAAATCCAAACGACTCCAAACCAACTTCATCGCGTAGTGCTCGTCCATACGATTCCAACGCAAGAAGTTTCGTCCGAAACGGACCTCGTATGAAAGAGATACAATATTTTAAAGTTCGTACGATATAATATGTATATTAATTTACAAAAATCTTTTATTTTTAACCTAGCCTAAATCCCAGCCGTGCAAATTTGAACCAGAAGATCGTGGCCACTAACTTCTTCTCCCCCTCCATCGTGAAGACCCAGGTGTATTCGAACCCACGGCCGCCACCTATCACGAAATTTCGCACGCCTCCTCGGTCCACTAGCACTCGATCACGCACCACCATATGAAGCGCCTCCACGAACTCCACCACCAGCATGAACGGCGGCGAGCTCGGTCGTCCCTAGCTCCATCAATTTGCGTGCGAACGTGACGACTTTGCCCTTGAATTGCCGATGATCTACGCCATGATATCCAATCACCACCGTTGGATCTGAAGAACACACTCCCCTCTACAACTTCTTAGTTGGTGATTTCTTCTAATTGTTGATGGATCGTGAGTGATTGAGAGAGGAAGGTCGAGCGTTTCTGGCCATTGAAGGGGTGAACGGCGGCTAGGGTTATAATTTAGGTTTTTATTTTTTTTTTTCTAAAATTATGAAGGTTCATGTCTATTTATAGAAGAAAATCGAACACTATTCATCCGGAAATTCCGAACTCCGATTTACGCGCCGTAACCAGCGTTTCTAGGGTTTACCCCGCGTTCCGGACACAATGGAACAGGTTTCGGAAGCTAATTCGGAAGTATGTGCGAGTTATGGCTATAAACGCTCAATTTGAATTAAACCGATTTAAATCGATTTCTAGGCGTTTTAATTTGTACCGGACAAACGGTAAATCCAATCGACTTGAAATTTGAAACCTTACAATAATATCACATTACGGATCCGATGAAACTGGTTTCGTCGAAATCCGAGACTTTTTGAAAAATGGCTATTTTCACTCGTCAAATTTAAATTAAAAACAAATCGATGCGTTTCGAGCTGCTACGATCAAACGATAACTCCGATTGACACGAAAATTGAAATCCGGTAATAACTAACTATTACGGATCCAATGGAACTGGTTTCGTTCAATTCTGAGACTGTTCAAAAATTGACTATTTTCACTAGTCGATTTAATATTAAAATATTCAATTTTCACAAATAAACTTTTAATTCGATTTTAAAAGTTCTAAAATATCGTTCTAACTCCCATATGATAAAATAAAATTTTACAAATCATTTTCAATCATATTTAACCCAATTTTCAATTATTTCCATAATTTAACGTATTAAATCATCGATTTAATTATCCAATTAAATCCAATAATTCAAATAAAAATTTATTCGACTTATAAATTCACTTATTAATATTTAAAATTAATTAAATATTCAAATTTTAATTAATAAAAATCCCGGGTCGTTACAATCTTCCCCCCTTAAAAGAATTTCGTCCTCGAAATTACAAGTAAGAAAAGTTATAGAATTTATTAATTTTCCAAAAAATCATAATTAAAACTTCTTATAATACTTACTAAGTTTTCAAAATCATACTTAGTTATCTTTTTCAAAAACAACTACTATTGTTTAACTTTCAATTCCAAAATCAAAGTTTAAGTTTTCAAAATTTTCCAATTTTCTCAAAAATTTTCTAACGCCTTAAATTTTCGGAAAAATTCGCCATACTCTCCTTTGCGCGGCTCGATCCGAAAAAAAAATGACAGTATATATATCACAAATATACATCTCATCAAGTAATGAGGCATCCCGCAGGGAAAAATTTGTAAAAGTACGGTATGTAATCCGAGATATGTACCTTATATTTTATTAGCGAGCATATATGGCTAATATAGCGCGAAAGCGAGCTCCAAATGCGAAGCAAACGCAATCCGCACCTACTAATCACTCAACAAACAACATGAGAACATGCATATATGACAATAGTATCAATATACAACATATAGCAACATAATTACTATATATGCCAACATAGCAAATGTAACTAAACAACAAATGCAAACATCAACCAACTATCACCCAAGTAACATCCATAACCAATAAATATTCATTTATATTCTCATTAATATTCAATGAATTGATTTTTCAATTTTAATCACATTTGATTCATTAACATTGGGTTTACTAACATTCATTTTCAATTAGTTTATATTCACTAATTTATATTCAAGTTGGTTCACTTCCAAATTAAATTCAATTCTATTTAAGATTCACTTAACTTCCAATTGAATTCCAATTATTTTAGCTTCCAATTTTATTAAATCAATTTCATTAACACTTAATGAATTATATACAATCAACTAACAATCATATATCAACCAAAGTATATTCATTACAACTAAATTCTTTTGCTTATCAATTGGTTTAATCAAATTAATTTTCATTCAACTATTCAACTTCCAATAACATTAGATTTTAATGAATTAACACTTATATTCATTATTTCATATCAACTTAATTCACATTTATAAATCAATTCAGCTTCCAATTCTAAGTAAATTTTCCATTTAACTTTAAATTCACTTTTATTCACAACTCATATTCATATAGTTTCACTTCTTATATATATAAGTTTATTTCACAATTGTAATTCACTTTAATTATAATTAAATTCTTATAATTCTTTTCTTATACAATTATTCTTTTGTTTAGGTTATTCAAACAACTAAACAATCAACTTATATACCCTTTAATAATTCTGAAAAATTATTCCTTTATATATAAAATATAATCAAGGTAAAATTATTTCATTTACCCAATTTAAAACAATACTGCGTCGAATTGTTCTATTCAAGTGTTTAGAAACCCCTTCGGCATAGTCTTGTGGACCACGCTGACGAAAGTTCATATACCACTCAACAAACCAATCATCACAATATAAAACAATTTTTATATTCACTAACAAATACGCTCTCATAGCTATTATTACACTCAAATTCATTCTAGAGTACTACTGACTCTATCTCTAATGAATAATACCCAACAGAACCATGGTTGTCGCTTAACCATATGCTCCGATACCAACTGTAAAGACCCGTAAATCCGTACTCCTTGAATAGACACTAATCTCCATTGATTAATTCAAGATGAACGAAAATACGAACCCTTAGGGGTTTAAGAAAAATTTAGGAAAAGAAAAGAAGAAGAAAGAAGAAGAAAGAAGAAGAAAAAGAGAGGAAAGAACATAATAGATAAGGTAGAAGATGGAGGGAAAAGAAAGATAGAAGATAGAACAGAAAGAAAACAGAAAAATAGAAAATTTTAAAATAGAAGAAAAAGAGAATAGAGAACATAGAATAGAGAATAGAACAAAATTTTAAAATAGAACGGAACAGAAAACAACATCAGAATCTCACAATTCGCAGCGGAACAACATATAATAATAAATGAATAATCTTTAAACAAAGAACTATATCAGTTATTACATTTTATACATTACATCATGTCATCATTACATCATCATCAGAGTGTACAACAACAACAACAACATCAAACAGTGCAGCGGAAAAGAAATACTATATAAGTAATACGCCATGCCATCCAGCTTGCCTCCAACAATTCCAGAATATCCAAAATATCCTGATAAACCTTAACTCTCGACTGCCCGTGTGGAAATTGGTGGGCACCCAGAGTTTAGGAAGGAAAACAATAAACTCCAAGTCAGTCATGTGACTGGTGTGAGAACTCAAAA
This sequence comes from Allium cepa, assembly GCA_030765085.1. NCBI lineage: Eukaryota > Viridiplantae > Streptophyta > Magnoliopsida > Asparagales > Amaryllidaceae > Allium > Allium cepa. The sequence goes on along the minus strand of CM060940.1, from coordinate 42,916,791 downwards.
CAGTTTATTTATCTTTAAAATCAAAATAGAGAGATATTTTTATTTCAATTCGCAATGCTTTTAAAAATGAGACTACCATAAGGCCTCCCGCACACACACACAATGCAAACGCAGAATCGGAGGAGATTTCTCCTTATGATAGTCAAAGATGCTTCATACGCATTTAAAATAACATTTGATATTATTACTAGTGCATAGTGTAGAAGAAATTCATTTCGAAAGTAGAATATAAATCTTAGCCAACATAGACATTTCGAACTATGCCTACTATAGCTACCATCCAAACAGTGTTGCGACACCATAAGTGAATGATAGGTTCTACAACTAAATCCGTACAAGTTTCGTATTGTTTCTTTGGATTTCCAACAAATGGTCAGGCCAAGGAACTTCCCATTGCCATATGAGAATGCCTCTGGAAAGACATCCTCGAGAACCAAACCGGAACTCTTCCAACACAAGGCCGGGTTACCCCTAACTGGGTAACTACTGACACGAGCACGCCATTCCCCGATCGTAAACGACCTTTCTCACGGGATCCCGAAAACCAACAACCACAAAGTAATAAATTCGTAGTAACCACATAGGTTAAATATCTGGGCTGCATACCATGATACCACCTCTATCCAGAAGGAAATGTACATACCCTAAAGGGAGCTACCCCTCATAACCTTGCCGCATCTTTCCTGTTTTGACCATTTCCGGGGTGTGAGGCTCGACGAATTCACGTCCACAAAAACATACTTTATACAAAAGCCATGCTTTGGGTCAACAAATGATCAACACAATGATCACCAAGATAGACGATCAAATAAACGATCCTATCACAAATAATCAACACAATGATCATTTACAGCAACACTCAGCATGTCATATTACCAAATTGGGAATACATCGCTGATAACTTCAACTATATAACCTCTGAGCTCGTACGTCTCAGAGAAGGGTGTTAAGCTAAAAGAATAAATTATCCGCCACCAACAGAAATATATTTGAAAGAAATCGGCTTTATATCTCAACTTGTAATGTCAGACACACAATCCATACAAGTCTGTTCCGGGATCGAACAAAACCGAAGGCACTTACAAAGAAGTCCTTGCAATCCGGATATTCACAATCCTGATTGGATTTCCCATCACTTAGGGAGTCTCTATACCGCTGCAACTCAGTGCAGAGACAATCGACAGGTCATCCTATCGCTCTCGCAAATACCGGGTCTTCAACACCGATCTTCAATGCAATTATAACGACGTATCACATATTCGGAATGGGTTATACGACCCCATGGTCCTTTCCCGGTTAACCCGAATAGTGAGCGCTTATTCAAAAATAAGTGTAGCATTCACATTCAAACAAATCACATCAATTACCCATTTAAAGGGAAATATTGATAGTCGGTTATTGAACTATCACTGGACATGCACACATCACCAGTTTCCAAATAATTTTCCAAATTATTTATTTTCCAAAATGTCTTTACAAGATATATAATTTCAATATTTCAAAAATAAATCAATATTTATTTTTCTAAACCAATCCCACTTTCTTTTATAAATTCCTTAGTGAATTTACATTTCAAAATATCCATGCATGTGATTTCAATAATTCATTTCAATTTATCTTCAAAAGATAAATTCTCTAAACGTTTCATTTCACATTGGAAAAACATTTCCATACTTATACATTCATAAGTAATTCACAAATTTTATTTATTTTCAACACTTGGAAAATATTCAATATACTTCAATCAAAAATAAGTATATATTTCATTCTTTAAGGAAATCATTCTCTTAAACATATTTATTTGGGCCAAACGAATGTTACGTAAAACATCGTTACGACAACCCAAAATCACTAGTATAGGGATTCGAAATTAAAATAGATATATAAATCCCAATACTATACAAAACATTTCCTTTCGGAAATCATTTACTATAACAACAGTGTTATAGTCCACTATTTCCTTTTATTTCTCGAAAACGTCTATTTCAACAATAAATGTTGAAATCTATGGTTTCGAATCTCAACACATTTTAAAACATCGTTAGATTGTTTTAATTCAGTTTAAAATATCACATTCTGAACATTTTCTTTAACATATTATTCACTATTAAAAAACGTGAATATACTACGTTAATAAATTTCATTCTTTTATTCAATTTATTTCAAAGGATTATTCACAGTCAAAACGTGAATATAACTCCATAAATAGGTTTCAACAATTTACTTATCAAAATAAGTCATTTGCGAATTTATAAAACAACGTTTATAAATTCCATTTCTAATTATTTTATAACAACTTCCTTTTATAAATTTTCTTTATTAACCTATTCGATTTATAACTCAATTATAAAACTAAAGGTTCATATTATAAGTTAAATACTTATAATTTATTCGTTCACAAAAATCGTTCCTTTAAACTTCATAATTATAAATCTTATAACTTATAAGATTGTTTATTTATCCAAAATTCATTCTTTCAATAACTTTATAAATTTTATAAACCTACTGTTTATAAAATTTCATTTATAACTTCACTGTTTAAAATTCTATAAATTCCATTCAATTATGAAATTCATTTTCACTTCATTCAAACACTTATAAAAACTCGTTTTATAATTCAAAGGTTTTAATTTATAAATATCAATTTATAAATCCTTTATAAAATCAATTTATACTATTATTTTAAAACATCTTTAATCTCCTTCATTATTTCACCATTTTGATTCATAAAATAATTAAATTTTATAAATCCTATATTTAAACTTTTCACAAAAATTCTAAAATATCTCGATTAAACTATTTTATAAACTCAATAGCATCATATTCTCAAAAATCAGTTTTTAACTATATTTCTCAAAAATCATAATTTTTATAACTTTAAAAATTATAACGTTTATTTATTTAAAATGGATCAATTCAAAAATTATTTTATAAAACGTATACTTTTCAAAAATCACTTTAAAATCATTTTAAAATTCCAAATTTGGTCCAATGATGCTACACACCAAATAGTCAATCACGACAACAACGATATCATATATCAATATGATAATCCATCAAATATCAAAATATCTGAAATCTAATAAATACTGTTGAGGAATCCAGTTGGATCCCTCCAACCTGTTTTCCTGCATTCACAAACATTAGCATAATACCAATTTCGCTCCAGTACGAAATTATCGCGGTATATGTTCTTATTAAATATTATCCGCTTAATAACGGCGCAATAGGGTCTCGTCCGCTAAACAAAAAATGCGGGAAATCAATAACTCCAATATATACATATGCCAATATATATATATTGATATTATATATAATACCAATTTCACTGTTTATGAAATATTCGCGGTATATGTTTTTAATAAATAACATCCGCTTACTAACGGCGCATAATGTCTATTTTAACAATCAATAGATATCAATCATCATTCAAACATGCATTCAAATATTTTAAATCTAACTATTTAAAATAAAATCGAAACTGATTCGATTGAGTGAGAAGTTCTCACCTTGATTTTAAATTCCGTTTTCGATTTATTTCGAATAAAATTAAACGGACGTTTAATTTTACCCAAAATTCTCACTAACTCCAAAGGACTCCAAACCAACTTCATCGCGTAGTGCTCGTCCATACGATTCCAACGCAAGAAGTTTCGTCCGAAACGGACCTCGTATGAAAGAGATACAATATTTTAAAGTTCGTACGATATAATATGTATATTAATTTACAAAAATCTTTTATTTTTAACCTAGCCTAAATCCCAGCCGTGCAAATTTGAACCAGAAGATCGTGGCCACTAACTTCTTCTCCCCCTCCATCGTGAAGACCCAGGTGTATTCGAACCCACGGCCGCCACCTATCACGAAATTTCGCACGCCTCCTTGGTCCACTAGCACTCGATCACGCACCACCATATGAAGCGCCTCCACGAACTCCACCACCAGCATGAACGGCGGCGAGCTCGGTCGTCCCTAGCTCCATCAATTTGCGTGCGAACGTGACGACTTTGCCCTTGAATTGCCGATGATCTACGCCATGATATCCAATCACCACCGTTGGATCTGAAGAACACACTCCCCTCTACAACTTCTTAGTTGGTGATTTCTTCTAATTGTTGATGGATCGTGAGTGATTGAGAGAGGAAGGTCGAGCGTTTCTGGCCATTGAAGGGGTGAACGGCGGCTAGGGTTATAATTTAGGTTTTTATTTTTTTTTTCTAAAATTATGAAGGTTCATGTCTATTTATAGAAGAAAATCGAACACTATTCATCCGGAAATTCCGAACTCCGATTTACGCGCCGTAACCAGCGTTTCTAGGGTTTACCCCGCGTTCCGGACACAATGGAACAGGTTTCGGAAGCTAATTCGGAAGTATGTGCGAGTTATGGCTATAAACGCTCAATTTGAATTAAACCGATTTAAATCGATTTCTAGGCGTTTTAATTTGTACCGGACAAACGGTAAATCCAATCGACTTGAAATTTGAAACCTTACAATAATATCACATTACGGATCCGATGAAACTGGTTTCGTCGAAATCCGAGACTTTTTGAAAAATGGCTATTTTCACTCGTCAAATTTAAATTAAAAACAAATCGATGCGTTTCGAGCTGCTACGATCAAACGATAACTCCGATTGACACGAAAATTGAAATCCGGTAATAACTAACTATTACGGATCCAATGGAACTGGTTTCGTTCAATTCTGAGACTGTTCAAAAATTGACTATTTTCACTAGTCGATTTAATATTAAAATATTCAATTTTCACAAATAAACTTTTAATTCGATTTTAAAAGTTCTAAAATATCGTTCTAACTCCCATATGATAAAATAAAATTTTACAAATCATTTTCAATCATATTTAACCCAATTTTCAATTATTTCCATAATTTAACGTATTAAATCATCGATTTAATTATCCAATTAAATCCAATAATTCAAATAAAAATTTATTCGACTTATAAATTCACTTATTAATATTTAAAATTAATTAAATATTCAAATTTTAATTAATAAAAATCCCGGGTCGTTACAATCTTCCCCCCTTAAAAGAATTTCGTCCTCGAAATTACAAGTAAGAAAAGTTATAGAATTTATTAATTTTCCAAAAAATCATAATTAAAACTTCTTATAATACTTACTAAGTTTTCAAAATCATACTTAGTTATCTTTTTCAAAAACAACTACTATTGTTTAACTTTCAATTCCAAAATCAAAGTTTAAGTTTTCAAAATTTTCCAATTTTCTCAAAAATTTTCTAACGCCTTAAATTTTCGGAAAAATTCGCCATACTCTCCTTTGCGCGGCTCGATCCGAAAAAAAAATGACAGTATATATATCACAAATATACATCTCATCAAGTAATGAGGCATCCCGCAGGGAAAAATTTGTAAAAGTACGGTATGTAATCCGAGATATGTACCTTATATTTTATTAGCGAGCATATATGGCTAATATAGCGCGAAAGCGAGCTCCAAATGCGAAGCAAACGCAATCCGCACCTACTAATCACTCAACAAACAACATGAGAACATGCATATATGACAATAGTATCAATATACAACATATAGCAACATAATTACTATATATGCCAACATAGCAAATGTAACTAAACAACAAATGCAAACATCAACCAACTATCACCCAAGTAACATCCATAACCAATAAATATTCATTTATATTCTCATTAATATTCAATGAATTGATTTTTCAATTTTAATCACATTTGATTCATTAACATTGGGTTTACTAACATTCATTTTCAATTAGTTTATATTCACTAATTTATATTCAAGTTGGTTCACTTCCAAATTAAATTCAATTCTATTTAAGATTCACTTAACTTCCAATTGAATTCCAATTATTTTAGCTTCCAATTTTATTAAATCAATTTCATTAACACTTAATGAATTATATACAATCAACTAACAATCATATATCAACCAAAGTATATTCATTACAACTAAATTCTTTTGCTTATCAATTGGTTTAATCAAATTAATTTTCATTCAACTATTCAACTTCCAATAACATTAGATTTTAATGAATTAACACTTATATTCATTATTTCATATCAACTTAATTCACATTTATAAATCAATTCAGCTTCCAATTCTAAGTAAATTTTCCATTTAACTTTAAATTCACTTTTATTCACAACTCATATTCATATAGTTTCACTTCTTATATATATAAGTTTATTTCACAATTGTAATTCACTTTAATTATAATTAAATTCTTATAATTCTTTTCTTATACAATTATTCTTTTGTTTAGGTTATTCAAACAACTAAACAATCAACTTATATACCCTTTAATAATTCTGAAAAATTATTCCTTTATATATAAAATATAATCAAGGTAAAATTATTTCATTTACCCAATTTAAAACAATACTGCGTCGAATTGTTCTATTCAAGTGTTTAGAAACCCCTTCGGCATAGTCTTGTGGACCACGCTGACGAAAGTTCATATACCACTCAACAAACCAATCATCACAATATAAAACAATTTTTATATTCACTAACAAATACGCTCTCATAGCTATTATTACACTCAAATTCATTCTAGAGTACTACCGACTCTATCTCTAATGAATAATACCCAACAGAACCATGGTTGTCGCTTAACCATATGCTCCGATACCAACTGTAAAGACCCGTAAATCCGTACTCCTTGAATAGACACTAATCTCCATTGATTAATTCAAGATGAACGAAAATACGAACCCTTAGGGGTTTAAGAAAAATTTAGGAAAAGAAAAGAAGAAGAAAGAAGAAGAAAGAAGAAGAAAAAGAGAGGAAAGAACATAATAGATAAGGTAGAAGATGGAGGGAAAAGAAAGATAGAAGATAGAACAGAAAGAAAACAGAAAAATAGAAAATTTTAAAATAGAAGAAAAAGAGAATAGAGAACATAGAATAGAGAATAGAACAAAATTTTAAAATAGAACGGAACAGAAAACAACATCAGAATCTCACAATTCGCAGCGGAACAACATATAATAATAAATGAATAATCTTTAAACAAAGAACTATATCAGTTATTACATTTTATACATTACATCATGTCATCATTACATCATCATCAGAGTGTACAACAACAACAACAACATCAAACAGTGCAGCGGAAAAGAAATACTATATAAGTAATACGCCATGCCATCCAGCTTGCCTCCAGCAATTCCAGAATATCCAAAATATCCTGATAAACCTTAACTCTCGACTGCCCGTGTGGAAATTGGTGGGCACCCAGAGTTTAGGAAGGAAAACAATAAACTCCAAGTCAGTCATGTGACTGGTGTGAGAACTCAAAACAGTTTATTTATCTTTAAAATCAAAATAGAGAGATATTTTTATTTCAATTCGCAATGCTTTTAAAAATGAGACTACCATAAGGCCTCCCGCACACACACACAATGCAAACGCAGAATCGGAGGAGATTTCTCCTTATGATAGTCAAAGATGCTTCATACGCATTTAAAATAACATTTGATATTATTACTAGTGCATAGTGTAGAAGAAATTCATTTCGAAAGTAGAATATAAATCTTAGCCAACATAGACATTTCGAACTATGCCTACTATAGCTACCATCCAAACAGTGTTGCGACACCATAAGTGAATGATAGGTTCTACAACTAAATCCGTACAAGTTTCGTATTGTTTCTTTGGATTTCCAACAAATGGTCAGGCCAAGGAACTTCCCATTGCCACATGAGAATGCCTCTGGAAAGACATCCCCGAGAACCAAACCGGAACTCTTCCAACACAAGGCCGGGTTACCCCTAACTGGGTAACTACTGACACGAGCACGCCATTCCCCGATCGTAAACGACCTTTCTCACGGGATCCCGAAAACCAACAACCACAAAGTAATAAATTCGTAGTAACCACATAGGTTAAATATCTGGGCTCCATACCATGATACCACCTCTATCCAGAAGGAAATGTACATACCCTAAAGGGAGCTACCCCTCATAACCTTGCCGCATCTTTCCTGTTTTGACCATTTCCGGGGTGTGAGGCTCGACGAATTCACGTCCACAAAAACATACTTTATACAAAAGCCATGCTTTGGGTCAACAAATGATCAACACAATGATCACCAAGATAGACGATCAAATAAACGATCCTATCACAAATAATCAACACAATGATCATTTACAGCAACACTCAGCATGTCACATTACCAAATTGGGAATACATCGCTGATAACTTCAACTATATAACCTCTGAGCTCGTACGTCTCAGAGAAGGGTGTTAAGCTAAAAGAATAAATTCTCCGCCACCAACAGAAATATATTTGAAAGAAATCGGCTTTATATCTCAACTTGTAATGTCAGACACACAATCCATACAAGTCTGTTCCGGGATCGAACAAAACCGAAGGCACTTACAAAGAAGTCCTTGCAATCCGGATATTCACAATCCTGATTGGATTTCCCATCACTTAGGGAGTCTCTATACCGCTGCAACTCAGTGCAGAGACAATCGACAGGTCATCCTATCGCTCTCGCAAATACCGGGTCTTCAACACCGATCTTCAATGCAATTATAACGACGTATCACATATTCAGAATGGGTTATACGACCCCATGGTCCTTTCCCGGTTAACCCGAATAGTGAGCGCTTATTCAAAAATAAGTGTAGCATTCACATTCAAACAAATCACATCAATTACCCATTTAAAGGGAAATATTGATAGTCGGTTATTGAACTATCACTGGACATGCACACATCACCAGTTTCCAAATAATTTTCCAAATTATTTATTTTCCAAAATATCTTTACAAGATATATAATTTCAATATTTCAAAAATAAATCAATATTTATTTTTCTAAACCAATCCCACTTTCTTTTATAAATTCCTTAGTGAATTTACATTTCAAAATATCCATGCATGTGATTTCAATAATTCATTTCAATTTATCTTCAAAAGATAAATTCTCTAAACGTTTCATTTCACATTGGAAAAACATTTCCATACTTATACATTCATAAGTAATTCACAAATTTTATTTATTTTCAACACTTGGAAAATATTCAATATACTTCAATCAAAAATAAGTATATATTTCATTCTTTAAGGAAATCATTCTCTTAAACATATTTATTTGGGCCAAATGAATGTTACGTAAAACATCGTTACGACAACCCAAAATCACTAGTATAGGGATTCGAAATTAAAATAGATATATAAATCCCAATACTATACAAAACATTTCCTTTCGGAAATCATTTACTATAACAACAGTGTTATAGTCCACTATTTCCTTTTATTTCTCGAAAACGTCTATTTCAACAATAAATGTTGAAATCTATGGTTTCGAATCTCAACACATTTTAAAACATCGTTAGATTGTTTTAATTCAGTTTAAAATATCACATTCTGAACATTTTCTTTAACATATTATTCACTATTAAAAAACGTGAATATACTACGTTAATAAATTTCATTCTTTTATTCAATTTATTTCAAAGGATTATTCACAGTCAAAACGTGAATATAACTCCATAAATAGGTTTCAACAATTTACTTATCAAAATAAGTCATTTGCGAATTTATAAAACAACGTTTATAAATTCCATTTCTAATTATTTTATAACAACTTCCTTTTATAAATTTTCTTTATTAACCTATTCGATTTATAACTCAATTATAAAACTAAAGGTTCATATTATAAGTTAAATACTTATAATTTATTCGTTCACAAAAATCGTTCCTTTAAACTTCATAATTATAAATCTTATAACTTATAAGATTGTTTATTTATCCAAAATTCATTCTTTCAATAACTTTATAAATTTTATAAACCTACTGTTTATAAAATTTCATTTATAACTTCACTGTTTAAAATTCTATAAATTCCATTCAATTATGAAATTCATTTTCACTTCATTCAAACACTTATAAAAACTCGTTTTATAATTCAAAGGTTTTAATTTATAAATATCAATTTATAAATCCTTTATAAAATCAATTTATACTATTATTTTAAAACATCTTTAATCTCCTTCATTATTTCACCATTTTGATTCATAAAATAATTAAATTTTATAAATCCTATATTTAAACTTTTCACAAAAATTCTAAAATATCTCGATTAAACTATTTTATAAATTCAATAGCATCATATTCTCAAAAATCAGTTTTTAACTATATTTCTCAAAAATCATAATTTTTATAACTTTAAAAATTATAACGTTTATTTATTTAAAATGGATCAATTCAAAAATTATTTTATAAAACGTATACTTTTCAAAAATCACTTTAAAATCATTTTAAAATTCCAAATTTGGTCCAATGATGCTACACACCAAATAGTCAATCACGACAACAACGATATCATATATCAATATGATAATCCATCAAATATCAAAATATCTGAAATCTAATAAATACTGTTGAGGAATCCAGTTGGATCCCTCCAACCTGTTTTCCTGCATTCACAAACATTAGCACAATACCAATTTCGCTCCAGTACGAAATTATCGCGGTATATGTTCTTATTAAATATTATCCGCTTAATAACGGTGCAATAGGGTCTCGTCCGCTAAACAAAAAATGCGGGAAATCAATAACTCCAATATATACATATGCCAATATATATATATTGATATTATATATAATACCAATTTCACTGTTTATGAAATATTCGCGGTACATGTTTTTAATAAATAACATCCGCTTACTAACGGCGCATAATGTCTATTTTAACAATCAATAGATATCAATCATCATTCAAACATGCATTCAAATATTTTAAATCTAACTATTTAAAATAAAATCGAAACTGATTCGATTGAGTGAGAAGTTCTCACCTTGATTTTAAATTCCGTTTTAGCGATTTATTTCGAATAAAATTAAACGGACGTTTAATTTTACCCAAAATTCTAACTAACTCCAAACGACTCCAAACCAACTTCATCGCGTAGTACTCGTCCATACGATTCCAACGTAAGAAGTTTCGTCCGAAACGGACCTCGTATGAAAGAGATACAATATTTTAAAGTTCGTACGATATAATATGTATATTAATTTACAAAAATCTTTTATTTTTAACCTAGCCTAAATCCCAGCCGTGCAAATTTGAACCAGAAGATCGTGGCCACTAACTTCTTCTCCCCCTCCATCGTGAAGACCCAGGTGTATTCGAACCCACGGCCGCCACCTATCACGAAATTTCGCACGCCTCCTCGGTCCACTAGCACTCGATCACGCACCACCATATGAAGCGCCTCCACGAACTCCACCACCAGCATGAACGGCGGCGAGCTCGGTCGTCCCTAGCTCCATCAATTTGCGTGCGAACGTGACGACTTTGCCCTTGAATTGCCGATGATCTACGCCATGATATCCAATCACCACCGTTGGATCTGAAGAACACACTCCCCTCTACAACTTCTTAGTTGGTGATTTCTTCTAATTGTTGATGGATCGTGAGTGATTGAGAGAGGAAGGTCGAGCGTTTCTGGCCATTGAAGGGGTGAACGGCGGCTAGGGTTATAATTTAGGTTTTTATTTTTTTTTTCTAAAATTATGAAGGTTCATGTCTATTTATAGAAGAAAATCGAACACTATTCATCCGGAAATTCCGAACTCCGATTTACGCGCCGTAACCAGCGTTTCTAGGGTTTACCCCGCGTTCCGGACACAATGGAACAGGTTTCGGAAGCTAATTCGGAAGTATGTGCGAGTTATGGCTATAAACGCTCAATTTGAATTAAACCGATTTAAATCGATTTCTAGGCGTTTTAATTTGTACCGGACAAACGGTAAATCCAATCGACTTGAAATTTGAAACCTTATAATAATATCACATTACGGATCCGATGAAACTGTTTTCGTCGAAATCCGAGACTTTTTGAAAAATGGCTATTTTCACTCGTCAAATTTAAATTAAAAACAAATCGATGCGTTTCGAGCTGCTACGATCAAACGATAACTCCGATTGACACGAAAATTGAAATCCGGTAATAACTAACTATTACGGATCCAATGGAACTGGTTTCGTTCAATTCTGAGACTGTTCAAAAATTGACTATTTTCACTAGTCGATTTAATATTAAAATATTCAATTTTCACAAATAAACTTTTAATTCGATTTTAAAAGTTCTAAAATATCGTTCTAACTCCCATATGATAAAATAAAATTTTACAAATCATTTTCAATCATATTTAACCCAATTTTCAATTATTTCCATAATTTAACGTATTAAATCATCGATTTAATTATCCAATTAAATCCAATAATTCAAATAAAAATTTATTCGACTTATAAATTCACTTATTAATATTTAAAATTAATTAAATATTCAAATTTTAATTAATAAAAATCCTGGGTCGTTACATTCACCTTTCCCTTTGAAATCGTTCTTTTTCTCCACATTATGATCTTCAAAATTTTCCAGCTTTTGAAGTTTCATTTCAAGATTGTGGAGTCTTTGTTCAGTCAGTTATCTTAAATGTTTTTCCTCAATCAATTGCTCTGCCATACTTTTTATCTCAGCAGATAAAATTTCACTTTCGTCTGTAACCCTATTATGCTACTAGGGCAGTCCATAGCATATTTGTCATCTTCCAGCCAGTATATTTTTTTTGTGAAAGAAAGTCTTTTTCCTCTTTAGTTACATTTGAAAATTTCTTTAAAATCTGCATGGAAGGTATTTGAAATTAAATTTGGACATGTAATATCATTGAATTACTATGAAGTTAGAAATCAAAAATTATTAAAAATACACAGGTAAGAAAATTTTAGACACTTGATAAATGGATACAACATGTAAGCACATTCATATGGGAAGGAGAGAAGACCAGGAAAATCTTTAATGCACACACAATAGTCGTTGCATATAAATATAGATATGTAATTAACTAACCTACAAACTACATATATTTAGAACACTATCCCTATTAAATAACTAGCAACTTTGTCATTGTCAACTTCAGTGAGGTCCAAATCTTTCAGTTTTGATAAATTCCATTTTCTTATTCTTGGGATTTTGGTTTGCAGATTTTCGTTCTCATCAATTATTTGTGTTCGTTCACAAAACCAGTAATGCAAAACAAAGATAAATACATTTATATTTTTGCAATAAATATAAATATGAATATATTTACATTTAGTTAAAGTTATGAAAGCATACCAGTAAGACCATAGTACTGCTTGGTGTACTTCTAGGGTCAGCATGATACTTTTTAACATTTTTCAAAACATTTTCACATATTGCCCGTGGCAAGGAGATTGAATTTATTTTTTAAATTTAGCAGCTTCGGCAAGAAACCCCATTGCATGTAGCTTTGATTGTTTGGAAAAAGGAAAGTTATAACTAGCAATAATAATAACAATTTCACTAAATCTTTATTTCTTTTTTCCTCTTCTAACAGTGTATTCAATCTTTTTGTTACTCTTTTTTGGGTGATTATGTCTTCTTCTTCAAAATTGGCACTTAAAAAATTGGAGAAACTTACCATGACTAATGCTTTGTTAGAAGCTGGTATAGGAAATAAGTCTTCTCCGGCTAATGGCATTCCAAATATGAAACTGACTTCTTCAGGAGTTATTTTCAGAAATTTGTTTCCAATTCTGAAAGCATTTTCTTTTGCATCAAAAGAAGTAATGATGTCATCTAAATTTGAAGCACTTTTCCTTAAATCTTGTCGTACTATTGAATTTTTAAGAAAAACATTGAAGAAGTTTTTGAATGGTGTTTTTTTCTATAAAAGCTTTTGCTTCAGGTGAAAGAATGTTTTTCTCCTTTATAATTGTCATCACTTTATAGATTGCATCCAAATTACATCTATATGTACCAGTGTAATGTTACCTTTTCTGCTTCTTGGGTATTTTTTTAATTTCATACTGATCAACATCATCTGAATCAGTAGTTTCTTCAGCCAGTTGTTTGGAAATTATGTTTTCTTCATCGGAGTTTTCTGATTGGTCCTTATCTGTGAAATCTTCTTTTTCATCAACATCAGGTAGTTATTGTGTTGGTTCACTCTAATTCTACATTTATGAAAATTATAAAATCAATTGGTAGGTAAAAATAACAAGTTGATAAAAAAATATCATATTCAAAAAGTTTTTGAATAAAAAGATAATATGCTTTATCTTTTTAATTATTTTGTATTTTTTAGGATTAAGAATTTTTTAGTATATAAAGTCCCTCTTTTTAAAAAAAAAAAGATAAAGCACTTTTAGTATATAAAGTACCTCTTTTTTCAAAAAGAAATACAAATTAAATCCAACAGTTTTTTTTTGTAAAAAAACAAGTGTTTGAAAATTTTCGTTTGCACCAATTTCAATATGCACAGTTAAAAATTTTCTTATTATAGATGACATGCAGATATTAAAGTATCTTAAGTAGTTTATCAATGAATAATTTTTCTTTCACAAGGTAAATATCAAACATCTTAACTAAATATTACAGTGTATATTATTGAGAAAGCTTTTTATAAAACGGCTATGCTAAGTTAGTTAGAAAGTTAAACTAAATAAGACTATAGGTGAAAATTAATAAAATAGAAAAGTGAATATTTACAACTGAAAATCAACAATTATTATTTGATGAAATGAAAATTTACAATTAGAAGCAAGTGAAGAATGTTTCAAATAATAGAAAGACAATATGCTTCATCTTTTTAGTTGTCTAAGTAATGGTCAATTAGAAATATGAAAACTTAAAGAGAACAAAAAACAAAATAGCAAGTATTCACAATTAATAATAAGTTTTTAAATAACTAAATATGTTTGTTAATATTCATAGTTTAGAACAGCTATCATTCTTAATCAAAAACATTTTTAGGGAGAAGCAATTTTGGTTGTGGTTTCAGTGGGTAGTTGTAATGTCTGGTTGTAGATAGTTGAAGTTTTGGTGTAGTATACCAACTTAATCCATTCTGATAAGGTGTAATTTGTACTATTATTATTACCTCTTAAAATAGAAGATGCAACTTAATAATAACAAGAAATATTAAATAAAAGTTGTGAATAAAAATTGCAAACTAGATTATGAAAAATGCCAAAAT
Organism: Allium cepa; assembly: GCA_030765085.1. NCBI lineage: Eukaryota > Viridiplantae > Streptophyta > Magnoliopsida > Asparagales > Amaryllidaceae > Allium > Allium cepa. Next base: position 42,901,757 of record CM060940.1, on the reverse strand, counting down.
ATCTGTACATGAATTTATATAAAAAGATAATTTGATTTATCTTTTTTAGTTGTCATAACTTTTTTTGAAATTTAGCTATTTTTATTTAAAATATATAATCTAGGTTTCCAATTTAATATGTACATAAAAAATTGAAGAGTACAACTAAATATTATAGGAAACATCAGTAGTAAAACAGTTACCAATGGAGTTAAAGAAAAAAATGGTCCTTGGCTATGTTCACTGCAGAAAGGACTAGATATTGGTCTTCTGTTTATGCACTGAGTACCTCCTTCATTTATGAAAATGCAAGTAGCTTTTGGAATGAATAGCTTTGATTTATAAGACCTTGTGTGCATTCTTACGCTACATTAAAATTGTCATACATAATAAATTGTTAGCAACAGTGAAGAATAATATTTTTGTACTTAATAGTTTATTAACTATGTTTATTTTACATAAATCCTTCAGGGAAACTGCAACTGACTTATATTCAATTTTTTTATGTTATATATTGATTATAACAAGATCTAAAATACCTTAAATCCATAACAAAAGCTATCATCAGCATCAGTAAGAATGAATACTTAACTACTATTTATCATCTAACTAAAACATTTAGATCAAAATTACTAAGGCTTAAGTTGATTTGAACTAATTATAGTAAAAGATAAATATGTTTATCTTTCATAGCTGTTGAAAATAGAAATATTACAACATAACTGTATTTACACAATACATATGATTTTTGAAAAACTGAAGTTAAAATTACGTTAAAGCAACTCAAAGACAAACAAACATGTTAAATCCATTAAATTCTTGTATTAAATCATTTAGATTAAAAGATAAACATATTTATCTTTTTAAACTATTGAATATGAACAATTTTAGATCATGTTAATTCATTACAAAAACAACAAACACCTTACATGCATTACAAAAACTGTTATATATAAACACAATCAATAAAACTTATTTCTTATTTGTTCAAACACAAGAAAAAAACAACCCATAAATAGCAAAGAAAATCAATCAGTGAATGACTACTTCTGCTAACAAAAACAATCAATATATAGCAAAAAATAACAATTACTTGTTCAGTTTAACAAATAGGGTTAAGTAGCACTTTCCATTGAATATTTTGGTATGCTTAATTAAACAACTGTCGATTATGTTAAATCATAATAAGATCTAAAATATCTTAACTCCATAACAAAAGCTATCATCAGCATCAGTAAGAATGAATACTTAACTACTATTTATCATCTAACTAAAACATTTACATCAAAATAACTAAGGCTTAAGTTGATTTGAACTAATTATAGTAAAAGATAAATATGTTTATCTTTCGTAGCTGTTGAACATAGGAACATTACAACATAACTGTATTTACACAATACATACGATTTTTGAAGTACTGAAGTTGAAATTACGTTAAAGCAACTCAAAGATAAACAAACATGTTAAATCCATTACATTCTTGTATTAAATCATTTAGATTAAAAGATAAACAGATTTATCTTTTTAAGCTGATGAATATAAACAGTTTTAGATCACGTTAAAACATTACAAAAACAACAAACACCTTACATGCATTACAAAAAATGTTATACATAAACACAATCAATAGAACTTATTTCTTACTTGTTCAAACACAAGCAAAAACAACCCATAAATAGCAATGAAAGTCAATCAGTGAATGACTACTTCAGCTAACAAAAACAATCGATATATAGCAAAAAATAACAATAACTTGTTCAGTTTAACACATAGGGTTTGGTAGCATCTGCCATTGAACATTTAGGCATGCTTAATTAAACAATTGTCAATTATGTTAAGTCATAACAAGATCTAAAATACCTTAAATCCATTACAAAATCTATCATCAGCATCAGTAAGAATGAATACTTAACTATGATTTATCATCTAACTAAAACATTTATATCATAATAACTAAGACTTAAGTTGATTTGAACTAATTATAATAAAAGATAAATATGTTTATCTTTCGTAGCCGTTGAACATAGGAACATTACAACATAACTGTATTTACAAATACATACGATTTTTGAAGTACTGAAGTTAAAATTACGTTAAAGCAACTCAAAGATAAACAAACATGTTAAGTCCATTACATTCTTGTATTAAATCATTTAGATTAAAAGATAAACAGATTTATCTTTTTAAGCTGTTGAATATGAACAGTTTTAGATCACGTTAAATCATTACAAAAACAACAAACACCTTACATGCATTACAAAAACTGTTATATATAAACACAATCAATAGAACTTATTTCTTATTTGTTCAAACACAAGCAAAAATAACCCATAAATAGCAAAGAAAATCAATCAGTGAATGACTACTTCAACTAACAAAAACAATCAATATATAGAAAAAAATAACAACAACTTGTTCAGTTTAACACCTAGGGTTTGGTAGCATCTGCCATTTAATATTTAGGTATGCTTAATTAAACAACCGTCGATTATGTTAAATTATAACAAGATATAACTAAAAGATTTACAAAAGCTATTACAAAAGCTATCATCAACACCAGTAAGAATGAATAGTTAACTATGATTTATCATCTAACTAAAACATTTACATCAAAATAAAATACAGCTTACTTGTTCCGCATTTAAGTTTGAGGTGATTGCAGAGTCTGCTCTATGAAAGTATTTTAGTTTAAGCTAAAATCGATGAAGCTGAAATTGATGAAGCTGAAGTAGTTGTAATTTAAATGTGGCTCTGATAAATGATTTGTAATCGTTTTAGTAGAAATATTAGGAAGGGAAATCAATCGTTTGTTTTCTAAAACCTATTTTTGGTTTTGGATTGCAACTCTAAAAAATGGCAGAAAGCGAAGGAGAAAATGGAACGGAAGAAGGGCATGAAGTAACAGTTTGAAGGGCTGACGTAACGTGTATAAAATTTTGTCCCACAAATTAATTATTTTAAAGCTGTGTCCTACAAACTTATTGTTTGATGAAAGAAGGCCCTCACGGTAAATTCCCCTATTTAAAATAAATCCATTTCTTTAACAAATTCAAAATCAATAAAACATCTATTTTCAAAATCACTTGAAAATCCATTTAAATTTGGAAATCATCACTTTAACACTTTTAAATTTCCAAAAACAGGCCCAATGCTGCAATAGCACTAAAGACATCAATCACGGCATCCAAAACATCATATATCATATGATAACAGAATACATCACAACATCTGTAAACAAATCAATACTGTAATGAGGAATCCAGTTGGATCTCCCTAACCTGTCATCTGCAACAAATATATATTAGAATATGTGTACAATGCGCACTTCGAGCCAGATGCATATACAAAGGGTCATCCGCTTATACACGGGAACGTATAGGGTCTCATCTGCTCCAATAGGCAGGAATATATCTAAATACCAATCAATATATAGATAATATATCATATATCATCCAAACAATCATTAATCAACATAGAATAAATTTATTCTCAATTGTATAAAAATACCAATGAGTCAGAAAAATTGAGTTATACTCATAATGGTTCCAATAGCAGTTGTAGTGTTTTATTCCGAATAAAATTAAACAAGCGTTCAATTTTACCCAAAATTTACGCTAGCTCCAATCAACTCTAAACCAGATCTAAAATGTAGTGCTCGTCAATACGGACCCAATGCAACTTGTTCGTCAAAAACGGACCTCGTACGACAAGTTATACATTTTTAAAGTTTATACGAATTAATATATATATATATATACATATTTCAATTTCTTTTTATTTTTATTAAACCTTTTCCAATCATGACCGTTCATTTTTGAAAATCACATCTAGGCCATGTCTTTTTTCCTTTCTTCTTCCTGGTTACCATCTTTCGAATCGAACCAATAGCCGATCATTTTCATCGACGATCGCCTCTTCATACGACGATGAGTCATCGATCCAACGCCGCCACATGAGAGCCGTGCTCCACTCCACAACCGCCCTTGAGCATGGAAAGCTCGATCGAGCCTATGCCTCGAAAATTGTGAACGAACACCACGACTTCACGATCGAATTGCCGACGATCGGCTCCACCGTTTTCGATCACTGCCGTTGAGATTGAAGATACCTTCGCCCTCTACAACATTCTAGTTGATAATTTTTCAAAATGACTGACGGATTACGAGAAAAATGGGGAAGAATGTTGGAAGATTTCGACCATGCATTCCATGGTGACGACTAGCCCTAGTTTGAGTTAGGGTTTTGAAAAATAGAAAAATTAATGTATTTTTATAGAAAATTTTGCAACACTATCCACCCGAAATTTTTCCAAACTCCAATCGAAGCCTGCCGCTTGGCTTTTATAATGTTTTACATCTATTCCGAACATAATGGAATATATATCAAGTTTTACCCCTATTCCGAACATAATGGAATATATATCGAGAGCCAATTCAAGGTTTTTGAATCGACTTATTTAAAATTTTACCCAAACAAATTTTTATGAATTTTAGCTTGCCCCGGACAAACCGTAAATCTGATTAAGACGAAATTTGAAATCCTACAATAATATAATATTACAGATCCAATAAACTGGTTTCGTCAAAATCTGAGACTGTTTGAAAAATGGAGATTTTTACATGTTAATTAAATATTAAAATATTCAATTTCTGCAAATTAACTTTTAATTCAATTTTAAAAGTTCTCTGACATCATTCTAATTCAAATAGAATTTAACTCAACTTTATAAATCATTTTCATTCACATTTAATCCAATTTCCAATTACTTACATAACTTCAAATATAAAATTAATAATTCAATTATCCCATTAAATCCAGATATTCAAAATATAATTTATTTAGCGTATTAAATTTACTTGTGAATATTTAAAATCAATTAAATATACGAATTTCAAATGACTGAAATTCTGGGTCATGACATTCTCCCCGACTTAAAAGAATTTCGTCAGCGAAATTACCAAGTAAGAAAAAGTCACAAAATCCATTAACTCTTCAAAAGCAATTAGTTCAAATTAGATATCAAATTCATTTAACCTTTTACTTTACCCAAAATCCATTAGTTAAACTTCTTACAATAACTTTTCCATGTTTTCAAATTCATTCATAGTTATCTTTTCAAAACCAACTAATATCGTTTAACTCTAATACAATATCAAAATTTTAGTTATCAAAATTTTTCTAATTTTCCCAAAATTTTCTAACGCCTTAAATTTTCAAAAAAATTCGCCAGCGTCTCCTTTGCGTAGTTCGATCGTAGTAGGAGCACAACACATATATATTACAAATATACATCTCATCTTCGAGAATGAGGCATCCCGTAGGAAAAAGGTGTAAAAGTATGATATGTAATCCGAAATATGTACCTTATAAATTATTAGCGGGCATATACGGATATTATAGCATTTAAGTGAGCTCCAAATGCGAAATAAGCACCATATGCACCTACTAAACACTCAACAAACAAATGAGAAACATGTACATATGAAAGTAATATCAATATACAACATATACCAATACAACAAATATATATGCCCATATAACAAATGCAACAAAAGCAACAAATCTAACCATCAACCAACTATCATCCAATCAATATCCAACAAATCCATAACCAAATCAATATAAATTTACTCTTTATTAATATTCATTGAATTGATTTTCACTTTAAGTCACATTGGATTTATTTACGTTGGATTTTACTAGCATTCATTCATTCATATTCAATTAGTTCACATTCACTAATTTACATTCAAGTTGGTTCATTTCCAATTCTAATCAAATTCTATTCTATTTAGATTCACTTACTTCCAATTTGAATTCGATTATTTAACTTTCAATTTTATTAATTCACTTTCATATGAATTCCCATACGATCAACTAACAACCATTTAACAATCAATGCATGTCCAACATAACCGAATTAATTTAATTCACTTACATTCAATTTGGTTCAACACATTTATTTTCAATTGGTTTAATATTCAATTTGGATTGAATTCTAGTATTCACTATATTCACAACTTCTTAACTTTAGGTTTTATTCATATTCTTAACATTAACATTTCCAATCCATGTTTATTCACTAATTCACTTTTATAATTAAAGTTGAATTTCATTATATAACTCAAGTTCACATTCATTTAATTCACTTTATTAATTTACTTCGATACCAAAATCAACTTTAATCAACATCACTTAAGTTATGTTTCATTTCAACTCACTTGCATTTACTTTCACTATACAACTTAAGTTTACCTCTAACTTAATTCAAATTCATATCACTTATTCAAAATTTAGATTTTGTTTTACTTAACAAAACTGTTTAACCATTTTAATATTTGGTTTTACTTACCTTTTTCACACTTTATAACTTATGTAACTTATTTATTTAAACTTCCAAATTCATATTATATAATCACTTACCAGTTTAATTTTTCATTTCAATAGCTTATCAAATCTAGTTCAAATTATTTAACTTCCCTTTAGTTAAATTTCAAATCATATATTTTATTATACTAACTCAAATTTATTTAAATTTACCAAAGGTAAACTTTTTTTTTCTTTTTTTCATCTCATACTATAAGTCCAAAACTCATTTCACTTATATTTGTCAACTACAACTTGGATTGTAAATTCAAATTTGTTTATCACAACAAAAATTCAATTTCAATTTACTATTGGTAGCAAATCAATCATATAGAAACTCGAAAATGATACTGATGATGCTGTAATCATCACCCTTATTATTTCCCAACAACAGTAGCGAATTCGTTGCTTTATATTCTTCTTAAAATTCCTTTTTATATTTATAAATCACATTTACACATTCATACTTATATAATTTCACTATTTTACTTTACTTACATAAGATTAGTTCCGAATTTATTTATCTTATCTAGATTTATAATAATATAATCTCTTTTTACTTTGAAAAATAACTTTCAAAATAAATGGAATTCAACATTTCCAAACTCTTAGTTAAATCCATTTTTATTTACAACTCATATTTACAAATACACCCAGGTTGTTCCATTTTTTATATATAAGATTATTTCACAATTGTAAATCATATTAATTATAATTCCATAATTTATAATTCATTTTCTTATATAATTTATTCTTTTACAATTATTGTTTTTATTTAGATTATTCAAACATCTTTTTATTGACTTATATATATTTACATTTTAAAACAACCAAACAATCAGTTTATGCACACTTTAATAATTTCGGAAATATTATTTCTTTTATATATAAATATAATCGAGGTAAAATTATTTCATTTTCCCAATTTAAAATAATACTATGTCGACTCCTCATTTAAGTGTTTGGAAATCCCTATTGATAACATGGAGTCCCACATACCGACCAGAATTCACAATAAACTCAACAGATAAGTAAACACAATCTAAAACATTTTATATTCACTAACAAATACGCGCTCATGTATATAATACACTCAAACACAATCTATGGTGCTACTGTCGCTATCTATACCGAGTACACATCAAAGCTTAGGAATATACAAAATATAAGCTCTGATACCAACTATGATGATCCGCAAATCCATACCCTTTGAATCGACAATAAACCACACATGTCCGAACCAAAAAGCACATATTGATGGAAAGTCAAGAGAAAGAAAAGAAGAGAGAAGAAGAGAACAGAAGAAAGAGAGAAGATAGAACCAAACAGAGCAATACAAAATCTCACATCGCAGCGGAAAACATATAATATCATATCAATAATCTTTACAAAACAGAAACTTTGTACATACATCAATCAAAGTTCAACAATCAAACAACAGTTATCAGCCTGGACAGTTATAATAATCTATCCTCACAATTGCTGATAATATAAACAATTAAGCACAACAGATAATCAATAAAAAAACCTGATACGTGTATAAGAAATGAAGATCTCCAGCTCTCTTGTTGAAGCTCCAAAAGCACCAGATCTGAACTTGTAAGTATGCTCGGTCTGACCCGAGGAAGAACGCCCAGATCAGTCTGGTAAACCAGTGTGAGAAACACACTCAACTGAATTTATTTAATTACCAAACTTTTTCTATATCAAAACAAAAGTATCTTGTAAGACAAGACCACACATAAACACAGATATGTTTTTACCTTACAATAACTAAAACATCTCATATCAAATCATCTGATATTATACTAGTGTCTAGTATACAAATAATATTAATCATAGCCGAAATTGTTACATTGATTAAATTCCAGCATATAGCCTAAAATGGGTAATACAATCAAAATGGCAGTTACGTAGTGCAGTTTGGATTTCCATACAAATGACCAGGTGAAGGGACTACCATCCAAATGGGTACACCTCTAGATGGATGTCCCGAGGCACAAAAAATCTGCCTTTTTACCAACACAAGACCGACCTACCTCTATAACTAGATGATACCGAATATGCCATCCTTCGGTGGTTACCAACCTTTACCGAGGACCCACATAGCATACAAACCATAATAATCAAATACATGACATCATAGCGTGTAAAGAATATCTAGAAGAGGATGATCATACCATATTTGGGAGCGACCCACTTAGCCCTGCTGCATCTAACCTTGTTTTGTCATTTCCGGTTGATGAGGCCTGAGGTAACGATTAGCTTTCAAAAATCAAAATCACATCACTTTTAATGCAACACGGCCATTTCCGTTGACTACTAATTGCCTTCCACAAAAATACAACCCTTACGCTCATACGTCTTAAGGAGGGTGTTAAGCTAAGAGAAGTTGCCTTCTCTGCCACCACTGATGTACGTTTGTAAAAACCAATGTACGTAATCTATAAAAATGCAATGTCTTACAAACATCCATACAATTTGTCCAGGAACAGGAAAAACCGAAGGTACTTTCCTACCACATCCTGTCGGAAAATCCCTAGGATCAGTAGTGGATAGACCTCGCATTAGATATTTCATAATTAAAATACCACTGCTACTATATGTATATTGGGATTTTAACCCCAAACGATCAACAAGCAGTCTTCCACCACGAAAAACTAGAATATCAATATCATCATAAGCAACCTGCACAATTGTCGCATATATGTTTGTCCAAAGTGGTTTTCAGATAAATCTGATCCCGGTCTCTTCGCACCAACAATGCAAAAGCGTTTCTCAACCTCACATAGTAACTAAGTCTCATAGACTTATCACGTCTCCAACTTTCAAATTGCTATCCTTCGGGCCAAGAAGGACGCTCGATAGATTGGAGTAATACTCCACACTGTACAAATCATCATCCTCAACACAAATGATAATCAAGCCTACACAGACGGCTACGTACTAAGTGTACGACTAAATATTTCCTACATCAAGTCGAGGAACTTAAATGACCAAATTTGATAGTCGGTTATTTAACTATCAAAACAAATAAACAAATATTCAGCACCATAACAATCACTCGGCCCTTTTAATTACTCTTTTATTGATTAAATCATATGCCAAATATCCACTTTAAATTATCTTTTAAAAAGATATATTCTCAAACCATTTCAACATTTCTATATTGGGAAACATTTCCATTACTTTTATAATAATAAGTAATTCACAATTCACTTTATTTTCAACACTTAAAAAATATACATATACTTAAATCACGATTAAGTATATATTTTATTCTTTAAGGAAAACATTCACTTAAACACATTTATTTGGGTTAAAACGAATGTTGCATAAAATATCCTTACGACAACCCAAAATCATCAGTATAGAGATTCGGAAATTAGATAGATATATAAACCCCATATACTATACAAAACTTTTCCTTTCGAAAATCATTTACTTTAACAATAGTGTTATAATCTATCATTTCCATTCTTCTCGAAAATGTATATTTCATCAATGAATGTTGAAATTTATGGTTTTGATACTTAACACATTTTAAAACATCTTCAAACCATTTTGCTCTATTTAAAATATCATTTCCCAAAACATTTATTTTAACTTCAAAAGATTGTTAACTATCCAAAATCGTGAATATAATTCGTTTACCAAACTCAATACTTCTACACATTTACCAAAGATAATCCACTGTCCAAAATCATGAATATATCTCCTTTATCAAATTCATTACTTCTATATATTCATCAAAGGATTATCCACTGTCCAAAATCATGAATATAGTTCTTTAACCAAGTTCATTACTATTGCACATTTAAATAAAGGATAATTCACTGTCCAAAATCATGGATATAATACCTTTAATAAACTTCCATATTTTAACTTATCAAGTTCAATTGATTTCGGATTTATAAGACAATTTTTATAAATTCACATGTATTATTTGTAATAACTTCCATTTATAAAATCCCTTAATTAATCGATTCCATTTATCCCTTATTTATATGTCAAAATACAAATTATAAGTTATTCACTTATAAATCATTTATTTACAAATTCATTTATTTATCACTTCACAAATTATAAATCTTATTCACTTATAAGATCCATTTATAACTTCATTTTAACACTTATAAAACTCCTTTATAATTTCATCATTTTTATTTATAAAATATCAATTTTGTAAATCTTATATATAAAACCATTTATAATAATTCAAAAATCTCGATTTAAATAAACTTATTCTTTTAATAATTTAAAAATCGTTATTAAAACTTATATAACTCAAAAAATCATACTAAAGTATATTTCATAAAAATCATAATTTTTATAAAAGAAAAATTATAACATTTATTTATTTAAAATAAATCCATTTCTTTAACAAATTCAAAAATCAATAAAACATCTATTTTCAAAATCACTTAAAAATCTATTTAAATTTGGAAACCATCACTTTAACACTTTTAAATTTCCATAAAATAGGCCCAATGCTGCAACAAAACTAAATATATCAATCACGACATCCAAAACATCATATATCATATGATAACAGAATATATCACAATATCTGTAAACAAATCAATGTTGTGGTGAGGAATCAAGTTGTATCCCTCCAACCTGTCACCTACAACAAATATATATTAGAATATGTGTACAATGTCCGCTTCGAGGCAGATGCGCATACAAAGGGTCATCCGCTCATACACGGGAACATATAGGGTCTCATCTGCTCCAGTAGGCAGGGATATATCAAAATACCAATCAATATATAGATAATATATCATGTATCATCCAAACAATCATCAATCAACACAAAATAAATTTGTTCTCACTTAAATAAAAATATCAATGAGTCAGAAAGAATGAGTTGTACTCACTGTGGTTCCAATAGCAGTTGTAGTGTTTAATTCCAAATAAAATTAAAGAAGCATTTAATTTTACCCAAAATTTACACTAGCTCCAATCAACTACAAACCAGCTCTAAAACGTAGTGCTCGTCAATAGGGCCCAACATAACTTGTTTCATCAAAAATGGACCTCGTATGACAAAGTTATAAAATTTTAAGGTTTATACGAATTAATATATATATATATATATATATATATTTCAATTTCTTTTTATTTTTATTAAACCTTTTCCAATTGTGGCCATTCATTTTCGAAAATCAGATCCAGGCCATGTCTTTTTTCCTTTCTTCTACCAAGTTACCATCGTTTGAACCAAACCCATATCCTATCGTTTTCATCGACGACCGCCCCTCCGTACGACGATGAGTCGTCGATCTAAAGCGGCCACACGAGAGCCCGTGCTCCACTCCACCACCGCTCTTGAGCATGACAAGCTCGGTCGAGCCTATGGCTCGAAAATCGTGAATGAACGCCATGACTTCACAATTGAATTGCCGATGATCGGCTCCACCATTTTCGATCACCACCGCTGAGATTGAAGATCTCTTCGCCCTCAACAACATTCTAGTAGATAATTTGTCGAAATGATTGATGGATTATAAGAAAAATAGGGATGAACGTTGTAAGATTTCGGCCATTCATTCCTGGTAGCGGCTAGCCCTAGTTTTAAGTTAGGGTTTTGAAAAATAGAAAAATTAATGTCCTTTTATAGAAAATTTCACGACACTATTCACCCAAATTTTTTCCAAACTCCAACCGAAGCGTGCCGCCTAGCGTTTATAATGTTGTACCTCTATTTCGAACACAATGTAATATATATCGAGAGCCAATTCGATCATACTTGGGAGATAGGTTTTCGAATCGACTTATTTAAATGTAAAATTTTACTTAAACAAATTTCTATGCGTTTTATATTGCTTCGAACAAACCGTAAATTCGATTGAGACGAAATTTGAAGTCCTATAATAATATAGCATTACGAATCCAAATAAACTAATTTCGGTGAAATCCGAGACTGTTTCAAAAATGGCTATTTTTACATGTTAATTAGATATTAAAATATTCAATTTCTGCAAATTAACTTTTAATTCAATTGTAAAATTTCTCTAACATCATTCTAATTCAAATAGAATTTAATTCAACTTTATAAATCATTTTCATTCACATTTAATCCAATTTCCAATTATTTACCCAGTTTCAAATATTAAATTAACTATTTAATTATCCCATTAAATCTAAATATTAAAAATATAATTTATTCAACTTATTAAATTTACTTGTGAATATTTAGAATTAATTAAATATACGAATTTCAAATGACTGAAATCCTGGGTCGTTGCAGGTTTCGTTCAGTCCCAGAACGAATTTGTAAGGATGCTTGTCTGACCTTGCATTCTAAATCACAATGAATGATCTATATAAATGTATATCAGTCGATAGCGAAGAAGACACCTTCTCTTAGCATAACACCCTTTCTCGAGACATATGAGCTCAAGAAGTTATATATTTATAGAAATCATTCATGTGAACGTGGAATGGCAATATGGCATTCAAAGTGAAAGAAGATATGCTATGGGAAAATGTAATTGTTGCCTCGAGCCTCATCAACCGGAAATGACCGAAACAGGGTTAGATGCGGCAAGGCTAAGTGGGTCGTTCCCAATTAGGGTATGATCATCCCCATCTAGATATATTTCTTTCCGCTATGACGTTTGGGATGTAAATTAATATGGTTTGAATGCTCAGGCGCTCGGTTTAAAGGTCGGTAATGACTGGGGGATGACATAGTCGGTACTACCTACTTACAGAGGTAGGTCGGCTTGTGTTGGTAGAGGATCCTTTGTGATGGTCCTCGGTACATTCCTCTAGAGATGAACTACGGAAAGGTAGTCCCTTCACCTGGTCATTTGTATAGAAATCCATTCTCTAATAAGAACCTACGGTTTTGATTGTAAACTTATTATGCTGGAATTTAATCAATGTAACAATTTCGGCTAAGATTAATAAGTTTATTTGCAAATGTTTTCAAACAGAAGTCTTTAAAAATAATATCAAATGTTTTGACATAAAAGTATTTTAGTTATCATAAGGTAAAAACTCATCCGTGTTTAAGTGTGGGAAAGGTCTTATGAGATACTCATTCTTTTGAAAGGATTTTATTCAAAGCCTTATATATGACACTGTTATTTATTATTGAGTTTTCTCACACTGTTTTATCAAGCCTGATTTGGGTATTTTCAATACTCGGGTCAGATCCGAGTAGTTTCAGGTTTAGTTGAAGACGGTTGAAGTTTCCAGAGGAGAGCTGGAGATATTCATCTACGTATGGACGTATTCTATTATCCGCTACTGGTTGTTCTGTTTGATGCTTGTCAACAATTGTAAGGACAAATATTTATAACTGTCTAAGATGAGTTCATATTAGACTTTGATATATGTATTTAAAAGTTTTCCACTGTAAGAATACTTATTCAATATTATATATTATTCCACTCGTGTGAGATTTTGTTCTACCTATTTTTCTTTATTACCCCTAATAATCCAGAATTCTGTGCAACTTGGGTCGGACATCTATGGTTTATTATCGATTCAGAGGGTATGGAATCATGAGTCATCACATTTGGTATTAGAGGTGAAGGTTAAGTGAGAACCTTGGCTTTGGTAGGGTAAAGACTCATTAGAGATAGGATTAGTAATATCCTAGGATGAGTACCTTATTAGAGATAGGGTTAGTAACACCCTAGAATGAGTTATGAGAGTATTATACATATGGCACATATTTGTTAATTTTATAAAAATGGTTTTGTTATCAAGAAGTTGGTAAATGAAATAATTTTACCTTGGGTTTATATTTTAAATGTTAAAGGGGATATCATTATTTTAATGTTCGAAATTAAGGATTGGTTGAAATTTAGCTTAGTAAAAGTAAAACATGAATATCTTAAGGTTAGAATTGCACGAATTAAATATGAGATATTCCATATAGAATCAATTAGTTGAAAACTCGAATGTAGAAATTTAACCATATACCCCTAGATATTTGGTTATTAAGAAATAATGATTTAATGATCATCAAAATTGATGAATTTAAGAGCTAAGTAAAAATATCTTGTGAAGTAAAATTCATAATTTGACTATAAGATATTTGATGATAATATTGAAGCTAGAAATTGTAATTAGAGAAAGCAAAAAGAAAATGCATGCCTAGAAAAATTCTTATCAACAAGATAGAAAAAGATAAGCCTAAAATAAGACTTTGGGTAAGTATAATATAAAATGGTAAGTTCTATAAATTATAAAGGAGATAAGATAATTTGAACACTTTGATAAGATTAAAATCAAAGTGAAATTTAGGAATAAGAGATATAAGAAATCTCATCCTAATATAAAACTGTGAATTAGTTATACATTCAGGGCAACATAGGTAATTCAAAATGAAGTAAGATTAGAAGAGGAAGTTTTGAATAATATGTTTAGTAGTTTGATTGTCCGATGAAAAAGGTTAAATAACAAATACCATATGAATTAAGTTTCATAATTTGACTATAAGGTATTTGATAAGTTCAAGGTTAAGAAATTTATTATAAAAAATAGATAGGTAATGTGACGCCCCACCTCTATCCTCACACTAGCCAAGGTCATTACGGGGTAATGCCGTTGACTAGCATGAAGAATAAAGATGTTGAGGAGCGACCATCTGTGCAATTGCTTCGAGCGAGCACCGATATGCCAAATAGTATTACATGCATTTCATTTCAAGAGGATATCCGACATATCAATACAAACTCAAAGCTACTACAAAGTGGCTATGAGGTCTTCGAAAACAAATATAAAATAAGCATAACACAAAATCAGTCACAAATATTCATATTACTAAGGCTTAAACAGATATTAATATAACATATAAAAGTATACATCAAAGTAGTGGTCATATAAGATCCACTACATCACAAAAGAATTGGTACAAGTGCTAGACAAAAGAATATGTATACATCAAGGAGTCTTTATCTCGAATGTATAAAACAAAAACAGCTAAGCTAAGTAGTTAGCCAAAAGTCAAATGACGGACCCTGATAAGAAGTCAAGTAGAAGCACCTGAAATACCTCGGTTTGACCCGAGTATTATTTAAGAAGAAAATAATAAACAGATCAGTCTAGCTATAAATATCAGATAAAATGAGATAGGATAAGAGATGCGACAAAAATGTATGATAACAATAATGCCATACTGTGACAAGTATACATTTAACAACAACAAAAAGCATACAATATCTCAAGAATCTCAAACACCAAAAAGAATATCATATTCTTTATTTTATTTTATTTTCCAAACCAAAAATATTGATACAGCTTATCAATATAAATCATAAAAATTGGTGAAACACAAATTGTAGAAATCATCAATTAGAAATCCAGAACCACAAGGGAAGGCCTATCACAAACGGGAGCATGAAAACTCACCAACACATGTATCACAAATGAAACGCTATTTCATGGTCACTAATCATCAATTTTGAGCCAAGGCTCCACAAACGGCCCGAAGACCATGGGTCGCTACCCCACCAATTTTGAGCCGAAACTCCACAAACGGGGTTTAGTCCCACATGCGGACAAAGAGACATCGCACATCACTAGTCTGAACCACAAAATGATCATCATTGGTCGAAAAGTGTAAATTACACTAAGCCAGTAAATAAATGAGTTTAGCTTCAGGTCCCAGAACCACTAGCTTAACTTAAGTATTTACGAAAAAATTGTAGATTTCCACTTGAAAATTGTCACAAGGTTTCAACTGAACAAGTCTAAGAATTAACCGACGAAGTAAGCGCAAGCGTTTCATACCACTTGTTTTGCTATTGCGTTTAACTGGATTTCTAAAACGAACGAGGAAAAGGTTTGCATATACTAATAGATTGGAAAACGGTTTTGAAAACGAGGTTTATATTGAAAGTACCGTTGAAATCGTTTTGATGAAAGAGTTTGAGTATTTAATACGAGTATAGAAACCTTTGTATTTTAAAATGACAAATCACATAAGATGATTGTAAAACAATTGATCACAAAAAATTCACATTCGACGACGTGAATTAGGACCATAAAAATCGATATCAAATCCATCAAATGGATATTCACAAAAATCCAGAAAAGAAGTCATCAAAGTTGATTATAAATAACAACAACCAATTGGATCAACAAAAATCGATAAAAATTGAAAATCCAATTAAAAACAGCCAAAATAGAAAAAATTGGCAGTTCCAGACGTCTAGGGGTTCATCCAGACGTCTGGATTAGGCTTTTGGAAAAATATATGATTTTTCTCCTTTCTCTTTTTAATTCTAGGTCCATTTTAGACTTCTGAATTTTTGTTTCAGACGTTTGAATTTTTATTCCAAATGTCTGGATTTTAGCTCTGCCCTTTTTGATTTATTTCTAAAACCATTTCAGACGTCTGCATTTTTCAACCAGACGTCTGAATTTCCCTACTAGGGAAAAAACAGCCTAGCCCAAAAAGGGCAAACCAAACCGAAATGCGATCGAACGAGCGATGGATGCTAGGAATTTATGCCAATCGATAACCTAGCACTATAGGCTCTTCGATACATCACCAAAAAAATGTCCAAATAACCAAGATAGGATCTTTAAAGATTTTGACTTCGAAACACTAAGATTTTAAAAATTCAACAAATCAATTCAAATCAAAAGCAATTGAACATGAAATAGATGTTAGGAATTCATACCTAACAATAGTGAAAGCTATAGATGTAGATGTGAGTTCAAAAACTCACCTTTAAACCCAAATACAGAAATGAGGAGCTCTAAAACAAGCAATGATAGATTTCTCTTCAACAACAGCTATAGAATCTTCAATCTAAGCTTCTCCTTGATTTATGACTTGAATTTGAATTCCTAAGAGAAACTAGGGCTCAGGTATTTTAATTTTCTCTTCCTACCATTCTAACTAGGGCTTGAGAGTGTTAGGAAAATAATAGAATGAATGAAGAGGAGAGGGAGTGGATTTAGGGTATTATGTGGGGTTAGTATGTTGAAACCCAAACCCAAAGCCCAATATAAAAATAGAAAAATTCAACTCAACTCCAAATATATCGATGTTTATACTCAAAAAGGTCACAAATGCTGTTTTGAACTCAATGGAAGTGGTCTCGAGTCCTAATTCGATAGTTTACCAAAAGTAGCATTTCGGACTTTAATCTGACTAACGATGCTATATTTAAATAAAACATTTAAATATACAATTGTAAAATATGCGGGTTGTTACAGACTCCCCTCCTTAAAGAAATTACGTCCTCACAATACATAAGAAGAAAATAAAGAGTAACAATCATAAAAGCATATTGTCACAAAAGAAAATCTGAAGTAACAAGTTTACCTTAAAAAGCACGAGAGAGTAAGTCCGGATGTGTTCGCTCGATGAATTCTCTAGATTCCCAAGAACTATCCTTAGGATTTGACAACCATTGAACTTACACAAGTGGGACATCTTTATTTCGAAGGCGTTTAACCTCCGTAGCAATGATATGAGTGGGATGTTGCTCATAAGTCAAATCTGGTGAAACTTCAATTTCTTCAACAACACCGGGCTCAAGGATAGAATCAGAATCCCTAAGGCATTTCTGTAGTTGAGAGACGTGAAAAACGTCATGAATAACATAAAATTAAGCTGGTAATAAAAGGCAATAGGCCACGGAACCAATGCGTTCGGTGATGGGAAATGGACCAATATTTCGAGGTACTAATTTTCCCAATCGACTGAAATGCATAATACCCTTCATAGGTGAAACACGAATAAACACTAAATCTCCCACAGAAAATTCTAAATTCCTTCTTCGGTTATCGGCATAGGATTTTCGTCTACTTTGAGCTTCTTTCATCCTATGACAAAGAAGGTCAATCTTTTTTGTAGAATCTTAAATAAAATCTAGACCTAAAACCAGCTTCTCACCGGCCTCAAGCCAACAAGAAGGAGATCGGCATGGCCTTCCGTAAAGTGCCTCAAAAGATGCCATACCAATACTAGATTGGAAGTTATTATTATAGGAAAACTCAACAAGAGAAAAATGATCTTTCCAACTTCCACCAAAATCAAGAACACAAGAAGAAGAAGATCTTCAGGAGTTTGATTCACACGCTCCATTTGTCCATCGGAATGAGGATGATAAGCTGTACTAAAATTAAGCTTCGTTTCCAAAGCTTTTTGAAGACCCTTTCAAAATCCACTAGTAAATAATGGATCACGATCGCTAACAATAAAAGTAGGAACTCCATGCAATTTAACAATTTCTCTAACATAGAGTTTGGTCAAAAGAGCTACGGTCCGATTGGACCGAACGGGAATAAAATGGCAGATTTTGTTAGTCTATCTACAATTACCCATAAACTATCATGACCCGAACGAGAATGGGAAAGACCGTCAATAAAGTCCATGGAGACTTGATCCCACTTCGAAATGGGAATGTGTAAAGGTTGCAACAACCCACCAGACCTTTGATGCTCGTCCTTTATGCGTTGGCAAGTCATGTAATGCTTAATAAAGTTAGAAATATCAGATTTCATCCCATCCCAATAATAAAGTCGCTTTATGTCCGCGTACAATTTACTACTACCAAGATGAATGGTAAATTTAGAGATGAGAATCTTCCAAAATGTCTTTACGAAAATCACAAATATTTGGCACGATAAGTCTACCGAATTTTCAAATGCTGCCACGAGCATCGATTTCGAAGTCTTTCAATCCAATACTATTTCTATCCCGACAACTGTGGCTAAGATAAGCCAATTCGGGATCATGCTTTTGAGCTTCAAGGATGCGGTCTAAAGAGAAGGATGAGCCTTAAGGCAACATAAAACAAGAGTTGAACATAAATCAAATTCACGATCTTGAATCTCACAATTGGACAAAGTCTCGAGATTATTCCACTTGGATATCATCATGAAAATAACTGCTTGTTGCTTATGACTAAGGGAATCGACAACACGATTTCCCTTTCCGTGGGTATAAAGAATATCAAGATCGTAAGATGCAACGAATTTGAGCCAACGCTGTTGACACAAATTAAGTTCCTTTTGAGAAAATAAATACTTCAAAGATTTATGACCGATATAGAGAAAAAATTTCTCTCCCAAAAGATAATGACGCAAAATTCTAAGGGTGAAAACAATAGCTGCGAACACTAAATCATGAGTGGCATATCTAGTCTCCGCAGGCTTTAGTTGCCTAGAAGCATACGTGATAACACGTTCCCTTTGCATGAGAACAACTCCCAAACCAACACAACTAGTGTCAGTATAAACAATGAAGTCTTGGTTCCCTTGGTGAATCACAAGTATAGAAGCATCAAAAAGGAGTTCTTTTAACTTTTGAAAAGCAGCTTCACATTTGCCTGATCAAATGTACTTAACTCCCTTCATTGTCGAACCAATAAGAGGCATCGAAATTTTAGAAGTCTTTTATGAATCAACGGTAATAGCCTGCCAATCCAAGAAAGCTATGAATTTTTATCACACACTCCGGTCTCTTCCAATTTTGAATCACTTCAATCTTCGAAGAATCCATGAAAATTTCGGATTTAGAAATAATATGACCGAGAAATTTCACGCAAGATTGCCAAAAGTGGCTCTTAGAAAGTTTTTATTTCAAATGATTACACCTAAGAGTTTCCAATACAATCCGAAGATGTTTTTCATGCTCTTCCTCGATTTTAGAATAAAAAATATTATCATCTATAAAGATGAGAACAAATTGATCGAGGAAGTCTTTGAAAACTCGATTTATAAGGTCACTGAAGTAAGCTGGAGCATTCGTTAAACCAAATAGCATAACAAGCCATTCATAAGATCCATAACGAGTACGAAATGACGTCAAAGGAATGCTATCCTCTGCAATACAAAGTTGATGAAAACCGGTTGCTAAGTCTAACTGTGAAAAGACTCTAGCACCGCAAAGTTGATCGAATAGATCGTCAATCCGAGGAAAAGGATATTTATTCTTAATGGTGAGATCATTAAGCTTGTGGTAGTCAATGCAAAGCCTAAGTGTACCATTGGATTTCTTCACAAAAATAGTTGAAGCTCCCCAAGGAGAGGAACTAGAATGAATAAATTGCTTCTCTTCCAATTCGAATAATTGTTTATGCATCTCCTCATTTTCCTTATTGGACATACGATAAGGAGGACGAGTTATAGGCAGAGCTCCAGGGATTAAATTAATTCTTAACACAATTGTTCGCTTAGAGGGTAATCCTAAAATAGGCTCAAATATGTCGGAAAATTCACGAACAACATGAATGAGGGAAATGACATCTTCCTCGTCATCATTATCGTCATCATGAGGGTTTAGAGAATATAAGGATGCTGCCAAATTGGAATTCAAATCTTTAAGGACAATAGAAATCTGCCTAAAAGATTGAGGATATTGAAGATGAATAGTCCTCTCAAGACATGGGATATAGGCTTCATAACGGTTAAGCCAATCCATTCCTAAAATCATTCTGAAGCCTAAGTAACGCATGACATGCAAATCGGCTCGGAAAGCATAATCACATAAAATAATCTTGACATCTTTACAAAGTAAACTGAGTGTTGTGGATCCACCAACCGGATTAGCTATTCTCAAATAAGTCATTAAGCCCATAACATTAAAAGAAAAAGTATCAACAAGTCTTTTGATATAATAGAGTGGGATGCACCCGTGTCAAAAAGAACTCGAATAGGATGATTACGAAACATAATAATGCCATCATGGATAGAATGAAAAATACCTTGACCACGAGAAGTGTTACTAGGGGATTGCACAACATTTAGCTTTCCCTCTTCTTGCTTTGAAGTTTGCGGCATGAAGATATAGTATGACCTGAACTTTTGCAATAGCGACAAGTAAGGGGCTTCGGACACTTATTTGCATAATGGTTCTTAGAACTACAATTGTAGCATTCTCCACGACTAGAGGCAGGATTCTTTACTACCGAAGTTGCTTGCTACCCTTTCTTGTTGGGATTAGGCTTGAACTTTATAGGCCTCTTCTTGTCGTTGTTGAAGTTTGGTTTGGCACCCAAAACTTCAACATCACTTTCTTTATCGGCCTCTTCAAGTCAAAGAGCGATATCAACAAGATGATCGAAAGAAACTTCTAATTTCAGAAGTAATAGATTTTTGAGGTTCTTATTCAAACCATAGACAAACCTTTGATTTTTCTTCAATGGGGTATTAATATACTCGACCCCATATTTAGAGAGAGATTCAAAAGATGCGACATAGTCTGTCATGGAATATTCACCTTAGACAAGGTCAATAAAGCATCGGGTTAAAGTAACCTTTTCAGCTTCTGGCATAAACTTAAATTCGAACCTTTCTCGAAATTCTCCCAAGTAAGATCCGCTTCAATAATTTTTGAAATCCAAAGCTCATACTAATCTAATGCTCTTTCTTGGAGTATGCCAGAAGCCACTTGGACTCGATGGAGATCAACAAGATTCATGCGAGAAAAGATGCGGTCGCATGATCTAAGCCAAGCTTGGACTTCTATAATGCTTTCACAACAATTGCATGGCCTTCCAACAAAATTTGTATAATCAGTGCACAAGCGTGCAAACCCAGATTTAGGGTGGGTAGGCTCTAGAATGGGTCCGACAGCTTGAGCATTCTTTAATAGATCTAAAAGCCGTTGGGTAGATATAAATACTCCATCCTGAGGAGTAGCACTGGATTGACCGGCGCTGGGAAGGTCTGGTCTAACCATTTCTCTTCTTTAAGAGAGAAAGAAAGAAGAGGAAAAATGTTATTCTCTTAATAAATATCAAACAATCATGATTGATAAAATAAGGCATCATAAAAGAAATTAGAATAGACGGGTCCTAAGACTCGGATAAATCCAAAGGCATGATTCCTAAGAAAGACTTAGGACAATTAACCTTGCTAAATTATTCTATATTGCTATGAAGTTTTTCTCTGATACCAAGCTGTGACGTCCCATGGGGTAATTCTGTCGACTAGCACGAAGAATAAGGATGTTGTGGAGCGATCATCTGTGTAATTTCTATGTCTGAGCACAGATATGCCAGATAGTATTACATGCATTTCGTTTCAAGAGGAAATCCGACATATCAATACAAACTCAAAGCTACTACATAGTGGCTATGAGGTCTTCGAAAACAAATATAAAATAAGCATAACACAAAATCAGTCATAGATATTCATATCACTAAGGCAGAAACAGATATGAATACAACACATAAAAGTGTACATCAAAGTAGTGGTCGTATAAGATCCACTACATCACAAAAGAATAGGTACAAGTGTTAGACAAAAGAATATGTATACATCAAAGAGTCTCTATCTCGAATGTATAAAAAAACTACTAAGCTAATTAGTTAGCCAAAAGTCAGATGACGGACCCCGATAAGAAGTCAAGTAGAAGCATATGAAATACCTCAGTCTGACTCGAGTATTATTTAAGGAGCAAATAATAAACGGATTAGTCTAGCTATAAATATCAGATAGAATGAGATAGGATAAGAGATATGACAAAAATGTATGATAACAATAATGCCTTACTGTGACAAGTATACATTTAACAACAACAAAAATCATACAATATCTCAAGAATTTCAAACACCAAAAAAAAATCATATTCTTTATTTTATTCACCAAACCACAAATATTGATACAGCTTATCAATATAAATCACAAAAATTGGTGAAACACAAATTCTAGAAATCATCAATTAGAAATACAGAAATCACAAAGGGGGAGGCCTATCATAAACGGGAGCATGAAAACTCACCAACACGTGTATCACAAACGGAACGTTGTTCCATGGTTGCTAACCATGAATTTTGAGCCGAGGCTCCATAGACGACCCAAAGATCATGGGTCGCTACCTCACCACTTTTGAGCCGAAATTCCACAAACGGGATTTAGTCCCCTACGCGGGCAAAGAGACATCACACATCGCTAGTCTAAACCACAAAATGATCATCATTGATGGATAAGTGTAAATGACACTAAGCCAGTAAATAAATGAGTTTAGCTTCATGTCCCATAACCACTAGCTTAACTTAAGTATTTATGAACAAATTGTAGATTTCCACTCGAAAATTATCACAAGGTTTCAATCGAACAAGTCTAAGAGTTAACCGACGATGTAAATGCAAGCGTTTCATACCACTTGTTTGCTAAGTCGTTTAATTGGATTTCTCGAACGAATGAGGAAAAGGTTTGCATATACTAATAGATTGGAAATAGTTTTGAAAACAAGCTTTAAATTAAAAGTAACGTTGAAATCGTTTTGATGAAAGAGTTTGAGTATTTACTGTGAGTATAGAAACCTTTGTATTTTAAAGTGACAAATCACAGAAGATGATTGTAAAAACAATCGATCACCAAAAATTAACATTCGACGACATGAAATAGAACCATAAAAATCGATCTCAAATCCATCAAATGGATATTCAAAAAAATCGAGAAAAGTATTCATCAAAGTCGATAATAAATGACAAGAACCCATCGGATCAACAAAAATCGATAAAAATTTGAAATCCAATCAAAAACGGCCAAAATAGGCAAATTTAGCAATTCCCCACGTCTAGGGGTTCATCCAGACGTCTTGATTTAGCTTCTTTAAAAATATATGAATTTTCTCTTTTCTTTTTTAATTCCAGGGCCATTTCAGAAGTTTGGATTTTAGTTCCAGATGTCTAGATTTTGTTCCAGACGTCTGGATTTTTTTCCAGATGTTTGGATTTTAGCTCTGCCCTTTTTTATTTATTTACAAAACTATTTCAGAAGTTTGTATTTTTCAACTAGACGTCTGAATTTTCCTGCTAGGAAAAAAACAGCCTAGCCCAAAAAGGGCAAACCAAACCGAAATGCGGTCGAACGAGCGATGGATGCTAGGAATTTATGCCAATCGACAATCCAGCACTATAGGCTCTTCGATACACCGCTAAAAACATGTCCAAATATCCAAGATAGGATCTTTAAAGATTTTGACTTCAAAACACCAAAATTTGGAAAATTCACCAAATCAATTCAATTCAAAAGCAACTGAACATGAAATAGATGTTAGGAATTCATACCTAACAACAATGAAAGCTATAGACGTAGATGTGAGTTCAAAAACTCACCTTTAAATCCAAATATAGAAATGAGAAGCTCTAAACCAGGCAAAGATTGATTTCTCTTCAACAACACCTCTAGAATCTTCAATTTAAGCTTATCTTCGATTTATAACTTGAATTTGAATTCCTAAGAGAAACTAGGGCTTAGGGATTTTAATTTCCTCTTCCCGCCATTCTTTCTGGGGCTTGAGAGTGTTAGGAAAATAATAGTATGCATGAAGAGGAGAGAGGGTGGAGTTAGGGTATTATGTGGGGTTAATGGGATGAAACCTAAACCAAAGCCCAATAGAAAAATTCTACTCAACTTCAAAAATATCAATGTTCATACTCAAAAAGGTCTCAAACGCCGTTTCGGACTCAATGGAAGTGGTCTCGAGTCCTAATTCGACAGTTTACAAAAAGTAGCATTTTAGACTTTAATCTGACTAACGATGCTATATTTAAATAAAACATTTAAATATATAATCGTAAAATATGCAGGTTGTTACAAGTAAATAAGTTAATAATAATAGAATTAGTAAGAAAAAGATGCATACTTAGTAAAGTTGTCTTATTAATATGTGGATAAGATAAATAATATTAACTAAATTAAGGCTTTAGATAAATAAAACTAAGGATTAAGTTTTATAACCTATTAATTTGAGATGATAATAGAGTTCCACATTCGTTAAACACCCTAATTAAAGTAATAATAGTTTGTAATTTAGGGATTTGTATATATACTCTTAGGAAGTAAAGGTATATTATGCAAGTTTGAGTCGTATTTATATGCTTGAGTAATAATGGATTTAGAAAAAAGTAAATGGTTGTGAAATAAACTTGGATTAATAGAAATTTTGAAGAAATATATGTGGTAAAAATGAATGTGAATAAATACGTAAGTTATACATAACTCAGTTTGGCATATAAAATTTTGATCTAAGATTTGAGTACAGAACTTTATGGTGTTTACACCAGCCTGAAAAAGGATTTATCACTCTATTCTTGACGATGAACATTGATAAGGGTCTGTGATTATGTACTCAATTTTTATATCATAGTCGAGAACTATGCAAGGAAAGCAAGGGTTTGTGATCAGGAAGTCCGATCAAAATCCACACTAGAAAATGGGGGGATCGATACTAGTTCGAAGGTAAATTTGTGGATTCGAATAATAGATCAAATCAAATATCACATATAGTATGATGTTTTGGGTCTGTCAACATAGTAGTTGGATAGTTATCTTAAATAGTAGGCACTAAGATATAGGGGTTAGACTTATGTTTCTGCATGTATATATAGACCTCGAGGTAGTACATGCTCAGGTCAGGGGATGTGTTATGTAGGATGTATTTGTTATGTTGATATAGTATCAGTGGTTTTTTTTGGATGTATAGTCTTGTTTGGTAGTTGTATATATTACCTTAAGCATGCAGTACGTATTAGGATGGGTATGATAGAAGTCTAGCTTGATGTATGTATAAATAGCCTTAAGTACGTGATAAGTACTCAAGTTAATGTAGGGAATCTCTATATGTATATTTGGCATCATTTGTTTTAGTGTTGTTGTGATACCGACCTTCTTCTTTTTCTATCATAAGTATAAATAAGTCAAAATATTTGAGAATACGAGTATGAGATAGATTCCTTTATCTAACTTCCATTTCGAGGACGAAATGCTTTTATGTAGGGGAGAATGTAACGACCCATAATTTTGCTACTTCGAAAATGAGATATTTTGTTTATTTTAAATTCAAAAAAAAACTAAAACTTAAATAAATATGTTATATATAATAAATAATAATGGAGAAATTATTTATTCTTATAATTACTAATTAAAATGTATAAATTTGGATTTTAGAACAAATCAGCAACAGTGAAGTTTTATTAAAAATAAACGAAGGCTTAAGTAAATAGGTTTAAATGTTTATTTGAAAAGTTAAATATTATTAAAAACACCTAATAAAGAAAATAGAAGTATATTAAAATATTTAAAATTTTATTTATAATCGTTTTACAAAAATATCCAAATTTTATCGCATTTTGTTAGTTTTACACTGTAAAAATAGAGATTTTGATATTAGATAAATATAATTTTAGAATATGAATAGACATGTTTTATTTATTTAAAAGAAGAAAAAAGTTCATTTTTAAATTTTTTTACATAAATAAATAGCTTAACTAAAATGTCAAAATGTGACAGTAAAACATTTTGTCAAGAATTAACGTTTTGTTGATTAAAGTTGTCGCAACGTTGTCGCAACGTTGTCGCACCTTTATTTTCTTATATAGGAACAAGTATCAATTAATTCACTAATCAAGTCACTTTTACTAAACATACTTAGAAAATTCTAGAATGTCACTAAGAAAAAGTAAGCACAAAATTCCAGAACATGTCAAATCAAACCAAACATAATTATTATGAGAAATGCGGATTACAGATCTTAAGGCTGGAATAACACTAGAGGGGGGTGAATAGTGTTTTATGGATTTTTTTAAATCTTTTTGAATTTTATTCCATTTAAACACCAATAAGTGCAATTCACAAACACATATATAATCATAGAATCAGACACAGATGCAAATACTAAATAAAAGCAGTAAAGGAAAGAACATATCAAGATTTTATACTGGTTCGGAGTTACCCTACATCCGATCCCGTACCATCGTATGGATTTCTTATCAAAATAATATCCCAGATTACACCCTTGGTTTCAAGGCTACGAGGTACACCCTCTTGTATTCGAGTCTAGGGGAAACTCTCTTGATTTAACCAGGCTACAAGATCACCTGAATGATTTCCGAGGCTACAATCACACCCAATTGATTTCAATGCTCAACCACACCTTTTACTTAACAGTTTGATTTACAAAAGATTATATAACTTTGAATAACACTGGGATCTTATGGAGAGAGTGGCAGAGAATCAAACAAGAGATAATCAAGTTTGATTCACTTGGTATTTCGGCAGAGTATAGTTTAGGATTCTTTAGAATAAATATGGAAGATGAAGAGGAGAGAAAATAAAAGAAATCTGGTAAAAAATTCATTTAGTACTTACTAGTATTTATAGTAGAGCAACACGCATATCTCTTCGTGAAAGGATGCAATGAATAGACACTTCTTTTGAAAATTGAAATTTGAAAATAACGGACACCATGTCGACATGGGGGGTTGAGGGATGTCGACATGCTCAACGCAAAATTGATGTTTTGATTTTCTTATTAAAATTGGTTTCTATAATTTGTCAAAACTATTTCTAAACTTTGTAAATATATTTGAATATAGTTTAAACATATAAATGAGTTTAGAAAGTAAGTTTTGATATATATAATCTTAATCTATAAAGTGATTTAAAATCTGAGTATACAAATATTTTAAAGCTAAATATTTAAGACAAGAGATGGTTTAAAAACAAGGACAATTTTGAAATCAAAATATTAAAAATGATAAAAATAGTTTTGAGGCTAAAATATTTAAAACCAAGAGAGATGTCTTTTTGAAAAGAAATTTTTGAAAACATTTTTTTAAAAAAACAAGAAAATTTATTGGATATCAAAATAGGACCACTATATGTTCAACTAGATATTGTCATGGGTTCCATTCCACTAGGGTTCTTTCCCTTTAACACGCTCGAAGTGGATTCTATTCCACGAATAAATTTTGAATAAAGATGTAAGTGCTTTCAAGAAGTTTTAACACAATTCTAGACTCAATACTTATCTTGTACTATTGAAATCTTGAACCCTTGATATCCTGATACTTATGAGTCTTCAATCTTGATATCTTCAGTTTTGAATCTCTGTACTGTACAATTTTCATTCTTGGTACCTTCATGTTTATATACTGCATATACATATATATATCTAAACCATAACGTTAGTATTAATATTTATAACAATTCCTAAGGTTGTCGTCATCAAAACCATCATCTCAAGGACTAACAATCTCTCCCATTTTGATGACGACAACCTATGTTTATAAAATATACTTCTCTTTCACAATAACTTCCACTAAAACTAATAACTCCCCCTTAATCTAAGCCTAACTTCTCTAACTACTCTATTTTATATTTCTCCCCCTTTGTCATCAACAAAAAAACTTACCCTAAACTAATATAAATCCCCCTTAGTCTTATACTGGAGTACCTGTGACAAATTATGATGGAGTATATATATATAATAACATGAGTTAATAATAAATACATGACAAATATGAAAGTTTAAACCCAATAAATATGTACTATGTTTCATATAATGTTATACAATCCATTCAAACCAAATCAATTCTAATCAAATCAAAGAAAATCATATCAAATCACACAATTCAAAAACAAGTAATTCAAACCATAAGGAGATCAAATATTTCTAGGAACTTCAACCCATCCTTCATCTCCAACGATAGGATCTTTTTTATTAAATTCCCAATCCTCATTTTCTTGAATCAAAGTTCCTACAGGATTTGTATCTAGATCATCTTTGTTGAGGGTAGAAATCATCCAATAGAGGGCATTGAATGCTTCTCTTGTTCTTTTGTCATCTGCATTTGACTTAGTTTTAAGTGCCTTTGATTGGGAAGAATAAAAGTAAGTATATTCTTAGATGAATTGAGAGTTTCTTCAAGATAATCACTTAGATTTTGAAAAGAGAAAGCCATTCTGATAAGTAGTGAAGAGATGCAAATAGAGATAAGTAGAAATGAAAAGATTACAAATTTCTGAAAGAAACTGGTGTTTAAATAGGTAGAAATTCATTTAAATGAATAGACACAGGTTAGTTATTTTAATTTCAAAATTTAGAAGACAACCAAATCTGACAGTTATATGTCGACTTAGTGGGGGTAGAGGCATGTCGACATGGGTCGATTAATTTATATGTCTCACTTATTTTGTGAATAAGTATGTATATATATAGACTTGCTAACATTTATTCCAGAGACATGATAAGGTAGAAAAACATAAGATAGATGTTTTTATAAATATATGAGATGATACATAAAATACTACATAATATGATAAAAAGAGCAATACAAGCTCACACAAAACAAACTAATACATCATAACCTAGTTCTTATAATGTGCTAGAGGATGAGGAGGAATGATAAGCCAAGTTTCCAACCAACTTTAGCAAAGAATTTTTTCATATTAGTGGACATTTTATCTAATTTCTTACTAACGAATCTTTTGAGTATCCGTTGATTTTCCACTATAATATTTTGATTTTTGATGAGAGTTTTGTTGGAAGGATTGTTACTATTGGTAGGATTTTCAATACTTTCCAAGGAGGTTTCTTAATTATCTTCTTCAATTTCCATTTCCTCCCCTTCTTCTTCTTCTTCTTCTTCATCTTCTTCCTCCATATCTTCATGTGTCAATCTTTCATCCTTTTTGGAAAGAGATTCATATTGTTGAAACATGAAAGGAATTTTCATGAGAGAAATGTTGGCATGATTAAACACTTTTCTTGAAACAACTTCTTCCCTTTTGTAATCAAGGCCAAAATAATTAAAAATCTGAGTGAGATAGATTCCATGATACAAGGTATTCTCACTTATTTTCAAATTCTTAGGACGAAGATCATCCATAATCACTTGCGCCCAATAAATGACATAATGACAAAAGATAGAAAAAAGAGCTTTACAAACTGTTAAAGTAGGGTTATTGAAAATTTTCGATCTAGGAGTGATAGTATGTTGCAAAAGAAGACTGACAATACGTGCTTTCAAACGAAAGTTATGATCTTTAAATTCAAAGTTGTCATCTCCTTCGAAAATGTGATGAAATGTCTTATGATCGTGTTCATCAATATTAAAAGTAGAAAGATCTATTTCCGAATTCTTGCAATTTAGAATATTTCCCGAAATTTCACAATTTAAAAGAATTTTAGTGCCTTTAGCACTACTCTAAATTTCATCTTCATTTCCTTCATAAAACCTGCGATTCAAATTTACATAAAACATTTTAATAAGATTTAGGTAACAAAAAAAATCATTCTGAGAATTGTCAAAAAGACTAAGGATATGATTCTCTTCAAGAAGAGTATTGATTTCATATGTAGAGAAATCGCCAATGATAGCAAACTTTCCCGTATGAACTTTTCGAAATTAGCATAGCTTATATAAGCCTTGGTTGCCTCTGAAACATTATAGAGATACTCTTTAATGGTTTTAGACTGCCTCATTGTGGATAGAGTGCTTGAAGAATCCATTTTTGAAGAGAGTAGAAAGTTTGAAAGAGTGAAGAGAGTTTGGATTTTAAAATGAAAGTGAAAAGGTATGATAAGATAATGGAAATAAATAGATATTCAATAGACATGTTCTCTGGTTAAGAGGTACCTTTTCAAAACATTGGGTTCGGTGAAAAGGTAGAGGGAAATATAAAGATTTGAATTCAAATTTGAATTTCAAATTTCTGACAGGGATGTTGACATCATGGGTAGGGCTATGTCGACATGGGTCAGAGAATTCATGTGACTTATATTTTCCTATATACTTTAATATCTATATACATATATTATTTTAATGTCTATATATTTTCTAGAGTAATATTAAATATAATAATACTCTTTTAATAAAAAATATTATAATATTAAAAATAAAAATAAACATAACAATAAAAAATTTAAAATTCAAACTACCACATATTTCAAAAACAATCAAAAAATCAAACAATTCTAAGCAAACAATTTCAACCAATATAGTGTAAATGTGTACCTTTTTCTAGATTTGTATCTCCAAGATCATTGGAATCATGAATAGCCGTATAGAAAATATTTGAATTTTCTGTTTTCTTATCATCATCGCTTGTGGATGAATCTGAGTCTGAGTCGTCTAGTGTAGAGGTATACGCTCTTTTCTTTTTCGTTGTATAATCATTGCTTGTAGGAAACTTTTGCTTATCAGGATGCTGACAGTCTCTTTTGAGATGGCCCGGTTCTTCACAGTTGAAACATTTGACGTGGTTTGGTACTTCATTATGATTTTCAGAATTCCTGTGATCATTCTTTTTGAAGTTGTTCATCTTTCTGTATTTCAGAAACTTCCAAAAATTCTTTGTCATGAAAGCTATTTCTTTATCATCATCACTTCCTGAGTCCGATCCATCTGTTAATGCATTGAACGCAATTGACTTCTTTTCGAATACCTTGCTAACTTTTCTCCCTTGCATTTGTACTTCGAACGACATTCTATTTCCAACCAATTCTTCAATCTTTAAAGTACTGATATCATTTGCTTCTTCGATTGCAAGAGTTTTCTGATCCCATTCCGGAGTAAGAGAATTTAGAATTTTTCTCACTTTAACTTCTTCGGAAAAAATATTTCCCAGTGATATTAGAGAATGCACAATCTCCTGAAATCTACTATACATATCTGAAATGGACTCATTAGAATTCATTTTGAATAATTGAAACTGATTTTTGAGTATGGATATTTTGGTCTGTTTGACTTTGCTTGTTCCTTCATGAGTAACTTGCAAAATTTTCCAGATATCATATGCAGACTTACAAACAGATACTCTATTGAATTCATTCCTATCAAGTGAAAAAAATAAAATATTCATGGCTTTGGAATTTTTTTGTGCAATAGTCTTTTGCTCAGCAGTCCACTGTGCAAAACTAGTTGTAGGTACAGAATATTCAGTTTATGTGGTATTCCAAGTGTCTAATCCTATTAATTGTAAATATTTTTTCATTCTACATGCCCAATATGCATAGTTACTACCATTAAAAAGTGGTGGTCTGGCAGTGGACTGACCCTTTACAAATAAACTAGTGATAGTGTTAACAGAACCAGTGTTGGTAGCCATTTTTAAATCTTTTCAAAATTCAGATTATGAAAACTTTGAAAACCAATGCTCAGTTACCAAATGTGACAAATGCGGATTACAGATCTTAAGGCTGGAATAACACTAGAGGGGAGGTGAATAGCGTTTTATGGATTTTTTAAATCTTTTTGAATTTTATTCAAATTAAACACCAACAAATGCAATTCACAAACACAGATATAATCACAGAATCAGACACAGATGCAAATACTAAATAAAAGCAGAAAAGGAAAAACACACAGGGATTTTAACTGGTTTGGATTTTTCCCACATCCGGTCTCGTACAATCGTATGGATTTCTTATCAAAATAATCTCCCAGATTACACCCTCCTTTTCAAGCCTACGAGGTACACCCTCTTGTATTCGAGTCCAGTGGAAACTCGATTGATTTTACCATGCTACAAGGTCACTAATTGATTTCCAAGGCTACATCACACCCAATTGATTTCAAGGCTCAACCACACCTTTTACTTAACAGTTTGATTTTCAAAAGATTTTATAACTCTGAATAGCACTGAGATCTTATGGAGAGAGTGGTAGAGAATCAAACAAGAGATAATCAAGTTTGATTCACTTGGTATTTCTAAACTTTGTTAATATATTTAGATATAGTTTAAACATATAAAAGAGTTTAGAAAGTAATTTTTAATATATATAATCTTAATTTATAAAGTGATTTAAAATCTGAGTATATAAATATTTTAAAGCTAAATATTTAAAACAAGGGATGGTTTAAAAACAAGGAAAATTTTGAAATCAAAATATTAAAAATGATAAAATAGTTTTGAGGCTTAAATATTTAAAACCAAGAGAGATGTCTTTTTGAAAAGAAAGTTTTGATAACATTTTTTTAAAAACAAGAGATGAATTTTTGAAAAGCATTTTTATAGATTTAGTGGATATCAAAATAGGACCACTATATGTTCCACTAGATATTGCCGTGGGTTCCATCCTACTAGGGTTCCATCCCTTTAACAGGCTCAAAGTGGATTCCATTCCACGAATAAATTTCGAATAAAGATGTAAGTGCTTTCAAGAAGTTTTAACATAATTCTAGACTCAATACTTATCTTGTACTATTGAAATCTTGAACACGTGATATTTGATACTCTTAAATCTTCAATCTTGATATCTTCAGTCTTGAATCTCTATACTGTACAGTCTGCATTCGTGGTACCTACATGTTTCTATCCTACATATACATAAATATCTAAACCATAAAATTGGTATTTATATTTTATAACAAGTCCTAAGGTTGTTGTCATCAAAATCATCATCTCAAGAACTAACAATCTCCCCCCTTTTGATGATGACAACCTATGTTTATAAAATATACTTCTCCTTCAAAATAACTCCCACTAAAATTAATAACTCCCTCTTAATCTAAGCCTAACTACTCTAACTACTCTATTTAATATTTCTCCCTCTTTGTCATCAACAAAAAAACTTATCCCAAACTAATATAACTCCCCCTTAGTCTTATACTGGAGTACCTGTGACAAATTATGATGGAGTGTGTGTGTATATATATATATATATATATATATATAATAACATGAGTTAATAATAAATACATGACAAATATGAAAGTTTAAACCAAATAAATATGTACTATGTTTCATATAATGTTATACAACCCATTCAAACCAAATCAATTCTAATCGAATCAAATCAAATCAAATCACATAATTCAAAAACAAGTAATTCAAACCATAAGGAGATCAAATATTTCTAGGAACCTCAACCCATCCTTCTTCTCCAAAGATAGGATCCTTTTTAATAACTTTCCAATCTTCATTATTTTGAATCAAAGTTCCTACAGGATTTGTATCGAGATCATCTTTGTTGAGGGCAGAAATCACCCAATCGAGGGCATTGAAATGCTTCTCTTGTTCTTCTATCATCTGCTTTTGACTTAGTTTTAAGTGCCTTTGATTGCGGGGAATAAAAGTAAATATATTCTTGAATGAATTGAGAGTTTCTTCATGATTATCATTTAGAGTTTGTAAAGAGGAAACCATTTTTGATAAGTAGCAAAGAGATGAAAATAGAGAAAAGTATAAATGAAAAGATTACAAATTTCTAGAAGAAACAGGTGTTTAAATAGACGAAAATTCGTTTAAAATGAATAGACACGAGTTAGTTATTTTAACTTCAAAATTTAAAAAATAACCAAATCTGACAGTTATATGTCGGCATAGGGGGGTAGAGGCATGTCAACATAGGTCTGTTAATTTATGTATCTTATTTATTTTATGAATGAGTATGTATATATAAACTTATATACTATACTAACATTTATTCCAAAGACACGATACTTATCTTATACTATTGAAATCTTGAACTCTTGATATCTTGATACTCATGACTCTTCAATCTTGATATCTTCAGTCTTGAATATATATCATACAGTCTTCATTCTTGGTACCTGCATGTTCATATCCTGCATATACATATATATCTAAACCATAATGTAAGTATTTATATTTTATAGCAAGTCCTAAGGTTGTTGTCATCAAAACCATCATCTCAAGGACTAACAATTATTATTTATTTTTCTTACTCCTTAAGTGAAAGTGACATAAATCATGATTTTAAATATGATGTTAAGTATTGAAAAAAGTAAGGTTTCTTAAAATGAAAGTATAGGATTTTTGATCATTTTACATAATAATATTTTATTCTAAACTTTTTCCTATAAATAGCCATACATGCCTCTTCCACTTTCACACAAATCATTCTCCTCTTCTTTCTTTAAGCTATTTTAATGCTTCTCTCTTTAAGAGTGGTAGGAGGGTTAAAAATAGTAGGGTGCTTAAGTACTAATCAACTTGTTACTCTCTAACCTCTTCTTAATTTACTTCTTCCTCTTCTCTTCTTAAAATAGCCATATAGCTTGAGTTTGGGAGTTGATATAAGGAGGACATGAGCAATATGGAAGGGGGAGGCTGTGGCCGAGAGCAAGAAGGGATGTGAGGTAGTGGCCGAGCACTTGGAAAAGGTGGAAGCGTTTAGACAGTGGTTTAATGAAGTGTTGAATTAAATGAATGTTGATAGGAAGTTAATCAATTTGGTTAAAGGTGAGAAAATTCTCATCGCTTTTAAAAGTTCATATTTTGATTTTGTTATAATAATTAAATTATTACTATGCAAGTATACACCCCTAGGAAATGTTGTTATGGATGTTTGAAAATGTTTGTTGTTATGTTTGAATAGTTGCAAGTGTTCATGGTTTTGATTATTTATCATATTGGTTTGTGTATGGAATTATGTTAGTGATAAATGTTAAACTCGGTTATGCTCATTTCGAATAAGTATTCCCTTTGTTAAATAAGACCAATTTTGATGATATGATAAACTTTGGAAAAAATTATCTCTTTTTAAGTGGAATTGAAATTAAAGTTAAAATAAAGGAGAATTTGAAATTAGAAGTGGAATTAGTTTTGAAACGGAAGTTAAATTGAAATTGAAATGGAGATGAATAGTGAAATTGAAATCAATTTTGAAAATTGAAAATGAGATTAAGGTGGAAATTTAATTTAGGATTGAAATTTGATTTTAAATTTAAGTTTTAATTTATTTTAATTTGAAGTTAGAATTAAAATTGAATTGAAATTGGAATTTAAATTTTAATATTAAAATAATAGGAATAAAACAATGTGGAAATAATAAAAAATAATCTGTAATAATGATCTGTAATAATTTTATAAGTAATAAAATTCAATTGGATAGATTATTTCAAATGTTGAAAAATGAGTTAAAGTTAGGTGCGTCGCGTACTATAGTTCGCGATTTCGCATCAAAAAGTTCAAATGGGTATATAAGTGGAACATAGCTTGGAATTCTACGAGATAAAAAAGTTCCATATTATTTTATCCATATCTTCTAAACAAAAATCAAAATTTCTTTAATTAGATTTTGAAATACGTCCAAAATAATTTTTTAGAAAAATCGTGCTTTTGCAGTAAAATGACCAAAGTTGGAAATCGATACTTTTAAGGTTTTAAAAATATAAAATAAATTCTAAGAATCATTTAAAATGTTTTAAAAGTGATTTAAGTTGAAAATATGGATTTCTAAGTGATATAAAAGTCATTTTCAAGAATATAGCTTTAAAACACTATTTGCAATGTTTTTGCGACTGTTTTAATTAACATAAAAATAGATGTTTTAACTTTACGATTCTTTTTAGAATCTTTCATAATCATTTTTACAAGGATAATTAAATGTTGTAAATATTAATTTGGATTCTTTATAATCAATTCCAAAATAAAAGCTAATAACTGAGTATGCGGAAACGACCAGTACATTTGTCTCGTTTGTGAGATCTGGGAAGATAAAACAAGGTATCTAACGAAGGTTAGGGATGGAGCAACCAGTGCTTTGAACTTACTTGGCCTATATTTTCTTTTCTTAGGCGAGGAGTGGAATAGATTGAAAGGGAAACCCGGATGCTCTAAAAAGATTATATTAAGTTTTCTAAAATTTAAGAAGATTAGTATTATCCAAAATTTAAGCAATCTCCAAAATGAATAAGCTACAAGTTGGATTGCATAGAGATGATTTTCTTATACATGATATTAAAATCCGAAGAGGAAACTCGTCCTATTCGTGGAATTTAAAAGGCAATTTCACCATTATTCCGCCCATAACACTTGTTGAATAAGAAAATTGATGTTGAGTAAAATCAGAATGATTTCTATGATCCTATTTACTTAATAATGTTTGCTAAGATTGATTTTAGGGTTTATAGTAAATGACGTCTTAAATAACATTGTTTTTGATCCGCCTAATAGTTAAGGAATTTGGATCAAGTGTTAAGCGTGGAAATTTGAAATATTATCCAAAGCAAAAGAATGAATTAACTTATAATTACATTAAGACAAAAGGAAGAGATTTCGAAATCATCCAAAAAGAATAAAATGAAAAGAGACTTAACAAATCTTGTATACTTATATTCATTTTAATGGTAATTGGATTTCGAAGGAACCGAGGTTGGATTTGGGTGATTCCTATCCAAAAACCACTTTGAACAGTTTACGTGTTCGAAGAATGAAGATATTTGAAGACGGAGATATTGAGACGAATAATAACGAGGGGGTACTTTTTGATTAATTAGGGATAAACTTGCAATTCACTGTACTGTAGCAGTGGTCTCTTTGTTATAAAAAAATCTCTGAACCACAAGGGCTTCTCGCCTAGTAATGGCCAAGGAAAGTGCCTTCGATTTTGTTCAGTCCAAGAATGAACTTGTATGGATGAGTGTCTGTTCTAAATCACAATGAGTGGTCTCTATAAATGTATATCAGTTGGTAGTGGAGAAAACACCTTCTCTTAGCTTAACACCCTTTCCCGAGACATACGAGCTCTGAAAGTTATACGTTTATAGAAATCAATCATGTGAATGTGGAATGTCAATGTGGCATTCAAAGTTAAAGAAGATGTGCTATGGGAAAAGGTAATTGTTGCCTTGAGCCTCATCAACTGAAAATGAACGAAACAGGGTTAGATGCGCCAAGGCTAAGTGAGTCATTCTCAATTAGGGTATGATCATCCCCTTCTAGATATATTCCTCCTTTCTATGATGTTCGGGATATAAATTAATGTGGTTTGTATGCTCGGGCGATTGGTTTAAAGGTCGGTAACAATCATGGGATGACATATTCGGTACAATCTATTTATAGTGGTCGGCCGGTCTTGTGTTGGTAGAGGGTGATGATCCTCGGTACATTCCTCTAGAGATGTACTGCTAGAAGGTAGTCCCTTCACCTGGTCATTTTTACGGAAATCCGTTCTCCATTAAGAACCTACGATTTTGATTGTAAAGTTATTATGCTGGAATTTAATCAATGTAACAATTTCGGCTAAGATTAATAAGTTTATTTGCAAAATGTTTTCAAAGGGATCTCATTAAAAATAATATCAAATGTTTTGATACAAAAGCGTTTCAGTTATCATATGGTAAAAACTCGTCCATGTTTATGTGTGGGCGTGGTCTTATGAGATACTCTTTCTTTTCAAAGGATTTTATTCAAAGCCTTATATATGACACTGTCATTTATTATTGAGTTTTTCTCACGCTGGTTTATCAAGCCTGATCCAGGTATTTTCAATACTTGGATCAGATCCGCGTAGTTTCAAGTTTAGTCGAAGACGGTTGAATTTTCTAGAGGAGAGCTGGAGATATTCATCTATGTATGGACGTATTCTATTATCCTCTACTGGTTGTTTTGTTTGATGTTTGTTAGCAATTGTAAGGATAGGCGTTTATAACTATCCAAGCTGAATTAAGTTAGACTCTGATATATTTAAAAGTTTTCCGCTGTAAAGATACTTGTTCAATATTGTATATTTTTCTATTCGTGTGAGATTTTGTTCTGTCTATTTTTCTTTATTACTCCAAATAATCCACAATTCCATGCAATTTGGGTCAAACATGTGTGATTTATTGTTGATTCAGAGGGTACGGAATCGTGCATCGTCATAGCGCAAGTGGAAGCCAAGCTATGTGAGGTTGCTCCTATAAGGGCATTTTCACATCTCATCTAGTTTGGATTCGGTTGTGCACTTAGATTTGGAAATATTCGGATACTCGGTAAGGTCTTGCGGGGTTTGGCTTGGTATTATTCAAGAATTGTCATGAAGTATATGAGCTTCTCAAGAGTATATTACTAGATGTATATTCCAAGAGGCGTTACATCTTCCTTGTCATTTTTTGGAAAATTTCCTTTCCTTATATGATTCTTATCCCTGAATCTTTTTTAGCTTTAAAGTGCCACAAATAGAGCCAACTCATCATTTCGGCATTTAAGTGCTGATTTAGTCTATTCTATCAAGTTAGACTTTTTTTCTTGCTCTGTCCATTCTTTCCTCATTCATATTTGATTTGTTTCCTGATATTTATTTCTTCTCTTACCCATATGGATGTTAATCTTATGAGGTGAAACCCGTTCCGCATTAGAGGCATGGTCTCATAGAACTTTATATGTTCCCCATTACTTAAGTTGTCTCATACTGGTATTTCCATACTGATGCAGGCATTATTTTATTATAATGCTCGGGTTAGACAAAGTATTTTCCAAGGTTGCCTTTGAAGTTATGGAGAGCTTGGAGGGGAGTTGGAGATTAACCTATTGTAGTATTTACTTTCCGCTGTATTATATAGTATACCTATCGGCATTTTTAAGGTCAAGATTTTATAACTGTGCACCTGATAAGGTTTGTTTTTAACTCTGATATACTCTATATGTTTGTAGTGAAAGTTTGTACTATCCTTCTTATATTATATGTTACTAATTCTGTAACGTTCTTCGATTTTCGACTTTCGAAAATACGACATCGACACTCACTTTATCGACTGCCGAGAATTCGAAGGCCGAAAACCGAGATGTTATGGGTTTTAAAAAGGATTAAGAAAAGAAAGAAGAGAGAAAAAGAAGAAAGAAAAAGAAAAATAGAGGGAAAAGAAGATAGACAATTTTTAGAAAACAGAGAATTAGAAAAACAGAAGATAGAAAAATTTAAAAATAGAACAAGAGAATTTGGAAATAGAAGACAGAAAAGAAAATAGAACGGGACAGAAAGGAACAGAACAACAACAGAATAACATCAGAATCTCACAATTCGCAGCGGAACAACATATAATAATAAATGAATAATCTTTAAACAAAGAACTATAGTTATTACATTTCATCATATTTCATTACATCATATCATCAGAGTGTACAACAACAACATACAACATCAACCAGTGCAGCGGAAAAAGAAATACTATATAAGTAATATGCCATGCCATCCAGCTTGCCTCCAGCAACTCCAGAATATCCATAATATCCTGATAAACCTAACTCTTGACTGCCCGTGTGGAAATTGGTGGGCACCCAGAGTTTAGGAAGGAAAACAATAAACTCCGAGTCAGTCATGTGACTGGTGTGAGAACTCAAAACAGTTTATTTAACTTTAAAATCAAAATAGAGGAATATTTTTATAGTCAATTCGCAATGCTTTTAAAAATGAGACTACCATAAGGCCTCCCGCACACACACACATGCAAACGCAGAATCGGAGGAGATTTCTCCTTATGATAGTCAAAGATGCTTGATACGCATTTAAAATAACATTTGTTATTATTACTAGTGCATAGTGTAGGGAAATCATTTCAAAAATAAAGATATAAATCTTAGCCAACATACGACCATTATCGTATGCCTACTATAGCTACTATCCAAACAGTGTTGCGACACCATAAGTGAATAGCAGGTTCTACAACTAATACCGTACAAGTCACGTATTGTTTCTTTGGATTTCCAACAAATGGTCAGGCCAAGGAACTTCCCATTGCCACTGAGAAT
Organism: Allium cepa; assembly: GCA_030765085.1. Taxonomy (NCBI): domain Eukaryota; kingdom Viridiplantae; phylum Streptophyta; class Magnoliopsida; order Asparagales; family Amaryllidaceae; genus Allium; species Allium cepa. The sequence goes on along the minus strand of CM060940.1, from coordinate 42,861,215 downwards.
GCCTCTGGAAAGACATCCCCGAGAACCAAACCGGAACTCTGCCAACACAAGGCCGGGTTACCCCTTAACTGGGTAACTACTGACACGAGCACGCCATTCCCCGGTCCTTTAGGACCTTTTCAACCGAGCGCTCGATATCCAACATCACACCATAATAAATAGAGTGTTTTCAACATGAGTAAGTATCTGGGCTCCATACCATGATACCACCCCTTTCCAGAAGGAAATGCACATACCCTAAGGGGAGCTACAGCAACCCCTAATAACCTTGCCGCATCTTTCCTGTTTTGACCATTTCCGGGATGTGAGGCTCGATGAATTCACGTCCACAAAAACACACTTTGTACAAAAAGCCGTGCTTTGGGTCAACAAATGATCAACACAATGATCACTAAGATAGACGATCAAATAAATGATCCTATCGCAAATAATCAACACAATGATCATTTCAGCATCACTCAGCATGTCACACTACCAAAATGGGATATATCGCTGATAACTTCAACTATATAACCTTTGAGCTCGTACGTCTCAAAGAAGGGTGTTAAGCAAAGAATAAATTCTCCGCCACCAACAGAAATATATTTGAAAGAAATCGGCTTTATATCTCAACTTGTAATGTCAGACATACAATCCATACAAGTCTGTTCCGGGCTCGAACAGAACCGAAGGCACTTACAAAGAAGTCCTTGCAATCCGGATATTCACAATCCTGATCGGATTCACCATCACATATGGAGAACTCAATACCGGAGCAACTCGGTGCAGAGTCAATCGATAGTTCATCCTATCACTCTTGCAAATACCGGTCTTCAACACCGATCTTCAAATGCAATTCACAACGACGTATCACATATTCGGAGTGGGTTATACGACCCCATGGTCCTTTCCCGGTTAACCCGAATAGTGAGCGCTTATTCAAAAATAAGTGTGCATTCAAATTCAATCAATTCACATCAAATACCCATTCAAAGGGAAATACTGATAGTCGGTTATTGAACTATCAATGGATATGCATACATCACCAGATTCCAAATAATTTTCCAAATTATTTATTTTCCAAAATATCTTTACAAGATATATAATTTCAACACTTCAAAAATAAATCAATATTTATTTTTAACAAGTTTCACTTTTCATTCATAAATTCCATAATGAATTTATATTTCAAAATATCCATGCATATATGATTTCAATCATTCATTTTAATTTATCTTCAAAAAGATAAATTCTAATTTTTCACTTCATATTGGAAAACATTACCATACTTATTAAAAATAAGTAATTCTCAAATCTTTTTATTTTCAACACTTAGAAAATATTCAATATACTTAAATCGAATTAAGTATATATTTCATTCTATTAAGGAAATCATTCACTTAACATATTTATTTGGGCCAAAACGAATGTTACGTAAAACATCGTTACGACAACCCAAAATCACTAGTATAGGGATTCGAATTTAAAATAGATATATAAATCCCAATACTAATCAAAAACATTTCCTTTCGGAAATCATTTACTATAACAACAGTGTTATAGTCTACCATTTCCTTTTATTTCTCGAAAACGTCTATTTCAACAATAAATGTTGAAATCTATGGTTTCGAATCTCAACACATCTAAAAACATCGTTAGATCGTTTTAATTCTATTTAGAACATCATATCTAAATCAATTTTCTTTAACATATTATTCACTATTCAAAAAATGTGAATATACTACGTTAATAAATATCATCCTTTCTATTCATTTTAATTCAAAGGATTATTCACTATTCAAAAATGGGAATATAACTCCATTTCTAAGTTATAACAATTAACTTATCAAAATAAGTCGTTTGCGAATTTATAAAACAACGTTTATAAATTCCATTTCTATTTATTTAGAAAAACTTCCTTTTTATAAATCACCTTTATTAACTTATTCCAGTTTATAACTAAATTATAAACTAAACGTTCACATTATAAGTTAATTACTTATAAAAACGATTATTTACAAAATCGTTCTTTTAAAGACTTTCCAAACCATAAATCTTATAACTTATAAGATTCATTTATTTAACAAAATTTATTCTTCAAATGACCTCACAAATTTATAAATCTTACTATTTATAAATTTCATTTATAACTTCACCATTTATAATTCTATAAATTTCATTCTTTAATGAAATTCATTTTCACTTCATACAAACACTTATAAAAACTTGTTTTATAATGTCTGAATCTCAATTCATAAATACCCATTTATAAATCTTTTAATATAAATCAGTTTATATTATTATTCTGAAACGTCTTTAATTTCCTTTATAATTTCACCATATTGATTTATAAAATAATCAAATTTTATAAATCCTATTTTTAAACTTTTATAATATATTCAAAAGTCCAATTTAAACTATTTTATAACATCATTGATCCATATTTCTCAAAAATCAACTTTTAACCGTATTTCTAAAAATCAGCTTTTTAACTATATTTCACAAAACCCATAATTTTATAACTTTAAAAATTATAGCATTTATTTATTTATAATGGATCAATTCCAAAAATATAGTATATTTTCAAAATCACTTTTAAAATCATTTTAAAATCCCAAAATCTGGGTCCAATGATGCTACATACCAAATAGTCAATCACGACTAACAACGATATCATATATCGATATGATAATCCATCAAATATCAAAATATCTGAAATCAAATAAAAACTGTTGAGGAATCCAGTTGGATCCCTCCAACCTGTTTCCTGCATCCAAAAACATTAGCACAATACCAATTTCGCTCCAGTACGAAATTATCGCGGTACATGTTCTTATTAAATATTATCCGCTTAATAACGGCGTAATAGGGTCTCATCCGCTAAACAAAAAATGCGGGAAATCAATCAACTGCAATATATACATATGCCAATATATATATATTGATATTATATATAATACCAATTTCACTGTTTATGAAATATTCGCGGTATATGTTTTTATTAAATAACATCCGCTTACTAACGGCGCATAATGTCTATTTTAACAATCAATAATTTACAGTCATCATTCAAACATGCATTCAAATATTTTAAATCTAACTATTTAAAATAAAATCGAAATCTATTCGATTGAGTGAGAAGTTCTCACCTTGGTTTTAATTTTCGTTTTAGCTTTTATTTCGAATAAAATTAAACGCGCGTTTAATTTTACCCGAAATTCTCACTAACTCCAAATGACTCCAAACCAACTCCATCGCGTAGTGCTCGTCCATACGATCCCAACGCAACTGGATTTGCATTTTTTCGACCTCGTATGAAAAAGATATGAATTTTACAAGATTGTACACGTTTTATATTAACTAATTACAATATAAACTTTATATTTTTAAACCTAAACAGTTTCTGGCCACAGGATCAAAGCTCCCCTCCATCATAGCCGTGAATTTGCTTCTCCCCCAACCTGCTTTCTCACGCACACGACACCCTACAGCCGAACAAACCCATTAACCCAATACTAGGGTTCCAATTCGATCTCACCACACTCGACGAGAGCTCGATCAGGTAGCTCCATGACGTGCGCCTCACCACTAGCTACACTCGGCCCCAAGGCCATGGAACTCGGCCACCACCACGTCCTAGAACTGCGTGCGCAGGCCTTGACTGTCGGCCCCCCTATACTCCCTCCACACGACTCCGTTTCCGATCACCACCGTTCACAACGTAGCTCTCACTCCCCTCTCCAACTTTCATGTTGACAACTTCCTCTAATTGTTGACGGATTGGAAGATCTAGAGGGAAGAACGAAACAAATTTCTGGCCATTAAAATCCTAGGGCCGGCTACAAGAAGGAAGAAGGGTTTTGTATATTTTATTTTTTTATTTTCTTGTGTTATGGGGGTATTTATAAGGAACGAGCGACACTATTCATCCCGGAAATTCCGAACTCCGATTTAGACGCCGTAACCAGCGTACCTAGGGTTTATCCCGCGTTCCGGACACAATGGAACAAGTTTCGGAAGCTAATTCGGAAGTATGTGCGAGTTATGGCTGAAAACGCTCAATTTAAATTAAACCGATTTAAACCGATTTCTAGGCGTTTTAATTTGTACCGGACAAACGGTAAATCCAATTGACTTGAAATTTGAAACCTTACAATAATATCACATTACGGATCCGATGAAACTGGTTTCGTCGAAATCCGAGACTTTTTGAAAAATGGCTATTTTGACTCGCCAAATTTAAATTAAAAACGAATCGATGCGTTTCGAGCTGCCACGATCAAACGATAGCTCCGATTGACACGAAAATTGAAATCCGGTAATAAATAACTATTACGGATCCAATGAAACTGGTTTCGTTCAATTCTGAGACTGTTCAAAAATTGGCTATTTTGCAGTCGATTATTAAATATTAAAATATTCAATTTTCACAAATTAACTTTTAATTCGATTTTAAAAGTTCTAAAATATTTCTATAACTCCAGTATGATTAAATAAAATTTTCCAAATTATTTTCAATCATTTTTAACTCAATTTTTAATTATTTCCATAATTTAACGTATTAAATTATCGATTTAATAATCCAATTAAATCCAATAATTCAAATAAAAATTTATTTGACTTAAAAATTCACTTATAAATATTTAAAATTAATTAAATATTCAAATTTTAATTTATAAAAATTCTGGGTCGTTACAATCTTTCCCCCTTAAAAGAATTTCGTCCCCGAAATTACAAGTAAGAAAAGTCACAGAATTTATTAACTTTCCAAATTCATAGTTAAACTCCTTACAAATCTTTACTAAGTTTCCAAATCATACTTAGTTATCTTTTCAAAAACAATTACTATTGTTTAACTTTCAACTCTAAAACAAAGTTAAAGTTTTCAAAATTTTTTCCAAATTTCTTAAAATTTTTCTAACGCCTTAAATTTCCGGAAAAATTCGCCATGTCTCCTTTGCGCGGCTCGATCCGAAAAAAAAATGACAGTATATATATCACAAATATACATCTCATCAAGTAATGAGGCATCCCGAAGGGAAAAAAGTGTAAAAGTACGATATTTAATCCGAGATATGTACCTTATATTTTATTAGCAAGCATATACGGCTAATATAGCGCTAAAGCGAACTCCAAATGCGAAGCAAACGCAATCCGCACCTACTAAACACTCAACAAACAACATGAGAGCGTGCATATATGAAAATAATCTCAATATACATCATATAGCAACATAACAACTACATAATATAGCAAATGCAACTAAACAACAAATGCAAACATCAACCAACTATAATCTATATCCAATAAACATTCATTCTTAATTCAATTAGTTTACATTACTAATTAAATCTAATTCACTTTCAATTCTATTCAAATTTATTTACTTCTAATTTGAATTCAATTTCATAGCTTTCAATTTCATTAACACTTAATGAATTACATACAATCAATCAACAATCATATAACAACCAAAGTATATTAATTGCAACCAAATTTCTTTGCTTCACTTACATTCATTTTGGTTTAACATTCATTCCATTAATTCAATTCAATTTCAAAAGTTGAATTTCATTTATATAACTCAAGTTCATATTCATTTAACTCACTTGATTATTTACTTCGATACCAATATCAATTCCATTCAACAACACTTAAGTTATACTTCCATTTAACTTTAAATTCATTTTTATTTACAACTCATATTCATATAATTTCACTTTTATATATATAAGTTTATTCACAATTGTAAATCACATTAATTATAATTCAATTCTTATAATTCTTTTGCTTATACAATTATTCTTTTATTTAGATTATCCAAACAACCTAACAATCAACTTATATACACTTTAATAATTCTGAAAAATTATTCCTTTATATATAAAATATAATCAAGGTAAAATTATTTCATTTACCCAATTTTAAACAATATTGTGTCGGTTTATCTTGTTTAAGAGTTTAGAAACCCCTATCTACGATAGTTAGCCAGACTAGATCGATCGAAATCTATAAACAATCAACCGATAAGTCAACACAATACAAAACAATTTTATTCACTAACAAATACGCTCTCATAGCTATTATTACACTCAAACTCATTCTAGAGTACTGCTGACTCTATCTCTAACGAGTAATACCCATCAGAACCATGGTTGTCGCTTAACCATCAGAGCTCTGATACCAAATGTAACGTTCTTCGATTTTCGACTTTCGAAAATACGACATCGACACTCACTTTATCGACTGCCGAGAATTCGAAGGCCGAAAACCGAGATGTTATGGGTTTTAAAAAGGATTAAGAAAAGAAAGAAGAGAGAAAAAGAAGAAAGAAAAAGAAAAATAGAGGGAAAAGAAGATAGACAATTTTTAGAAAACAGAGAATTAGAAAAACAGAAGATAGAAAAATTTAAAAATAGAACAAGAGAATTTGGAAATAGAAGACAGAAAAGAAAATAGAACGGGACAGAAAGGAACAGAACAACAACAGAATAACATCAGAATCTCACAATTCGCAGCGGAACAACATATAATAATAAATGAATAATCTTTAAACAAAGAACTATAGTTATTACATTTCATCATATTTCATTACATCATATCATCAGAGTGTACAACAACAACATACAACATCAACCAGTGCAGCGGAAAAAGAAATACTATATAAGTAATATGCCATGCCATCCAGCTTGCCTCCAGCAACTCCAGAATATCCAGAATATCCTGATAAACCTAACTCTTGACTGCCCGTGTGGAAATTGGTGGGCACCCAGAGTTTAGGAAGGAAAACAATAAACTCCGAGTCAGTCATGTGACTGGTGTGAGAACTCAAAACAGTTTATTTAACTTTAAAATCAAAATAGAGGAATATTTTTATAGTCAATTCGCAATGCTTTTAAAAATGAGACTACCATAAGGCCTCCCGCACACACACACATGCAAACGCAGAATCGGAGGAGATTTCTCCTTATGATAGTCAAAGATGCTTGATACGCATTTAAAATAACATTTGTTATTATTACTAGTGCATAGTGTAGGGAAATCATTTCAAAAATAAAGATATAAATCTTAGCCAACATACGACCATTATCGTATGCCTACTATAGCTACTATCCAAACAGTGTTGCGACACCATAAGTGAATAGCAGGTTCTACAACTAATACCGTACAAGTCACGTATTGTTTCTTTGGATTTCCAACAAATGGTCAGGCCAAGGAACTTCCCATTGCCACTGAGAATGCCTCTGGAAAGACATCCCCGAGAACCAAACCGGAACTCTGCCAACACAAGGCCGGGTTACCCCTTAACTGGGTAACTACTGACACGAGCACGCCATTCCCCGGTCCTTTAGGACCTTTTCAACCGAGCGCTCGATATCCAACATCACACCATAATAAATAGAGTGTTTTCAACATGAGTAAGTATCTGGGCTCCATACCATGATACCACCCCTTTCCAGAAGGAAATGCACATACCCTAAGGGGAGCTACAGCAACCCCTAATAACCTTGCCGCATCTTTCCTGTTTTGACCATTTCCGGGATGTGAGGCTCGACGAATTCACGTCCACAAAAACACACTTTGTACAAAAAGCCGTGCTTTGGGTCAACAAATGATCAACACAATGATCACTAAGATAGACGATCAAATAAATGATCACTAAGATGTAACGTTCTTCGATTTTCGACTTTCGAAAATACGACATCGACACTCACTTTATCGACTGCCGAGAATTCGAAGGCCGAAAACCGAGATGTTATGGGTTTTAAAAAGGATTAAGAAAAGAAAGAAGAGAGAAAAAGAAGAAAGAAAAAGAAAAATAGAGGGAAAAGAAGATAGACAATTTTTAGAAAACAGAGAATTAGAAAAACAGAAGATAGAAAAATTTAAAAATAGAACAAGAGAATTTGGAAATAGAAGACAGAAAAGAAAATATAACGGGACAGAAAGGAACAGAACAACAACAGAATAACATCAGAATCTCACAATTCGCAGCGGAACAACATATAATAATAAATGAATAATCTTTAAACAAAGAACTATAGTTATTACATTTCATCATATTTCATTACATCATATCATCAGAGTGTACAACAACAACATACAACATCAACCAGTGCAGCGGAAAAAGAAATACTATATAAGTAATATGCCATGCCATCCAGCTTGCCTCCAGCAACTCCAGAATATCCAGAATATCCTGATAAACCTAACTCTTGACTGCCCGTGTGGAAATTGGTGGGCACCCAGAGTTTAGGAAGGAAAACAATAAACTCCGAGTCAGTCATGTGACTGGTGTGAGAACTCAAAACAGTTTATTTAACTTTAAAATCAAAATAGAGGAATATTTTTATAGTCAATTCGCAATGCTTTTAAAAATGAGACTACCATAAGGCCTCCCGCACACACACACATGCAAACGCAGAATCGGAGGAGATTTCTCCTTATGATAGTCAAAGATGCTTGATACGCATTTAAAATAACATTTGTTATTATTACTAGTGCATAGTGTAGGGAAATCATTTCAAAAATAAAGATATAAATCTTAGCCAACATACGACCATTATCGTATGCCTACTATAGCTACTATCCAAACAGTGTTGCGACACCATAAGTGAATAGCAGGTTCTACAACTAATACCGTACAAGTCACGTATTGTTTCTTTGGATTTCCAACAAATGGTCAGGCCAAGGAACTTCCCATTGCCACTGAGAATGCCTCTGGAAAGACATCCCCGAGAACCAAACCGGAACTCTGCCAACACAAGGCCGGGTTACCCCTTAACTGGGTAACTACTGACACGAGCACGCCATTCCCCGGTCCTTTAGGACCTTTTCAACCGAGCGCTCGATATCCAACATCACACCATAATAAATAGAGTGTTTTCAACATGAGTAAGTATCTGGGCTCCATACCATGATACCACCCCTTTCCAGAAGGAAATGCACATACCCTAAGGGGAGCTACAGCAACCCCTAATAACCTTGCCGCATCTTTCCTGTTTTGACCATTTCTGGGATGTGAGGCTCGACGAATTCACGTCCACAAAAACACACTTTGTACAAAAAGCCGTGCTTTGGGTCAACAAATGATCAACACAATGATCACTAAGATAGACGATCAAATAAATGATCCTATCACAAATAATCAACACAATGATCATTTCAGCATCACTCAGCATGTCACACTACCAAAATGGGATATATCGCTGATAACTTCAACTATATAACCTTTGAGCTCGTACGTCTCAAAGAAGGGTGTTAAGCAAAGAATAAATTCTCCGCCACCAACAGAAATATATTTGAAAGAAATCGGCTTTATATCTCAACTTGTAATGTCAGACATACAATCCATACAAGTCTGTTCCGGGCTCGAACAGAACCGAAGGCACTTACAAAGAAGTCCTTGCAATCCGGATATTCACAATCCTGATCGGATTCACCATCACATATGGAGAACTCAATACCGGAGCAACTCGGTGCAGAGTCAATCGATAGTTCATCCTATCACTCTTGCAAATACCGGTCTTCAACACCGATCTTCAAATGCAATTCACAACGACGTATCACATATTCGGAGTGGGTTATACGACCCCATGGTCCTTTCCCGGTTAACCCGAATAGTGAGCGCTTATTCAAAAATAAGTGTGCATTCAAATTCAATCAATTCACATCAAATACCCATTCAAAGGGAAATACTGATAGTCGGTTATTGAACTATCAATGGATATGCATACATCACCAGATTCCAAATAATTTTCCAAATTATTTATTTTCCAAAATATCTTTACAAGATATATAATTTCAACACTTCAAAAATAAATCAATATTTATTTTTAACAAGTTTCACTTTTCATTCATAAATTCCATAATGAATTTATATTTCAAAATATCCATGCATATATGATTTCAATCATTCATTTCAATTTATCTTCAAAAAGATAAATTCTAATTTTTCACTTCATATTGGAAAACATTACCATACTTATTAAAAATAAGTAATTCTCAAATCTTTTTATTTTCAACACTTAGAAAATATTCAATATACTTAAATCGAATTAAGTATATATTTCATTCTATTAAGGAAATCATTCACTTAACATATTTATTTGGGCCAAAACGAATGTTACGTAAAACATCGTTACGACAACCCAAAATCACTAGTATAGGGATTCGAATTTAAAATAGATATATAAATCCCAATACTAATCAAAAACATTTCCTTTCGGAAATCATTTACTATAACAACAGTGTTATAGTCTACCATTTCCTTTTATTTCTCGAAAACGTCTATTTCAACAATAAATGTTGAAATCTATGGTTTCGAATCTCAACACATCTAAAAACATCGTTAGATCGTTTTAATTCTATTTAGAACATCATATCTAAATCAATTTTCTTTAACATATTATTCACTATTCAAAAAATGTGAATATACTACGTTAATAAATATCATCCTTTCTATTCATTTTAATTCAAAGGATTATTCACTATTCAAAAATGGGAATATAACTCCATTTCTAAGTTATAACAATTAACTTATCAAAATAAGTCGTTTGCGAATTTATAAAACAACGTTTATAAATTCCATTTCTATTTATTTAGAAAAACTTCCTTTTTATAAATCACCTTTATTAACTTATTCCAGTTTATAACTAAATTATAAACCAAACGTTCACATTATAAGTTAATTACTTATAAAAACGATTATTTACAAAATCGTTCTTTTAAAGACTTTCCAAACCATAAATCTTATAACTTATAAGATTCATTTATTTAACAAAATTTATTCTTCAAATAACCTCACAAATTTATAAATCTTACTATTTATAAATTTCATTTATAACTTCACCATTTATAATTCTATAAATTTCATTCTTTAATGAAATTCATTTTCACTTCATACAAACACTTATAAAAACTTGTTTTATAATGTCTGAATCTCAATTCATAAATACCCATTTATAAATCTTTTAATATAAATCAGTTTATATTATTATTCTGAAACGTCTTTAATTTCCTTTATAATTTCACCATATTGATTTATAAAATAATCAAATTTTATAAATCCTATTTTTAAACTTTTATAATATATTCAAAAGTCCAATTTAAACTATTTTATAACATCATTGATCCATATTTCTCAAAAATCAACTTTTAACCGTATTTCTAAAAATCAGCTTTTTAACTATATTTCACAAAACCCATAATTTTATAACTTTAAAAATTATAGCGTTTATTTATTTATAATGGATCAATTCCAAAAATATAGTATATTTTCAAAATCACTTTTAAAATCATTTTAAAATCCCAAAATCTGGGTCCAATGATGCTACATACCAAATAGTCAATCACGACTAACAACGATATCATATATCGATATGATAATCCATCAAATATCAAAATATCTGAAATCAAATAAAAACTGTTGAGGAATCCAGTTGGATCCCTCCAACCTGTTTCCTGCATCCAAAAACATTAGCACAATACCAATTTCGCTCCAGTACGAAATTATCGCGGTACATGTTCTTATTAAATATTATCCGCTTAATAACGGCGTAATAGGGTCTCATCCGCTAAACAAAAAATGCGGGAAATCAATCAACTGCAATATATACATATGCCAATATATATATATTGAGATTATATATAATACCAATTTCACTGTTTATGAAATATTCGCGGTATATGTTTTTATTAAATAACATCCGCTTACTAACGGCGCATAATGTCTATTTTAACAATCAATAATTTACAGTCATCATTCAAACATGCATTCAAATATTTTAAATCTAACTATTTAAAATAAAATCGAAATCTATTCGATTGAGTGAGAAGTTCTCACCTTGGTTTTAATTTTCGTTTTAGCTTTTATTTCGAATAAAATTAAACGCGCGTTTAATTTTACCCGAAATTCTCACTAACTCCAAATGACTCCAAACCAACTCCATCGCGTAGTGCTCGTCCATACGATCCCAACGCAACTGGATTTGCATTTTTTCGACCTCGTATGAAAAAGATATGAATTTTACAAGATTGTACACGTTTTATATTAACTAATTACAATATAAACTTTATATTTTTAAACCTAAACAGTTTCTGGCCACAGGATCAAAGCTCCCCTCCATCATAGCCATGAATTGGCTTCTCCCCCAACCTGCTTTCTCACGCACACGACACCCTACAGCCGAACAAACCCATTAACCCAATACTAGGGTTCCAATTCGATCTCACCACACTCGACGAGAGCTCGATCAGGTAGCTCCATGACGTGCGCCTCACCACTAGCTACACTCGGCCCCAAGGCCATGGAACTCGGCCACCACCACGTCCTAGAACTGCGTGCGCAGGCCTTGACTGTCGGCCCCCCTATACTCCCTCCACACGACTCCGTTTCCGATCACCACCGTTCACAACGTAGCTCTCACTCCCCTCTCCAACTTTCATGTTGACAACTTCCTCTAATTGTTGACGGATTGGAAGATCTAGAGGGAAGAATGAAACAAATTTCTGGCCATTAAAATCCTAGGGCCGGCTACAAGAAGGAAGAAGGGTTTTGTATATTTTATTTTTTTATTTTCTTGTGTTATGGGGGTATTTATAAGGAACGAGCGACACTATTCATCCCGGAAATTCCGAACTCCGATTTAGACGCCGTAACCAGCGTACCTAGGGTTTATCCCGCGTTCCGGACACAATGGAACAAGTTTCGGAAGCTAATTCGGAAGTATGTGCGAGTTATGGCTGAAAACGCTCAATTTAAATTAAACCGATTTAAACCGATTTCTAGGCGTTTTAATTTGTACCGGACAAACGGTAAATCCAATTGACTTGAAATTTGAAACCTTACAATAATATCACATTACGGATCCGATGAAACTGGTTTCGTCGAAATCCGAGACTTTTTGAAAAATGGCTATTTTGACTCGCCAAATTTAAATTAAAAACGAATCGATGCGTTTCGAGCTGCCACGATCAAACGATAGCTCCGATTGACACGAAAATTGAAATCCGGTAATAACTAACTATTACGGATCCAATGAAACTGGTTTCGTTCAATTCTGAGACTGTTCAAAAATTGGCTATTTTGCAGTCGATTATTAAATATTAAAATATTCAATTTTCACAAATTAACTTTTAATTCGATTTTAAAAGTTCTAAAATATTTCTATAACTCCAGTATGATTAAATAAAATTTTCCAAATTATTTTCAATCATTTTTAACTCAATTTTTAATTATTTCCATAATTTAACGTATTAAATTATCGATTTAATAATCCAATTAAATCCAATAATTCAAATAAAAATTTATTTGACTTAAAAATTCACTTATAAATATTTAAAATTAATTAAATATTCAAATTTTAATTTATAAAAATTCTGGGTCGTTACAAATTCTGTTGTGAGATTTTTTTCCTCTGTTTCTTTTCTTTTTATTTACCCTAACAATCTTCCCTTTTGCCGATTGGATGCACGACATTGGAACACAATGGTAGTGTACAGTGTCGACTTTAGATGGTCAAAAAGGCAGATCATTACAGTATGACACGTCCATGGCTATCGAGCCTTAGTAATAGTTCCCATGAGTTAAAAAATTATGGCTATCAAGCCTTGCACATAGTTATCGTGAATTGTCTCTCTATGTGGCCATCATGCCGTCATAAAGCGTAGTCAACATTTATTATCTTCCCCCAAGCCATCCTATATTAGCTGCACTAAGGCTTTCGTGTATTGTCTTTCTCAAGCCCATCGTGTGCTATTTCCACCAAGCCTTCAAGTTCTAACTTATCCATGGCCCTTCTGCATTATTTCCATCAAGGCCATTGAGTCTTAGTTGACACAAAGCTATCGTGGGTTATTGCCATCAAAATCATCGCATGCAATTCCCAATCGAAGCCTTCGTGAGTACATAGCTTCAATGCTTTTGCATATTAACTCATTAATAGCAATCGTGGATTATTTTCACTAGTGCCTTCGCATGTAGTTTTTAGTACCTAAGGCATTAGTTTTGATGAAAACAACTATATGGCATTATAGATACTAATGTTTTTATTAAGTTATATATATTATATTATAGCATCCAATATTTTATCATTTTAAATCTGAATATTTACTTAAATTTAAATATTTAAATAATTTGTTTTATAATATAAATTTTTTTTATTCAAATATAGGGATTTTATTTTTTATATTTGAATAATGGATTTTATGATTAAAATAAAAATCTATTAAATAAAAAATAGTGATGGTGAAATATTTTTCAAAATTTGTTTATAAAAGTATTTAGTTCAAAGAAAAATCGATAATGTGGCCGGAATTCGTTTTTCAAATTTTCGACTTTTTATCAAAAGTTGTCGTAGACATTGTGAACTCTAGTTTAAATATATACACATTCATATAATAATTAGGATATGTTTTCATACATATACATACTTAAATTAGTATATAAGTGGATGTGACCTTTGTTGAATCACTAGTTTTGATCATGACAAAGCAATTTAGAATAAAAAGACAATGCGTGATCAAATCACAACAAAAAGAGACAATCAAAGGACTATGGTGATATCAAGACTTTGAATCAGTATTCTCACTGTTTATTACTTATGTTCAAGTCTTATAAATTGTTAAAATCTATCCTCAAGTAGTCCGCACTTCATTATTCTTATTTTTCAACCAAAATAGAGTTAATAGTGTAAAAACACTACAGCCAGTCAACTAGATATAAACAACCAGTCGATTGACTGGTGCACATACACGAGTATACATTGCTTATTTTTTTTAAATTTGTTGCATAGTCAGTCGACTGGTCGTTAGTCGACTGACCAAAAACGACAAGTCGACTGACCTGAACCCAACTGTCATATTTTGAATAGACATCTTCACTCTATGAAAGGTTGTGAGATCCTTCTCTAAACGAAAATGAATGCTCCTTTGGTCAAAACTCTTAACCAATGGCAGTGACTCTCTGACTACTATAAATACATGTTCCAAACCAGTTCACATTCACTGAAAATCATTCTAACTATCTTATATTCTTCTTGTTCTCTCATACTTGCATTCAAATAGAAAACAAGCATTTTGTTGCTTTGAATCTTCGAATAAACTTTCATGATCTTCGATTCTTGGCATTACCTTCTTTTCATATCTTCACATACACTTCGTACACTTGACGATTTGATTATAGGAGGTTTGTACTATTAGAGACAAATCAGTGTTCAAGGACACACAATGTAAGATATTCTTTTGTATTAGTGGAGTCCTCTTCTGCTGTTGAGGCAAAAATCATGTTCTTCTGCTCAGGTGTCTGTTCTGCTACTCAGACTGTGTATACCTGTTCCTCCGGGTTAAGTGAGGATTGTTGTTTTAATGAAATTCCAGAAGAAACCTAGGACTGGACGTAGGACGGGGCTCTGAACCGGTATAAAAATCTCTGGTGTTATTTTTATTATTATACTGCTTTTATATTCCACACTATTTACTACATTGTTATTATCTCTATACTCTGCATTATTGTATATCAATATTGTGCGGTCCTACATACTTTTATTTGGTATCAAAGCCAGGTTTCATCTAACTGTAACATAGTTATTTGATGTTTTGTTAATATGGATAGTAACGCTAGCAGTAGCACTATAAGCACTAACACCAGTTTTATAAAAGGTCCATCCACTGCACGACCTCCATTTTTCAATGGATTTAACTATAATTATTGCGCTACTCGCATGAGAATCTATATGCAATCAAATAGTTTTGAATCATGGAATATCATACAAAATGAATACACTCTTCCTATAAGAGAATACTCCACATGGACAAACACACAAAAATTAGATGCTACTGCCAACGCTAAAGCCATGAACATGTTATTTTGTGCACTAGATAGAAATGAATTTAATCATATTAGCATGTGTCAAATTGCTTATGAAATATGGAGAACACTTAGAATCACACATGAAGGAACTAACAAAGTCAAACAAAGCAAAATCTCCATGCTCAAAAATCAGTTTCAAAATTTTAGAATGAAGCAAGATGAATCCATCAATGATATGTACTCTAGATTTCAAGATATCTATCATTCACAATTAGGATTAGGAGAAAAGTTCGCTTATTTTGATATTGTATCGAAAATCCTAAACTCTTTAACGGATGAATGGGAAAGAAAAGTCTTGGCTATAGAAGAAGCTAATGACCTCTCTACCATAAACCAGAAGAGTTAATATGAAATCTAATGTCCTATGAAGTGAATTTGCAGGCAAAACGAATACAAGCACATGAAAAAAAGACATAGCTTTCCATGCTGAAGAAGAAAAGGATGAAGATTAAGATGAAGAAGATATAGCATTTACTGCCAAAAATTTCAAAAAGTTCTTGAAATTCCGAAAAAACAACAGAAACAATGGAAAAAGGAACATTCCAAACAAACCATCATCTTCAGTACTAGAATGCTTTAATTGTCATAAGAAAGGTCATATCCAGAAAGAATGTCTAGAACAAAAGAAAAAAAATACTTCAACAAGGGCAGAAAGGATAAGAAAAAGAAAGCATTCTCTATGACATGGGATGATTTAGATATTTCTTCATTAGATAGTGTCAGTGATAGTGAAAACGAGCAAGCTAAAGTTTGCTTCATGGCTACTGAAAACGAGGTTAGTGATTTTATCTTTGATGATATGATAGAGATAAATTTAGAGCTAGTTGACACTCTCAAAAACCTCAAAAGAAAATATAAGGAAA
The DNA here is from genome assembly GCA_030765085.1 of Allium cepa. Classification (NCBI taxonomy): domain Eukaryota; kingdom Viridiplantae; phylum Streptophyta; class Magnoliopsida; order Asparagales; family Amaryllidaceae; genus Allium; species Allium cepa. Next base: position 42,844,502 of record CM060940.1, on the reverse strand, counting down.
CTCATGAACATTAGAACAAAGCTGAATTCAAAAGAGATATGCTTAAAGATGAGAAGAAAATGCTGGAGGAAGAACTTGAAAAATTACAAGAATCATTCTCTTCTAAACTCACTCTTTTAAGTCAATAAATTGAAACTCAAAAAGAGAAGAATGATGCTCTTGTTTCTAAAAATCGCGAATTAAAGACAAAATTAAAATTGATAGAATTAGATAATACTAGTCTCGAAACTATGTTAGAAAGCATCACCAAAAATGTTTCAAACTTTAATAAAGGAAGAGAAAATCTATCTAAAATTATTGATAGTTCTCAATCTGTTTCAAGTAGGAAAGGATTAGGATATGTTAAGAAAACAAAAGCTCCACCTAAAAAAGAAATTAGGAGAAATATTGATCCTACTACAAAACAGTCAAAAAGGAATACTTACCCAAGAAACATTAAAATTTGGGTTCCTAAAACAAACAACAGTTTGATTAGGAAGAAATATATTAACACCTTTTTGAAAACAGTTTATAAAATAAAGATTATATTTCCAAATGGGATACTGAACCCTCTTGGGTTTAGTTTCCTAAGATCTAACTCTTAGGACCCTAACAAAAGGTGGGTACTAATATAATTTCTTATTTTTGCAGGTCCCACTTAAAATGAGAGTAAAATGGATACTCGATGGTGGTTGCTCAAAACATATGATAGGAGACAAAGAAATGCTTTCAAACATTACTTACTCAGATGGAGGCTCTGTCACATTTGGAGACAATTCCAAAGGCTATATCATCGGCAAAGGCGATGTGAGAAACAATGATATTTCAAATTTACCTCTTATTTCAAATGTTTTACTTGTCAAAATTTTGAAACATAATTTACTTAGTATCAGCTAATTATGCGACAAATGATTCAAAGTCACATTTTCTGAAAATAAGTGTAGTATCTTTGATCAAAATCAAAATATTATCTGTAACGATCCCGGATTTTTGATTAATTTTAAATAGATAATCAATTTCATTCTTGAATAAATTTGTGAAATAATTGGTAACTAATATAAAATAGTTGTTAAATTAAGGATATTTGACATATGTGTATAAAATAAATTAAATGTAAATTGTAATTTAAATTCAAATGCCTTAGGGAATAAATTTGTATTTGGATTTTTGACAAAATATTTCAAATAGATAAAATATGAAATGAACGTATTAAATAATTCTAGAACTTTATAAACTATAAAAATAAAGATTGTAAAGTAAAATAAAACACAAACGAAAATGTACTTACAAAACATCAAAATGTATCATCTGTTGTATCAGATATTGTATCAATGCTATATATCAGTGTATTATTCTTTTTCTTCCATTGTATTGTTTACTTAATTATGTTATAAGCTCCGGCGACTCGGATTCGAATGGTCGAATCTGCGACATTCGAGTATGATGTAAACTATGGATGTCGATTTTCGAACGCGAAAAATATGTATCGTCACATTTGGTATCAGTGTCGAGGGTTAAAATTTAGCTCAGGAGCTCATTACAGATAGGGAGAAGTAAACCCTAGAATGAGTATATCCCTAAGATATCCGTTAGAATGCCTCCGTCAATTCTCTTACTATCCATTGATAGTGAGTATGAGTGCAAGAAGAGGATGAGATAGGGGACAAGGGAGTACCACTATAAATGGTCAATGCCCTGCAACAATGGAAATAATTTTCTCTATAAATCTTATTTGACTCATTTCCAAAAAAAATTGATTTCTTCGTGACAACTCCATAAGAAGTTTCGGTGTGATGGTGGCCCTACGAATCGTTGTAGAAAATTCTTACTTCGTACTTCACCGGTTTCTTATCAGTTTTGATTTAACTTTAATAAATTGGAAATTTGAAATTGAAAATTATGAATTGGAAATTTCGAATTGAGTTAAATTGGTTAATAGAATATGAAGCTAAATTTAAATTGAATCGATAAACCGATTTCGTTTAAAACCAAATTTTGAAATTGTGTTGTAATTTCTTGAGTAGATCGATGTCCGAAGAGGAACAAGTTATATATACTTTGGGCATTCCGACTTGAGTTTGGAATCCATATCTTGTGCTTGAGAAATTGTAAAGATTGAATCTGTTTATCTTTTGGGTTCGGATATGTTCTACGAATGGTTAGTTATCCCTTCGGACTAACTAATGCCACTGAATATTTCGTAGATCTGGATAGCCCGAGTATCCTGTATAGTATTGGATGAGTTTGTTCTCATATTGTTGATATTCTGATTTGGTGAGCCAAATACAGAATAGATATCCAGTTTTATCTGGAAAAAAATTGTTTCTCTATCTTTGTGTATCTATCTTTGTTGTTTTCATGCCTGCAAATTTCGGGGACAAAATTTCTTTAAGGGGGGAATCTGTAACGATCCCGGATTTTTGATTAATTTTAAATAGATAATGTAACAACCCGCATATTTATCGATTTTATATTTAAATATTTTGTTGTTAATCGGATATTGGTCCGAAAAGCTACTTTTTGCAAACGGTCAAATTAGGACTCGAGACCACTTCCATTGAGTTTGAAATGCCGTTTACAATTTTTTTAAGTATAAACATTGGTAGGTTTGGAGTTAGTAGAATTTCACTAACTTTTCCCGCTTTGGACTTTGGGTTAGATTGCCATTATAACTCAAGCCCAAACCCCCTTCCTTCTTCTCACTCTTCATAAATTTCCTAACAACCAAGCTTTTGCATTAATGGTGAGTGGAAGAGGAAATTAAAACTCCAAGCTTAGGTTTCAACTTTAAATCCATCATTCAACTCCAAAATCAAAGTGAAGACATTGGATTCTAGCTTGTAGTTGCTTCTCCATTGTTTCAAGCTTCTTCTTCATTGAATTTGTGAAAAGGTGAGATTTTTATCTCACAAATCTAGTCTATAACTATATTGGACTGTTGGGAATGATTCCCTATCACTTTTGCATGCACATTTGCCTTTGGTTTGGATTGGATTGGCGAAAAAACTCCAATTTTTAGCATTTTTTGGAAATTTCCTGCACTTAGCTCGTTCTGGCCACTTGACTCGTTCGGTGATAGGTCGCAAGGTCACTGGGTCGTAGGTCGCAAGGCTTTAGGTCGTTCTGGAAGAATTGGCACTTCGGAATTAGGTCGCTCACGAGTTAAGTCGTTAGGTCGCTCGCGAGTTAGTACCATAGGTCGTAGGGCTTTAGGTCATTCTGGAAGTATTGGCACTTCGGAGTTAGGTCGCTCGCGAGTTAAGCCTTAAGTCGTAGGTCGCTCACGAGTTAGGCCTTAAGTCGTAGGTCGCTCGCGAGTTAAGCTTTAAGTCTTAGGTCGTTTCGGACCTATAATCTCTAGGCAAACGTTAAGTCGCTCGCCCTGGTTTATCTTGTAGGTCGTCTCCGACCTAAGCTCCTGATAAGTCGTCCGAGTTAGGTTGTTGGACCATTTACCTTAGGTCGCTCGTCCACTAAGTTGGCCTGGTTTATCTCGTAGGTCGTCTCCGACCTAAGCTCCTGATAAGTCGTTCGAGTTAGGTCGTTGGACCATTTACCTTAGGTCGCTCGACTCTGTTAAGTCGTAGGTCGTTAGACCTTAGGTCGTTCGCCTTTTTTAAGTCGCTCGACCCCTCCACACTAGGTCGCTCGGCTTGCTTGAGTCGTAGGTCGTTGGACCTTAAGTCGCTTGCCTCCCTTAACTCCAGTTAGGTCGCTCGGCCATTGTGTTAGGTCGCGTGAACCCTTAGGTCGTTAGACCTTGGGGGGTTGCCCCCGCACCCCCACCTTGGGGGGTTGCCACCCCCCCTGGACCCCCCTCCGTAGGGTATCTTATCTGAAAAACATTGAGCTGATTTCCTTGGATTTTATTCACATCTCCGTATGCGATCTTTATGATTGATTGTTTCTACAATTGCTTCTATGTTTTGTCATTTTATAATATAAAGGTTTCAATACTAGTAGTAAATATCAAAACTCTTTTAACAAATAATTTCAACTCTATTTTTAATAACAAAGCTCTTTTCTTAAACCGTTTTCCAATCTATTAGTATATACAAACCTTTACCTCACTCGGATGAGAAATCTAATTAAACGACTTAGTAAAACAAGTGGTATGAAACGCTTGCGTTCACTTCGTCGGTTAATTCTTGGACTTGTTCGATTGAACCTCTTGTGAAAATTTTATTAGTGAAGATTTACAGTTTGTTCGTAAATATTTAAGTTAAGCAGGTGGTTATGGGACATGAAGCTAAACTTCTATATTTACTAGCTTAGTGTAATTGACACTTCTCGTTGATCATGACGATCATTCTGATGCTTTAGACTAGCAACTGTGCGATGTCTCTTGTTGCGAGGTTAGACTAGACACCACTTGTGTGATTCCACTCACACATACCTTTTTGCTTTTTGGTTAGTCTGGACCTTAATCTGTGTGATTCCATTCACACATGTGGGGTAGCTCCCCTTGGTCTTCGGACCGTCATGTGATAGGCCTCTTTCTCTTTTCTATGATTTTTGGACTTCTTGCATTGATTTCTAGAATTTATGTCATTAACTTGTTATGAGTACAAGTTTGGGGTATGATGCCCTTTCCGAATCTTTGAGAAGATTCTTGTGATATTGATTATCTCTTATTGATTGATCTTCTGTTGATCATTATTTACATACTTATAGTGGTATGTCATCAAGGATATTTTATGTTTATGCCATATCTTTTATGTTATATCTTGTCATCCGATATTTATAGCTAGACTGACCCGTTTATTATTTTTCTTAAATAATACTCGGGTCAGACCGAGATGTTACAGGTGCTTCTGCTTGACTTCTTCCCAGGGATTCATCACTCTGACTTTTGGCTAACTGTTTAGATTAGCAGTTTTTGTTGTATACACTTGAGATATAGACTCATAGTTGTATTCTTTTGTATAGCACGTGTTGCTATTCTTTTGTATTATTGTGGATCTTTTGACCACTACTCTGATGTACACTTTCATGTGTTAGTTATATATTCATATCTTCTTCCGCCTTTGTGATATGGATGTCTGTGACTGATTTGCGTTATGCTTATTTCTACGTTTGTTTCCGAAGATTATTTATAGCCACCGTGTGATAAGCAATTACATGGATGGTCGCTCCTCAACAGCCTTATTCTCCGTGCTAGTTGACAGCACTACTCCGTAGTGTTCTTGGCTAGCGTGGGTATAGAGGTGGGGCGTCACAGATAATAAATTTCGTTCTTGAATAAAATTGTGAAATAATTGGTAATTAATATAAAATAGTTGTTAAATTAAGGATATTTGACATATGTGTATAAAATAAATTGAATGTAAATTGGAATTTGAATTCAAATGCCTTAGGGAATAAATTTGTATTTGGATTTTTGACAAATTTTTTCAAATAGACAAAATATGAAATGAACGTATTAAATAATTCTAGAACTTTATAAACTATAAAAATATAGATTGTAAATTAAAATAAAACACAAACGAAAATGTACTTACAAAACACATCAAAATATAAATATAAATATAAAATATAAACTTCATTTAAAATACGAAGTAATAGAACAAAAAGAAGAAATAAGACAATAAATAATAAGGCAAAGAAAAAGAAAAGAAAGTAATACATTCAAATACGTACAAGCAATAATCTATTTGCAAGCCTTCTTTTGGAAACTACTCTATACTTATTTACCAAAACATGACTATATATATAGATAACATAAATAATAGGTGCAGTACTACAATTAAGTGAAATCTTATAACTTTAAACTATCTGTACAACATATATGCAAGTTTTAATTTTTGAATGCAAAGACAAGTTCACTTTTCCAAAAGCAAAAAGGTGTCAGGCATTATTATATACATATATAAGTATGGTAAAGAATAGTATGCTACACATATATATCAACTTCTCATTAATGCTTTCAACCTCACCCATGTCCCTAGTACAAAGAAAATATAACATTACCCTGTACAAAAAATATAGGTACCTAAACATTTCTTCCCTATATATCAACCTTCTTTATCTCAGTTTCATTCATTTTCAAGCTGGGACAATATAAAGGACGCATCATCTAAAATTTAAACAAAAAATTCAACTGCAAACAACAATAATTCAACACTTCAGCTCAAAACCAGAGGATCAAGAAAAGCTTCAGCTTGCAATTTCAATAGCCTGGTTCAAAGATGAAGCTCTGTCCATTTATTAATCAGGTGAGTAACACCTTTAATAACTTAAGTTTTTAAACTAGTTGCATGTTAATATCTGAAAAGTATATCTGTGTGAATATTTATATATGCATTGTTCTGTGAAATTTGGTGAGATATGATGCCTACATATTGATAACCTATAATACACCTCTGGATTTAAGATTTTAAGCTCATGCTTTACTTCCAAAAATCATTTCTACTTGATCTATTGGTTGTTAGGACTTAGTATCTTAACAAGTTACGATTGTTTAATTATAAAGTAAATTTTTAAACTTGAATTCAAGTTAAATAAATTAGAGTCTGCTCGAAAACATCATAGTACAGGTAAATTGGTTTATATATGATAAAATCAAATATAATAGATTGTTGAATCAAGTATATAACTGGAATCACCATTAAAAAAATATGGTTTTTAAAACAAGATTTTTATTTTTCATTAAATATGTATAGTTTTGAGTTGAACTGTAAATGGGTTTCGACCAAATCCAGATGATCGGAGGCTATATCGTGGTCAGGGTTTGGGTTGAGGCTAGGTGAGTGATCTGCGATGTTGGGAAAAATAGTCGGAGACGCTCTCGATCATCGACGAGGCGGCGGCGGCAAGCTGTTCTCTTTCGTAAACCTAGTTTTAGGTGTGATGGATATTTCAATTCACGCATTGTCCTCAGGCGACCGAGTTTGCCGTGGTTTGGGTGAATGGTGGAGGAAACGCCGACGAAGCAATGACCGGAGTTTTGGGTCCTCTGGTGGTCGAGGCAGCGAGAATGAGGCGCTGCCAGGTTTTGAGGTGGAGGTCAGGTTTGTGTTTTCCATGTTTTGGATTTTACTCGAATTCGATTTCGAGACGACTTGGAGGCAATGGGATTATTGAGTTGGGTTTTGGAGATGCTGCTCATCATGGACAGATCATCATCGATGATCGGAATCATCCGCAGCCTCTATGCATGTGCACGGTTGCTTTCTTTTCGTTTGGGTTGTGTTTGGTTTGGGGTGATGGGTTGAACTCGAGTTTACTCGAGTAATCCCTGTATTTGACTCGAAGTAGATCAGGTTTTTACTCGAAGTAAAATTTTAGTTGCTCGGGTAAACATTTGTTATAGGTTTTATCAACTAAAACCTGTTTCTGTTTTAGATTTTACAATTTAATTTCAAATTATAAACAAAGTTTAAACTAAATCAAAGTTTTAATAATAAATTCAAGTTTGTCTGAAACTTAGTTTGTAAATAAATCAAGTTTTAAAAATTTAAATTGTTTTATTTATTAAAAGTGTTAAATAATTAAGTGTAAAGAATTTGAATTTAACATGGAACTTGAAATTGTAAAGGAAGTATCTAACCAGAGTTTAAATCAACATTTAGAACCTGGACCTAAATCCAAATCTGAATTTGGACTTTGAAACAAAATTAAGTTTTACAACTTTAAATGTTGAATAAGTTTTAATGGAAAAGTATACCTTAAACATGTGAATTTTAAGAGAATTTGATGTTAAACTTTGTAAATTTCTTTCATAACAAAATATTACTTTAACATGTGAATCTAAAATGGATAATTTAATTATTAATTAATTAATGATTTGGATTAATTAAATAAGTAATTAAAGGTTTAAATCATCAATTAAGGTAATTAATTTGAGAAGAATTAATTTATTTAAGGTTAATTAATTAATGAAAGTAATTAAGGGATTAATTACTTATTGTAATTAATTTTGGATATTTTGATTTATTAGAGTTTATTAATTTAAGAAAATCATTTGATAATTGGTAATTAAGATTAATTGTTATGAGATGATTGCTTAATGGTAAGTAGTTAAAGGTTAAATTTTTTTAAATAATTAATTAAAGGGATAATTAATTATGTAATTGGTTTAAAGGTTAATTTAATTAATATGATTAATTAAGAATAATTTAATTAATTAAGGTAATTGATAAATTAATTTATATCAAATGATTTGTAATTTATTTATCAGGATTGGGTAATTAATTCATTAATTTAATTGGAAATAAATTAAATTAATTAGGATTAATCAATTAATTGATTCTGCTTATAAATGTTTATTGAATGCTTGACCTTACTCGTGAATGATTGTATTATATGAGATACCTTGAATTGATTGTCCTATCTGATCTATGATATTTTGTTCTATGGATTGAGCTGTGTATAATTTATTCATTTGTTTATATTTGTATATTATCTGTGAATCTATGAATGGACGATAAGCGTCATAGTTTATATCGCTTATCAACTATATTTCTGTGTTTTAATCTGTGATGATTGAATGATGTTGCACTATTGTGTTAAACCCCTGGACCACACTTATACACACACCAATATGGATTTCACGAGGAAATCGATTAAGTCACAGATTTTTGAAGTGATTTTTAAATAGACAATTTAAATTCAAATGTTTTGGAAATGGATTGGTTTAAAGTGAAAAGTTTTAGAAATGGAATTTCAAAGATGAAATTAATTTTGAATAACTTGATTGAGTTTTGAAATTTAAATAATTTGATTTAAACTTAAATTCAAGATTTGAAATTGAATTCTATGATTTGAAATTAGGTATTAAAGATGTTATACTAGTTATATATGTGTTAAACCATTTTTAAAGTATTGTTTTGGGAATTTGAATTAACCCAAAGATTGTGACTTGTATAAATGAGATCGGGTTTTTCCAAAATAAAACTGTCGTTTCTAATTGATAAAAAGCTTTCGTTTCAAATTGTATTAAAGGGATTTCAAGTATAAACTGAAATAGTTTTCCAAGTCATAGATGAATATTTGGAAAACAAGTTTTGAAAGTGAATATTTGGGAAATATTTGAAAGCTATGAGGCAAATCTTTGATTTAAAGATTTAATGAATTAATCCAATTGAAATGGAATTGTTTTGAAATCCGGAAATGAATCTTTGTAAAACTAGATAAACTTTATGAAATAAATCTTTTTGTTTAAAAAGATTGGAAATGGTAATTTGTTTAAACCATTTGAAAGAAAAGTTTTGAGTAATAAGTTGTGACTTAACTGAGACCCCAATATCCATATGTTTATTGTAAATATTGCGCTCACTATTCGGTTTAGCCGGAAGAGGATCTTTGTGTCGTATAACCCATTCCAAATATGTGATTCGACGTTATGCATAGCATTTGAAGACCGATGGTGAAGACCTGGTATTTGCGAGAGCGATAGGATGACCTATCGATTGTCTCTGCACTGAGTTGCTCCGGTATAGAGATTCCTTAAGTGATGGGAAGTCCGATCGGGATTGTGAATACCTGGATGGCAAGGACTTCTTTAGAAGTGCCTTCGGTTCTGTTCGAACCCAGAACAGACTTGTATGGATTGTATGTCTGACATTACAAATCGAGATATAAAGCTGATTTCTTTCAAATACATATCTGTTGGTGGCGGAGAATTTATTCTCTTAGCTTAACACCCTTCTCTGAGATGTACGAGCTCATAGGTTATGTAGTTGAAGGATATCAGTGATATACTCCAAATTTGGTAGTATGGCATGTTGAGTGCTACTGATCATTTGTTGATCAAAGCGTTGATTTTGTGAAAAGCGTAGCTTTGTGGACGAGATTTCGTCAAACCTCACAACCCGGTTATGGTCGAAACAGGAATTGTAGCAGCAAGGTTATTTGAGGGTAGCACCCTCTGAGGGTATGTCATTTCCTTCTGGATTATGAGTGGTATCATGGTATGGAGCCCAGATACTTACTTTGTGGTTGCTGCAGACTTATTGCTTTGTGGTTGTTGGTTGAGAGGTACCTTGGATAAAGGTCGCAAACGACCGGGGGATGACATACTCGTGTTAGTAGTTATCTCCGGGCACGAGTAACCTGGCCTTGTCTAGCAGAGATCCGGTTAGGATCCGGGGACGTCCCTCTAGAGGCGTTTTATTTTACTTGGGAAGTTCCTTTACCCGACCATTTGTTGGAAATCCATTCATCCAATACGAGCTCTTTACGGTTTTAGTTGTATAACCTGCCATTTACTTATGGTGGTCACCACTGTTTAGATGGTAGCTATAGTAGGCATAAGTGTGGAATGTCTATGTTGGCTAAGATTTATATTATACTTTCGAAATGTTTTCGGCACTTTGCACTTATAGTGATAATATCAAAGAATCTGTGTATCAAGCATGTTTGACTATCATAAGGAGAAATCTCCTTCAATTCTGCGTTTGCATTGTGTGTGTGGCGGGAGGCCTTATGGTAGTTACATTTTCTAAAAGCATTGCAAATTGACTTTAAAATTCTCTTGCTGTTTGTTTTTAAAGATAAACTGTTTTTGTTACTCATACCAGTCTCATGACTGATCCGGAGTTTATTGTTTCTTTCTTAAACTCTGGGTGCTCAAAATTTTCCACACGGGCAGTCTAGAGTTAGGTTTTTCAGATAGTCAGATTAGTAGGTCATCTGGAGCTAGTTCAGTCTTTGGATGTGGACGAGACTTGCTTGTTTTAGTGCATCGTGATGTTGGTTTGAGTTGCTGCTGAAGTTCTCTCTTGAAGACTATTTTGGATATTGTTCCGCTGCTGGTGTTATCTATTTTTCTTTTCCGCTGCTACTTTATCATATCATATCTCTGATGTATATTGTATCTATTGTATCATCTATTGTATCAATGCTGTATATCAATGTATTATTCTTTTTCTTCCGCTGTGTTGTTTACTTAATTGTGTTATAAGCTCCGATGACTCGGATTCGAACGGTCGAATCTGCGGCATTCGACTACGATGTAAAGTATGGATGTCGATTTTCGAACGTGAAAAATATGTATCGTCACATTTGGAATATTATCTTTGAAGGAAATAGAGAAAGAAATATATATGTTCTGAACATGAAAATAAACCATAATTCAGATATGTGTTTAATAGCTAAAGAAAATAATTCTTGGTTATGGCACAAACGTTTCTGTCACATTAACTTCAAAGCTATAAATAAGCTTTCTAAAAATGATTTAGTAATAGGTCTACCAAAAAAGAATTTTAAAACTGATCATATTTGTGATGCATGTCAGTTAGGAAAATTAATCAAGTCGTCTTTTAAATCTAAAAAGGTTATTTCAACTTTACAACCACTTGAACCACTGCATAGGGATTTATTGGGACCAACAAAAGTACAATCCATTAATCACAGTAGATATGTGTTTGTAATTGTTAGTGATTTTTCTAGATATACTTGGACTATTTTTAAGAAAAATAAAAGTGATATTTATGAGAATTTCAAAAATTTTATCAAAAGAATTCAAAATTTTAAGGGATTGAAAGTCAAAAACATTAGGAGTGATCATGAAGGTGAATTCGAAAATGAAGCATTTGAACATTTTTGTAAGAAGAAGGGAATATTCCTTAATTTTTCATTTTCTAGAACTCCACAACAAAATGGAGTTGTAGAACGTAAAAATAGAACCTTACAAGAATGTATAAGAACTTTGTTAAATGAAAGTACGTTACCAAAACATTTCTGGGCTGAAGCAGTTGCAATAGCTTGTTATGTTTTAAATTGTGTTTCTATTCGACCACTAACTAAGAATACTCCTTATTAACTTCTAAATGGTCAAAAACCAAATATTTCTCGTTTTAAAGTTTTCGGTTCAAAATGTTTCATTTTAAAGATAAAAGATCAGCTTGGCAAATTCGTTCCAAAATCCAATGAAGGAACCTTTGTAGGATATTCTGGTCGAAGCAAAGCTTATTGAATTTATAATAAAAGGACCAATATCATCAAAGAAACACTTTATGTATTCTTTGATGAAAATTTTAATCAAATGCCAAGTATAAGAGATGATGAAGAATTCCTTGATAATATCACAAATATAGAAATTTCAAATTTTGAAAATAATGAAAACATAGTTCCCAATAATAATGAATTAAGATCTCCACCTAGATTATTAAGAGATCATCCTTCCGTTAATGTCATTGGAGAACTCAATTCATCTGTTAGAACAAGAAGTCAATTAAATTAAACGGGCCATGGGCTTTCCTTTCTCATATTGAACCTAAAAATATTAAAGAAGCATCCGCCGATGAAAATTGGTTGATTGCTATGCCAGAAGAACTAAACCAATTCGAAAGAAATGATGTTTGGGATTTAGTTCCAAGGCTTTGCGATCAGTCAATTATTGGTACAAAGTGGGTCTTCAAAAATAAAGCAGATGAACAAGGAAATATTACTAGGAATAAAGCTAGATTAGTTGCATAGGGATATAATCAAGAAGAAGGGATTGACTATGAAGAAACATTTGCTCCAGTCGCTGGACTAGAAGAAATATGAATCTTACTAGCCTATGCATGTTTTCATAACTTTAAATTACATCAAATGGATGTTAAAAGTGTTTTTTAAATGGTTTTATAAAATAAAAAGTTTATGTTGAACAACCTCCTTTATTCGTACACGAAAAATTTCCAAACCATGTCTATAAGCTTGAAAAGGCCTTATACGGTTTAAAACAAGCACCTCATGCTTGGTACGATCGTCTTAAAAGGTATTTAATAGATTCTGGTTTCGAAATTGGGAAGGTTGATCAAACTCTTTTTATTAAAAGAAACAAGCAAGGTATTTTAGTTGTTCAAATTTATGTTGATGATATTATTTTTGGATCCACAAATGAAAAATTATTTCCAGAATTTTCTATAATAATGACCAATGAATTTGAAATGTCACATATGGGTGAATTAATTTATTTTCTTGGCTTACAAATAAAACAATTAGAAAATGGTATTTTTGTAGATCAAGAAAAATATTGCAATAATCCAATTAAACGCTTTGGTATGGAAAATACTTCTACCAAACCAACTCATATGAGTACAACCATACATCTTGATAAAAATGAAAGTGGCAAAAGTATTGACCAAAAAATATATCGAAGCATGATTGGATCGTTACTATATTTAACAGCTAGTAGACCTGACATAATGATGAGTGTTTGTTTGTGTGCACGATTTCAAGCAGATCCCAAAGAATCACATATGCGAGCGGTGAAACGCATAATACGGTATCTTAATAAAACCAAGGACTTTGGACTATTCTATCCAAATGAATGTCCTTTTGAATTAGTGTCCTATAGTGATGCTGATTTTGGAGGGAGCCGGACAGATAGAAAAAGTACAAGTGGGACCTGTCACTTCATTGGACGGTCCCTTATATCTTGGTTTAGTAAGAAACAAAATTGTGTTTCATTATCGATATGTGAAGCAGAATATATTTCTGCAGGTTTGGCATGTGCTCAAGTTATCTATATGCAACAAACATTACAAGATTTTGGTTTTAACTTATCCAAATCAACTATTTATTGTGATAATTCTAGTGCTATAAATCTATCTAAAAATCTTGTCAATCATTCATGAACAAAACATATTGATATTCATCATCATTTTCTTCGTGATAATATTGAAAAGGATTTAATAAATCTAGAATTTGTTTCCTCTAACAGACAATTGGCAGATATTTTTACAAAACTATTAAATGAAAATATGTTCATTAACTTAAAATGAGAACTTGGAATCGTCTCTTTTCAAGATTTATAATTTTTTCACATAATTTTTTTTTAAAATATACTATTTTTTTTATGTGCAGATTTCATGGCATAATTTAAAATATTCACATACAAAAAGCTTTCATGCAAATATAATATTTTTATGACTCTAGAGGGACTTGAACTCATGATCTCTTGGTTATAAACTTATAATTGTTTCTTGCCATTTGAGCTATATATGTTTCTTGTCTCAACTAGAGAATTGATTATAAATATTTTTCAAAATTTCGGCTTTAAAAAGATAATGTAACTGCAGGGACTTGAACTCTAGTCTCATGGCTCGTAAAATGTATGCTTTACCAGTTATGCTATATTATTGTTCTGACTAGGCTACACACTGTAGTTTAGTTTATTTCACATCAGCCTGTAACCATTCATTTTTAAATTTATTCTCATACATTCCCTTATACATTATTTCCTCTGGCTATTATTCATTGCAATTTCTGGCCATCAAATTCTGGTCCATCTCCTCTATAAATATGTATTTTTCCATTACCTTTACCGTTCCATACTCAAACTCCTCAATATTTTTTTTCCAATGGTTTCTCATGATTCTTATGATTCATCCAATTATAAGCTATTATATACCACACCATCATTAGATAGCTCAACTCCTTCTTTAGCCACTTTTACTCATAGAAATGAACCAGCTCATGATTGGGAATAATATCACACTGGATACACACCAAATAGTAAGAAGTCAAGGAGATCGCTTTTTATTTCTCCAAAAACCAAAGAGAAAATAGATGACATCCACCACTACCAAAGGGAGCAAATCAACTTGCAAAGAGAGATGTACTATGAACAATGAATAAATTCCGAACGTCTTAGCCTTATAGAATCAATTGCCTTCAAATTCTACGGAAAATCACCAAAGAAAGACGTTATTGAACCCTCATCATCTCGTCAACCACATACATCTGGCTGGAATCCATGGGAGCAAACTCTGCAGCAACCTCCGGTATCTCCAAACTCTTGGGAACGCCAAAACTGTTGGTCTCCTCTACGACCTCACGTCGAAATCACTAAGATTGAACCAGATGAATGCTCTCCTAAAACTCCAAAATAATCAATTTCCTTGTGTTTTTTTGTTCCATGTTCATGTTTACTTTTGTTCCATGTTCATGTTTACTTTATTCATGTATGTGTTTGTTTCATTAATCTTTAAATTAAATTAAAAGAAAACTTTTTTATAATTCACTGGAATTTTTTTACTACAGCCAATCGATTGAGTCATATAGGTCAGTCGACTATTTATAGAGATCAAAACTCTCGGGTTGCAACCAGTCGACTGACCTACCCCGACCAGTCGACTGGCTGTGCAAATTAAATGTTGTCTCTTCTTTATATCCCCTTTTACCCTTCTTTTTACTTTACTTTCTTCATAATTTTTTTCATCCTCCAGAAACCTAGCCCTCATTTTTCCCCAAAAAATCTCTTAAAAACATCAATTTAATGGATCCTCCAAGATCAAAATGATCAAAACAAGCCTCCTCATCTTTCATTGATACTCATGTTGCTCTTAAAAACATCAATTTAATGGCTCCTCCAAGATCAAAACGATCAAAACAAGCCTCTTCATCTTTCGTTGATACTCATGTTGCCCATTGGCTATACTACGCAACCGCAATCGAAAGATGGGAAAAGATGAAAAATTCAAGAATCTTTGAAGGCTCTTTCATTTTATACTCTTATTTTGGAGCTTATTCTCTTCAAGAATTGACGCGGAGATGTGGATTAGAGTCGCTACTCGACTACAATTCCAATCGCCACAACATTAACCATCTCATGGTAAAGCTTTTTTATGCAAATCTTAATCTTGGCCACCAACAACCTTCTAATCCAAATAACTGTGTATGGAGTTTGGTCTGTGGACAACATGTTTTCTTTTCACTTGATCGAATGGCACATATCCTTCAATCTCCAAATGAGGGAATTGATTTAAATGATGTAGAGTGCAATACAAGACAACGAGATAGAATTAGTCACATGTTCATGGGTGATGATATGACTGAATTGCGTTCTAAGCTTCTTCGGCCGAAAGCACGAATCTTGAACAAAACTCTTATGCGGTCTATTCTCCCACAAACTGGATCACATGAATTAATATATCCAGAAAACTTCAAAGCTCTCTATGCGATATGGGGAAATATACGCGTAAATTGGTTACGGCGTATTTTGGATGAATTTCTCACCTTTCCCTATGGGAATATGAATGTTATTTACTTTGGCGAGTATATAATGAGACTTCTTCTAGATGCTGGTGTCCGTCAACCTGATTCAGAATTCTCTACTGTTGGAATGATCAATATCCGGACCATAAGTCTTATGAAGCTACCAACAAGACCTCCACCTATTACCGCATACGAAGAATGGAAGCGTCAACATGCTCAACAACAATCTAGAGGTCCTATAATTAGAGAGCTGGAAACCCGTCAAGAAGAAAGATAAATTCGTTTAGCTACCTCCTCCAGCACCCGTGAATCCATTGAAATGTTGTCCCGAAATCAACTTATACTGGATTCAAGACTAAAGAAAATGGATAAGAAGCTTGATAAAATCAAAGGGTTCTTCTCTACTTTATGGGATGCCATATCATGTTCTTCCTCCATTGCTGCCACCTCCGTCGCCTAAGGCAAATATCCAGCACCTCAATTTACATAGTCTACATCAGAGGAGCATACTAGTAGCGACACTAGCCGAGCAGGCAGTGGTGCTCAAGGCACTTCTAGACTAGGGAAGGAGACTACGCCGGAAGGATAGTGTAATTGGGATCTTGATGAATGGATTTCTTTTTGTTGATTGGTTGGTAAGTTTGGTGGGTACTACTGTTATTTGCTTATTGGTACTCTTATCCTTCAGTTCGAACATTTGAATATTTGTTTGCTTATTGCTTATCTTTAAGACTTGTACTAGTTAGTCTCACTAAGGTTTTTTTTTCTGCACTTAGTATCAAAATTATTATGATATGTCTCCTTTTTCGATGACAAAGGGGGAGAAAAAGTGTATTAACCTTTTTAATGCAGGTAAAAGAAGTGTCATATATTTAGGGGGAGTTTTTGTATGTGTTCTCTAAGATTACTGTACACAGGTTGTCATAAATCAAAAGGGGGAGAATGTTGAATCACTATTTTTGATTCATGACAAAGCAATTTAGAAGAAAAAGAGAATGCACGATAAAATCACAAAAAAAAGAGACAATCAAAGGACTATGGTGATATCAAGAGGTTGAATCTATATTCTCACTGTTTATTACTTATGTTCGAGTCTTAGAAATTGTTAAAATCTATCGTCAAGTAGTCCGCATCATATCATCAAAGGTAAAATCACTAACCTCGTTTTCAGTAGACATGAAGCAAACATTAGCTTGCTCGTTTTCACTGTCACTGCCACTATCTGATGAAGAAATATCCAAATCATCCCATGTCACAGAGAATGCTTTCGTTTTCTTATCCCTTTTGCCCTTGTTGAAGTATTTTTTTTCTTTTGTTGTGGACATTCTTTCTGGATATGACCTTTCTTATGGCAATTAAAGCATTCTAGTATTGAAGATGATGGTTTATTTGGAACGTTCCTTTTTCCATTATTTCTGTTGTTTTTCCGGAATTTCAAGAACTTTTTGAAATTTTTGGCAATAAATGCTAGATTTTCTTCATCTGAATCTTCATCCTTTTCTTCTTCAGCGTGGAAAGCTATGCTCTTTTTGTCCTATGCCTGTATTCATTTTGCCTGCATATTCACTTCATAGGACATTAGATTTCCTATTAACTCTTCTGGTTTTATGGTAGAGAGGTCATTGGCTTCTTCTATAGCCAAGAATTTTCTTTCCCATTCATCCGTTAAAGAGTTTAGGATTTTCGATACAATATCAAAGTAAGTGAACTTTTCTCCGAATCCTAATAGTAAATGATAGATATTGTTAAAATCTATCCTCAAGTAGTTCGCATTTCATTATTCTCATTTTTAATCAAAACAGAGCTAATAGTGTAAAAACACTACAGCTAGTCGACTGGCTATAAACAACCAGTCGGCTGACTGGTGTACATACACGAGTATACATTGCTTATTTTTTTAAATCGGTTGCATAGTCAGTCGACTGACCAAAAATGACCAGTCGATTGACTGAACCCAACTGTCATATTTTGAATAGACATCTCCATTCTACGAAAGGTTGCGATCCTTCTCTTAACGGAGATGAATGCTCCTTTTGGTCAAAACTCTTCACCAATGGCAGTAACTCTCTGACTACTATAAATACATGTTCCCAAACACTTCACATTCACTGGAAATCATTCTAACTATCTTATATTGTTCTTGTGCTCTCATACTTGCATTCAAATAGCAAACAAGCATTTTATTGCTTTGAATCTTCAAATAAACTTTCATAATCTTCGATTCTTAGCATTACCTACTTTTCATATCTTCACATACACTTCATACACTTAAGAATTTGATTATAGGAGGTATGTACTATCAGAGACAAATCAGTGTTACCAAGAACACACGGTGTCAGATATTCTTTTGTATTTGTGAAGTCCTCTTCTGCTGTTGAGGTGAAAATCCTTTTCTGCTACTTAGGTGTCTGTTTTGCTGCTTAGACTGTGTATACCTATTCCTCCGGGTTAAGTGAGGATTGTTTTTTTAGTGAAATTCCAAAAGGAGTCTGGGACTTGACGTTGGACGGTGCTTCGAACCAGTATAAAAATCTCTAGTGTTATTTTTATTATTATACTGCTTTTATATTTTGCACTATTTACTACATTACTATTATCTCTATACTCTGCATTATTGTATATCCATATTGCACGGTCCTACATACTTTCAACCTTTGTATAAAAACAAAAATAAAATGTTAAAAATAAAAAGATGCCATTTTAAACATAAATTATGAATAGCCTTAAATGCATGCTGGTAAGGAGGAGGGGACATGTTTTGGGCATGAGTACCATGGGGAGACAAAGGTGGCTAATGTGGCAAGTAAAGAGTGGAAGTTACATACTTAAGGCTAAATTAGTAATTTTGTTTTCCGTGTTACATAAAACCAATTTTGATATTTCTTTTTCCCATTTTATCATTTCGTATTTATTTTTCTAAGTTTTACCCATAACTTCACATGCTCTTTAATGGATTCTAAGCACTTATAAATTTTAAAAACCTATTTTATATCTCTTTCAAAACTTCTAAATCTTTGTTTAAAATTACCTCATTCCATTTCAATACCCTTTCTTTAGAAAAAAAACCCATACATACCCTAAACCACTTTGACCGACCCCACCCTTGGCTCTTAAGGCCTCTAAAGTCCATTTTTTAGGAAGAAAGCATGGTTCTAGGACCCATTCAAGTTGTAGTGTGATTGTAGTTAGTTTGGATAGCTATTAGGTAAGAAAAGCTTACCTTTTTACTTAAAGTTTAAAACTTTAATGTTGTTAAGAATTATTTCTTGCTTGGTTGTTAAAAATGTTGGTTATTAGGTGCATTATGTTATTTTGTTTAGATGCGTGTGTGTGTGTGTGTTCGAATGTAATGATTGTTTAAAACTTGGAAAAATAAAGTTAAAGTTATCAAAGTTTTTTCAAGTTGGGATCTTTACTTACATTACGATGTTATGTCCCATATATACGAGTTTGTAATCACACATACAATGTTGTAGATAAAGAAAGTTAGCACGTGAACTTATGATTATGTTACAGCATCGAAATCCCTTTCTCGAATTTGTTTTCACTTATGTGTTTTCAAGGAAGTTATAAAGTTTTTAACTTTACTTTTTTTGGTTTCCAAAATTTTATTCAAAGTTTATGAAATGGGTTAAGGTATGAAGAGAAAAAGATTTAAAGTAAATTTGATATAAAAATCAAGTTTTAAAAATTACGGACCGTACAGCGATAGTCACTATGATGTTGTTCATAAAAACGAACTTTGCTAATTTAAAATGTTTTTATTGAAGGATATTTTTGTAAAGTGTTTTCAGAACTTATTTTAAGTATGTAAGTAATTATTATCATTTAACTAAATAATTATTTATTTAATGATTATTTATTTTATTAATTAAGTAAGTTAATTAGTACTTAATCATTATTTAACAAGGTAATTAGTATATAATTATTAATCAAGTAAGTTAACTAGTTAAAGATTAATTATTCATTAATTATTAAATAAGGGTTATTTATTGTTTAATTATTTAATAAAGATAAAATGTTAATTATTTATTTATTTATCAAATGATTTAATCATTAATTAATCAATAATCAAGTTAAGAATTAATTAAGGTTTAATTAAGACTCAATTAAGGTTTAATTATTTTTAAATGAAGAGTTTAAATGTTATTTCATTATTAAATAAAGGTTTAAACTACTTCATTTCTAAAGATCGGTTTTGTCTTTAAAGCAATCCTCTTTTAAATAACGTTTCTAAATCCAAGGTATTTCTTTGTTGATTATTCTTAAGACTCAAATTAATAGGGAACCCAATGACATATTATCAAAATTGTAGAGAACCTATCTGACTATTTATATATTATCTGTAACCACTGTTTGGCATGGAACATTTGTAGAGAGACCCTAAGAGGTTTTTCGATAATAATTATTTATTTATTTCCTTATGTTGCCATATTGATGTTTGGTTGAAAATAATTATGGTATTCTATTTGAATTGTTTTTAGTGTCGTTATAATTATTTTTCATTACGCCATCACTTATTGCCTCCTTAACCCCTTTGTGTGTGTTGGACTTGAGCACGTATTTTCACAAAATAAATGCTTGAATTTAATTAATCATTTTAATTAATATTTGAATCAAATAAATCATTTTGATTAATGAGGTTTAAATTAACTAATCATTTTAACTAATGATATTTGAACTTACTAAATCATTTCTAATTAATGATTTTTAAAGTTAATTTGCTGATTAAATTTAAAAGTGTTTAAAAGTTATTTAACCGGTATAATAGGATTCTTATTGTTAATCAACTGGTTAATAAAAATAATTTAAGGTTAATTAACTACTTTAATAAAAGCATTTTGAAGTTAATTAATTAATGTAACAACTATATTTAAGTTAATTAATTGATTTAATATCTTCTAGGATAATAAATTTTAGAGGAATTTATAGATAATAGTTTATAATTGGGAAGATCTTTTAAGAAGAATTGTTTAAAGATAAATTGTTTTGGATTTATAGTAAACAATGTTTTAATGACACCTGTTTTGACCCCTTATTTTAATATAATTAGAAATATAATTTGCCTTTTTAAAAAGAATATTTCAAAGAGCATTTTTAAATGTTCTTTAAAATATTTAAAATGTGAAAATCGAGCTCAAGCGTGAATCAAATGTTTTAACAGTTTGTTTCATTTACTCCTGGTATGGATATGCGATTTAATCCCCATATGCAAACCACTTTATTATTCCCGGTAGCTGTTTTATCAGCTAACCATTTCGATTCCACTATCTTCATTGTATTTCATCACTCTAAGATGAGGTGTTTCTCTTTTGAGCTTTGATATTCTTTTTCGAAAATGACAAAAAGCAAAGAGCGAGTATGGGTGGTTCCCCTTTCTTGTCATTGTTATGCTTCATCACTCTAAGACGATTTGTTGTTCATTTTGGCATCCAACATCATGGAAACTAAAACCAAAGATTGAGTGGGAGCCAAGCCATGTGGTCCACACCCATTAGGGCATATTCACACTTATCTAGTGGTGTTGATAGCATGCATGCATTGATATGAGTATATTCAGATGCTCGTGTGAAGTAGTGTGTAGCTTGGAAGTTCCTCAGAGTGACTCATGTTTGGCATAGGCTCTCAAGTATATTTTATCTAGAGGTATACTTTCAGTGTAGGGGGAGCACCTTCCTAGTTTTGTTGCTTAAATTCATTTTCCTTTTCCCTATCTCGAACCTTGGAATTAATCTTTTCATCTTTTGTGTTTCGTTAATCTAAGACAATTTGTTGCTCATTTTACCGTTGCTACCCTTTATCGGAGATGACTAAAATCAAAGAGCGAATGTGGGCCAAATTATGTGGTATTATTCCCATTAGGCTATATTCATATCTACTCTAGATTGGATTCGGTTGTATGATTCAGGGAGGTGAAATACTTAAACTCTTGGTAATAGTTGGTGGGGTCCGTTTTGCAGGTTTCTGAGAGCCATCGGAGTTCATAAATATATTTCTAGAGGTATACTTTCCATAAGGGGGTGTACACTCCTAGTCATTTGTTGGAAAATTCCTTTCGTTATTGTTGATTCAAAACCTTTGAATTGTTTTCTTAATTGCATCGAGAAGCGACTGTGGTTCTTCTCGATGTTTAATTATTCGTGTCCATTCTTTAAGTTTGGATTTTAATGTTGTCTATGCTCATTTATTCCAGTTTGGATTGTTGTTCTGATTTGTTTCCCATTTCTTCATCTATGAATGTTGTTCTTATAAGGTAAAAAAAAACCCATTCCATGTTTAGCGGCCTATTCACATAGAAATATTGTATGTTCACCACTACTTGAGTTTCTCACACTGATATTTCCAAACCGATCTAGGTGTTATTTTATTATAGTTCTCAGGTCATACTAATGATTTTTCCATGTTATCATCGGTGGGACATAGAGCTCATGGAGTAGAGCTGGATGTTCACCTGTTATAATATTTTTATTTTCTATTGTATTGTTTATACTTTATATGTATCGGCAATCGTAAGGATAGAAATTTATAACCGTCGAGCTGGTAAAGTTTTGTTTTTAGCTCTGATGTATATTATATCTTGGGGTGACGTTTTATACTGTCTTTATTATACTATATGTTGTCATTTCTGCTGTGAGAATCTATTTCCCCTATTCTTTGTTCTTTTCTTTTTATTTTACCCTAACAATTAGTCTTTTCGACAATTGGTTGTTTGGCATTTGAGTATAGTGTATGGATTTGGCATCGACTTTTGATAGTCGAAAAGGCAGGTCGTTACATGTATAGTCCAGTATATTAGATAGGTGTTGATCAAGAAGACTATACAGTGTTAAGACCAGATTCAAGAGGCTGATATAGAGATCCAAGAATTGGAGACCGAAGATTCATGAGTATTGAAAATTCAAGATATCCAGATAAGTTATAGAGTCATAGACTATTGTTAAAACCCTTATAACACTTCTTGATCTCTCTCTTCATTTTTCAAAAAGGTTTTAAAATCTATTTTCTAATTTTAAATGGTTTTCAAATATTCTAAATTTCAAAAATGATTTTACAGAATCCCTATTTTCAAAATGATCTTTAAAAATGGCATTCAAATGATTTCATACTTTTAATTTTATTTACAAGATTATTATATTTTGAGTAATTAGGTTTCTAAGAATTTTATATTTTTAAATATACTTTTAATCTATTATACTTGTTATAGTTTTAGTTTTACGCTTTCTAAATATTTATAAGTATATTATAACATTAATTATAACTTTGATTTTAAATATATATTCACTCATACTTTATATATATAGTATATTTTAGAAAATAAATTCATATTTAAATAATTCATATATTTAAAACACATTTCAAAATAATCTTATAAAGTTTTCTTAAGTTTTGATATAATTAAAATATGTATAAATTATGTTTATGATTGTATAAGGTTCAACTTATTTATGAAGCTCTGTATTTTCAAAACAATTTTTATATAGTGTTTTTCAAAAATACAAAGGGTATGTCGACATATCCCTATAGTGTATGTCGACATATAGGCTAAATTTTTCAAAATTCAAATTTGAATGATGTGTCTTTTCATCATATATCTTTGCAAACGGACATGGTCGCTATTTCTTTATAAATAGAAGGATTTCCAATGAAATGTTTTAACCAATTTCTCATTCCTTCTCTCCTCTTTTACTCTCATGATTTCTAAAATAAAAACTACTCAAAATATTATCAAATTCAATCAGAATTAGAATCAAAATTAAACTTTATTGATTAGATTCTTTATCAATTACTTTCTGATCTCTCTCATCTCTATCACTCAAAATAAGATTAAAGTGCTATTTAAGAGGTTATATGATCATTTGTACTCAAGATCAAGAAACTAAGTCTATAAACTCTATCAAATAGTACTTTTGTACTCTTGAGTATGCTTGGTGTCCTTGAAATCCAAATGGGCGTGCTTATGTCCCGTCTAAACCAAGTGGTTGTGTTTGGTGTCCCGTTTTAATCCAAGTGGGTGTGTTAGTGTCTGTCCATATCCGGTGAGTGTACCTAGTGCTTGAAAAATCTGGAGGGTGTGTCTCTAGCCTTGAAATTGAGATTGTATTAGCATTGATATTTGGAAAGAAATCTATACAAGAAATTGTATGGGCCTGGATGTGGGGTAACTTTGAAGTAGTATAAAAATTCCTAGCGTGATCCCTCCAACTCTCTAATTTTTATTTTTATTGCATTTATATCTGTATGTATTTGCATATGTGATCGTTGATTCTGCATTGTTTAATTATAATTTTAAAAGAATTTAAAAAGATTCAAAAAAATCAGTAAACAATATTCACCTCTACTTTAATGTCAAATTAGCCTCAAGATCTATCTTCCGTAAACTAACATTTAGGATCAGAGCAATGATTTTCAAAGTATTCATAATTTTATTTTTGAAAAGATTTTAATGGAAATAATTGTTGATTATATTTTTAACACTATTTTTGGAAAGAAATCTTGCAAAATCAACATTACATTGTTTCATAAATTTGCATCCATTCTTTATGAAAAGCCACTTGACCTTTTGAAAAGGTATAATTTGCAGGAATATATATGTTACATGGCTTTTGATGAACAGACCCCCGATGATCAAACTTTCTAAATCAAAAAGGATAAATGGATATTATATAGTAGATACTTAAGGCACATAACTGGAAATCCAGAGATCTTGATGGATATTTACAAAGAAGTTGGATCAGCCAATTTTGGAGGCAACTATAAAGGATATGTGATTGGCATCGACAATGTCGGTAATTCTTAAACTCCCCCCATTTCTAATGTTTTGTTAGTTAGAAATTTAAAATATAACCTTTTAAGTATAAGTCAATTATATGCTAAGCGCTTCAAAATTAAATTTGAAAAAGATAAGTATCATATTGAAGATAACAAGTCAAACATTATCTTTGAAGGTATTAGAAAAAGAAACATCTATATATTAAGTGTGAAAGTACCAAATGATAATTTATGTCTTTTAACAGAATCTAGTGATCCTTACACAAAAGGTTTGGTCATTTGAATTTCAAACACCTATCTAAAATTGCTAAAAATGATCTATCAGGGGTATTCCAAAAATAAGTTTTGATGTTAATATTCTTTGTAATGTGTTTCTATTAGGAAAACTTAGAAAAAGTTCCTTTAAGTCAAAAGATATAATTCTACCCATTAACATATTGAACTTCTTCATTTAGATCATCACGTTCTTCCGCAAATACAATCTCTAAATCATAATAAATATGCAATTGTAATTATAGATGATTTTCTAAGTTTACATGGACGATTTTCCTAAAACTTAAAAGTGATGCTTTTGAAATGTTTAAAATCTTTGTTAAAAGAATTCAAAATCAAATATCTATTAAAATTAAAATAGTTCGAAATGATCACAGTGGAGAATTCAAATAGGAAAATTTTGAATTTTTTTAATAAGAAAGGTATTACCCATAAATTTTCCTTTTTAAGAGCACCTTAATAAAATGGAGTTGTCAAATGTAAACATAAAACGATTCAAGAGTGCACTAGAGCTATGTTAAATGACAGTAATTTACCTAAAAATGTTTGGGCTAAAACTATTGTTATAGCATGTTATATATTAAATAGAATTTTAATAAGACCTTTGACTAATAAAACGCCGTACGAATTATTTTGGAATAAAATACCTAAAGTATCACAGTTTAGAGTTTTCGGTAGTAAATGTTTTATATTAAATACTAAAGAAAATTTAGATAAATTTGATGCTAAATATGATAAAGGTATTTTTATTGAATATTCAAACAACAGTAAAGCTTATAGAGTTTTCAATAATAGAACTAACACCGTTGAAGAGACATTACATGTTTCATTTGATGAAAATATTAAATTAATAATTCTAGTATCGATAAAGAAGAAAATGCCGATAAAACAAATGAAATACTAATAATGGAATAAATAATGATGAAAATAATAATAAGTCTGAAAATTTACATCCAAATAAGAAAACAAAATATTTGAAAGATCATCCTATATAAAGTATCATAGGAAATATAAAATCTATTGTAAAAACAAGGAATCGATTAAATAAAATGAGTCATGTGGGAGAATTAAGCTACTTTTCAAAATTATAAATAAAATAAATAAGTAATGGTATTTTCATAAGTTAAGAAAAATATGCTAAAGAATTATTTAAGAAATGTGTATGTCAAATACCAGTGGCAAGCAAACTCTCATGGCAACAAATGAAAAAATAAATAATGAAAAAATTCAAAAGATGCAGATGAAAAATTATATAGAGGTATGATTGGATCACTACTCTATATAACTGCTAGTAGACCTAATATAATGCATAGTATATGTCTCTGTGCAGGATATCAATCACAACCTAAGGAAACTCATCGAAAATTAGTAAAATGAATATTAAGAAACGCAAATAACACATTAGACTATGGACTATTTTATCTAAAAGAAGATTCATTTATTTAATATCATATAATGATGTTGATTATGTTGGTTGCAAATTAAACTGAAAAAGTAGAAGTGGATATTGTCACTTTTGAGGATATTCTCCAGTTTCCTTTTTAGTAAAAAGCAAAATTTTGTTCTCAATCAACAACAGAACTAGAATATATTTTAGCAGCATTAGCATGTTCTCAAGTTATTTATATGCAACAAACATTAAAAGATTTTGGTCTAAATTATACTAAATCACCAATATACTACGACAATGCTAGTGCAATTAATTTATCTAAAAAACCAACACATTATGTAAGAACTAAACATATTAATATACGACATCACTTTCTAAGAGATAACGTAAATAAAGAAATAACCTCACTCTAATTTATTAATACTAAAAATAAATAACTGACATATTAACAAAACCATTAAATCAAACATCATTTTTAATCTAAGAAGAGAGTTAGGAATATATCATTTCTCAGACATATAAAAATGATAGCATATAAATTAATTTTTTTACAGAAAATTAAAATAACAAAATTACAGTAGATATGTCGATATATCCGTACTATGTATGACGACATATGCAGTAATTTTCAGATTTCAATTATTCCTCCTTAATTCAAAAATTAAAATGCTATGTATAACAACTTTATTTCAAAATCAAACCTATTTTACAGTGTTCTTCTTTTTGAAAATCTCAAATAAAATAAAATTTATGGATCCTAACTATTCCAAACATCCAAGGCATGAATCTACATCGTTTTCCTTCAATTCCCCCACTTCGGGCCCCCTTCAAAACTCTACATTAGCCAAAGTGACTAAGATTAAGAGTGATTTGAAGAATACTCTCAATAGGCTTTCTAAAATGGAAGCCATTCAATTGACAATGAAGAAGTAACAAGAGACACAAGGTAGAATTCTGAGAAATCTTCAAAAATGCCTATTAGATTATCCCACAAATCCAATAATCATTAAGGATGATGCTGCAAATTTGGTCATTCATGATCCTATGATTAACAGTGAAGAGGAAGTGTGTAATGACCCGCCATTTCGAAACATTCAAATCGACAAATGTCATACTTGAATCGCTCCAAATGACTTATTGTTAATATATTTATTTGGCATAACTTAACATATATAGTAAATAAATCAATCACAGAATCACAAACACAGAGTTTACAACAAACAGCAGAAAGATAAATAGCAGTTCATGAATCTACTATAGAAATAACATAGTCTAAAACAGAATCCATCAAGAGTCCCAATACATAGAAGTCACTAACACAAAAGTAACTGACAAGTCTGAACGTACAACTGAAATAACAGAAATAAATGAAAGCTGAAAAGAAAGATAGGCCTTCCAAGCAAACTTCGAGCTCCAAAAGACGAATCTTAAACTGTGACACTCAGGCTGACCCGTGCGTAAAGCAAAACAAAACACTCGAATCCGGATTAACATTCTTATGCCAGTAAATCAAACTCAAGTGAAATGTAAAGTAAATGCAATATAACTTAAAGGATGTTGGGATCCCATCCTTTAAGGATCCGATAAACTATCTACATACAGAGTACAATAAGCTACATATATAATGTTTATAGTAAAGTAAAAATATCAAAATAGCGTTAAGGCATTACGCATATCCCCTTTAACACATTTTGTATATTCCCGTAGTCTATACAATGTCGTACGCTCCTCCGTAAACTAAAGGTTTACCCAGCGGATATCACGTAGGTACGGTACAAAATAAACTCTTAGAAGGCGCGATAGGGCATGCGATAAGGCACTCGAGGCAATGCAGGGTAGATATACCATTTGCACTCCTGAACTGGTGGTAACACATAGCAGGTACTATCGCCCACCTCGTGACACATTCCCAAATCAAAGGTGTGCACACCAAATCGAATCACAAAAGCAATAGAAAAGTTTTGAAGGAATGTGCCCGATAGGGGAAATGGCCCCACTTGGCCCGGTTAGCTACATCAAGCTGACTCATGGGAGTTAGGGCTATGTAAATATCATACAGAATCGTTCTCCAAACCATCCTACTTTGTTCGAGAATCTCCACCACGTGCACAATTGTTAAAGTGGTTTTCGGTATTGGCAGAGAGTATGACAATATCCGATCCTGGTCTCTTTAACAACCAACACTTATTTCACACGGTGATCATGTATAAATCACTTCATAAGTATTAAATAAAATCTCATATAAATTTAGCTCAAAATGAAAAATTCAAGTTGTGACATTTAACTGTTAAATCATTTCCAAATCATTAAGTTCTGAATGTATCTCTATTTCAAATAAATTAACAACTAATTTAAATAATATATTATATTAAATAAATTTAATGACCCTATTAAAAAATATATATAATAAAAATAAAATTTATAAAATTAAAATAAAATAAATTTTTTTCATCTATTTTAAAATCTTATTTTATAAATTTTGGAAAAAAAACTATAAGTAAAATTTACAAATTACTTTTAAATTAAACTCATAATACTTTCCAAAGTCAACTTTTAAGGTTATAGATTTTTACCATAATAAAATAGGGTACTTATTTACTTTCAAAATCAACACATACCTTTTCCTTTCAAATATTTGGAAATCATTTTCAAAAATAGATCAACGATGTCCGTATATAATTTTGTATCGTATGGTCAAGTGATACGGATATTTATCATTTCAATCCGCAAAATTTTATATTTATGGGTTTTATATTATTAAACCCGTAATCCACAAATTTCAATAATAACTGAACGTCGCTTGGGTTTATCATTTCAACCCATAATGAAGTTCTCCTATTTTAAAGTCTGTTTGGGTATGTATCATTTTAACCCATAGTGATTTCTAAAACTAAGGGAACTTACAGAGTGAGGACAATAAATAACAATTTCAGGCAAATATGATCGGTAATAATAGCAATTAGATAAAATAATCAGTGGACAGATAACAGTGTCAGTTTACATAAGTGATCAATTTACTTAACAACTTATCATATTTAACAGTTGATAACTGTTAATTAAAATTTAAAATACATTTAAATTTCATTTCTTATGAAAACAATTTAATAAGTATAAGAATGTTGATCGTGAGCGGTTGCTCACCTTTCATGGCTAGAGAATGATGGAAATTTTAGCCCGAACAATTCAAATAGCCGTGACAAACAACAATAAATTTAGCCCGAACATTAGAGGAGAACAAATGTATATATAGACGTGATCTATATACATTTTTTTAATGGATTTTTGAAAGAATAAAATGATCTACAGATATAAACGCACAATTATTATTCAAATCGACAGATCTAAACATATGTATGCTTCTGTCCTTCAGCACATATATATCAAAGAAATGTATATGCATATGCTTCTTTCTCTAATACTCATATACAGTAGCTTGAAAGGAAAGAGCTATCATGTGAATAGATACTTGCTAGAACAGAAGTCAACGGATCCTATACTAAAGTACATATAGATATGTACGAGAAGCAACTGCATATGAATATATGTGTTTTATCAGCGAAGAAAGAGGTTCACGAAAATAAACAAAATAAAACAGGGAAGTAGAAGTTGGTTACACAACAAAATACAACAAATACAAGTTTCAGCCAAAAAGGAATGTGCACGAAATGTGCTTCGGGCCACACAGCAATCTGCTCGAGTTCGGCTACGGGTTTGCAAGGCAAAGGCGTGGGTCAAAGAAGAGAGTATTGCGTTCACGGCTAGGGGATTTTGAGAGAGGGAGATGGATCCACTTTGAAGCAGCTATGGGTCAGGGGCTAGGAACTCGGGTGAGTTCCGCTGGTGCTTCGGGTTTTGGTGGTGACGATGTGAAGGCAGAGGGGAGCACAGCCAATTTGGGGTCAGGTGTTGGGTCCGAGAAAGGAAAACACGGTGATGGCTTCGCGTCAGTGGATGAGTTTACGGTGTGGCGATGGAAGGTGGAGAGGACAGGTTCCACTTCGGGTTGGAAGGCCGAACTACTCGGGTAGGAAGGAGAAAAACATGGGCCATTATGGTTTACATCGGCTGAAGGTAGGTAACGCGCGAAAATAAAGGAGTAGGTTGGCTTTAGGAAAATTTGAGGAGAAGCATGCATATGTTAAAGAACTAAAGCAAGATAAACTTACCACTCAATTATATTTTCTTTTAAATGGCACGAAGAAGAAAAACGAAAGGACATCAAATATATATATATATATATATATATATATATATATATATATATATATATATATATATATATATATATATATGAATAGAAAGAATGGCAAAAGTAAGCAGTGGTTTTAAAATTTATTAAAGTAATGAATGATGAGATTCCACGGCTGGAAATTTTAAAAGGCAGAGGAAAACAAAAAGGAACAAAACATAATCGATACGACAGCCCGTTATGCCGATTTCGTCGCGTATCGGACGTCAAAAATACAGAAATAAATATACGGCAGACATCAGCACGACACAACGAACAGAATGATACTCAGATATTAGTGATTCAGTCAAGTTATAAGAACTCGAATTTTCATCGTCGAAAATGTGGTGAAAACACATAAAGTAATAAAAATAGGAGCCGAAGAAGTCCAAATTTGCCAGACGACCTTCTCAGAAAATAAATTACATTTTTATTATGTAAAATATTCAATTTTTGAAAGTATTTAAATTTCACCACTTAAACCAATTAAATTTATATTTTAGTTTTCATAATTAAATTAATTTCCATATTTTTCAATAAAATTTTACCAATTACTACAGTTAAATTGATGCATCCCAAATATAAAATTTTTACTTCAAAATTTTTTTATTTATTTTTCAAGAAATTTTAGTTAATTACATTACAAAAACCATTAAATTCTAGGGTCGTTACACTCTCCCCCACTCAAAACTTTTTGTCCCCGAAAAGGAACAAGATAGGAGAACAGAAACAAACAAAAGAGATAAGATAAATTCAACGAATAGTACTTGAGTCAAATAATTCGAGGTCTGAAGCACATATGGATTCCTTAGTTTCTCAAATGCAATCCCGATCATCCGTACTCCACGATACCTTGACTAAACTTATAGATTTCCTTCGAAGCTGCTTCGTACCTCTATCGACAATACGAAATGGCTTTCTCTCGATGGTGAGATTTGGCTCAATGTCCAAATTATCTAATAAAGCTGGCTGAACAATCAAGGATGGATCATGGAGATATTTGCGAAGGTGAGATACGTGAAACACGTTGTGCACCCCCGCCAGTTTCTCCGGTAAATCAACTCAATAGTCCAAAGGACCAACTCTTTTTAGAATGCGCAAAGGGCCAATGAATCTAGGAGAAAGCTTCCCTCTTCGACTAAAATGAACCACATTCTTCAGCGGCGGGATCTTAAGAATGACCTAATCACCCACTGAAAATTCCAAATCCCTACTGCGCCTATCAACATACTTATTTTGCCTATCCTGAGCAATCCTCATCTTCCTCCTAATCTCCTCAACCTTCTCAAATGCTTCCAGAATCATACCGGGTCCAAGAACCAAGCGATCACCGGACTTAATCTAGTAAGATGGAGATTCATAGGATCGTCCGTAAAGTGCGAAAAATGGAGACATCTCGGTACTTGCCTGAATTCAAGGAATGAGATTAATATATGGATTAAGCTTAAGAAGATTCAGATCAAAGATATAGTTATACCTGAT
This sequence comes from Allium cepa, assembly GCA_030765085.1. Classification (NCBI taxonomy): domain Eukaryota; kingdom Viridiplantae; phylum Streptophyta; class Magnoliopsida; order Asparagales; family Amaryllidaceae; genus Allium; species Allium cepa. The sequence continues at coordinate 42,812,454 of CM060940.1, read as the reverse complement.
AACTGTTATTATAGGTGAATTCAATGAGATGGAGATGATCTTCCCAAGATCCTCCATAATCAAGAACACAAGCATGAAGAAGATCTTCTAAAATCAGATTTACCCTTTCCGTTTGACCATCAGTTTGAGGATGATAAGCCGTACTAAGGTTCAAATGGATGCCCAAAGCTTCCTGGAAAGCTTTCCATAATATGCTAGTAAAGATAGGATCCCGATCACAAATAATGCTAGAAGGAACACCATGGAGACAGACAACCCTCGTATAGATCTCGGCTAAGCCCGAAGCAGTTTGATTCGACTTGATCGAAATGAAATGGGTGAACTTGGTCAATCGATCGACAACTTCCCAAATACTCTCGTTACCCCTTCTAGTCCTCGGTAAACCATCAATAAAATCCATAGAAACTTGGTCCTACTTCCAAATGGGAATCTCAAGGGGTTGCAGCAATCCAGCAGTCTTCTGGCGATCGGCCTTAACCTGCTGACAGGTGTCACATCTACTGAAAAAGATAGAAACGTCCCGCTTTGTACCATTCCACCAATACAACCTCTTCATATCCTGAAACATCTTCATGACACCTGGATGGATGGAGAGTCTAGACGGATGATTCTCTTAAGAACTTCCTACCTCAAACCATCAACATTTGGAACAAAAATCTAGCCACTTATCCTCAAAACTCCATTCTAATCAATCTGTGCTCCCAACTCATTCTGATTATCACCTTCTCTACTTTGAATATTCTCCTTCATAGGCCTAAGCATCGCATCCTCGTCCTTCTTAGCTGCAATACGATCCAAAGGAGATGGCAAAACCAAAATCTGACACAACAAGGCTTTCTTCCGACTCAAAGCATCAGCCACAACATTGGCTTTCCCAAGGGTATAGTTGATGTCGAGATCATAAGATGCTAAGAACTCAAGCCATCGAACTTGCCTCTGAAGTAAATCCTTCTATTTGAAGATATTCTTAAGGGACTGGTGATCAGTGAAAAGCTCAAACTTGGTTCCCAAAAGGTGGTGTCTCCACAACTTCAAAGCAAACACAACACCCAACAACTCCAAATCTTGAGTGGCATAATTGGCTACGTGGGGCTTCAACTGACGACTAGCGTAAGCTATGACCTTCCCATCTTGCATCAACACAGCCCCCAATCCTTCCTTACTTACATCGGTATAACCGATAGTCCCTCCTCCCCATTTGGAACGGTGAGAACAGGAGTAGAGGTGAGCTTTTTCTTCAAATCATTAAATGCAGCTTCATACTTCTTATTCCAATCAAACTTGGCCTTCTTACGAGTCAAAGTAGTGAGAGGTGCAGCTATACGGGAAAAGTTCTCAATGAATCTTCGATAATAACCAGCAAGGCCCGGAAAGCTATGAATATCAATCGGAGTCTTAGGAGTCTCCCAATCCTGGAAATGGATAAAGGGATAAGTTCAAAGATAGATAACACGAATAAATTCAAAAGAGAAAGGTGGATAAACTTACATTAACTGCGGCGACCTTAACTGGGTCAACCGAGATGCCATTCTCTGAAACAATGTGCCCAAGGAATCAGACCTCGTCTCTCCAGAAATGACATTTAGAAGATTCATCTTTCAACTAATGACTCCTAAGAGTTTTGAGAATATGGTCTAAGTGTGCCCTGTGCTCATTTTTTGACTTGAAAAAGACGAGAATATCATCAACGAAAACTAGAACAAACTTGTTGAGGACATCGCGGAATATGCGATTCATAAAATCGACAAAGAAAGCAGGAGCATTGGTCAATCTGAAGGGATGACTAACCATTTATAGAAGCCATTCTCGGTTCAGAAAGTAGTCTTGGGAATGCTTTCCTTAGCTACACGAAGTTGATGAAAACCGATGGTAAGATCAAGCTGAGAGAACACCCGAGATCCGTAGAGCTGATCGAATATGTCATTGATGCGAGGCATCAGATATCGGTTCTTGAGAATAAGCTTATTTAACTCTCTGTAATCAACACACATTCAAAAAGAACCATCGGATTTGGTGACAAAGACCACAGCAGCACCCAACTCTGAATAACTCTGCCTAATCAAACCTTAGAGAACAAATCCTCAATCTGCTTCTTCAACTCACCTTTCCCTTTGGGTGCCATCCGTTTGGAAGGGAGAACAATTGGTCGAGCACCAGAAATAAGATCAATGTGGAATTCAATTTTCCGCTTGGAGGAAGCGAAGTGACTTCACCAAAAACATCAGGATAGTCCCTGACTATCGGGGTGGAGTCCAAATCACTAGGATGAGCATCCATAGAAAAGATAAAGTTGCCTGCATAATCCTAAGGCATTCGACATATAATCACAAGAGAATTTCCCAAGTCGTCTACTACAAAGACGGTTCGGGTTTTACAAGAAATGACAGCATCGTAGCACTTTAACCAATCACCTCAAGTAAATATCGAATGCATCGAAACCCAAAACATAGAAATCTCCGATGAATCGGTGCAAGTTGTAAAGGAATTTCACTCCTTTACAAGTCATACAAAGATTGGGGCCACCGATGGGATTGATCACACACAATGATGAAGTCGCCAATTGAGGTTGCATAATATGCTTGAATTTATTACAGAGATCAACAAATATGAAACTATGAGATGCACCGGTGTCGAATAAAACTCGAATGGGAAAACCATGCAAAGAAAATGAGCTTCGAAGACTACCTTGGTTATCATTGGTAGGTGGTGGAGGAGGATTGCAAGAAGACATAGCAAAGACTTCAGATGTCCCGCCTCTCTGCTGAGTGGGACAGTTATTCTTGAAGTAACCAGGCTGGAGACAAAGGTGGCAAAGGTCGGTTCTAGTTGCCTAAGGTGGAGGAACGACAGGACTGGCAGGAGAGGTACAACTATTGGCATAGTGACCCTTCTAATCGCACTTGACATAAGTTATAGAAGAAAGATCAAGAGATCGCTTCTGAGGAGCAGATCCAATGCCATGAGCATTTTGCCAATTCTTCTTCTGCTGATGGAAGTTGAACTTCCTCTTCTTAGGACCATTGGAAGTACCTGGAGATGCTGAAATTGCTTGCTTACCCTTGGAAGTAGGGTTTCCAAATCTGGTGGCCATACCCATCAAAGAAATGAAAGTGCCATGAACATGACTAATCAAGATGTCTTAATACTCTAGGCGAGCACCATGAATAAACTTCTCGTTCTTCTTTAGCTGAGTGTCAATCGAACTGGGACCAAATTTAGAAAGCTCATTGAACTTCCTCTCATACTCAGCAAAAGTCACATCGCCCTACTCAAGGTCCATGAATGCCCTATATAACTAGGATTTCCTGGCTTCGGGCGTCCACTTGGCCAAAAAAGCATCCCTGAAAGGGTGGATTCAGGATAAGGCATAGATAAAGGAGATGAATTTCAAATGAAAAGATTTGATCGAGATAAGCTAGAAAAGATATCAAAGGATCTCACCTGAACTGTTGCCATGTTATATTAGCCTCAACGGTCTGGGCGGTAATAGATTCCCACCAATCTTGGACGGAATCCTGTAACTGCAAAGTAGCTAAATGGCGCATCTGGGCATCAATGATTTCAAGTCTAGTAAAATTCCTTTCAAGACTCTTCACCACTATTGAGCCTCGATTATGCTCTCGGCTCCAGTGAATTTAGTACCTCCAAGCTGAAAATACTCCTTACAAAGCTGAGTGAACCTAACAGGTTGAACAGGTGCGACAATAGAAGCTACAACCGGTGGAACATGGGCAACTGGTGGGGCAGGAGCTTTCCCACGACCTCTACCATAGGCATTCCTTCAGTTACTCATCTGCAAACAAGAATTTTGATTTTAGAACAAGCATACAATTTCAAAAATTCAAAAGAAATCCTAATAAAAGGAAACCTAAACTCAGAATTTCAAGCACGAACGGATATGACTTAGTAATTAATTCAACTCATTCTAGGGTATCACCACCCAATCTCTGATGAGTTTCTACTCTATATGCTAAGTTTGCCAAAACTAAAGTTTTGATACCAACTGTAATGACCCGCCATTTCGAACCATTCAAACTGACAAATGTCAGACTTGAATCGCTCCAAATAATAGGTTGTTAATATATTTATTTGGCATAACTTAACATATACAGTAAATAAATCAATCACAGTATGACAGACATAGATTTTACAACAAACAATGGAAAGATAAATAGTAGTTCATGAATCTACAACATAAATAACATAGTCCAAAACAAAATATATCAGGAGTCCCAATACACAAAAGTGACTAACTCAAAAGCAACTGACAAGTCTGAACATACAACTGAAATAACAGAAATAAATGAAAGCTAAAAGAAAGATAGGTCTTCCAATCAAACTCCGAGCTCCAAAAGATGAATCTCAAATTGTGACACTCAGGCTGACTTGAGCATAAAGCAAAACTAAACACTCAAATCAGGATTAACATTCTTGTGCCAGTAAATCAAACTCAAGTGAAATTTCAAGTAAATGCAATATAACTTAAAGGATGTTGGGATCCCACCCTTTAAGAATTCGATAAACCATCTGCATACATAGTACAATACGCTACATATGTAATGACTATAGTAAAGTAAAAATATCAAAATAGCATTAAGGCGTTACCCATATCCCCCTTAACACAATTCATATATTCCCGTATTGTATACAATGCTGTACGATCCTACGTAAACTAAAGTTTAACCTAGGGGACGTCACATAAGTACAGTACAAAACAAACTCTTAGAAAGCGCGATATGGAATGCGACAAGGCACTCGAGGCAATGCCAGGGTAGATATACCATTTGCACTCCTGGACTGGTGGTAACACATAGCAGCTACTATTGCCCACCTCCTGACACATTCCCAAATCAAAGGTGTGCACAACAAATCGAATCACAAAAGCAATAGATAAGGTTTCGAAGAAATGTGGCTGATAGGGGGAATGACCCCATTTGGCTCGGCATAGCTCCTATTTTAGCCACATCAAGCTAACTCATGGGAGTCAAGGCCGTTGAACATGCAAGTATATGATTTTTGTTTGATGATAATACACATATATATATATATATATTTATATATATTTATATATATATATATATTCATTTAAATGTATTTGTTAATATACTTTTTTATTTTTCATGTAATAAGTAAATATTTGCTGAATAAAATAAATAACACAGAACTTAAAATTCAAACAGATATTTTATTCAAACAAATATTTATTACTTGAATAGTACAAATTCAAGCTCTCACTAATATGTACAATTTCAATTACAATACAAATTCAATTACATTACGATTTTCATTTACAAATGCACCTCACACATTTCACTCATTCACTCATATTTTATCTTCAACTTCATTCCAGATTGAATCCAGCATCCGAGCAATCTGCAAAAATATACACTAACGTAGTAAAATTGGAAAGGAAATATTTTTGCAGTCTAAAATAAAATGTATTTTTTAAATATTATTTGCCTCAGTTATTTGGGTTGTTCGTCATCATTTATTTTTGAATTCATCTACACGAACAACATGTGACATGCATAGTTTGTCACTATAAATGCTACAAGGCCATGCACACCGATATAAACTTGATAAAATTACAGGGATAGGTGAGCATAGGTCAAATCCAAATGAAAAGCCGGGTTCAACTCAAGTGCAATACAGATAAAGTCATGATACGAGCATAAGGTCAAACCCGAGCTATAAGCTGTATTCAACACAGATGTAATCCAAAATTAAAAATGCACAAGTACACGAGTGCACTACCTAAGCATCTCAAATAGTCAGTACACATGAATATGAGATCAATGAATAGAAGGAACAACAAAAGCAATAGGTACTACAGTGCATAGCATAAAAGTGAAGTCGTACAGTAGTACAAAGGTCATAGGCAACCTCAAATCAGCAAAGTCCAAGCAATACATGAACAAAATGGTTTAGGCATGCACAAGATAGAGACAAGAAACCAGCATCACCAAACCAGTGAAATGGGATAGACCAGAACAGGCAAGGTAAAGTAGTACAACATAATGCACCAGAGGATCATATATAGAAAACAAACCAGAGAAGCCTGTCATAGAAGTGAGTTCAAACCAGACACAACACTTGGTGGTTAAAGAATGAAATAGGGATCAAAGTACTAAGCACCATATGCAAATAAGAAAAGGTTACAAACCAATCATACACATAAACACATGCAATTAACCAAAACATCAACTCAATTCACAACCAAAGACAAGCTAACCAGATAGCATGTTGACATCAAGCAAATAGAGGCAAAGCTCAAACACACATACATTTATATGCGAACACACACACGAATGGATATATATGCAGTGCATACTTGTAGAACAGTGGACGGAGATCAATGTAAACCAGTACAATTGCATATACAAATCGATGAAGTAGTGTCAGTGACCAAGAAATTTCAGTTTCAATCAACACAGTATGGACAAAGCATTACATACATATATACATGCGCAAATACACAAGTATACATGTATGCAGTGATATGATGAATAAAATCAGAGAGTATATGCAGAGCATAACAAAGTCAAGGCCGCAAGTAAATAAAGGTATAAGCCGAAGTCAACATAAATTCAAATGCAACAAATTCGAAACTGTGATAGCCAAGAAAATGAACAGCACAAAGAACGAAATCAACATCATCAAATAATTCAACATCGTGGTGGCCATGGAAGTTAGAAATCAAAGCCGTGTCAATCAAGTAATAAAATATACGAATTTGAACAAGTCAGAAATAAATCACAGCATTCAAGCAAAATCGTACAGCCAAGAAAAATTAATTGACGAATTTAAATGATTATACACGAACGAAATTATAGGGGATCAAACCCTATATAAACCTAGTCATCATCGGTGTAGAAAAGCATTTGATTTTAAGCAACAAAGAATAATCATTCAACTCGAATCAAAGTCGAGCGTAGAAAAATTGAAAAGTAAAATTACATACCAGTTTTAACAATCGTACTCGACTAAATTAAAGAAGCCGCGACCAATCTAATTGATCGAAGAGAAAAAATTGAAGCATCAACAACCAATCGAAGTGGTGATTCAATTTTCCCACAAAGCCCTAATTTGGAACGAAGAAGAATAAACACGAAGCCGCCATTCTTTTTGGAGCAAACCAGGCCGACATAATATAAAGAAAGAGAAAGAGGATTTCTTATTTAATTTTGGGCCGATAATTTCAATTGGGTTTAATTTATTTAAATTAGCTTTTAATTGTTTCTATTGTTTCAAAGTATTTTCAATTTCTCTTTTAAACAGTTGTAATTTCTAGTCTTGTGTCTAGAGGACGAACTACGGTGGTGTAGTTCGAAAATTCGCAACTCAGTGGCTGAGTTGTGGCATGGTTTTTAGCGTAAAATTAAGGTTTGTCAATAGCGGGTGTCGCGAGTTTATGTACGTAAGCGTCTGACTGCTTAATTTCTAGTAGAGACCTTAGGGGCAGCACGTAGGCAGGGTTTTGCCGAAATTAGGTAAATTCTGTGTTGTTCTATTTTCTGCATTTATTATTTTGCTATTATCTGTGATACTATTATTCTGCTATATCTGTATTGAAATTATTTTATACTTCCGCATTAAATTTTTATAATTAAAATTATCACCCTATTGACTCCCTCTCTAGGGTGAAATCGATCCTACAAGTGGTATTAGAGCCAGGGACAAATGCCTTTTTTGTTTTAAAAATTCGATTTTTCAAAAACCAATTTTTTTTTCAAAAATTTGAATTTTTGAAATGGCTTCTTTTAATACTGCTTTTGCCGAGGGTCAGTCTATAGTTAGACCACCAATGTTCAATGGTGAATATGCTTATTGGAAAAATAGAATGAAATCTTTCTGAAAACCATTGATGCTTGGAATATAGTTGAGACAGGTTATAGGGAACCCATTATAGTTTTAAATAATCAAGAAATTGAAAATCCATTTGATTAATGGAAAGATCTAGAAAATAAGTTACAAAATGCTAAAGCTATGAATTTTATTATTTGTTCATTGGATCATATTGAATTTAATCGCGTCTCTCAATGACTAACCGCATAGGAAATAGGGCACACACTAGAAGTGACTCACGAAGGAACATCTCAAGTCAAGGAATCTCGCCTTGCCTTGTTGAGTAGTGAATACAAGAATTTTACAATGGCCAAGGAAGAAAATGTCAAAGAGATGTACAGACGGTTTTCCAACATCATATACAAATCAAAAGCTCTTAGAAAATCATACACAGAATTGGAAATAGTTTGAAAAATCCTCAGAGTTCTTCTACGAAGTTTTGAAGCAAAAGTGAGTGCCATTCAGTAATCAAAAGATTTGAACAAATCAAAGTTGAATAACTCATCGGAAATCTCACAACTTATGAGCTAGAAATGAAATTCAAGGAAGAGCGTGAAGGAAGAGATACTACGAAAGAAATCAATAGCTCTCAAAGGAACAACTGAAAGTTATGATGATGAAGATGATGGTGGAGCAGTAAAGCTGGAACTGTTAAAGAAGAGATTCAAAAAGTGGAACCGCAAATACGGAAATCCAGGTCTAAATCAAAAATTAAAAAGCAAAATAATCAAAGTTCTAGATTACCCACAAGAGCAAGAAATCATTTGTCACACATGCAACGAACCTGGTCACATCAAGCCCAATTGTCCTCAAAATCGACTCGGCAATGGAAAGAAATCGAAAAGGAGAAGTTTTGCAGCTACTTGGGATGAAACTGATGAAGCTGATAAAAGCGCCGGTAATGAGAGTGAAAAAGAAAATTTGTGTCTTCGAGGTGATACAACTGACACTGATGATGACGAGGCAAGCGAGGTATCAAAATTTTCTCATTCGAAATTACTTATATATTTTCATGAGGTAAATGGGTGTTTTGAATGACTTATGGAAAAATATACTAAAATTGAATCACAAAGAGATAGTTTGATAGAATCAAATAAACAACTTAATCAATTGGTTAAAAACTATCAAACTAAGAGCCCTAAGTACAATAAATGTCCAACATTCGAAGAAGATATTAAAAAATCAGAATCAAAATTAAATCACTTGAAAATGAAATTCTGATTTTGAAAGAAAGTAAAGGTACTCGGTGAGAAAATTCTATTAAAAAGTGCACACAATTATTGAACGAAAATGTATCCCTCAAAACACAAGTCCAACAATTGTATACGACTTTAGGAAAATTTTCAAAAAGTGAAAGATCGTTAAATATGCTTTTAGGAAAAACAAACTGTTAATACACATAGACACAGACTTGGATATAATCAATCAGAACGTGAGAGAGGTGAAATTAAACAAGTCAATTCCATGTGCACTGTAATATCCCGGAATTTACAGGAATTTAAAATGTTGATAATCTCCTAATTTAATTATTTAAAATTGATAAATTGTTATTTTCAAAGATAATTAACCAAGTAATAATAATATAATGTTTTAATTTTGGCTATAAATTGGTTCTAAAATAAGAATAATTAATTTATTGTGTAAATAAATTCTAAATATATTTATTGTTTTCAAAATTTATAAGTATGTTTAAAATGTATTTAAATCTGTGTATTTTAAATTGATTTTAAAATAGTATATATTATTTGTAAATAATAATGTGCTTATATAAAAATTGATATTAATATTTATTTAAATTGATTTTAGATTTAGGTTTTTAAATTTGACTTTGAAAATGAATATAAATTTGAATTCAAGGAATATACATACATCTTAGAATAAAATGATAATATAGTTTGAATTTTAAATTATGTAGATAATGTTTTTAATTAAAAATAAAGATTTGTTTTATATTTTTGTTTTTATAGAAATTTATTTAAAAGAATTTTATTATTTAATAAAAATAAATGTAAGACTTTTGAAATAGCATTTTTAAGATGAGTTTGAAATATTGTTTATAAATTTTATTTAAATTATTATTGATTTTATTTATGTTCTTTTTAAAGATTGTATTTTATATAAATTTAGCATACATTTATAAAGGTAAAAATGTATTTGTTTATTAGATATTTAAATAGAAAAGCATTTTTTTTCAAATTAAGAAAACATATTTGTTCGTTAGGAAATAATTTAAAAAATCTTTTAAATTTCTTTTAAAATAAATATACATAAGAAGTGACAAATGTTTGATTTTAAAACACTTTGTTAACAAGTGTTGACACATTCATGAAATTGTGACAAGTGTCCATTATTGTTTTTAATTTTCTTTTTAATTTATAAAATCTGAAATTGCTTATATAATCACCTTTTCTCTTTATCTTTCTTTTTCTTTAAAAACTTTGTCCATTTCTTAGAAGAAACTTGAATATCCATGCCAAACTTTTACTCATTCTAAAAACTAGAAATTCTTCAAATCCTCCTCAACATCCAAAAACCTGAAGCCTCCTCTAAAGTGAAATTCTGCAAATTATGTTTTCCTAAAAAACATTTTCCCAAACCTGCATTTACTCCTCAATTCAAACCATGCTCATATCAAAAACCTGAAGTATTGTGCGCAAATCAAACTGCAAGCCTGCAGTTGTCTTCAAAACAAAATCACAGTTGTTTTCAAAAAATTCAAGAATCTGCAAAATGTTTTTAAAAGCTTGATGAAAATTTCAACCCAGTTCTGCAAATCTTTCATATGCATGCATGGGTCAAAGTATTATCTGAAGCATTTCTGATGCAAGCTTTCAATCCCCTGTCTCCATCAATTTTCTTATGCATGCAAGTAGGAATTTGGTTCAATAGCAATTCTGTTCAAAAGAGGCTTCATCTTCAAAATTAAAGCATTTTGACAATTCCATCTTATCATCAAGATTTAAGGCTCTGCATTCCTTAAAAATAGTGAGTAAACATTCTAATTAAAATCTTAAGTAGTTTTAGATTTTGCTTTCATATGATTTCTGTGACAAACTATCTTTGCATGTGAATATATGTGTATGAAAACTTTACGAATGTAAAATTTTAGACCGTGCATGATGATATGACTATGTTCCAGGTTGCAGTATTAACAAATAAAGTTAAATTCATATCTTTTATTTATTCACTGATGATACTTGGATCAGGAAAAAAAATAGAGTAGATTGGCGTAAAATAGAAACTAAAAATATTAATAAGTATGTAAGTGATAAAATATGCCTGCATTTGAAATTAACAGTAAAGAACAGTGGGAATTTTCAAAATACATTAAAATCAAATGTTAAATTTTATTAATTCAAGCTTGTATCCTAGATCAGTTTGGAAAGTTAGGATTTTAGAAACAAATATTACAATTTTTAAATTTGTATTAAGATGGCATTTGGGGTTTATCTGGAAAGGGGGTTTATGGTGATACCTGATGATCACGAGGTCTGGGTTGTTTGAGATCATCACTGGAGTTAGATGGATGGTCAGGGAGGTGGGTAAAAATGGTGGAAGAACTTGTAATTCACTGTGAAGGTTGGGATTGCTTGATTATGATTTTAACCCTAGTTCTGTTTGGACTTGGGAAATTTTACTACTGCATCGAGCTTGAAGAAAATTTGTGTGAAGGAAGCGTGGTGGATCAGTGATCTATGGTCGGAGTTATGGTGCTTAACGTTGATCGGAGGTGATGATTTTGGGGTTTGCTGATGATGGTGTTTGGGTTCTGTACACCCAGAGATGCTCGATTTTGATTTGGGGTAGATGTTGGAGTTTGCGTGGTCGTGGAGGCTTGTAGGGTGGTAGAATGACTTGTTGGTGGGTTCGACGTTAGCCGGAATGGATCCGGCACCGGTGCAGGTTGCACGAGGATGTGGTGTCTGCAGTTTGGGTTTTTGTTTGGGTTTCCTTGTTTTCCTCGAAGTAGGACTCGGGTAGTAAAGGAGGTGGCTCGGGTTATGACTCGCGTGGTCTCTGGGGTTTTGTGTGCAGTGTTAAACTGTCAAGTTTAACAGTTTTAAAAGTTTTATCAAAATAGTTTTTTAAAAAAATTTAAAGACAGGTTGTTTAAAAATAAGGGAAAGAAGATGTACTTTGTTTCTTGGATTCGTGTAGATGGGTTCAATCCAAATAGAAATGCTTAAACAGATTTCAATTTAAAATAAGGTAATTTTTAAACTTTAAATAGTTTAAGTTGAAGTTAAATTCTTGTTTTAATTTGAATTGGTTTTATAAATGAACTTGTATGATTTGTTTAAATGTTTTAAGTTAATGTTATTTTCAAAACTTATTTTGAAATATAAAGGGAAAATTAAGTAAATGTTTTATTTAAATTAATTAGTGAAAAATGATTTAAAATTAACAGCTTAAGTTTAAGATAATTTATTAACTTGAAATTAAAATTGTTAATTAATAATTAAGGAAAGTAATTAATGATTTCTTTATAAATTAATTTAATTAATGAATTAAGTTAAGTAAAGATTTCAAGATTTATTTAAGATAATGTTTATCTTAAATAATAATTAAGTATTAATAATTAGTAATTAATTAGTTAATTAAGGAATTTTAAGTTTAATTAAACTATTTAATATTATTTTGAAGGATTAATCAAGTAATTAATTAAGTATAATTATTTATTTAACTATTAATTAAGATGATGATTTAATTTATGACTAATGATTAATTAAATTGTAATTACTTAATTAATTAAGTAATTAAGAGTTAATTAAAATATTAATTAATTAATACTTAATAAAGGTTTTATTAAGTTTTAATTCGGTTTTCTTAATTAATAATTAAAGGATTATTAAAATATAATGATAGATAATTAAGAATTAATTAACTATTTTTATTAAGATTAATTAATTTTAATTAAGGATTAATTAATTATATTTATGGATTAATTAATTTGTCATTAAGATTGTTAATTAATGATTAAGAGATAATTAATTAGTTAATTAAGGTTAATTAATTAAATTTTAAAAGTAATTAGTGATTAATTACTTTGTATTAAATAACTGAGTAATAATTAAGGTTTATTAATTAAAAGTTGAAGATAATTAATCTGTTAATTGAAGATTAATTTGGTTAATGAGTAATTAAGGGATGAATTACTCAATTATAATCTATGCGATAAGTACGATCAAGTAAGTTAATTAATTTGTTAATTAATTAATTATAGTCACTTGATAAATGATTAAGTATGTTTACTTAATAAGTTTGGATAAGAGTAATTACTTAAGATAAGTAATTAATAAATTACAGAGGTAATTGAGATAAGTAAAACTACTAATTGGGAAGTAATTTTAAATGGGTAATTACTGGTTAAAGTAATTAAGGGTTTATTGCCTGGTATAATAAATCAATGAATTTATAAAGTAATTAAGAAGTATTTAAGAATAATTAATTGCTGTTTATTTAAGATTAATTAAAAGTAATTAATTTAAGCATGATGTATTAATGTAATTAATTAAGAGATAATGTAATTAATTTAGTTAATTAATTAATGAAGGTAATTAAGATTCATTAATTGATATAATCAATGAGAATAATTGAGGATTAATTAATTGATTTAGAGTTAACTAATTAAGATAATGATTAATTAATTGATTTAATTAATGTTTATTTAAGCAAGATTTATTGAGATGAAGGTAATTAATTTAATTAATTTTAAATTAATTAAGAGATGAAGTAATTAATTTAATTCACTTTAAACTAATTAGAGATTAGAGATAGTTAATTTAATTCATTTTAAATTAATTATGTTAAGTAAATCATTGCTTATGTATGAATGGGTGACATTGATCGTTTTGAATGGATGTAATCTCAGAAATGAGATAAGTGATGTTGTGTGGTATGAATGCTTGGTTGTATTATGATGGTAATATAGATTATCTATTATGATAATGATGTGGATTACCTATTTTGGATATGGATCATCTGTTTATTTTAATAATGTGATGATCAATTGTGATTTGTGAGTTACCTATCTGTGTGTATATAGATACCGTATTGAATTGATTTAAAAACTTTAAAACAACTTGGACCTAAAAGATACGCTTTGGATTTCGATGAGACCGGGATCGGGTTTCCACATTTGGATATTCGAAAACCACATCGATTCCAATTAAACGTTAGGTCGTGAATCAAAATGGAGCTTTGTGAAGACTCGAGGTGTAAGGGCTATACGTCAGTATAACTCTGTGGGTGATTCCGTAATGAGTTTGACGGAACTAGTTCTTATAGGTTCGAGATGGTGGTTTAGAGAGCAAGGGTTATTGTCGTTAACTCTGAGGGTGATTCCAAAAAGAGTGTAACGAGATAATGCCTTCGGTTTCGTTCGAACCCGGAACAAACTTATATGGATTGAATGCTTTCAGAACATCGTCAGGTGGACGATGAGCATTCTAAGTGATATGTTCTATAAAGGTAATCGTAGCCTCAAGCCTCATCAACGGGGAATGGTTAAAATAGGGGAGGTGCAGCCAGGCTTCGTGGGTAGCCTCCCCTTGAGAGTAAGATTTACCCCTGTCTAGAGGTCCCTTTTATTCCGGCTGTGTGGGCGGTTGAATAGCTAATCCGCCGGGGTTGTCTTATTTGGAACTGTTCAGTAAGGAATGGTTCCGGCTTTGTGTTGCAGGGGAGCAGGCATACTCCTCGGTACGGTGATCTAGGCCACGTACTATGACGGGGGTACCCCAGTAGCCCTGCCATTGTATGGAATCCAAAATCCAATAAGTGCCAACGGTTTTGATTGTATTACCCACTTTTGTGGCTTGTAGCTGGAATTTAATGAATGTAACAATTTCGGCTATTTCATATTTATTTGAAAACCCTAGACATTATTATAATATCATCGGATTTCCTATCAAATGTTTTGGTTAGCGTAAGGCAAAAACTTTTCCATGTTTATGTGTGGGAAGTCTTACGTGATACCTTTTCTTTCAAAAAGGTTTTTAAAAAAAGTTAAGCAACTTTAAACGTTTACTCACACCAGACGCATGTCTGACCCGGAGTTTATTCTGTTTTTCTTAAACTCTTGGGCACTCAATTTTTACGAGTAGCCAGGGGAATTTAGGCTGGCTTGACAAATTCAGGAGGAGCAATGGAGCAGGAGGCTTCTGCGTGTAGATATAGTATTCCGCTGTGTATTCTCTGTGTTGTTGTCTTTGAGTTGTATTGAGTTGTATAACTAGACAGGTGTTTATAACTGTCTAGTATGTGTTATTTTAACCGTGTCTCTGATGTATATGATACTATGTAATGTATTATGTGATTAATATAATTTATTCGTTCCGTTGTTTTAGATTCCTCTTTTCTATCCCTTTCTTTCTTAAAGATGATGCGATTTTCTGTGGTAAGAAAGTCAGGTCGTCATAGTTGGTATAAGAGCATTAGGTTGAGTGAATACCTAGGCTCTGCAGTGGTGTCTTTCTTGAGAGAGCATACTTGTAATATATATATATATATATTTCTACCTATCTGTTGGGTTACCTGTTCGGGTTTTCCAATATAAGTTATAAAGGTAGATGATGTAGTGGTGTGTGTAACACAACTACCATTGGTTGGAGTTTGAATGTTTGAGGTTGGAAGTGTATCTGTCGAGACTGTAAACCTAATACCGTCTTGAGTAATCTTTGCAGTTTGGAGTAAGGATTTCATTTGATCTCTGAAGGAAACTTGTTAAGGTTCGGAGTTCATCTTTGAAGTGTAGGTTTGATTGCGCTCGTGTGAGAGGATTTTTGAGAATTTGGATCTGTCGGTTAGGCACAGTAAGTGATGATATCTTGGCAACCTCAGGAAGTAGTAGCTGCGTGATGAAATGCAATGACTATGGATGTCTCCGAAGATGTTTTCTTTCGGAGCAAGTTTAAGGAAGTGTGTCTGCTTCGAAGTTGTAGCCGAGTTCAGCAGGATGTATATGTTTAGTTGGAGGTCTGAGTTTCTCAAAGAACTTTGGGTAAGGAGTCTTTGGCATCTTTGTTAGCGGTGCAGCTCGGAAGTATTCTATGTTTCAGTAGGAAGATCTTTTTGGCTTAGTATTTCCTGGATGTGGAATTCAGAAGCAGCAGTAAGGATCTGTTTCTTCGATAGATTGGTTGGTCAAGGATAAACTGTTCTGATTAGTGGAGAGGGGACAGTATCTTGGATATTGGATTGGTTTGATTGCATAAGTGACTTGCGATGGTTTGGTGATTATCTTAGATAATCTTTTGCTTGGATTTGTGGCATTTCTAGAGGATGTATAAGTTATAGAATTGCTGAAGGTTTTCTTGATATATCTTCAGGAAAGTTAGAGATTTGCCCACATTGGAGTTTGAGTTCTGAATCAACTTGATGTCAGGTGTGATACCGGAGATTCAATTGGGTAGAAGGTTGTCTCCTAGGTTGATTGTTTGGTGAAGAAGCTCTGTATTTCTTGGAATTTTTGTTGAACCTTATTTCCGAGATGTGATGTTTAGTCCGTGCTGTGTTCATTCGACGGAATTTTCATCTGCTCCAGATCAGAGTTATGCAGCGGAAGCAAGGTGGCTGTTGTTCTTGAGTAGAAGCAACTGGGAATTTTAGTATTTTGGATTAGAGAGTTTTTTATGAATTTATTTTTCAGGATCTGAGGCAAGTTTGCGAGTGTTTCTGTTCTATCTTTCTGGATGGGAGAAACTGTTTTCTATTGTCGATAGTGGAGTTTGGTTTTAATGGTGGATTGATATTGTGTGGATCAGTTTGTTGAGTTGATCCAGTTTGTTTGTAGGAGTATCAGTGAAGGTTGAGCTGATCGGGAAGGATCTGTAGGCAGCCCGGATCATCCGGGAAGATTTTGAGGTTAAGTAACGGAAGAATTTGGAATTCGAAGTTGGAGGCTGCGATGTTGTTGAGGTTTTCTTTGGTATAGGGAGCAATAAGTTTTGGTGAGCTTCGAGGCATATTGGATTCTTTTGAGTTTTTGTTGAGATCAGTGCTTTTGTTTGATGAGTTGAATTTACAGTTTGGAAGACTAGAATTCAAAATATTTCACGTGTCTCTGAGGGAGTACGTGTTTTGGTCATCACTGGTTTTGAGACCAGTAGTTCTTTGAGAGATTTAGTTGTTGATCAGACTTGTCTGTGGTATGGTATCTTGTGTAGATTATAGATCTAGCTAAGTGGAACTCAGTAGTAGCAGTATAGCTAGTTTGGATTTAGTAGAGCGAGTATCCCTGTGTTTGTACGTGGGAAACTCGAGATAATTTTAGGAAATTTACCAGGATCTGTGTCCGGATAGCTAGTGTTAATTATTTGTTTGAATTGGTTGTTTGAATGAAATTTTTTGTTTGATTGATAGTGTATGGCTATTATGTATGTTTGAATTGGTTGAAATAAAATAAAATAAAATTGTGGATTTTCTTTGTTTTAAATTTCGAGGATGAAATTCTGTTAAGGGTAAAGGATTGTAATATCCCGGAATTTCCAGGAGTTTAAAATGCTGATAATCTCTTAATTTAATTATTTGAAATTGATAAATTGTTATTTTTAAAGATAATTAACCAAGTAATAATAATATAATGTTTTAATTTTGGCTATAAATTGGTTCTAAAATAAGAATAATTAATTTATTGTGTAAATAAATTATAAATATATTTATTGTTTTCAAAATTTATAAGTATGTTTAAAATGTATTTATATCTGTGTATTTTAAATTGATTTTAAAATAGGATATTTCTTATTTGTAAATAATAATGTGCTTATATAAAAATTGATATTTATATTTATTTAAATTGATTTTAGATTTGGGTATTTAAATTTCTATAAATTTGAATTCAAGGAATATACATACATCTTAGAATAAAATGATAATATAGTTTGAATTTTAAATTATATAGATAACGTTTTTAATTAAAAATAAAGATTTGTTTTATATTTTTCTTTTTATAGAAATTTATTTATAAAAATTTGATTTGTATTTATTTAATAAAAATAAATGCAAGGCTTTTGAAATAGCATTTTTAAGATGAGTTTGAAATATTGTATACAAATTTTATTTAAATTATGATTGATTTTATTTATGTTCTTTTTAAAGATTGTATTTTATATAAATTTAGCATACATTTATAAAGGTAAAAATGTATTTGTTTATTAGATATTTAAATAGAAAAACATTTTTTTTCAAATTAAGAAAACATATTTGTTCATTAGAAAATAATTTAAAAAGTCTTTGAAATTTCTTTTAAAATAAATATACATAAGAAGTGACAAATTTTTGATTTTAAAACACTTTGTTAACAAGTGTTGACACATTCATGAAATTGTGACAAGTGTCCATTATTTTTTTAATTTTCTTTCTAATTTATAAAATCTGAAATTGCTTATATAATCACCTTTTCTCTTCATCTTTCTTTTTCTTTAAAAACTTCGTTCATTTCTTAGAAGAAACTTGAATATCCATGCCAAACTTTTACTCATTCTAAAAACTAGAAATTCTTCAAATCCTCCTCAACATCCAAAACCTTGAAGCCTCCTCTAAAGTGAAATTCTGCAAATTATGTTTTCCTGAAAAACATTTTCCCAAACCTGCATTTACTCCTCAATTCAAACCATGCTCATATCAAAAACCTGAAGTATTGTGTGCAAATCAAACTGCAAGCCTGCAGTTGTCTTAAAAAAAAATCACAGTTGTTTTCAAAAAATTCAAGAATCTGCAAAATGTTTTTAAAAGATTGATGAAAATTTCAACCCAGTTCTGCAAATCTTTCATATGCATGCATGGGTCAAAGTATTACCTGAAGCATTTCTGATGCAAGCTTTCAATCCCCTGTCTCCATCAATTTTCTTATGCATGCAAGTAGGAATTTGGTTCAATAGCACTTCTGTTCAAAAGAGGCTTCATCTTCAAAATTCAATCATTTTGACAATTCCAGCTTATCATCAAGATTTAAGGCTCTGCATTCCCTAAAAATAGTGAGAAAACATTCTAATTAAAATCTTAAGTAGTTTTAGATTTTGCTTTCATATGATTTCTGTGACAAACTATCTTTGCATGTGAATATAAGTGTATGAAAACTTTACGAATGTAAAATTTTAGACCGTGCATGATGATATGACTATGTTCCAGGTTGCAGTATTAACAAATAAAGTTAAATTCATACCTTTTATTTATTCACTGATGATACTTGGATCAGGAAAAAAAAAAAGAGTAGATTGGCATAAAATAGAAACTAAAAATATTAATAAGTATGTAAGTGATAAAATATGCCCGCATTTGAAATTAACAGTAAAGAATAGTGGGAATTTTCAAAATACATTAAAATCAAATGTTAAATTTTATTAATTCAAGCTTGTATCCTAGATCAGTTTGGAAAGTTAGGATTTTAGAAACAAATATTACAATTTTTAAATTTGTATTAAGCTAGCTTTTGGGGTTTATTTGGAAAGGGGGTTTATGGTGATACCTGATGATCACGAGGTATGGGTTGTTTGAGATCATCACTGGAGTTAGATGGGTGGTCAGGGAGGTGGGTAAAAATGGTGGAAGAACTTGTAATTCACTGTGAAGGTTGGGATTGCTTGATTAAGATTTTAACCCTAGTTCTGTTTGGACTTGGGAAATTTTACTACTGCATCTTCAAAACTGCATCGAGCTTGAAGAAAATTTGTGTGAAGGAAGCGTGGTGGATCAGTGATCTATAGATGGAGTTGTGGTGCTTAACGTTGATCGGAGGTGATGATTTTGGGGTTTGCTGATGATGGTGTTTGGGTTCTGTACACCTAGAAATGCTCGATTTTGATTTAGGGTAGATGTTGGAGTTTGGGTGGTCGTGGAGACTTGCAGGGTGGTAGAATGACTTGTCGGTGGGTTCGACGTTGGCCGGAATGGATCCGGCACCGGTGCAGGTTGCACGAGGACGTGGTGTCTGCAGTTTGGGTTTTTGTTTGGGTTTCCTTATTTTCCTCGAAGTAGGACTCGGGTAGTAAGGGAGGTGGCTCGGGTTATGACTCGCGTGGTCTCTGGGGTTTTGTGTGCAGTGTTAAACTGTCAAGTTTAACAGTTTTAAAAGTTTTATCAAAACAGTTTTTTTTTAAAATTTAAAGACAGGTTGTTTAAAAAAAAGGGAAAGAAGATGTACTTTGTTTCGTGGATTCGTGTAGATGGGTTCAATCCAAATAGAAATGCTTAAACAGATTTCAATTTAAAATAAGGTAATTTTTAAACTTTAAATAGTTTAAGTTGAAGTTAAATTCTTGTTTTAATTTGAATTGTTTTTGTAAATGAATTTGTATGATTTGTTTAAATGTTTTAAGTTAATGTTATTTTCAAAACTTATTTTGAAATATAAAGGGAAAATTAAGTAAGTGTTTTATTTAAATTAATTAGTGAAAAATGATTTAAAATTAATAATTAAAGTTTAAGATAATTTATTAACTTGAAATTAAAATTGTTAATTAATAATTAAGGAAAGTAATTAATGATTTCTTTATAAATTAATTTAATTAATGAATTAAGTTAAGTAAAGATCTCAAGATTTATTTAAGATAATGTTTATCTTAAATAATAATTAAGTATTAATAATTTGTAATTAATTAAGGAATTTTAAGTTTAATTAAACTATTTAATTATTATTTTGAAGGATTAATCAAGTAATTAATTAGGTATAATTATTTATTTAACTATTAATTAAGATGATGATTTAATTTATGACTAATGATTAATTAAATTATAATTACTAAATTAATTAAGTAATAAAGAGTTAATTAAAATATTAATTAATTAATACTTAATAAAGGTTTTATTAAGTTTTAATTCGGTTTTCTTAATTAATAATTAAAGGATTATTAAAATATAATGATAGATAATTAAGAATTAATTAACTATGTTTATTAAGGTTAATTAATTTTAATTAAGGATTAATTAATTATATTTATGGATTAATTAATTTGTAATTAAGATTGTTAATTAATAATTAAGTTTATTAATTAATGATTAAAAGATAATTAATTAGTTAATTAAGGTTAATTAATTAAAATTTAAAAGTAATTAATGATTAATTACTTTGTATTAAATAACTGATTAATAATTAAGGTTTATTAATTAATAGTTGAAGATAATTAATCTGTTAATTGAAGATTAATTTGGTTAATGAGTAATTAAGGGATGAATTACTCAGTAATAATTTATGAGATAAGTGTGATCAACTAAGTTAATTAATTTGTTAATTAATTAATTATAGTCACTTGATAAATGATTAAGTATGTTTACTTAATAAGTTTGGATAAGAGTAATTACTTAAGATAAGTAATTAATAAATTACAGAGGTAACTGAGATAAGTAAAATTACTGGGAAGTAATTTTAAATGGGTAATTACCGGTTAAAGTAATTAAGGGTTTATTGCCTGGTGTAATAAATCAATGAATTTATAAAGTAATTAAGAAGTAATTAAGAATAATTAATTACTTTTTATTTAAGTTGATTAATTAAAAGCAATTAATTTAAGCATGATGTATTAATGTAATGAATTAAGAGATAATGTAATTAATTTAGTTAATTAATTAATAAAGGTAATTAAGATTCATTAATTGATATAATCATTAAGAATAATTAAGGATTAATTAATTGATTTAGAGTTAATTAATTAAGATAATGATTAATTTATTTATTTAATTAATGTTTATTTAAGCAAGATTTATTGAGATGGAGGTAATTAATTTAATTAATTTTAAATTAATTAAGAGATGAAGTAATTAATTTAATTCACTTTAAATTAATTAGAGATTAGAGATAGTTAATTTAATTCATTTTAAATTAATTATGTTAAGTAAACCATTGCTTATGTATGAATGGGTGACATTGATCGTTTTGAACAGATGTAATATCAGAAATGAGATAAGTAATGTTGTGTGGTATGAATGCTTGGTTGTATTGTGATGGTAATATAGATTATCTATTATGATAATGATGTGGATTACCTATTTTGGATATGGATCATCTGTTTATTTTGATAATGTGATGATCAATTATGATTTGTGAGTTATCTATCTGTGTGTATATAGATACTGTATTGAATTGTTTTAAAAACTTTAAAACAACATGGACCTAAAAGATACGCTTTGGATTTCGATGAGACCGGGATCGGGTTTCCACATTTGGATATCCGAAAACCACATCGATTCCAATTAAACGTTAGGTCGTGAATCAAAGTGGAGCTTTGTGAAGACTCGAGGTGTAAGGGCTATACGTCAGTATAACTCTGTGGGTGATTCCGTAATGAGTTTGACGGAATTAGTTCTTATAGGTTCGAGATGGTGGTTTAGAGTGCAAGGATTATTGTCGTTAACTCTGAGGGTGATTCCAAAATGAGTGTAACGAGATAATGCCTTCGGTTTCGTTCGAACCCGGAACAAACTTATATGGATTGAATGCTTTCAGAACATCATCAGGTGGACGATGAGCATTCTAAGTGGTATGTTCTATAAAGGTAATCGTAGCCTCAAACCTCATCAACCGAGAATGGCTAAAACAGGGGAGGTGCAGCAACGCTTTGTGGGTAGCCCCCACTTGAGAGTAAGATTTACCCCTGTCTAGAGGCCCCTTTTATTTCGGCTGTGTGGGCGATTGAATAGCTACATCCACCGAGGTTGTCTTATTTGGAACTGTTCAGTAAGGAATGGTTTCGGCTTTGTGTTGCAGGGGAGCGGGCGTACCCCTCAGTACGGTGATCTAGGCCACGTACTGTGACGGGCGGTACCCCAGTAGCCCTGCCATTGTATGGAATCCAAAATCCAATAAGTGCCAACGGTTTTGATTGTATTACCCACTTTTGTGGCTTGTAGCTGGAATTTAATGAATGTAACAATTTCGGCTATTTCATATTTATTTGAAAACCCTAGACACTATTATAATATCATCGGATTTCCTATCAAATGTTTTGGTTAGCGTAAGGTAAAAACTTTTCCATGTTTATGCGTGGGAAGTCTTACGTGATACCTTTTCTTTCAAAAAGGTTTTTAAAAAAATTTAAGCAACTTTAACCGTTTACTCACACCAGACCCATGTCTGACACTGAGTTTATTCTGTTTTTCTTAAACTCTTGGGTACTCAATTTTTACGAGTAGCCAGGGGAATTTAGGTTGGCTCGACAAATTCAGGAGGAGCAATGGAGCAGGAGGCTTCTGCGTGTAGATATTGTATTCCGCTGTGTATTCTCTGTGTTGTTGTCTTTGAGTTGTATTGAGTTGTATAACTAGACAGGTGTTTATAACTGTCTAGAATGTGTTATTTTAACTGTATCTCTGATGTATATGATACAATGTAATGTATTATTTGATTAATATAATTTATTCGTTCCGCTGTTTTAGATTCTGTTGTTGTTTCTTTCTTCTCTCCTTTCTTTTCTCTTTTCTATCCCTTTCTTTCTTAAAGACGATGCAATTTTCTGTGGTAAGAAAGTTGGGTCATCACATGCACAATTTGTAGAAAATATGGACACAATCAAAATATTTGTTGGTACAGACCCAAGCACGTGAAAACCATTCCAATTTGGGATCCAAAAGGCACAAATATAAAATCTCTCAAAGTTAAACAAATTTGGGTGCCAATAGGAACATATATAAATAGTTATGGGTCTTCACAAAATTATTTTTCAAAATATTCTGCCACTAACGACCATGGACCTATAAAAACAAATAGGTCACAAAAACCTTTTCTCGTGTAAGTGTAGTGGAGGGCTAAGGAACTACAACAGTGTTACTTGGATTTTGGCTGTTCCAAGAACACAACGGGCGACAAAGCAATGATTCCTTAACCTTGTACAAAGGTGACAGAATCACAATGGGCAACAATGAAAGATAACCATAAAGGTAAAACATGTATTGGTGTATTCATTTTGAAAGATTTATTAAATGTGATTATCTGCACCATAATCTGAATTTAATTCTGCCAGTTTTGTGATGAAAAAATAAATGTTGATTTTAATTCTGACTTATTCTTAAATGATATGATTTTACTTGACTTGTTCTTATTTTTTACTCTGATTTGTGCAAAATGTTGACCAATCATCTTTTCACCTTTTAACTAATTCATGTAAATTTGTTTGGTCAAATGATGGTGTTTTATTGGTTGATGATTACTCGTGATACGAGTAGATATATTTATTTCCTGAATCTGACACTATGTTCATTATTTACACGGCTTCAATTAAAATGCAAGAGAACTTCATTTAAAAGCTGCTAAAAATGATTTTAAGGTATTTTGTTGAAACTTCATGATCTGGACTATAACATTCAGTTAATGATAATCTTGAGTGGAAGAAAAATTCAGATGCAAATTACACTGGTAATCTAGTTGATAGAAAATTTACTAGTGCAACGTGATTTATGTTGAGACATTTCAGTAGCCGCATCATTTTTCAAAGAAAATATCTACATATTTTTCATTTCAAATATTTTTAAATAGAAGAAATTTTCTTATAAAATCCCTTCTAGAAAATCATTTTCGACCTTGTTTCAGATTAGTCATTCTTAGAAAATTTGATAATTATTTTCGAATTTAAGCTTAAATGATTATGTTAACTAATCTGACTCCCTACTAATTATCGAAAAGAAAAATAGTGATCGAAAAAGTGATGAGTGTTGATATTGATCATATATTATAACTTGAGACAGTATACTTAGTAAATTTCTTTAGAAATTTAAATAAGAGTTATAAAAACTTTCTGTGGTAAAAATTCCATGATCATTTCTATTTCTATCATATTTCTATCAACCATCACTCATCAGAATCTGATATAGTATGTCAATATGTAGTGCTTTAAATAGGAATCAATTGCTTTTCATTTTATTATTTTTTTGAAATAAAAATATCCAAAGTATTCACTCTCATTTAAAAGTCCTCACGGTTATGCATGGGTGAACTACTTGGAATTTTTTATGTGCTTCCATGCTCATTTAAAAGTCCTCACGCTTATGCATGTATGGAACGCATATTAAAATTGATTAATTAAATAGACAAGTTGATTCTAATCCCATTTAAAAGTCCTCACGGTTATGCGTGGTTAGAAGATACTTGAATTCATTTTTTTTCAAATTTTTTTGGAATACTACTAATCTCATTTAAAAGTCCTAACGGTTATGCATTGTTGGTAGATATTCAAATTCTTGAGATAAATATACCACTAATAGATAAAACTATATGGTTTTTGTATCACCTATCATTCTAAAAGTGGAATATGCACCTAACAAAGTATTTATTATTTTTGTTTGATTTTTTTATTGAAATTTAATATTTATATTCAATTGGGAATTAATGTTGTATTAATATCTATCAGTTTATCTCTATTTTTCTAACATTATTACTCTTTTGCTGATAACAAAAGAGAGAGAGAAAGGTTAAGATCTTGGCAAATAAAAGTCAAATATTTTATTTTCTATGTGCATACTGTTTCATTTATTTATTTACATATTTTTATGCATATATGAAGGGGAAGCTTTGTGTAGAGAGGGAGCATTTAAATAGGGGGAACAAATTGAATGATCAAATACATTTAATAAATTCAAAATCTTAAATATATGTTTGTTATCATCAAAAGGAGGAGATTGTTGAATATGCAAGTATATGATTTTTGTTTGATAATAATAAACATATATATATATATATATATATATATTCATTTAAATGTATTTGTTAGTGTACTATTTATTTTTCACGTAATAAATAAATATTTGCTGAATAAAATAAAGAATACAAAGTTTAAATTCAAACAGATTTTTTATTCAAACAAATATTTATTACTATTTTGAATAGTAAATTCAAGCTCTCACTATATATATACACCATTTTGATTGCAACACAAATTCGATTACATTACAATTTTTCATTTACAAATGCACCTCACTACATTTCACTCATTCACTCGTATTTTGTCTTCAACTTCATTCCAGATAGAATCCAGCATCTGAGCAATCTGCAAAAATGTACACTGACGTGGTAGAATTAAAAAGGAAATGTTTTTGCTGTTTAAAATAAAATGTACTTTAAAAATATTATTTGCCTCAGTTATTTGGGTTGTTTATCATCATTTATTTTTGAATTCATCTACGCAAACAACTTGTGACATGCACAGTGTGTCATTATACATGTCACAAGGCCGTATACACCGATATACACTTGATAAAATTATAAGGACATGTGAGCATAGGTCAAACCCAAATGAAAAGCCAGGTTCAACTCAAGTGCAATATAAATAAAGTAACTACAAGAGCATAAGGTCAAACCCGAGCTATAAGCTGGATTCAACAAAGGTGCAATCCAAAATAAAAAATGTACAAATACACGAGTGCACTGCCTCAGCATCTCAACTAGTCAGTACACATGAATATGAGATCAAAGAATAGAAGGACAGCAAAAGCAATAGGTACAACAGTGCACATGATAAAAGTGAAGTGGTACAGTAGTAAAAAGGTCATAGGCAACCTCAGATTAGCAAAGTCCAAGCAATATATGAACAAAGTTGTTCGGGCATGCGTAAGAGAGAGACAAGAAACCATCATCACCAAACCAGTGAAATGGGACAGACGAGAACAGGCAAGGTAAAATAGTACAACATAATGCATCAGCGGATCATATATACAAAACAGACCAGAGAAGCAGGTCAAAGAAGTGAGTTCAAACCAGATACAACACTTGGTGGTTAAAGAATGAAACAGGGATCAAAGTACTAAGCATCATATGCAAAAGAGACAAGGTTACAAACCAAGCATACACATAAACACATGCAATCAACCAAACATCAACTCAATTCACAACCAAAGACAAGCTAACCAGGCAGCATGTAGACATCAAGCAAATAAAGGCAAAGCTCAAACACTCATACATTTATATACGAACACACACACGAATGGATAGATATATATGCAGTGCAGACTCGGAGAACAGTGGACAGAGATCAATGTAAACCAGTACAGTTGCATATACAAATCGATGAAGTAGTGTCAATGACCAAGCAATTTCGGTTTCAATCAACACGATGTGGACAAAGCATCACATACATATATACATGCACAACTACACAAGTATACATGTATGCAGCGACAGGATGAACAAAATCAGAGAGTATATAAAGAGCATAACAAAGTCAAGGCTACAAGTAAATCAAGGTACAAGCCGAAGTCAACATAAATTCAAATGCAAAAATCTCGAAACTGTGATAGAGAAGAAAATGAACAGCACAAAGAACGAAATCAACATCGTCAAAGAATTCAACATCGTGGTGGCCAAGGAAGTCAGAAATCAATGCCGTGTCAATCAAGTAACAAAATACATGAATTTGAACAAGTCAGAAATAAATCACAACATTCAAGCAAAATCGTACAACCGAGAAAAATTAATTGACGAATTCAAATGATTGTATATAAACGAAATTATAGGTGATCGAACCCTATATAAACCAGTCATCATCGGCGTAGAAAAGCATTCAAGTTCAAGCAACAAAGAATATTCAATCAACTCGAATCAAAGTCGAGCGTAGACAAATTGAAAAGTAAAAGCGCATGCCATTTTTATCAATCGTACTCGCCTAAATTGAAGAAGCCGCGACCAATCTAATTGATCGAAGAGAACAAATTGAAGCATCAACAACCAATGGAAGAGGCGATTCAATTTTCCCACAAAGCCCTAATTGGAACGAAGAAGAATAAACACGAGGCCGCTATTCTTTTTGGAGAAAACATGGACGACATAATATAAAAGAAAGAGAAAGAGGATTTCTTATTTAATTTTGGGCCGATAATTTCAATTAGGTTTAATTGGTTTTATTGTTTCAAAGTGTTTTTAGTTTCTCTTTTAAACAGTGAAATTTCTAGTCGTGTGACTAGGGGACGGACAACGGTGGTGTAGTTCGAGAATTCGCAACTTAGTGGCTTAGTTATGGCAGGGTTTTGAGCGTAGTGTTAAGGTTAGTCCATAGCGAGTGTCGCGAGTTTACATGTGTAAGCGTCTGACTGCTTTATTTCTGGTAGAAACCTTGAGGGAAGCATGTAGGTAGGGTTTTGCCCATGCTGGGTAAATTCTGTTTTTTCTATTTTCTGCATTTATTATTCTGCTATTATCTATGCTGCCATTATTCTGCTATATCTGTATTGAAATTATTTTATACTTCCGCACTAAATTTTTATAACTAATAGTATCACCATATTCACCCCCTCCCGTCGGCTCTAGGGTGAAATCGATCCTACAAGGGCTCCATATATACCATACAGAATCATTCGCCAAACCATCCTACTTTGTTATGGAATCTCCCCACGTGCACAGTTGTTAAAGTGGTTTTTGGTATTGGCAAAGAATATGACAATATCCAATCCTGGTCTATTTAACAACCAATGTTTATCTCACACCGTGGTCATGTATAAAATCACTTCATAAGTATTAAATAAAATCTCAAATAAATTTAACTCAAAACGAAAATTCAAGTTGTAACATTTAACTGTTAAATCATTTCCAAATCATTAAGTTCTGGATGAATCTCTATTTCAATTAAATTAACAACTAATTTAAAGAATATATTTTATTAAATAAATTTGATGACCCTTTTAAAAATCATATATATGTAATAAAAATAAATTTTATAAAATTAAAATAAAATTGTATTTATCTATTTTAAAATCTTATTTTATAAATTTTGAAAAAAATTATAAGTAAAATTTACAAATACTTTTAAATTAAACTCATAATATTTTCCAAATCAACTTTTAAGGTTATAGAATTTTACTATAATAAAATAGGGTACTTATTTACTTTCAAAATTAACACATACATTTTCCTTTCAAATATTCGATAATCATTTTCAAAAATGAACCAACGATGTCCGTATATAATTTTCTATCCTATGGTCAAGTGATACAGATATTTATCATTTCAATCCACAAAATTTTATATTTACGGGTTTATATTATTAAACCCATAATCCCAAAATTTCAATAATAACTGAACATCGCTTGGATTTATCATTTCAACCTATAACGAAGTTCTCTTATTCAAAAGTCTGTTCGGTTATGTATCATTTCAACCCATATTTGATTTGTAAAACTAAGAAAACTTGCAGAGTGAGGACAATAAATAACAATTTCAGGCAAATATGATCGCTAATAATAACAGTTATATAAAATAATCAGTTGACAGATAACAGTGCCAGTTTACATAATTGATCAATATAATTGA
Source organism: Allium cepa (assembly GCA_030765085.1). Taxonomy (NCBI): domain Eukaryota; kingdom Viridiplantae; phylum Streptophyta; class Magnoliopsida; order Asparagales; family Amaryllidaceae; genus Allium; species Allium cepa. The sequence continues at coordinate 42,783,386 of CM060940.1, read as the reverse complement.
CAACTTATCATATTTAACAGTTGATAACTATCAATTAAAATTTAACAATACATTTAAATTTCATTTCCTATGAAATCAATTTAATAAGCATAAGAATGTTAATCGTGAGTGGTTGCTCACCTTTCATGGCTAGAGAATGATGGAAATTGAAAGCGACTGACACTGATAGGCACATGGAATGACAATTCAAATAGCTGTGACAAACACCAAATAAATTTAGCCCGAACATTAGAGGAGAACAAATGTATATATAGATTTGATTTATGTACATTTGTTTTATGGATATTTGAAAGAACAAAACAATCTATGGATATAAACACACACATATTATTTAAATCGACAGATCTAAACATATGTATGCTTTTGTCCTTCAGCACTTATATATCAAAGAATTGTATATGCACATTCTTCTATCTCTAGTACTCATATACAGGAGCTTGAAAGGAAAGAGCTGTCATGTAAATAGATACTTGCTAGAATAGAAGTCAATAGATCCTATACTAAAGTACATATAGAGATGCACGAGAAGTAACTGCATATGAACATATGTGTTTTATCAGCAAAGAAAGATGTTCAGGAAAATAAACAAAATCAAACAGGGAAGCAGAAGTTGGTCACATAAGAAAATACAACAAATACAAGCTTCAACCAAAAAGGAATATTCACAAAATGTGCTTCGGGCCACACAACAATCTACCGAAGTTCGGCTTCGGGTTTGCAAGGCAAAGGTGCGGGTCAAAGGAGAGAGTCTTGCATTCTTGGATAGGGGATTTAGAGAGAGGGAGATGGATCCACTTGGAGTCGGCTGTGGGTCAGGGGCTAGGAAATTGGGTTAGATCTGGTGGCACTTCGGGTTTTGGTGGCGACGGTGTGAAGGCAGAGGGGAGGACAGCCGATTGGGGTCAGGTCTTGGGTCCGGGAATGGAAAACATGGTGATGACTTCGTGTCAGTGGATGGTATTATGGTGTGGCGATGGAAGGTGGGGAGGATAGGTTCCACTTCGGGTTGGATGGTCGAACTACTCGGGTAGGAAGGAGAAAATACGGGCCATTATGGTTTACATCGGGTGACGGTAGGTAATGCACAAAAATAAAGGATTAGGTTGGCTTTAGGAAAATTTGAGGGGAAGCATGCATATGTTCCAGAACTAAAGCAAGATGAAACTTACCACTCTATTATGTTTTCTTTTAAATGGCACAAAGAAGACAAATGAAAGGACATAGATTGTTTCCATTATCCTTTCGTTTATTTGGTCCCCATTATCCTTTCTATCATATACATAAATCCCTAATTATTAGGAAATCACCTTAGTTTAGTTTAGGATAAGAATGTTTGATTTGTTTAAATTGTTGTTTCTTGGACTGTTTGATATGTTAAACTGATTTGGTTTGGATTAATATTAGGATTGGTGTGTATAGACCTATATTAGGGTTAGAATTGATTTGACTTTGGTTTGGTTTGATTTTAGTTGAATATATGTATTAGATTGAATTGAATAATAAAATTAGGTTTTCTTCTTTAAACAACATATCACTTATTTACTCGTATCATTCTCATCACTTTTATGTATATTATCTAGTGCCTTAGTTAAGGATTATAACTTTTTGTTGATGACAAAGGGGGTGAAATATATAAAATATCCAGTCATAGATTAAGGTTGACTTTTTTAACTCAGAGGAAGTTACATCATATTTTATAAACATGGTTGTCATCATCAAAAAAGGGAGAGATTGTTAGTACCATTGGCATTAGTTTTGATGACAACAACCATATGACATTATATAAAATATAGACACTATTGTTTTTATCAAGTTATATATATTATATTATGCAGGATATTAGACAGGTGTTGATTAAGAAGACTATACAATATCAAGAGTAGATTCAAGAGGCTAATATGGAGATTCAAGAGTTAGAGATTGAAGACTCATGAGTATTGAAGATTCAAGATATCTAGATAAGTTATAGAGTCATAGATTAATGCTAAAATCCCGATAGCACTTCATTGATCTCTTTTTTTTCAAAAAGGTTTTAAAATATATTCATCAATTTTAAGAGGTTTTCAAATATTCTGAATTTCAAAAATGATTTTAACGAATCCCTGTTTTCAAAATAATCTTTCAAAATGGCCTTCAAATGATTTCTAACTTTTAATTTTATTTACAAGATTATTACATTATGAGTAATTAAGTTTTTAAGTATTTTATATTTTAACTATACTTTTAAATCTACTATACTTTGTTATAGTTTTATTTTTATGCTTTCTAAAAGTTTATAAATATTTTATAACATTTATTATAACTTTGTTTTTAAATATATATTCACTTAAACATATATGTTATTTTCAAAAAGAAATTTATTTTTAAATCCTTTATATATTTAAAAGATATTTCAAAATAGTTTATAAAGTTTTCATAAGTTTTGATATGATTAAAATATGTATAAACTATGGTGATGATTGTATAAAGTTTCAAATTTTTTACAAAGCTTTATATTTCCAAAATAATTTTTATGACGTGTTTTTCAAAAATACAAAGGGTATGTCGACATATCCCTATAGTTTATATCAACATATAGGTTGAATTTTTTAGAAATTCAAATTTGAATTGAAGTGTCTTTTCGTCATATCTCTTCGCGAATGGACATGACCATTGTTTCTCTATAAATAGGAGGATTTTCCAATGAAACTTTTTAACTAATTTCATATTCTTTCTCTCCTATTTTACTCTCTTGATTTCTAAAAGAAAATCTACCTCAAGATATTCTCAAGTTTAATCAGAATCAAAATCAAACTCTATCGATTTGATTCTCTATCAATTACTCTTAGACCCCTCTCGTCTCTATCACTCAAAACAAGATCAAAGTGCTATTTAATAGGTTATAGGATCATTTGTACTCAAGGTTAAGAAAACGAGTCTGTAAGCTCTATCAAATCATACTCTTATACTCTTGGGTGTGCATGGTGTCCCTGAAATCTAAGTGGATATGCTTGTGTCGCATAAAAATTGAGTGGGTGTGCTTGATGTCCCCTTTGAATCCATGTGGGTGTTCCAGTGTCCTATCTGAATCCAGTGTCCTATCTGAATCCAGTGAGTGTACCCGGAGCTCGGAAAGTCTAAAGGGTGTGTCTTATAGCCTTGAAATTGAGATTGTATTGACTTTGATATTTGAAAATAAATCTTTATAAGAAATTGTATGGGACTAGATATAGGTTAACACCGAGCCAGTATAAAAATTCCTGGTGTGATCTCTCCAGCTTTTTACTTTTAACTTTTACTGCATTTATATCTACTTGTGTTTGCAACTGTGATCATTGATTATGCATTGTTTAACTATAATCTTCAAAGAATTTTAAAAGATTCACAAAAATCAGTTAATACTATTCACCTCCCCTCTAGTGTTAGCCTTAAGATCATCTTCCACAAACAACAATAATGTTATATATGTGCGATCTCGTGAGTTAAATGGCAATCTTGTAATTATGTTGAAAATTGATTCATTACCTTATGTAGTATTAGCTTTACATCAAATCTCATTCAGTGTCGAATTCTAATTGGCCAATAATTTTTTTATTGGTTACTTTTTCAGAAATAGCCAACTACATTTCCATTAGATTATTAATTACCATTAATTAATCAATTCTTCCTTTAGCGAATTAATTCATAAAAAATAGAAAATTGATGAGAAAAGTCTAAAAAATTCATTAAAAAATCAATTTTATCATAATTGACCTTTTTTCATATTTCTAGGCCAAAACAAATAATTTCATTATTTTTCATAATTAATTTACTCGAAATTAATTGTTTACTCCACTTGGAAAATGCGCAAAAATTCAAATTAACTTCCGAAAATTCAAAATTTTAAAAACTATCTTTATTTTATTATTATGAAAATCATATTAAATTTTCATGGAATTTAAATAGATTTAATCATGTTTTACCTTAAAACATAAGCCAATTTACTTCATTTAAATCTCTAAATTCATCCAATTAATATTTAATCGCTCCAACATATTTAACAACATCAGAAGTAATCATATGCCATCAGTGCCAAACCAAAATAGGGAGGGTTCTATTTTAAAGAAAGATTATACTCAACTTTAGTTTGATTAAGCCTTGTTTAGAGTCTCTTTAATGAATAATGCTTCCTAATTTGTCTTTATCTTTCTCTACTTCCCCTTGAATGCTTGGTCAGCCTTGGTTCCTTATTTTCTTTTTTTTTTTGGTTTGTGGAACGATGTGTGAATGAATGGGGGTTGGAAATATAAGGAGTTAGTAATTTGGGCTTTGGGCAAAAATCCTATTTCTAACATGGTCTTAATAAATCCCTAACTCCACTTCCATCATTCATTCACGCTTTATCTTAGTTATGTTTTATTATATTTAATTTGTTTTATTATTTAATTAACTAATTTTACCCTATTATTATCCAAATATTTTTCTAAGAGAGTGAGTAAAAAGACGGTGAGATACATGATTATATATTGAAAACATTCAAGTCGACAACCTAGCAAGCATCTAACATGGGGGCATTGGCCCACAAGGGATATAGAATTTAAGACATAGAGCTTATAGACATAAAAGCAACCACAAGAAGATAATATTGAGTTTGTGGAGTAAAGAAGCTATTACTATAAATAATAATGTTAAAATTTTTAAAATAACATGTCAAAATCCAAGTTATCGAAGGGAATGCGAGGAAACATGCAGCAAGGGATATCATATTTCAAAGTGTTTCAAAAAGATATCGAATCTCTATAGTAGAGGATGTCGAACACTTGAGAAGGGTTGGCCAACTTCCAAGAGTGTCAAATTTTGGATGATTAAACAATAAAAGGGAGAAGTCCAATATCATCGATATAAGTGGCATAGGTGTCGTAAGTCATAAGCAACAAGAGTTTTGTAGATCATTAATGTCCATAAAAGATCTCGTATATCGTTGATAAAATAAGGAGGTTGTACATCGTCGATATAAGGACTGATGTCGTAGGTTGTCAACATGGCAAGATACCGTAATCAATCGATATAACAACATATGTTAAATACTAGCAAGAGTAAGGACCCTAAGCTACATGAAATGTGTTAGGATGTCGAATTTTAACAATATAAGGAATGATGTTGGATTTCAATCAGGTGCCCAAGGTATTGTATGCCGTCAATATAGCAAATTATGTTAAGTCTCAACAATGTATTTAGGATATCGGATATCTGAAGTTATGAGAGATGCCGCCTTCCATCAATATAAATAAATAGATGTCGAATGTTATTAGCACATGGGAGAATGTCACATATCAACCATTCAAGTCCTTGTCGAATGCCATCAAAGAAACTAGTGATGTTGAAAGTCGTGAGTATCGAATGACACGTGGTAGCAAGTCTACCTACTTCCACCCCTATAAATATGGACCAGGTAGCAACCTGGAGGGTGCGACTTTTCTTTCTTTTTCTCTTTCTTGAAATCAAGGTATTATAGCCCTAAATTGAATTAGGCCAAAAATCAAGAATTTATTTGTACCTTTTTACACTTATGAGCAAGGTCTTTGGCCAATAATCTTGCATAGCCTATTACCTTTACCAAGCAAATTTGACTATTACTGAGTATGGACCTGCATATAACTAATTTTTGGACTTGACCTTTGGGCCGTTATCTAAAACAAGGCCACTTAAGCCCTTGTCTAAATTTACGTTCATTTTGCATAATGAATATCTTTCCAATCATTATATGAACAATGAATTATAGCTACTCATTGCCTATTTTTCCCATTTAACAAATGGTTGATGGACTATTGCATACTTATGCAATTTTCTCATTTTTCTCCTGAACATATGTCATGAACTCTTAAGTACTTACATAATTCCATCAAGAGTCCATAGGCAACATGGCACCATTTCAAATAACATCATCTTATGCAAATTCTTGGATAATGAGCCAAACTTTGGTTTAATAACATATTGACAACCTATTAAATAACTTCACTTTAAATAATGTTAAGGGTGTTAAACCTGTGCTTGGTTCATTATGGCAATATGGATAGGTTAACATTTTTAGCACTAGAAGGAGAGTCTAAACCTCCAAATCATTATAATTTTATTTTGAAACTAATTAATTAAAGTTTTTTTTAGGAAAATGGCGGGAAATAAAAGAGTCAATGTTCTGAATGAGGAGATAATATGATAAACAACATTGGAAGACAATGTCACTCTGCTTTATAATCCAAAAAATGAAAAATCTGGTCAACCTACAGAGCGAGCAAAGTTAATAAATAGTGAAGCCAAAATCAAAGACTTAATGTAGAAAATGGTAGCAATGCAAGAACTACTAGAGAAGGTCCTTTCAAAGAAGTCTTCCAAAACAATAAGGCCCACTGAAGAAGGACATGTCAAACCTTCAAGGAGAAATCTAGATACTTCCATAATCGATGGCAATGATAAAGGAAAATTTTTTATGACCCCATGGAAAACACGAATCTAAAAGGTTAGAGCTGTAGCATTCTCTTCAAAATTGCTAGCAGATAATAAGGTTAAAGCAATGATATAGAGGTGATTTCCACAATGATGAAGCCTACTTTAAAAGATATAACCGATAAAATAGCAAAGAACATGCTTGATATTAAAGGAAAGAGGACCCTTGATCATTGTTCAAAAACAATTTTTGCAAAGCCCCCTTCACAGATAGAATATGTCCATCTATCCAGATTTCACACATCAAGATTCGATCGCTAAGGTATAATAGGACTACCAATCTTGACGATCATCTTCTAGCCTTCGAGAGCCTAATGGACCTTCATAATGCTTCTGGAGTCGTATGCTGTAGGCTTTTTTCGACCACTTTTCAAGGAGAAGCTGCTAAGTGGTATAGACATTATAGGGAGAAAACATTTATTCTTAGAAGTAGTTCTCTTATGAATGCTCAGCACATTTCTATGTATTCAGGACCCTACTATCGATTCTAGTGTACTGGCTAATGTTAAGCAGAAATCGGGAGTGCTACTCGGTGAATACTTGAAAATATTCAACATAGAGGCATTAAAAGTAGAGAACATGACTGATAGAGAAAACATAATGGCAGTATGCTTAGGATTGATTAAGCGAACCCCCTTCTGGAAGGAACTATATATCCATGGGTGTAGAGACCTTCAAGATTTTCACTTCCAAGCTGATAAATTGATCTGCATGGATGAGATGTATCATGCTAAGGAAAAGGTTTCATACAAAGAAGGAAGTAAGAAGATTTGGCTTTGATCACCCTAATAAAAGCCAAGGTGAGATGAGCGCAAGAGAGGAAGATGGAAGGAGATCTCGAGATCCAATTACATGGCCTTAAACAAACCAATCTCTTATATTTTTGCTATAGCTAAGGATGGAGCAGCTTATCAACATCTTACAAGGTAAGGAATAGCCCAAAGCTAGGAAGGGAAGGAGATTATTGCATCTATCACAAAGTGAACAGACACAAAACTAACGAATGTTATGTTTTAGCTGAAATCATTCAAAACATGATTCGACCAGGGCTCTTAAAGGAAGTTGTCAAAGAAAATCAGAAACTCCTATCTTGAGGAAGTAATTAGTGGCCACCAAGCAATGCTGCAAATTTTGGGGAAAACAATTCTCAAAAAGATTTTATTCCATTGGTTAATTGAATAGACGTTATCCATGGAGGTTCATATTTAGCCGAAAGTAGCATGGAGGCTAGAAGCAGGTAAATAAGAGAAGCTAGAGATGGAGTCTTTTATATTCAGGAGGAGTGATTACTCATAAACCACAAATGTCAGCTTAATATGCATAGTCTAATGATAACACCACGCCATTCGCATAATGACCCGCTAATGATAACTTCACAGATCAGAATTTGCATTGTAACCTTAATTCTAGCTGATACTAAAAGCATGGTAAATGTTAACTTCAAGCATGCCTCCAATCAGATGGGAATTCCAAAAGAAAATTTAGAGCCAAGCTTTGATCCCATCCTTAGGTTCAATAATAAGGATCCACCCTAGTCGGGTAGATTAAGCTTCTAGTGCAAATGGGAATTCCACCTTATTCGAGAACTTTTGAAACCTTGTTCGTCATAATGGACCAACATTCCTACTACAATGCTATCTTTGGGAGACGATCCATGGATGAGGTAGATTCTTCCGTGTCACCAAAATATTTGATGGTTAAGTTTTTAACCAAGAGTGGACGGGGGAACGATAATGGGAGAGCACTATAGCTCTCGAGAATTGTATTTTGCCACCCTTTATCAAGGAAAAAGTGATAATCTTTCTTATTATGATTTGGAGAGAGATGAATCAATCAAAACTAAAATCAAAAAGCACTTGGATGGTGGTCCCCTAAGCCAACAATTCAAGGCAAGTGAGAGGATGAGAGCAGTTGAGAAAGCCAAGAATGTGTTAAAAAGATTTAACTTTGCCGAGAGCAAAAGAATAAGAAAAGAGGCAAACCCGATAAACAAGAAAATAGATGGCAAAGAAATTATCACTGAATTAGATCGCAGAAATAAGCAAGAAAGGATAAAGCCAATTGAAGATCTAGAAGAAGTAAGCCTGGGTTTGCTTGATCCAACAAAATAGTAAAGATCAAAATGGAGTTAGACATTAAATTGAGAGGGGAACTTATTTAGTTTCTTCAATCTAGCAAGGATATATTTTTCTTGGACCCACTCAGACATGGTTGAGATAGGTCCAACAATCATGAATTATGCCCTATACATAGATCCAGACATCCTCCTATTCGATAAAATAAAAGGTAGTTCAATAAAGTTCGAACTAACACGTTAAAAAAATAAGTCAAAAGGATACTTGGAAATGGATTCGTTAGAGAAGTTTTCTACCCAAAATGGCTAGTCGATATCGTGTTAGTCAAAACGCCTAATGGAAAATAGAGAACATGCGTCGACTGTATTGATTTGAATAATGCATTCCCTAAAGATTGCTATCCCTTGCCTTGAGTGGACCAATTAGTTGATGCAACTAGTGGACATGAACTATTGTCTTTTATGGATGCATACTTAGGGTATACTCAAATCCCCATGTTTAAGTTGGATGAAGAATGCACAAGTTTCATAACAGATTGGGGAATATACCACTACAAAATAATGCCTTTTATGTTAAAAAATGCAGGAGCTACAAATCAAAGAGCAGTGAACATAATGTTTAAAGAAAAAATTGGTCGAAATATGAAAGTACATGTAGATGATATGCTAGTCACTTAATAAGCAGCTAATCACTTGAAAGACCATAAAGAAATGTTTGAACTATTAAGAAAATATATGATGAAATTGAACCCATAGAAGTGCTCCTTCGAGATACAATTTAGGAAGTTTCTAGGATATATTATCAATCCAAGTGAATTGAGGCTAACCCCGACCAAGTCAAGGTGATTAGGGACATGATAGAGCCAAAGACGAACAAAGATGTAATGATCTTAAAAGGAGCAATGGAAGCTTTGAACATATTCATCTCTAAAGCCACTGATAAGTGCATACTAGTCTTTGATGTAATCAAGAAGAAGAAAAATACTGAATCAGGAGAAAATTTCTAAAAGGCCTTTGAAGATTTAAAAGATCATTTGGAAAAGCCTCCACTCCTTTTTAGATTGGTAGAAAAGGAAAATCCTTACTTCTATATGGCAGTTTTAAAGCATGCAGTAAGTTTTGTTTTAATAAGGGAAGAAAATGGAGTTCAACTTCTCATATACTTTATTAGCGAAAGGCTAAAAGATGTAGAAATTAGGTATCCGATCATTGAAAAGTTTGGCATACTATTTAATGCTCACTGCTCAAAGCGAAGAGGCTATTTCCAAGCACATCCAATCGAAATCCTAGCCAACTTCCCGCTCAAACAAGTTTCTAGTAAACCTAAACATCGTGAAGACTAGTGAAATAAGGAATTAAGCTTAGCCAATATGATATTGAGTTCCAATCCAAAGTTAGTTAAAGGATAAGCTCTAGCTGACTTTGTAAATGAATGCACATGATTTATTAATGAACAGTCAGAAAAAGAAGAAGATCCGAAACCTTAGTAGTAATTATTTTTTGATGGACTATAAAATGAATAAGAGGCATGTGCAGGATACAAAACCATTTCCTCCGATGGACAACGATTGCATTTTGCTATGAATTTTGGATTTTCCACAGTTAAAAATGTGGTAGAATGTGAATAAATTGTTGCAGGACTAACCCTAGTTCTTCAGTTAAAAATTCCAAGGAAAGAAGTTTTCAGCGATTCTCAGTTAATGGTAAATTAGTTAAATCTGACATATCAAATAAAAGATGCCAAACTAATCCTTTATGTAAAGAAGATACTAAAGATGTTATTCCAATTTGTAAAATTTTCCATTGACCAAGTTCCTAGAGGAAAAAATTCTGAAAACTTTTCTTTAGCAAAATTGGCTAGCTCAGGAGGAGCACCAAAAACTTGAATTATGCTTTTAGATTTTCAAGAAAATCTCTATATCGAGGAAAAGATCCAGGAATCTAAAAGTGAAGTTATGGTATTACTAGATCTCAAGCTCTAATACATGAAGATAAAGGAAATGAATCGAGAAATGGAAATAAAGAAAACCAAGATGAATCATTTATGTAGAAATAAATTGTCAATATGAAAACAACTCAATGACACCCATTGTAGAGTACTTGGTGGAAGGAAAACTACCAAAAGACAAGAGAGAAGCTAGAAAGTTAAGGTGCAAGGCCCCAACTTTTACCATGTTGAATGGAATCCTTTATAAGAAAGGATATACACTCCCTTACCTAAGGTTTGTTAGTCCGAAAAATGGCTTAGGACCGTTAAGAGAAGTACATGAGAGATTCTATGGAGATCATTCTAATGGAATAAAATTAGTAAAAAAGGTCATGTCTCAAGGCTTTTACTGTCCATAAATTAGTAATGATGCAGTGCATAATGTAAAGAGGTGCGAGAAGTGTTAGAAAATTTCTACAATTCCACATATGCCCCGAAGTGAATTGACCCCAGTTTCAAGTCTACAGCCCTTTGATGCGTGGGGAATTGATTTAATTAGGCCCTTACCTATATATCCAAAGTTTGAGCTGAGTTCGCGGTAGTAATCATTGATTATTTTAGCAAATGATTAGAAGCGGAATCATTACTAAACACAACATTGGGAAAAGTATTAAATTTTTTGTTTAAAAACATAGTTACATGGTTTGGAATACCATATAAGCAATTATATGATAATGGAACTCAATTTGAAAGTGAAGAATTCACTAGATTTTGCAATGAGAATGGAATAGTCATAAGCTTTTCATCTGTAGCTGATCCAAAGGTTAATGAAGCTGTTGAAGCTGCCAATAAAACCAATAAATGTATTCTTAAGAAACGACTAGATAAAACAAAAGGAAATTGGATTGAAGAACTAGTGTTAGTACTCTGGGCATATAGAACATCTACTAAGACTGCAATAGGACATACCCCGTTTTCCTTAACATATGGATGTGAAGCAATGTTTCTAATCAAAGCTAAGGTTCCTTCTCATCGAAGAATTGCATATTCATTTAATCCCAACCAAGAATTAAGGAAAGAATCCTTAGATTTGAAAATGAGCTAAGGGATGAAATGGCAATACGAGTGGCCTAATATTAACAAAGAATATCGAGGTATTATAACTCTAAAGTTAAAAGAAGATCATTTCAAAATGGAGATTTAGTACTATGAAAATGATGGAAAATACCTAAAATCCATCAGATGGACCGCTTGGACCAAATTGGGAAGGTCCTATTGTTATTCATGAAGAAATTCCACCAGGGACTTACCGCTTACGCCAACATAATGGAAACATAATAGCAAGAACTTTGAATGCCGTACATTGGAGGCCTTACTTCCCAACAATATATGAATAAATAAAATTGAAACAAGCATATCTATGGAATGAATAGTCAAATCAAAAAAAGAAACTAAAAGGAAAAGCCTAAATCACTACCTAAGATGGTAGTAAGGGGCGAAAGAAAGCCTTTGATCTTGCCATAAGGGTCTGGTCAATGTATCTTTTAGAGGGCAATCAGAGTAAGTCTTTGATCCTGCCTAAGATGGCCTTGCTAGAGTGCTTCAAGCCTTTGATCCTGCCTACATGCCTAGCCGAAGCGCCTCCTAGAAAGAGGGAGAGGAAGCCTTTGGTTTTGCCTAAGATGGCCTGACCAAAGTACCGGACCAGCCTCAACTTCCGCCTATAAGGCCTGACTGGAGCTCCTCCTAGTGGAAAAATGTGTAAGACTTTTTCTGCTTAAGATGACTAACCAAATGCACCGACCAACCTAAATCATTATGTACACAGTAATAAAGGGATCAATCCTAAATCCACAACTGAAGAGTAGTAAGTGGCAAAGAGAATTGAAGCCTAAGGCATCACTTAAAGAGTGATAATGTTTAAGAGAATTAAATCTTAAATCACCACCCAAAGAGTGATAGGGAGCAAAAATCAATCGAGCAAATTCAAATCTACTCTAAAGTTGGGTCAAAGCAATCTTTTAGAGGAAGAACAGTTAAACACATTCAATTTCGCATCAAGGCAAAGTTAAAGTAACACTCAAAGGGAGATCAATAACAATTTATTGCCAGATGGGTTTCTTGTCTTCTATTAAGATATTATTGCTAAATAAATTTCTGGTCTTATATTTAGATATTATTACAAGATAATTTTTTGGTCTTCTATTTAGATATTATTACCAAATGAGTTTCTGGTCTTCTATTCAGATGTTATTATAAGATGAATATCTGGTCTTCTAAAAAGACATCATTATTACCAAATGAGTTTCTGGTCTTTTATTCAGATATTATTGCTAAATTAATTTCTGGTCTTCTATTCAGATATATTACCAAATAAGTTTTTGGTCTTCTATTCATATATTATTACTTGATAAGTTTCTAGTCCATTATTCATATATAATTGCAATATGAAGTTTTGAACTTCTATTCAAAAGTTATTACCAGGTAATTTTCTGGTCTTATATGGATAGGTAAATTTCTGGTCTTCTATTCAGAAAATTATGGTATTATCAACAGATGGACTTCTAGTCTTCTATTCAAATGAAGATATGATAGATTTCTATTAAGTGAATCTACAATCTTCCTATTAAGCAGATCTCTTATCTTCTCAATTATACTTAGCTTTACACTGGAATACATAAACTACTTTGTATAAAGAAGAGGATAGATTAGCTCATACCATATCAAGTCCGAAAATGATTGTTTAGAGTTCAATATAAAGTTAATAGTGAAAATTATTTATTTTATGTTTTCAGCAAAATAGGATTGGAAAGAAAGTTTTACAGAAAGTTGGAAAAGTGAGAAAATTCTTGCTTTTACAATAAAGTGCAAAAAGCTTCTTTATACAAAGAAAGAGGCAAATGTTATCCACATATTTTTCTAAGAGAGTGAGAAAGAAGGTAGGGAGATACATGTTTATATATTGAAAGCATTCAAGCCAGTAACCTAGCAAGCATATAACCTGGGGGTATTAACCCATAAGGGATATCGAATTTAAGATGGGTCTTATAAACATAAAACCAGCCTCAACAAGATGATATTGAGTTTGTAGAGTAACAAGTTATTACTACAAATAGTAATGTCAAAAATTTAAGAAGAGCGTGTCGAAATCTAAGGTGTCAAAGGGAAAGCCAGGAAACATGTAACAAAGGATATCACATTTTAAAGTGTTTTAAGAAGATATCGAATCTCTACGTAGGGGATGTCGAACGCTTAAGAAGGCATGGCCAACTTTCAAGATTATCGAATTCAACCTGACTAAACAATAGAAGGGGAGAATTCGAATATCAACAATATAAATGGAATAAGTGTCATAATTCAAGAATACAACAAGGTTTCCATAAATCATCAATGACCATAAAAAATCTTGTACATCGTCAACCAAACAGGGAGGCTGTATATCGTCGATATGAGGATTGATGTCATAGATTGTCAATAAGTCAAGATATCGCACTTCATCAATTTAACAGCAGATCTTGAATACTAGCAAGATGGAGGACCCGAGTTTCACGTATTGTGAAAGGATGTGGAATGCTAACAATGTAAAGAAGGATTTTAATTTCAACCATGTGCCTAAGGATATCGTATGCTATCAATATAGCAAACAATGTCAAGTCTCCTTAATGTATTTGAGATATCAGATATCTGAAGTTATGAGAGATGTTTCCTTCCATCGATATAAATAAACATATGTCGAATTTTATTAGCACATAGGAGAAAGTTAGATCTCAACCATTTAAGTCCTTGCCAAATGCCATCAAAGCAGCCAGTAATGCCAAAAGTCGAGGGCATCGAATGAACGTGGCAGCAAGGTCGCCTATAAATATGGATCAGATAACAACTTGGTGGAGGGGATAATTTTCTCTCTTTAATGACCCATAGTTTAATAATTTTTACTAGGAATATTTGATATATTTTAATAATTAGTTAATGGATTTTATGACTCAAATAAACATATTTTAAGTAATAACCAACGGTGATGAAGTTTTCTTAAGAATTTTGTTTACAAGAATAATTAGCTCGGAGAAAAATTGAAAATGTCTTCGAAAATCGTTTTTCGAATTTTCATCGTTTGAAAGTTGTTGGAACATGTTGTATACACAAGAGTATACACACACACACACACACACACACACACACACATATATATATATATATATATTAATAACATATGCTTTGTTTAAGGAAGTGGTTAGAGTAGATACGTTTAAATTTATACTTGAAGCAATAAAGTAAGTTCGACTTTTCTTTTGAAATTTTAAAATAGAAAATGGTAAAAGGTAATATCATGTCATGTTGAGAGAAGTGAAGTGATGCTGATGAGAAAGGGGAAGTTGGTTGTTGTGTGTGAAAGGAGGTAAGGAGGTGGGTGATATGGCATTAGAATGTGAAGGGTAATGGCCAAAGGGTAAAAAGGTAATTTCTATATTTTATTTTATATAAAAACAATTTTTTCTTTTTCAATTTTCATCTACTTCACTTTCATTCATTTCAAAAACCCTTATCTTCCTTTTTCAAGCTTCCGTCCTTCTTTCCCATGGCTACACTAATGTTGGAAGGAAAATTAACAATTGAATTGGTTACATTCGACATCGAGATCCCATGTGCTTTAAAACTTGGTTATTTCCTTATTTTCTAGAAATGTTTCTAAAATGTTCTCCATACTTCACGTTTTGTTTCCAAACCTTTATAAAAAGTTGACTAAGTGACTTAACCATAAGAGGAAAAGATTTAAAGGCTATTTTGATGTGTAAAACAGTTTGAAAGGTTATGGTTCATAAGCTATAGTCTTTATGGACGTAGTTCGTAAATCGACAACTTTTGTGTAAACTAAAAAGGATTTTTACTTTATATATTTTTGAAAAGTTTTTTGGAATATATTACAAGTATTAAAAAGGAATTTTAAAATATTTAAAATATTTTCAATAATTATTAATTAAGTAAACGTAAGTAGTATTTAATTATTAATTAAGTAAAGGTAATTATTGTTCTATTATTTATTAAGTAAAGGTAATTATTATTTTATTATTAATTAATTAAGTTTAATTATTAATTGAGGTTTAACTATTATTTAATAAATGGTATTTAAATATTGTTAATTAACTAAGTAAAGTTTTTTAATTTTAAATCACTTTATTTCCAAAGGTTGATTTGTTAAAGGACAACTTTATTTTACAAAGGACGGTTTTAAATTCATGGGATTTCTTTGTCTGCACTATTAAGAAACCAAACAAATATGATAAGTAGTGCTAAAACGTTGACATGTTTTATTGAAAGTAAATTATGTTTTATTTATCACTAAAAGCCGATGAGTAGAGTTTTCTGTTTCTATGAGATATAGAACCATATGTTCTAGGCGAGGGATAGAGAAGTCAAAATGTCGAAAATGTGATAAGTATGGAAGGGTTAATTTTGATAAATGGGTCATGGTTAATTAATATATGGAAGATACTTCATTGTATACTTAACACAAAATTCTAAGGTATGGAAACTTATCTCTATACTATGAAGTAAGAATGAATGTTAAGGCAAAGATAGTTTTGTAGCCGGTCTAACATCATTGTTAATAAGGGGATAATACTGTTTGAAATCGAAAAGTGAGGATAAGTATAGGATGTCTTATTTTTTATATGAAAATCTATGCTTACACCCAGATAGTGAATTTGTCGCTATTGATAACTTGGCCAGTTTTAAAGTTACTGAAGTTGGTTTGAAGAGATCAGGACTGGCTAAAGATGAGTTATCCAGAATTCACATCAAAACCAACCGAAGCAAACAAATTAGAAACATTCAGAAGATGATGGTATTGAAGACGAAGATCTTTTGAGTGAAAGGGCTACTTGCTACTAATCCTGAGGGTGGTTCCAAAAATGATGTCGAAGAAGTGTGCCTTTTTTTGTTCATTTCCTGAATAACTTGTATGGATAAATGATAGCATTAAATTGTTGCCTTGAAGGGCAATATTAGCATTTTAAATGGGATTTCTATATAAAAAGGTAAAATGTAGCCACAAGTCTCACAGTCGAGAATGACTAAAATAGGGGATATGCAACAGGCTATGTGGGTCGCACCGATTTGGGTATGGTCATCATCTGATGTAGATCAATATTTCCAGATTATGTATGCTAGTGACTCGGATATGGTTTTTGATCACAACTGGGGTGGTGGCATATTCGGTACTATCCAGTAAGGGATACGCTAATCATGTATTAGCAGTAGTTCCATGTTAGGCCTTTGGTACATTTACATAGAGGTGTACCATAGCAGGCGGTACCCTAGTAGCCTGTTATTATTCGGAATCCATTTTCCAATAAGTGCCATATCGACTTAGTTGTGTCCAAATATGTTGGAATGTGAGATGCAAGCATTTCAGCTATGTTTAATATTTATTTTAAACCCTAGAATCATTATAATATCATTGGATTTTTTATTTGAATTTTTTTGGATATCGTAAGGTAAAAACCCATCCATGTTTATATGTGGCATGGTCTTATGAGATACCTTTATTTTAAAGAGTTTTATAAGTATAAAAATTTAGTTATTTGGAGTTTACTCACACTAGACCCATGTCTGACTTGAAGTTTTTTTTTCCTTTTCTTAAAGTTCTTGGGCACATAAATTTGTAAGAGTAGCCAAGTAATCCAGGATCTTTTGGATGCATTTTGGAGAAGCATGGAGTAGATGACTTCGACGTTATCTAGTTATCTATTTTATTTACATTTTATATATATTATGTATCATCATTGTAAGGGTATATAGTTATAACTGTCCCTGGCTAAAGTTTGTACTTGCTGTAACTTTGATTATTAATTTTGGATGTGACCATATGTACATCTTATGTTCTATTATATATGATTTCCTTGCATTGTGATATTCTGTATTTTTTTTGCTCTTGTCTTTTCTTTTATTTTTACCTCAAGGGCTTGTCTTTTGGACAGCTAAATAATCGGCACATGAGTACATGGATGTATTAAGTGTTGACTTAGGAGTAAGAAAGGCGGATCGTTACATGTGGTATTAGAGCTCTGGTAGAGTGATTACCTTGGCCTTGGTTGGGGTCAACTCATTAGAGATAGGGTTAGTAGCACCTTAGAATGAGTTTAGTCTATAAGAGCATGTATTTGTAACTTTATCCATATATATATATATATATATTCGAATTATTTCGATTAACTTGATATGTATGATTTAGTACACTTTTTCCTTAGAATTATCTTGTTTAATAATGCTAAAGTTATATTACTGTATCCAGTTAGTAAGAATAAGTAATAGGGCAAGACAAGGTTGAGAAGCTAGTAGCACACACCAATAATGGTCAAGCTCCAAATGTTGGAAGTGTTGGAGTATTTGAAGAGGCAGCACCAGTGCAGCCCAATATGAACTTTGTAGCTTTGTGTAGGGAGGAAAGCCATTTAAGGGAACAAAATCCATCATTGAAGTCCAAAATTAGCTTTTTTTCTTACGACAAATTTTTCAAAGGGATGTATATTTGAGATAGCAGAAGCGTTTCTTAGCATTTTGGCAGTTGAAAGATGTAGCAGCATCAGAGTGGGACTTTATTATGGTGAATGTTCTAGAAGATGATTTTTCTTAGGCTAGATTTAAGGAGGTGTTTGAGGACCTGTTCGTGCCCTCTATAGGAAAGACCCGCGTTGTCGGAGTTTCTTGGATCTTAAGCACAGAGATTTATCAGTATTGGAATATGAAACCAATTTTAATGAGTTATCACGATTTAGCTCGAAGTTGATTGATACCTCTCTTAAGAAAAATGAAATGTTTGTGATAGGGATGAGAGAAGGATTTCAATGGTAGATGACTGCCAACTTTAAGGGATCTTTTGTGGATTTGGTGGATATGGCTTTGAGGTATGCAGTACTTGAGAAGAAGAAGCCGGTAATAGAACCGAGCAATAGTAATAATAGTAACCCAAATAAGAGGAAGTTCAATCCGTAATGGAAGAAGTAGTGGAAGAAAAGCCGAAAGTATATCAAGGGAACAAGTTCAAGGATGTTGAGCGCTTTAAGTGTAAGCAGAAGCGCCATCTGGCAAGGTTCTATAAGAATTCTAAAGCTTCCAAGCAATAGGGTGGACCAATCTCTTCAATGGTTCAGAGGACACTTTGCTACAAATGTCTGCAACCAGGGCCTGTGGTGAAGGATTGCCCGCTAATGAAGAAGGCTCAACAAGCCAAGGTTTATGCCATCAAGGATGAACCATCAACCTCAAGGGATATGAAAGAAGAAAGAGTTCTAGAAGATACTCTAATTGTTAATGCATTTTTGTTCATGTATTATTTCATACCAAGGCTTCCCATAGTTTCATTTCTATAGAATTGGTAGGTAGCTTGCAATTTTCTCTAACAATTATAGAAACCCATATTTGTGTGTCTAACCTAATAGAAGGTACAACTAATCTGTGTATGATTTGCGAAGATATACCAATTACCTACCTCACCCACCATTTTTCATGCGACCTATTTGTTCTAAATTTTAAGAGGTTTGATGTTATACTTGGTACGAATTGGCTGTCGGAGAATGGAGCCACCTTAGATTTTGTGGGGAGAAAAATATCTTTAAAAATTGAATTGAGGAACTTTGTGGAAGTGTCATGTGATGGTCTAGACAAACGTGTGAGTAGTTTCTTGTGTAGCCTTGATTAGTCCCAACAAGGGTTAGGGTCAAAATTAATTGTTAAGGATTTTGATATTTTTGAAGAAGTTAAATGTATACTTCCACATCAGGAGATTGATTTCCGTATGGACTTAATTCCCGGTTAGAACCTACTATTCCATCCATTCATAAAATGGCTTTAGGAAAGAAGGAGTTAAGGGATCAGACATATTATTTGTTGAGAAGAAGACTGATTAGGCCAAGTCGCTCAAGGGAGTATCTTTAGTTTTATGATAAAGTTAGATGGTTATTTAAGACTGTGTAGATTATCGTGAGTTAAATAAGTAGACAATTCGGAACAAGTATCCATTACCCCGTACAGATGACATGTTAGACCCACTTCATGGTGCTAAAATATTCTCCCAAATGAACCTTGCTACAAGATTTCATCAGTTAATGATAGTAGAGGATAGTATATCTTTGATAGCATTTAAAGGTCTGAATTGTTTCTTCGTTGCCATTTGGGCTAACCAATGAGCCAGCTTATTTTGTAGATCTTATGAATTAATTTTTTGGAGATGTGCTGAATGAATTTGTGTTAGTTTTCATAGATGATAATCTTATTTACTCTAAGACCTAGGAAGAACACAATCACCATTTAGAAGTGGTGCTAGAAACATTAAGGAAACACATTTTAAAAGCTAATTTTTTTGTTGACATTTTGGCAACCAGAATTAAGGTTCCTCAAGCATGTTGTGTCGGGAGATCATATTTCGATTGATTAGCCAAAGGTAGCGGCTGTTCAAGAGTGGAGGACACTATAGATTACACCGGATGTTTGAAGCTTCTTATGCTTGGCCGGCTATTGTAGAAGATTTATCCAAGACTTCTCCAAGATTGCCTCACACCTTACCAAGTTGACGTAGAAGGATGAGAAGTTTATTTGGACTTGGAAGTGTAAGGAATCATTTGTCCGGTTAAAGAAGAGGTGACCAATCTCAGTTCTATCTATTCCAGATGGAGGTGAAGGGTTGACTATGTATATTAATGCTTGTGGTGTAGGCTTGGGTGTAGTTTTGACGTAGCACAGTAGGGTCATTGCTTATGATATTAGGCAGCTAAAGCCTCATGAGCGGAGTTATACAACACATGATTTAGAATCATTGGCTATTGTGTTTGCATTGAAGATGTTGAGGAATTACTTGTTGGGTTAAAAGTTCGAGCTCTTCACTGATCACAAGTCCTTAAAAATATATTTTCACATAGAAAGATTTGAATATGAGGAAGCAATGGTGGTTGGAATTTCTGGCGGCATACGACTTGGATATCCTATATATGCCGAGAAAAGCAAACATTATAGCAGATGTTCTAACTAGGAATGTAGTCTTGGCTCTTTTAAAAGTTACTCCAACTCTTCTGGAGAGGGTTTCAAGAAAACAAAGGGAAAATAGTCTTCTAGTAGAATTTATGCAAGGAGTTAAAGAAGGTCGATGTTCGAGTTTTGAGATAGATAGCCATGGAGTTTTGAGGATGAATGGAAGGTTATGCATTCCTAATTTTGATGGTCTTAGGAAGGAAGTTTTGATGGAATGCCATATATCTAAGTTAAGTACTCACCCTAGAGTTAATAAGATGTACCGGGATATGTAGAGAGTATTTTGGCCGGTAGGGATGAAGAGCGATATCTCAATCTATGTCAACCAATGTGCAAACTGTCAACAAATCAAAGGCGATCACCAAAGGACTACTAGATGAATCCAATCATTGGAGATTTCGAATTGGAAATAGGATAAAATATCAATGGATGTTATTGCTGGTTTACCTAGATTAAGGAAAGGTAACAATGGTGTTTGTGTCATGATGGATCGGCTAATCAAGAGTGCTCATTTTATTCTAGTAAAGCCGATGAGGACTATAGCAACTTTGGCAAAGATTTATATGAGAGAGACCATCCAATTGCATGGAGTTCCAATTAGCATGTAAGTGATTGGGATTCGATCTTTACCAATCTATTTTGGGAGGCATTACAAGCAGCTTTGGGAACAAAGCCAAGTTTGAGCATAGCCATGTATCTTTGTCTTTGGAGGATTATAGAAGGATCATCTTCACTTGGTGGAATTCTCTTATAACAACAATTATCAAGCGAGCATTGGCGTGGCACCCTATGAAGCTTTCTATGAACGGCCATATAAATCACCATCGTATTGGATGGAAATTGAGGATCAAATAGTGCTTGAATAAGATATGATTCAGAAAGCTATGGAGAAGATTGTTGTGGTCAAAAGGAGGATGAAAGAAGCTCAAGATCGAACGAAAAGCTATTCCAATCAAAGGCGAAGTGATTTGGAATTTTCAGTTGGAGACTTTGTGTTTGAGAAGATTTCCCTGATTATAGGAGTTGTTCGATTTGGAAGAGCAAGGAGGTTGGTGCCTAGATATGTTGGACCTTTTTAGATTCTATAGAATATTGTGCCGCTTGCCTGTAGAGTTTAGTTGTTGGAAAAAATGTTGGGAGTTCATAATGTTTTCTATATTTCACATTTAAGGAAATATGTGCATGATCCATCACTTATTTTTGAGCCATCTATTCAAGAGGATTTGGAGGTAGAACCAAATTTAACCATGATAAGGCATCCATTTCGCATTGTTGATTGAGATGTGAAACAATTGCGTAATAAGGTCGTGAGATTGGTTAAGGTTTAGTGGAGTGAAGACCCCAAAGGCTGTAATTGGGAGACTGAAGATAGAATGAGTGAGACTTATCCCGAGTTAATGTTAGAATTGTAGTTTGCTACTTGTATGGATTGTGCACTCACCGTTTGTGATGTGATTGCTTATTATATATCATTTATATTCATTTTATTATATATAATATATGGCCTTTGGGTAATCTTTTTATATGATAATTTTGGGAAGAAATTCTTTTAAAGGGGAGAATGTAACGACCCATAATTTAATCTCTTTAATTAGGAATATTTGATATATTCTTAAATAATCAATTAATGGATTTTAACTCAAATAAACCTATTTTAAGTAATAATTAATGATGGTGAAGTTGTTTTAAAATTTGGTTTACAAGAATAATTAGTTCGGAGAAAAATCGAAAATATGACCGAAATTCGTTTTTTAGATTTTTGACTTTTCATCATCTAAAAGTTATTGGAACATGTTGTGTACACTAGGTTGTGTGTTTGTGTGTGTGTACACACACAAATATATAAATAACATATGCTTTAGTTGAGGAAGTGGTTAGAGTAATTAAGTTTAAATTTATACTTAATATAAAGTAATAAAGTAAGTTTGATTTTTGTTTGAAAATTTCAAAAAAGAAAATAGTAAAATGTAGCATCATGTCATGTTGAAAGAAGTGAAGCGATGTTGCTGAGAGGAGGGAGGTTGGTGGTTGCGTGTTCAAGGAGGTAAGGCAGTGGGTGATGTTGCATTACAATGTGGAGGGTAATGCCCAATGGGTAAAAAGGTGATTTCTATATTTCATTTTATATAAAAACAATTTTTTTATTTTTCGATTTTCAGTTTGATGCACTTCCATTCATTTCCAAAACCTTTATCTTCTTTTTCCAAGCTTCCATCTTTTTTTCCCCTAACTTCACTAATGTTTTTAAGTTAAAAATCTTTCCTTTTTCATGTTTTTAAACCTTAAAAACCAAGCTAAAAATACTTCCTTTCTTCTTTACACCTTCTCTCTTCCAAAAAAAAGACCCAAACCACCCTTATCTAGTCTTGGCCGAGCGCTCCTCAACTTAGGCTAAGACAATCTCCCCTCCATTGGCTCTTAAATTAAATTTTTTAAAAATAAAAGTTAGATCTAGGTGTTGGTGTTAGGTTACAGCAGCTTTTGTTTGATTCGTGTTGATTTTGATGAGCAAATCTCAATCTTAAAAAGCAAGATTTAAAATTTATTATTTGAGATAATAATAGTTGTTAGTTGCTAGTGTTTATATGTGTTGTAAAGTAATGTTGTTTGTTTGGTACCCGCTTGAAGCGGATGAGTTATGCTATGATTTGTAAATGACTCGATATGTATCCGAAGTGCTTAAGTAATAGTTTTTAAGTGATAAGCTTTCCTTGCTTTATGGATGATATTCACACTTATAAAAGTATATGTTTATGTATATGAATGATGTAATGGTGGATGGAAAGTTAACACGTGAATTGGTTCATGTTCGACATCAAGATCCCGTGTGTTTTAAAACTTGTTTATTTTCTTGTTTTTTAGAAATGTTTCTAAAAAGTATTTTGAACTTTAATTTTTTTCTTCTAACCTTTATACGAAGTTGATTAAGTGAGGATATTTTAATGTATAAAACAACTTGAAAGGTTGTGGTCTATATAGCAACAGTCGCTATGGATGTAGTTCGTTAATCGATAACTTTTTTGTAAATTAAAGGGTTTTTGCTTTTAATATTTTTGGAATGTATTTTAGAGTATTAAAAAGAAATTTTAAAATACTAAAAATATTTTCAATAATTATTATTCAACTATTAATCAAGTAATGTTAATTATTTTTTAATTATTAACTAAGTAATGGTAATTATTACTTAATTATTAATTAAGTAAAGGTAATTATGTTTTGGTTATTAATTAAGTAAAAGTAATTATTATTTAATTATTAATTAAGGGTAATTATTAATTAAGTAAAGTTTAATTATTATTTAATTACTAATTAAATAAAAGATTTAAATCATTATTAATTAATTAAATAAAGGTTTTTAATTTTAAATCGCTTTATTTTCATAGGTCGATTTATTTAGAAACAACTTTCTTTTACAAAGATGTGTTTTTAATTCAAGGGATTCTTTGTCTGCGCCATTAAGTAGCCAAACAAATATGATAAGTAGTGCTAAAATTCAGACATGTATTATTGAAAGTAAGCCATCTTTTATTTAGCACTAAAAGTCGATGAGTAGACTTTCCTTTATCCGTGAGATCTAGAACTACATTTTCTAGGCGAGGGATAGGGAAATCAAAATGTCGAAAATGTGAAAAGTATGAGAGGGTTAATTTCGATAGATAAGTCATGATTAATTAAGTATATTGATGATACTTCATTGTATACTTAACACTAAATCTCAAGGTATGAAAACTCATCTTTATACTGAGAAGTAAGAATGAATGTCGAGGCAAGGATAATTTTCGTCCGACATCATTGTTAGTCAAGGGATAATACTATTTAAAATCAAAATATGGGGATAAGTATAGGATATCTTTTTTCATACGCAAATCTATACATACGTGCATATAGTGGATTTATCCATTATCGATAACTTGGCTAAAATGTTGGATCGGAGATACCGGGATTGGATAAGCATGAGCTATCCAAAATCATTTCGAACCAATGGCAGCGCTTGAATTGGAAACATTTGGAAGATGATGGAATTGAAGGTGTTTGAAGTGCAAGGGCTACTTGCTACTAATCCTCAGGGTGATTCCGAAAAGGATGTAATAAAGTAGTGCCTTCAAGTTTTTTATATCCTAAACAAATTGTATGGATGAATGCTACATTGCATTGTTTCCTAGAGGCAGTGTTAGCATTCTAAATGGGATTACTATATAAGGAGTTAAAATGTAGCCTCAAGCCTTACAATCAAGAATGACTAACATGGGATATACATCATGGTTATGTGGGTCGCACCTATTAGGGGCACGGTCATCACCTAATCTAGATCGATATTTCCAGATTAAGTATGCTAGCGACGCGGGTACGGTTGTTAACCATAACCGAGGTGGTGACATATTCAGTACTATCCAATAAGGGGTAGGCCAGTCCTATGTTGGCAAGGCATATATGTGAGGCCCTTGGTACATTTATCTAGAGTGTAATATGGCAGGCGATTCCCTAGTAGCCTTGTTATTGTGTGGAATCCATTTTCCAATAAGTTCCGTAGGTACTTAGTAATGTCAAAATATGTTGGAATGTGAGATGCAGACATTTCTGCTATATTCAATATTTATTTCAAACCCTAGACATTATTATAATACCACTAGATTTTCTACTTGAAAGGTTTTTGTTATCATAAGGTAAAACCCATCCGTGTTTATGTGTGGTGTGAAAAGATACCTTTATTTTAAAGAGTTTTATAAGTATAGAAATTTAGTTGTTCGAAGTTTACTCACACCAAGCCCATGTCTGACCCGAAGTTTTTCTTTCTTTCCTTAAAACTCTTCGATACTCAAATTTGTATGAACAGCCAAGTAGTTCAGGACCTTACAGATGCATTTTGAAGGAGCATGAAGCAGGTGGCTTCGATGTAATTTAGTTATCTATTTTATTACCGCTATGTATGTTTATTATGTATCAACATTGTGGGGGCAGACAATTACTACTTTCCTTGGCAAAAGTACTTATCATAACTCTGATGATTCATTTTGGAAGTGAGCATATGTACTATCTTATATTCTATTATATATGATTTCCTTACATCATGAGATTCAATGTTTCTTTCTTCTTATCTTTTCTTTTCCTTTTACCCTGACTGCTAGTCTTTCGAATACCTAGATGATCGCACATGAATACCATTGATGAATTAAGTGTCATCATAGGAGGAAGAAAGGCGAATGGTTACACTTTCTTTCTTAAAATAAAAATATTGTAACCCCAAATCGAATTGCGGCAGAAATCAAAAATTGATTTGTAGCATTTTATCCTTATAAACAAGGACATAGACCGATAATATTGAATAGCCTATACCCTTTAGCAAGCAAATTTGACTATTACTGAATATGGACATGCATATAACTAATTTTTGGACTTGCCATTGGGCCTTTATCTAAAACAAGGCCACTTAAGCCCTTGTTTGAATTTATGTTCATTTTCATAATGACCATCTTTCCAATCTTCGTATGAACAATGAATTATAGCTATTCATCACATATTTTTCCCCTTTAACAAATGGTTGATGGATTATTGCATAATTTTGCGATTTGCTTTTTTTTTTCTCTTGAACATATGGCATGAACTCTTACGCACTCACATATTTCAATCAAGAGTCCATGGGTAACATGGCACCATTTAGAATAACATCATCTTGTGTGAAGTATTGGATAATGAACCAATCTTTAGTTTAATATCATTTGACAACCTATTAAATGACTTCACTTTGAATAATGTAAAGGGTGTTAAAATAGTGCTTCGTTCGGCATTGCATCATGGATGTTAAACCAATTTTTGGGTTAACACTAATATTTTAGTACTCCCAAATTATGGGATGTTACATTACATGCAATCAAATGGCATAAAATTTCCATAAATCCATTTATGCAATTATCTTTTATTTAGACATATTTAAAAATGCGCCGATATTGTACATCAATGCACGCAAACGTAACTTTTATATCTGCATTCAAATAATTACAAGCAACTTCCAAAAAATCTAATAAATTAAAAAAGTTGATATTTCTTAAATATTAATTTATTTAATAAAATTTACAACATTTTATAAATTAATTAAATCGTAGCATTTTCAGAGATTCATCATTATGGTTGTCCGACTCAATGGTGTAAATTAAGTTTGCAATTAATATCGAATAGTTCAAATATAAACATTTACATGTCACCTAATGGTGTAACATTTTGGCCGAATTATTCACTCACACATCTTTTTGGTAAAATCCAATTTTACTATTATAAGCGGTATCCAATATTAACGATTATTTACATCAGTTCTCTTCATTAACACCATACCACACTAGGACTGGATTTAGTTGCCGTCGAAATTTACTTATTGTCCACATCCAACTTGGTTAGTCCAAACACAAATTCCTTTGTTCGATAATGACAATGGTTATTAGCCGTGCTGCTCTAGGCAAAGACTTTGAGTTGACTACAATTGACCATGATACTAACCTTATGTAATTGAGGTGGCAAAGTCTACGTTGAATAATATTTCACTTCCAATGCTTCAACTCAGACCCAACCATAGTCATTTGAAGAACGCTATGCCACGATTTAACTATAATCAAATTGGAGCGTCCACATTAAAGTGCAACAATATTCCCAAGTCGAGAGAACTGTGTAATATCGTTTCTGTAAGATTCTTTGTTTGACCTTAGTTATATTAGTCAATAGAAAAGTCTCGTGTGAGTCATTCCAAAGTTATCCAAAAACTACCAGTACATTACCCTTTGGTCAGCACCGCAGCAATGAGTCATAACCGCCCAACATTTGGAGAGCTTTACTTACTCTAGTCTCCATGGATGAAATCAATATTTTTTCTTGAAGCATCTTGACTAGGAGTATATAAAACAATATGTTATTTCATGTGATCGATGTCTCATGATCACAATACGTTGTAATTACCTTCACATAACGTATTATTCAAGGATTTTCTATTTATATACTTTAAATTACTTATATCACAATATAACAAAGTATATATAGAAAAAAAATACCTTTATGAACAAGATTGGTCATAGAGTTAGATAGACGTAACAAATTATATAATTGACCCTTGGGTATACCCCTAATTCTATCAATCTCCCATTGGCACTTGGGGTCAATTATGGAATGTTTTTCCCATTCCTTCGATCAATTTTCCCAAAACTAATTGAGCTAGTCCCTTGGTGAATGGAAATGCTATTTATCTTAAATTTTTACTTTTTCAATCAACAATCTATTATGCTGATAAACTGCCTTTATCATATGAAACTTTTCAGAGTATATTTCTCAAATTCGAGTGAGTTCAAGGTTCTTTCTTGATCTGTATCATTGCATTCTCATCGTACAACAAAGACATGGGATTCTCAACATTTTGAATCACCTCTATTTTTTTTATAAATTCATGCTTTTGTTTACACACACACACACACACACACACAGATACACTACTTTTATTGTTGTGCTATTCAAGGTAATGTACTTAGCCTTTTTATTGGATCAGCCACATGCTCTTCTTTTTGAACATTTCCAAATTAAGGCTCCTTAACTAGGTTCGAACACATATTCGGTTTGCATACTATTCTCAATATCACTTATGAAGTTCGAGTAAGAGTACTCCATCATAAGGAGTTCATTGTTTCTATTAACAATTCTCTAGTATTTTGTAAAAACATGAGAATACTCTTAAAAAATCATTTAGTAACCTTAATTCGAATTTGATACTTGCTTCATGTAGGAGATACATAAGTGAAATGAAAATTATAGGTGTAGGAGATACATAAGTGAAATGAAAATTATAGGCAATACGTGTATGGTAATTCCTATTGTCAATGCCTAAGGAATCCATCTTGCATGCTCAAATTAAACATTTTAATATGGTATCTGTATAAACCGTTTGGGACATTCCCAACATCCATTTGTACTGATTATAGAATATGTCATTATACAAACCAACGTTGAGTACTAAACAACCAAACTAGAATTACTTTAATCTAGGTACATCGTTAACAATTATAATTTTTTTTACTTACAGTTTTTTTAAAATATTTTAGGACCTCTATAGTCTTTTCATATAGGCACAAGCTTCCTCTATATTATGAATAATATTCAAACCGCTTGATTTTCTATCAAAATATTTGCTCAGCTCTGATGCACGTTAAATGATACTTTCGAATTAGTTCTTGAATGCTATTTGAATTAACTTTAGTATAATGTTATTCTATCAATGTAGCTTGCTACATTCCAACTGCATTGGTCTTCTTCTCGAAGACACATTTATAGTCGATGTATCATATCCCTTTGTGTACAACTATCAAAATCATGTTTCGATAATGTACTTGAAATCCATTTCAGATTTATGCATCATGCTATTTGGTAGTGTCAGTTTTCTTAATGGCTTATTGACAACCGAATTATTTGAATATTGAGACACCACTTTCCATGTATCCATTAACGAAATTTTGTGATATAGCAGGCTTTGAGGCACCATATGTGGATCCAAGGACTAAGCTTCGATATGCAAACTCTAAAGTTTTTAAGTACATAAGAATGCTTTTGGATGACTATGTTCAATGATATCTTACTTTGAGAAATGCAGCTATAGTCCTGAGAAAAATATTTAAAAACCCACCAAATTAATCATTGAATGTTGTTGTATTGCAAATAAATTATGATGTGAATGAGGCTGGTCATTGTAATGTGATAAAAACATTTTTATTATCTTTGACCGATTTCACCAAATTTTATAGTGCCAAATCGAAATGTGAATTAGATTAGTAAAATGAATGTATTTGTCGCTTTGCTGAAATAAATAATGTCTGATTATATTCTGTCTGTAAAAAAAATTTGATAAGAAAATCATTGTTTCTCTTCGATGTGCAGGAGTTATTATTAGACATTCTAATTAGTTGTGTCCATCTAGGCCCGATCAATTTTGTTTCATCCTTTGTAATAGGTTTTATCATTGGATTGTAATGACCCGCAAATTTATCACTTTGATAAAAAAATTCTATATTTGAAGTACTCAAAAACAAGAATTTATAACACACATTATAATGTTTTGAATCCTAAATAATAAAGGTAAACTTGTTTCAGAAGTATATTATCAAATATAGATATTTGAAGTGTTCATCAGGAAAATGACGAAAATCAGTTTTCGGGAGAATTCAAATTTTGTCAATATTAACGTGCAAGGAACTAGATACATACACTAATTTATCCATATAAACAAGAATATGAAATAAAAATTATTTATTTTATTTTTGAAAATAAAATATATTTATGACATCATCAAGGGTGTCATCACTTTTATTTTTTTTGATATATTTAAATTAAGGTTAATTATTCAAATAATTGTTTTCAACTGATAATAATTCATTTTAATTAGTTATGAAGTGATAGTAAATCATATATAATAGTTTTATAAATATATATTTTTAACCTGAAAATATAAGGAAGATTGATATCGCGTTACCGATATAATAGCGCTTTTTGGAAATAATTGTTTGATATTAATTTGCATAGTTTTATAATTCAAATGAGATTGTTTTAATTAATTAATAATAACAGGAAAATTGTTTTCAAATTTTATTTACAGTTAATGTAAATTAATTTGTAAGTGAAAATGTGACCAGTAATCGGCTTTCCGATTTTCAACTGTTTAATGAACAGAAGTTGTTTAAAGTTGTTGCAACTTTGTTTATATGTCTTGTGCACATATATAACATACGCATACACACTCAAATATATACATGAACATATACACACACAGACAAATATACATATACACTTGTAGATATATTTAAAATATCTAAGATATTTTCATTTTCTTACCACTTAAGCATTCTCAAAGTCAATACATATAGGGGTGATGCATGTGTGTGATGGTGATGAGGTGGGGGAGGCGTGTACCTTGATAGGATAGGAGCGGTATCAGCAAGGGGTAAAACTGTAATTCTACATTAAGATATTTTGTTCCAAAATTTTTCTCTAAATACCCATCCATTTCTTTCATAATTTTAACACCATTCTTCATCTTCCTCTTTATTTAATGGCTTCTCTACTTAGGAAAATTATGTAGAAAAATTAGCAAAAAGAAAATAAATTTAGATAAGTATATATACATTAGCGATCCACTCCTCTCCTCCTCGCAAACCAACGACCGCCACCTCTATATCCCTTGGTCGAGCCCACCTCCACTTGCAAGCATTGGCAAACCTTCCCAAAGGTTCAAGGCTCGATTCCGTTAGCTCCAGTTCGATCGTAGCAAAGCTATAGTCCATTTTTATAGGTTTAGTAGCCAATGAAGGTGAGAAAAATCTATTTATATTATAATATGGATGATGATATGATACATGTGGAATTATTGGTTGTTCTGTTTTGATCATCATGTTTTGGTTGTGAAAAAATTGGTTGTTTGGATGTGTAAACAATTCACATTTAATACACGTCAAAATTACACGATGGAAATCACTTTCTGAAATGAATTATAAAAGTATTACGAGTTGTTCAAACCACTTCAAATTAGTTTATAAATGGTTTATAATCACTAAAATATAGTTTGGTGAAGTTTTGAAAAGAATTGATATTGGAATCAAAAATAGGCACGTTGCATAATGACAATCCGCAATTTCGCACCGTAATAGTTTAAATCTATTTATACAACGGAATCAGAGTTAGAATTCTTTGGAATAAGAATTTTCCAAACTCTTACAATCATAGTTTTTAAATAAAAGAAAAAGATTGGGATTTTATTTAATTGATTTTGAAATATGAGCAAAACAAATTTTCAGAATAGTCACGCTTTGGCAGATTGTAAACCAAAGTGATAAATTCTATAAATGGATATTTTTAATTCTTAAAAATTTGAATAATTTCTATAAAAAAGATTTGATTTATAAAATTGGGCTTCCAATCGATAGAAAAGTTGATTTGATCAAAGAAGCCTTAAAATTATTATTTGCAGCATTTTTTCATAGCACTTTCTAGTACCTTTTTCAAACAACTTTTTTAACTTAATTATTCTTCCCTAAATCTTTTAGGAACATTTTCAAATAAATAATTATTTTAAAGATGATTTGGAAGTTTTAAAATTTCCTTTAAAGGAGTTTATATAGATGATTTAATCTTGACACTAAAAGCTGATAAGTAGACTGGATTTTTCTATTCGTGATATCCGAATATGGGGTGCTTAAACTAAGGAGATGTGTAGGAGCAACCAACGCTGGCTTATTTGGCCACTTCCTGGATGAGGAATATATAAGGTCAAAATTTTGAAAACGAGATAAGTATCAAAAGTTTACTTTCCATAACTAATTCTTTAACCTATATTGTATAGAAATAATCTTCTTTTACTTGGTGTCAAATTCAGTGGAAGGAATTCATATTATTCATGTGAATTTAAAAGGTGATCTCACCATTATTTGATGGATAGTAATTGTTGAATATGAAAATTAATACCCAGTAAAATTATTATGGTTCTATGAATCCTTTTTACTCAATAATGTTTACCAACGTGATATATGTGAAATGATTTCGTGTTTTTCAAAGTTAAAGAGAGGTTTAATAATATTATATATACTAGAAAAGGAATGATATATCCCTAAAAGATGCTTTATCGATAATTAGTTCGGAGAGACCGGGATCGGATTTGGATGATTCCTATCCGAAAACCATTTCGAAACAATGTACGTTCAAAAGTGAAAGCATGATAAAGGCAATGAATTTGAAGATAGAGATTTTCATAATGAAAGTCTACTTGCCACTAGACCCTCGATTTCCATATGATATATATATATGGTGGAAATAGTACTTAATTTTGAAAACCTTCGATGCAAGGACTTCTTGCTACTAATCCCAGGTGTGATTCCCAAAGCAGAATGTAGTAGGAGAGTGCCTTCGATTTGACTTCTTTGTGTACGAATTATATGGACGAATGTTTGATATTGCATTTCTAAAATACACGTACACTGATCTCTACAAACATACATCTATTTGGTGGTGTAGGATGTAACCTCTCTTACACTTAACACCCTTCTCTACGACGTACGAAGCTCAGTAGTTGTACATTTGTGGAAATCAACAGTGTGTGATGGAAATGGAAATATGGCATTCTAAGTAGAATTTGATGATTCTATGCAAGGTAAAACATGACATTGAGCCTCGCACCCATTAGGATATGATCATCACCTTTCTAGATTACCCTCTATATATCGAGTATGTTCTGTACGCTTTGAGATCTCTCGGATAGGTTAAGAACGACCGGGGTGATGTAATATTTGGTATCATCGAAAGTAAAGGTAGGTCGGTTCTGTTTTGGTAGAGGACCATTTGTTGGTTCCTTGGTGCATTTTCATAGAGATGTGCTATTAAAAGGCAGTTCCTTACCTTGTCATTGTATGGAATCCATTCTTCAATACGAGCCTTTGCAGTTTTAGTTGTAAGTCTACTATGTTGTCGAATTTAAAAATGTAACAATTCTAGATATGATTAATAAGTTATTTGATAGGGTTCTTAAAGAATGAGTAAGTCATTAAATATAGGGTAAATGACATAATAGAATGAGTTGAGAGTATTATTTATGAGCGTGTATTTGTTAACGCTATATAACAAGGATTTTTGATGTGGAAAATTGGTAAATCAAATAATTTTACCAAGGGTTATATTTTTGATATAAAGGAATATCCTTTAAAAGATATAGTTATTATGTAGTGTCTGGCTGTTAAGGGAATGATAATATCCCATTAATACAATTAATTGATTGGTTGTTTGATTTAAAAGGTTAATTACGAAAGCCTCGTCAACTTATTTTCATAATTTGACTATGTGGTGACTATGTGGTATTCGAGAAATAATATTTATTTAAAGTTAAAATAATTTGTTTAAGATAAATAAATTTTATGAATGTGTTTAACAAGTGATTTTATAAATTGGATTTATGAAATGCATTTTATAAAGAGATTGGTATGCTAGTGACCCAGGTACGTTGTTGATCACAACTGAGGTGGTGACATATTCTGACTATCCAATAAGGGGTAGGCCGGTCCTATGTTGGCGGGGGGTATATGTAAGGCCCTCGATACATTTTTTAGAGGTGTAATATGGCAAGCGATACCCCAATAGCCATGTTATTGTGTGTAATCCATTTTCCAATAAATTTTGTAGGTACTTAGTTATGTTGAAATATGTTGGAATGTGTGATACAGGCATTTCCACTATGTTCAATATTTATTTCAGACCCTAGACATTATTATAATATCATTAAAAAAATTATTTGAAAGGTTTTTGTTATCGTAAGGTAAAACCGTCCATGTTTATGTGCAGTGTGGTCTTATGAGATACCTTTATTTTAAAGACTTTTATAGTATCGAAATTTTGTTGTTCGGAGTTTACTAACACCAAGCTCATGTCTGACCTGTAGTTTTTCTTGCTTTCCTTAAAACTCTTCAATACTCAAATTTGTATAAATAGTCAAATAGTCCAGGTTCTTACAGATGCATACTGAAGGAGCATGAAGCAGGTGGATTCGACGTAATTTAGTTATCTTTTTATTTCCGCTATGTATGTATATTATGTATCAATATTATGAGGTGGGTAGTTACTATTCCTCGAAAAAGTACTTGTCGTAACTCTGATGATTCATTTTGGAAGTGAGCATATGTACTATCTTATGTTCAATTATATATGATTTCCTTACATCGTGAGATTCCATGTTTCTTTCTTCTTATCTTTTCTTTTCTTCTTACCCTAAAAGCTTGTCTTTTGGATACCTAGATGGTCAGCACATGAATACCGTGGATGAATTAAATGTCATCTTAGGAGGAAGAAAGGCGAACCGTTACACTTTATTTCTTAAAATCAAAGTATTGTAACCCTAAATTGAATTAGATTAAAAGTAAAAAATTGATTTGTAGCTTTTGACACCTATAAACAAGGACTTAAACCGAAAATCTTGAATAGCATATTACCTTTATCGAGCAAGTTTGACTATTATTGAATATGGACATGCATATAACTATATTTTGGACTTGCCATTGGGCCTTTATCTAAAGCAAGCCTACTTAAGCCCATGTCTGAATTTACGTTCATTTTGCATAATAACCATCTTGGTGATCTTCGTATGAACAATGAATTATAGCTACTCATATCCCATTTTTCCCCTTTTACAAATGGTTGATGGATTATTGCATAATTATGCAATTTTCTTATTTATCTCTAGAAACTATGGCATGAACTCTTATGCACTTACATAATTCAATCAAGAGTCCATGGGAAACATGGCACCATTTCGAATAACCTCATTTGCTGCAAAGTATTGGATAATGATCCAACTTTTGGTTTATTAGCATTTGACAACCTATTAAATGACTTCACTTTAAATAATGTAAATGGTGTTAAACCAGTTCTTGGTTCGGCATTGCAACATGGATGTTAAGCCAACTTTTGGGTTAGTGCCCATATTTTAGTAACCCCAAATTATGGGATGTCACATTACATGTGATTAAATGGATGAAATTTCCATAAATCCCTTTAAGCAATTGTAACGACCCAATTATTCGACGCCCGAAATCGACGTCAATACGTCCAATGTATCAAATGCCGCACAGTCGAATACCGAAAAAACGAACCATTAGTGTCAAAGAAGAAGAAGATAGAAGAAGAAAACAGAAAAACAATACCAGAATCTCACATTTCGCAGCGGAACAACATATAATAGATAAATGAATATCTTTAAAACAAAGAACCATATCAGTTTATACATAAATCAATAGAGTTTACAACGGCACAACATGAAACTGGCAGTTATAATAAATTGTGCACAAGAAAATTTGAGTTGCACCAACCCATACGCAGCAGACACTACAATATGAGTGATATGTCTCGCCATCCATCTTGAACTTCAGATCTCCACGACAACTTCTTGACTTCACTCCAAAACAACTGATAACCTGACTCTAGGCTGGCCGCATGGAAAATTATGGGCACCTAGAGTTTAGAAAGGGAACAATAAACTCCAGGTCAGTCATGGGACTAGTGTAAGATCTTAAAAATAGTTATTTTTCACAAAGAAAATGAAAAGAAATCCGCTATGCTTTTGGAAAATGAAACTACCATAAGGCCTCCCGCCACACACACAACGCAAACACAGAATTGGAGGATATTCTCCTTATGATTGTCAAACATGTTTGATATGAAAAATCCCTTTGGTATTATTATTAGTGTACAATGCAGAAAACATTTTGGAAGTATAATATTAATCTTAGCCAGCATAGACATTTCGAACTATGCCTACTATAGCTACCAATTAAACAGCGGGTCACCGCCGTAAGTAAAAGGCAAGTTATACAACTAAAACCGTACAAGGCGCGTATTGGAGATTGGATTTCCAACAAATGGTCAGACTAAGGAACTTCCTGGGCCACATGGGTATGCCTCTGGAGGGACGCCTCGAGAACCTAATCGGATCTCTGCCAACACAAGGTCGGGTTACCTCTGTAACTAGGTAACTAACTGTCATGAGTGTGCCATCCCCTGGTCGTAACGAACCTTTATTCAATGATCCTTTACACCAACAACCACAAAGCAATAAATTTGCAGCAACCACATAGGTTAAATATCTGGGTTCCATACCATGATACAACCCTTTTCCAGAAGGAAATGGACATGCCCTAAGGGGGCGATGCCCCCAAATAACCTTGCTGCATCCTTCCTATTTCGACCATTTCCAGGTTGTGAGGTTCGACGAAGTCTCGTCCACAAAGCTACACTTTTCATAAAAGCCATGCTTCGAACAACAAATGATCAGCAGTACTTCGCATGCCACATTACCACATTGGGAATGTATCACTAGTAACCATAAACTACATAACCTCTGAGCTCGTACGTCTCAGAGAAGAGTGTTAAGCTAAGAGAATAAATTCTCTGCCACCAACATAAATATATTTGATAGAAACCAGCTTTACATCTCAAAGTGTAACGTCAGACACACATCCATACAAGTCCATTCCGAGGTCAAACAAAACCGAAGGCACTTCCAAAGAAGCCATTGCACTCCGGATATTCACTAATCATGTCTGGAATCTCCATCACAAAGGGTGATCAAATATCTATATCAAGGCAATTCAGTGCGGAGACATTCGACAAGTAATCCTTTCGCTTTCGAAAATACCCGGTATTCAACACCATCTTCAAATGTAATTTCATTTCATCATATCATTATTCGAAATGAGTTTCATGACACAAAGTCCTCTCCCGGCTAATCTGAATAATGAGCGCTTATTTTTTTTTAAAATAAGTGTTACATGCAGATTTCAAGCAAATCACAACAAATTTCCACTTTGATCTTTTAAACAAAAGATCCATCACAAAGATTTGATGTGGTTTTTGAATATCCATTTGGAATCCGACCGCCGATCGCATCGAAATTCAAATGCCATCTAAAGGCCTATATTGATGTCGGTTATTTAAGTATCAAACAATATTCACAACAATCACCATATTTTTAAATAATTTCCCTCTAATTATTTATTTTCAAAATAAATTCGCAAGATATATTTTCACACTTCAACCATTTGAAAACAATTTCAAATCACTTTCCTCACGTGAAATAAATATCCAAATATTTGTTAATTTCCACTGAAAAATTTGTCGAATTCGAATACTTCAAAATAATTTAAATTACTTATCCAAACATATAAACTTGGAAATATTTAAAATAAAACTATTTTAAAAACATTAATTATAAAATTTTATACTTATATCTCATATAAATCTTAAGCCCAAAATAATTTTAAAATAAAATTATTAGATAGAGTATAACTATTTGAATAACCATTTTCTAAATCAAATATCAGTTAAATCTTTAAATAATCACTTCTATAATTAATTAAATAAATCTTTACTTTAAAGATAAAAAAACAACTTAAGAAAATAATTTCTCCACAAGCCTCCTTTTTAAAACCATCCTTAAAACCTTCAATTTATATTAATAAGCTATTTTGAAAACATACTCGTCTTTCCAGGGAAGAATACTCTTTCCATTTCAAAATGATCCATTTAAATCGATTAATAAATCCTTCTCTATTCATTTTAAATTTACATTCCAAATATGTAAATTTCTTTCCACACTTTTAAAAATAAACCAATATTTATTTTTAAAACAAAGTTCTCATTCCTTTATAAAATTGCCATTGTGAATTTAAATTCCCAAATATCCACTGATACACAATTTTCAAATCGATTTCCAAATATTCACTTTCAATTACCAAATCTAATTCCAAATTGATTCCCAAATTTATTTTCAAACACCAAATCAAATTCCCAATCGATTTCTATATTTATTTCCAAATACCAAATTAATTTTCCAAATCGATTTCCCAAAGATTTATTTTTAAACACCAAATCAATTTCAAATTGATTTCCCAATGATTTATTTCCTTTCAAAATAAATTCCTTTATCCCTTCCAAACTATTAAAAATCTGAATTTTAAATAAATTCTTCAATTTCTTAATAATATTACTCAAAACCCATTTATTAAAATCTTTTCCCCCATATTCTGGAATTTATTCAATAGGATTACAAAAATCAATCTTTTATACTTTTAAATTCCTTCTTTTAAATTTATTTAATTCTTTAAAATGAATTTACTTAAAGTTTTCTACTTTAATTTCCAAAAATCAAATTTTATATTTCTGGTATTCTACGATACCAAAAATATATTTGGCTAAACCATAGCCTTCAACGATTTCAATCACACATATAATCATACGCAGATTATAAATAAATCAACACACAACATTGAAATAAATTCAAATACTTGAGGAATCTAGTTGGATCCATCCAACCAGTTTCCCTGCATCCACAAACGTTAGCATAACAACTAAATACCAATTCCACTTCGAGGTGGAATATCGCGATATATGGGGTTATATAATATCATCTGCTATTATGCGGCGCAAAGGTTCTCATACACTATATAACGCGGGAAATCAATCACTCCAAATATATATATACACACACGCACAAACTATTGCATCCAAATAAACAATCAATAACCGAAATTCTAATTATATTCAGTTGAGTGAGAAGATCACACCTTTGCTTTCGCCTGCAACCCATTTTCAATACGGCATGTTTTCTTTGTAATTTCTACCTTGTTTAAACAATTATATAATTTTATTAATATTCGAACAAATCACACAATTAAATTCCTTTTGGATAATTTAATTAACCCATGATTTGATTTTAAACTAATACTTTTAATTTTAAACAAATTCCTTGCAACAACCCGAAATTTTCGACCCCGAAAATTTCGGGTTGTTAGGAAAAGAAGAAAAGAGACAGATAAAGAAATAGAATTGAAACACAGATTCTCGCATTCGCAGTGGATCAAAATGTAATATCAAATATAATAGCAGTTATACAAAGGAAAAACTGTATTAGCTAGTTTACATCAATACATCAGAGTTACAACACTTACACAAAACACTGGACAGTTAGAATCAACATGTCACGGATAAACTACAATATATCACAGCGGAATACACTCCATACATTCCTACCATCCAGCTCGCCTCCTGTGATGACCCAGAATTTTAAGCAATATCAATTTAATAATCTTTGTTAATAATTAAATTGATTTGATTATTTTATGTTATGAATTGACAAGTTTATTCTTTTGAAAAGCTAATAATATTTAATTTGGCAATATTTGTTAAGATCTTTCTAAAAAATTAAAATAGGTAAGATTCATCTTTCAAAAGCTAATCAAAATGTTTTCTATTTATAATGTATATATATATAGGTATATATTATATATAGGAAGTCTTTAATGTAATAAAAGCTAAGTTTTTAAATTGTAATATATATGTGTGTGTGTATATATATTGTGATTTGAAATTGTGTTTTAAAATTCAATATAGTAATATTCAAAACTAATGTTAAAATGTTTTCCATTTAAAATGTGTATATTTGTATATATATTGGAAATGGAAAAAAATATTTTTTTGAACTTAATAAAGTGTTTCAACGTTTAAATATATATATATATAGTTTGTAATTTGGAAATTATAATTTAACTTGATACTTTTTAAGTGATATTTGAAATTTAAAATCTTTAACAACAAGGATGATTTCTCATTTATTTGAAAGATAATTTCTTATTTATTTGAAATATATATTTTAATCTTGAGTTTAAAATAGAATTTAATTAAAAGTTCATTTGTTCTTAATATTCTTTCATTTTTAAATTTCAAACATAAGGAAAAATTGGTTTGTAAAAATATATATAGAGTTAAAATAAATTCTTAAGAACATAAACATATGATACATTTAATTGGATCAAAAGCATAAGTAATTTATAATTGTTTAAATGAAGTCACTTTTGTATTTATATATAACTAAAAGCTTAAATTATAAAAAGACAAATACATTTTATACACACTATATACATGTAAATATTTCATAATTACATATACATAACTTAAATAAATTTTTAAAAAGAATTAACACTTGTAAAACATAAATGAAGCATTTAAAACACTTGTAAGTATATTAAGCTTATTAGAGACATTTGTAAAAATATAAGCATAGGTTGGAGCTAATTAAAACATAAGGGGACAAATTGCAATTTCTCTTTGTAAATTAGAAAAATATGGAGAAGAGATTTACTTTTAATTTTTAGCTAAATTCTTCTTCATTTCAACTAAAAGTTTATACAAATCAAAGTTCAAAAGAAATAAAACTGAGATTCATCTGAGATTTTCTTTGTTCTCTAGTTCTTTATCCTTTCAACAAAAAATATAATTCAAATCAAAAGAAGTAAAAACTGGAAATCTGAAAATAAGAAGAAGCAAATAAAAACCTGAAATCTATGATCTGAAATAAGAAAATTCAGAAGAAGATCAAAGAGCAAATTCAACAAAAATAAAATTCAAGAGCTAATGAAAATAAGCCTGGAAATCAAGAACAGGCTCTCTGTCCTCTGCATATCTAGGCAAGTAAACGGATTTAAAAAAAAAGTTTTAAACCCTAGATTTCATCTTGTTATTGTGAATGAATGTCATGTTATTATCTGAAATACTTGAATTGAATTAAATGCATGTTTGTATATGTGTGTTTGAATGGCTGTATGGTTAAAAAAAACAGCCTCTGTGTGATGATAACAAACTTTGATTACTTAGTAAATCCAATATCTCCTTTTTGAATTCAAATTAGCTTGTGATTTGTAAATGAAAGTTGTTTGAAATCATGTAACATCTCACTTAAAAATAATTACAGGTATTTAAAATGAATAATAGGCTCAGGGTTTTTGAATTTACAGTATAAATAAAATTGGGTCAAAAATTTATGAATTCAAATTTTAAGTTTTGATTACATAATTGAATTCATTATAGAAAATCATGATTTTTAATGTATATATCATGATTTTTAATTTGGAATTTGATGTGTATTCCTGTATTGAATGTTCGAACTTTACTGGCCAAATTTAGACGATTGACGGCGAACTCGACGTCGTGATTGAGCTTGAAGGTCGAGGGGAAGAAGGGGTTCATCAAAAAATAGAGTTGGGATTTTTTAGATGCCGGCGTGGATATGCGAAGGCAGTGTAGGGTTTTATTCCCTGTGATTGTCGTGAGTGTTCGATCGGGTTTCGAGGCGTCAAGGGATGACCGTGAGGATCACGAGGGCTGCAATAGGTACAAGGAGAAGCTACGGTGAAGGTGGCGGAGTTTCTCGAGGCAGGGGTCGCCCGTGGTGGTCGATTTTCTGATCAGGTTTGGTTCAGGCAGATGGGTTTAGGAGTCGATTTCGATTCTCATTCGAATCGTGGTTTCTAAGTTATCAAGTGTTGTTGCCGTGGTCGAGAGTGATGTGTCGGAGGCCGGAGTTGAGTTCATCGGCGTCCAGGGGAGTTGTGCACTTGGATGTGCACATTTTCGTGCATCTGGATGTATTTGGAGAAGAAGGTGGAAGCTCGTGTTTTACTTTGGGAATGTGATGTTATTTCTTGAAAGTAGGGTCGGTTGAAATGGTTTCGTGTTTACTTCGAGAAGGTTTGGATTTTGCTCTAGTTTGAGCAGTGTAGGATTCTAGTAGTTTTAAGGCTTAAGAATTTTTACAGGCTTTAAATTGTACTGGATGCTTAAGTTTTTAAACAAAGGAATTTGATTTTTTGAAATGTTTACAAATTCTTAAAACAAAGTAAAACAAGTTTTACTTATAAAATTAATTTGTTTTAAAGGATAATGACGCAGCAGATTAACAGAAAATCGATATAACGATGAAAGTAGCAATCGGTGGATTGATGAATACCAAAATGCCCAAATTCGTTGATCCGAAGATACCGAATTCTAGCTATCTCAAACACGTTGATAGCGCACTATACCGTGTTCAAAGATCTACGATTCTTGGTACGTTGATCTAGCGCACTAGATACCGTGAATCGGCTTCTACGATCGTTGAATCGAGCGCACTTGATTAACCGAAAGAGGAGATAGGAGATTACACTCAACTACCAATTTAAGAAGAAAGCACACAGCAATCAACAAGAATTTTTATTCCAAAAATCAACTCCCATCAAATGTACAACTCACACGTATTTATAGTGTTTACAACACAGCCCCTTTAAGTCGTATACGACTCAAGCCTCTCCGACTCATGACCTACTTAAGTCGGCAACGATTCATCATCATAGAACATACACACGACTCAAAGCCATTATATCACAACACGACTCACCTGTGTACCGACTTAAGAGCAACACAAAGTACAACACTTACGACTTAAAAACACTACGACTCAACAAACAAAACAGATTACACGACATACGACTCAACATATGTCACGACTCACGACTCAAGAAATAAACAAACAGTACACGACACAACGTACAATGTGACTCATTACAACACGACTCAACCGACTCAACACCCAGCCGACTTAACTCCTTGCCGCCTCAACTTCCTCCGACTCAAGGCCTTCAATAGATGGAGCTTTCCCTTGCTTCATGATAAGTCGTAGACGACTTATGGTAGTGTTGTTAGGTCGGAACTGAGCTTTGTTAAGTCGCAAACGACTCAAGTCCCCTTCATTAACTCGTAGCTCTTCCCATGTGTCCCCTACGGCCTCCAGTTGAGTCGTGGACGACTCAATTCCTCCACGTTGAGACGTGGACGACTCATTTCCTCCACGTTGAGTCGTGGATGACTCAATTCTTCTATGAGTCGACTCATTCCTTGCTCTTGTGTACGAGTTAGGCCGTAGCTCCTCTTCACATAGTTTGTTAGGTCGTGAACTATGCCCCTTAAGTCGACAACGACTTAAAATTTTCGAACGGCCCAACTCCGAAGCTTCCTCCACACGTCCTAGAGCTATGTTAACTCGTGACCGACTTAACCCTTGAGGAATTGTAGATCGTGCTGCATCATCCTCCCCAGGTTGAGAATAATTCGTCCTCGAATTTGTAAATTCTTCCATATCAGATTGTCCATCTCCATAATAAGGCACAAGATGCTTAACATTGAATACGTCAGAAGTGTATACATCCTCCGGTAGCTTCAACTTATAAGCATTCTCATTGATTCGTTTCACAACTTCCACTGGACCAATTTTTCTGGCTCTCAACTTATTATAAGCGCCTACTGGAAAACGATCCTTTGTTAATACTGCATACACCAAATCACCCTCATTAAATTCAACATTTCGACGCTTCAAATCAGCAGCTCGCTTATATTTCTCATTTGACTTCATCAATCGTTTCCGAACGATCTTATGACATTCAGTTAATTCATCAACAAAATCAACAGCTCGTTTAACCGTCCCCTTCGGTTGTGGTATTACTGCCAAATCCAACGGTCCCCTTGGCAATCTTGAATATACAATCTGAAATGGACTGAATCCCGTACTGCGATTCACTGCATGATTATGTGCAAACTCTGCCTGGCATAACTTCATATCCCAACTCTTCAGATTATCTTTCACAAGACATCGTAACAAATTTCCCAACGATCTATTCACCACCTCTGTCTTCCCATCTGTTTGTGGATGATAAGCACTACTAAAATTCAGCTTCGTTCCCACCATCTTCCACAAACTAAGCCAAAAATGACTCAAAAATCTGGTATCTCTATCTGACACAATAGACTCTAGCAATCCATGAAGTCGATAGATTTCCTTGAAAAATAACTGAGCAACACGAACAGCATCCGCCGTCTTCTTACAAGCAATAAAATGTGCCATTTTCGAAAATCTATCCACCACAACAAATATAGAATCATTTCCCCGTTGAGTTCTAGGCAAACCCAAAACAAAATCCATGCTGATATCAACCCACGGTTTAGATGGTACAGGTAACGGCATATACAATCCTGCATTTGTCGCTGTTCCCTTCGAAACCTGACATATATGACATCTCTCCACAAACTTTTCAACCTCTTTCCTCATTGATGGCCAAAAGTAAGATTGCGAAATTAACTGCAAAGTACGATCTCTACTCACATGGCCTTCTTCGTGCAATTCTTTGATAATATTTAATGTCAAACTGCTCTCTGGAATACCTAATCGATTCCCCTTGAATAAGAAACCATCAACTAACATAAATTCACCAGTACTCCCATCCTTAACTTTCTCAACGAACTTTGCAAAGTAAGGATCCTCCTCAAACAATTCTGGTAATAATTCAAACCCTGTCACCTCAACTTTCATTGTAATCAACAAATGACTCCTCCTACTCAAAGCATCAACTACACGATTCGTTACCCCAGATTTATGTTTCACGACAAAAGTAAACTGTTGTAAATAAGCAATCCACGATGCATGTCTCGCTGAAATCTTATCCTGCCCCTGCAAATGCTTCAAGGCTTCATGATCAGTGTAACGAACAAACTCTTTCTGGAAAAGATAATGCCTCCAATGTTTCACGGCTTGAACAATGGCATAAAACTCAACATCGTATGTACTATATCTCATCTTTGCTCCTGATAATTTCTCACTGAAATAAGCAACTGGCCTCCCATTCTGACTCAACACTCCTCCATTCCCAACCTTTGATGCATCAGTGTGTAGCTCAAACAACAACTGAAAATCCGGTAATACAAGAATTGGTGCTGTCGTCAAAAGTTCTTTGATTCGTTCAAAAGCAACTCCCGCTTCCTCCGACCAAGAAAACTGCTTCCCTTTCATACAATCAGTAACCGGTGCCATCACGCTACTGAAGTGTGGAATAAACCTTCGGTAGAATGATGCCAATCCATGAAAACTTCTAACTTCAGTGATAGTTCTCGGCTGTGGCCAATTTCTAATAGCTTCAACTTTACTTTGATCCACCTGGATTCCCTTCTCAGATACAACATATCCCAAAAATAATACACTTCGAGTTATGAACACACATTTCTTCGTAGCTGCATAAAATTAT
Source organism: Allium cepa (assembly GCA_030765085.1). Classification (NCBI taxonomy): domain Eukaryota; kingdom Viridiplantae; phylum Streptophyta; class Magnoliopsida; order Asparagales; family Amaryllidaceae; genus Allium; species Allium cepa. The sequence goes on along the minus strand of CM060940.1, from coordinate 42,738,469 downwards.
TCCTCACGAAGAATAATTAACACCTTTCTCAAATGCTCTACATGCTCCTCTGTGCTCGCACTATAGATTAGAATATCATCAAAGTAAACTACAACAAACTTCCCAATGTACGGTCTGAAAATTTGATTCATCACCCTCATGAATGTACTCGGTGCATTTGATAGTCCAAACGGCATAACCAGCCATTCATATAAACCTTCCCTCATCTTGAATGCGGTCTTCCATTCATCTCCAGGTCTAATTCGAATCTGATGATAACCACACTTCAAATCAATCTTCGAAAAGATAGTAGCCCCACTCAACTGATCTAGCAAGTCATCCAACCTCGGCATAGGAAATCTGTAGCGAACAGTAATCTTGTTCAAAGCTCTACTATCGGTACACATTCTCCATGTTCCATCCTTCTTTGGCACCAACAATGCTGGTACGGCACAAGGACTCAAGCTTTCCTGAACACGTTCCTGTTCCAACAACTCTTCCACTTGCCTTCGTAACTCCTCATGTTCCTTCGGACTCATTCGGTAATGTGGTCGATGTGGTAAAACTGCTCCCGGAACAAGATCAATTTGATGTTGAATGTCTCTCAGTGGCGGTAACTCCTTAGGCAACTCTTCTGGAAATACGTCTTCAAATTCTTTCAAAACTGGCTTCGCTTCTTCTGAAATTTCAACCCCTTCACTACACTCTCGTCCAATCAACAAAAACACTTTAGGCTCCTCTTCAATCTCCTTGACAAACTCCTTCAAAGATAACAAAGTTTTCAGTTCTTCAATCTCCTCCAACTTGTTCTCCTTCTGTTGTTGCTTCTTGGGAACTAAAGTAATCTTAGTACCTTCGAACATGAAACTATAGCTATTAGCACGACCATCATGTTGCACTGCTCTATCAAACTGCCATGGTCTGCCCAACAACAGATGACACACATCCATGTCTACTACGTCACACCAAATTTCGTCTTTGTACTTCTTCCCAATAGAAAAATTCACACAAGCCCTTCGACACACCTTCACTTCACCACCCTTCCTTAACCATGCTAGCTTGTACGGTTTAGGATGCTTCTCAGTTTTCAAGTTCAACTTCTTTACTGCTTCTGTAGAGATAATATTATCACAACTCCCAGCATCAATAACGAACTTGCAAACTTTTCCCAAAATAGTGCATGTCGACTGGAAAATATTGCTTCTCAACCAACTAGAATCTTCCTCTTGCTTTGGTGTAAGACAAGATCTCCTCATCATAAGATTACAACCTTCATCTTCGGTCAATAAATCTTCCTCCTCAACTGGTAATGAATTAGAACATTCTGCCTCCTCACCATCACCCTCAATCTCAGCAACCATTGCTCTCTTCTTCGGCTTCGGACATTCATTGCTTTTGTGACCCAACTCCTGACAATTATGACATTTGAAACCACTGCTAACCTTTGCCTTCTCAGCCTCCTTCACCACTGGCTTACTGACAAGTTTAGGAATATTAGAACTCCCACTAACACCCTTCGCTTGATTATTGGAATTAGTAAACACACCACCTCCATGCCTTCCTTGCTTCTCCCAAGCCAACGCTTTCTGTTGTGCCTCCGCTACTGATCTAGGATCAAACATATTAACCATATCCTGGATCTGCATTCTCAGTCCCCCAATGAATCTAGCAGTTAGCTGTTCCTCCGTTTCCATAATATCATTTCTGGCAATGAGTTGGTAAAATTCATCAGCATAATCACTAACAGACTTCGTCCCTTGCCTCGGATTCTGCAACCTCTGGTACATAAGTGATTGATAGTTGTAAGGTAAGAAAGTAGCTCTCATCAACTTCTTCATCTTATCCCAAGACTCAATCTTTGACTTTCCCATTCTCTCCCTTGTAAGTTTAGTTTGCTGCCACCATGCCAAAGCTCTCCCCCTCAACCTAGTAGCAACCAACTTCACTCTTCTATGCTCAGAACCTCCTTGAAATCAAAAATCTCTTCAACATTTGACAGTCAATCAAGAAATTCTTCAGCTACCATTCCACCCTTGAACTCTGGAATTTCCATCTTCATACCCGACTCCCATCGACGATCATCTTCAACATCCCGATAAGAATTTCGAACTGGGTTTCGATCTCGATAATGAATACTTGCTCTATCACCCTCTTCATTAAAATCAAATGTACGTCTATATCGATCTCGACCATTATCATCCCTTCGTTCATGCATACTTCTTTGACTATGTCTCTCTTCATCTCTATACGCCTCATTGTCAAATTCACGTTGACTTCTTCTCTCTTCATGTCCATAGTCATGATGATCTCTCCGTGATGAAATTGATGTTTCTCTTCTCTCTCTAAAAGATTGCGGTGATACCCTCCTCGCTTCCGTAACCGATGGCGAAACTCTGTTTCCTCCATGGTTCGAGTTTGGTGATCTCCTCCTTTGAGTTTGATTCAAGTCATTCATCAACTTCTCTAATTTTCCAATGCCTTCATTAAATTTCTCATTAATACGTTGTTCCATAAGCTCGGCTTCTTCTCTTCTATACAAAGTTTCAACGTTTTGATGACGATTAGCTCTCCTCGGTGGCATGATTGGAAATTCTTCACAAACTCTTCAAAACTTCTCAAATACTTCAACAAATCTTCAAAACTCTCCAACACAAGCCAAACAATGCACGGCCTAACACCACTAACTCGCACAAACTCCTTGTCTCGGCTTGCTTACCACGGCTCAAAGTTAGGTCGGCTCAACTTAGCTCGGCCTTAACACTTCAACAAAATGTGCTTCAACACAACTATGCTCGGCCTTAACACTTCACGACTGATACCAAACTGATGCACGACCTTCACCCTTCACGGCTTAACTTGGCTCGGCTCAAGGTCTCCAAGCAACTTCAAATTCAAACACTTCTCCAACTCTAGATCCGAAATGAAATGGATCAAAATATTCAACTCGTTGCAACTTCAAGATGAACACAATGAACAATAACTTCAAACTTCAACTTCAAAAATTGGCTCCAAGTCTCGGCTTAGCTATGATTGGCTAAGTCTAGCTCTGATACCAAACTGACGCAGCGGATTAACAGAAAATCGATATAAAGATGAAAGTAGCAATCGATGGATTGATGAATACCAAAATGCCCAAATTCGTTGATCCGAAGATACCGAATTCTAGCTATCTCAAACACGTTGATAGCGCACTATACCGTGTTCAAAGATCTACGATTCTTCGTACGTTGATCTAGCGCACTAGATACCGTGAATCGGCTTCTACGATCGTTGAATCGAGCGCACTCGATTAACCGAAAGAGGAGATAGGAGATTACACTCAACTACCAATTTAAGAAGAAAGCACATAGCAATCAACAAGAATTTTTATTCCAAAAATCAACTCCCTTCAAATGTACAACTCACACGTATTTATAGTGTTTACAACACAGCCCCTTTAAGTCGTATACGACTCAAGCCTCTCCGACTCATGACCTACTTAAGTCGGCAACGACTCATCATCATAGCACATACACACGACTCAAAGCCATTATATCACAACACGACTCACCTGCGTACCGACTTAAGAGCAACACAAAGTACAACACTTACGACTTAAAAACACTACGACTCAACAAACAAAACAGATTACACGACATACGACTCAACATATGTCACGACTCATGACTGAAGAAATAAACAAACAGTACATGACACAACATACAATGCGACTCATTACAACACGACTCAACCGACTCATCACCCAGCCGACTTAACTCCTTGCCGCCTCAACTTCCTCCGACTCAAGGCCTTCAATAGACGGAGCTTTCCCTTGCTTCATGATAAGTCGTAGACGGCTTATGGTAGTGTTGTTAGGTCGGAACCGAGCTTTTTTAAGTCGCAAAAGACTCAAGTCCCCTTCATTAACTCGTAGCTCTTCCCATGTGTCCCCTACGGCCTCCAGTTGAGTCGTAGACGACTCAATTCCTCCACGTTGAGATGTGGACGACTCATTTCCTCCACGTTGAGTCGTGGACGACTCAATTCTTCTATGAGTCGACTCATTCCTTGCTCTTGTGTATGAGTTTGGCCGTAGCTCCTCTTAACATAGTTTGTTAGGTCGTGAACTATGCCCCTTAAGTCGGCAACGACTTAAAATTTTCGAACGGCCCAACTCCGAAGCTTCCTCCACACGTCCTAGAGCTATGTTAACTCGTGACCGACTTAACCCTTGAGGAATTGTAGATCGTGCTGCATCAGATAAGTTTTTAATAAGTTTTATATATTATGAAATATAAATTTTTTAAAATAAATAAATAGGTTTTCAAGAATGAGGTTTATATTAAATTTATTAAATAACTTTGGGAAGCTTTTAAAGATTTTAAAAGTTAATTGGACGTTTAAATTGTTTTAATCATAGTTGATTTCGAAAATGTTTTTTTATAAAGTTTAATGATTAAGATTTAGTAATCAATTATAATAAAGATTTATTATCATAAGTAATTAAGAGTTTTGATTAATTTAAAAAATGTAAGTAGATAACTAAGATAATTAAATTATTATTAATAATTAAAGAGTTATTGGTTAATATAAATAATTTAATTAAGATAATGATTTTCTTAATTAAGGATCTTTTTGGATATAAGAAGTTTAGAAATTATTTAATTAAATTTAAATGATTAGTTGAATAATTAATTAGTAAGTGATTAAAGATAATCACTTAAGATTTAATTAAGTGTAATTACTTGGTGAAGTAATTAAGTAATTAATTACTGGAGGTAACTAAGTAAAGAGTAATTATTTAATAAGGTGATTAGAGGTTAATTACTTTATGGAAGTAATTAAGTGGAAGTGATTAAGGGTTAATCACTTAGTAATTAATTAAAGGAATTAAATAATATAATTAATTAAAGGTTTAAATTAATTAATTAAAGAATAATTAATTAATAATTAAGGGTAATTAATAAAGTGATTAATTACTTGTTAAATAATTAATTAGAAAGGATTTAATTAATAGAAGTAATTATTAATTAAATAAATAATTATTAATTAATAATTAAATGAAAATTAATCTATAATTAAGTTTTGATTACTAAATGTAATTAAAAAGTAATTAATCAAGTGTGATTAATTAAAAAGTGATTAATCAGGTGCGATTAATTAAAAAGGATAATTAAGAGACAATTACTTAGGGGAATTAAAGTATAATTAATCAAGGATGATTAATTTAAAAGGGTAATTAAGAGATAATTACTTGGTATAATTAAGAAGTAATTAATCAAGATGATTAATTAAAGCTATAATTAAGGAATAATTACTTATAGTAATTAAGAAATAATTAATCAAAGGAGATTAATTAAAGTGGAAAATTAAGTGATGATTAATTAATGGTAAGTAAGTTGGATTAATGATAATCCAAGTGATTAAATAAGGAACTAATTTAATTAAGGATTAACTAAATTAATTTAGTTTGGATCAAACTTTGTGTATGAATGGGTAAATGATATTGGATGAGATTGGATGTCATTGGTTGATCTTTGATGATTTGAATGTGATATATCTGAGATGTGATATATATGCTGCTTTGTGATATGTGTGGATGAATTAGATAATAGTGAATTAACTATCTGTGTATTATGAATCATCCATTTATGTTAAGTGATATTCTGAATATCTACTGTTTAAAACCCTTAAGTACAACTTGGACAATAAAATGACGTTTTGGATTCGGTGAGACTAGGATCGAATTTTATATTCGAAAACCACATCGATCCAAATTAACGTTAGGTCGTGAATCCAAGTGAAGTGAAGTGAAGACTCGAAGTGTAAGAACTATATATCGTTATAACTCCGAGGGTGATTCCAGAATGAGTTTAACGAAGATAGTACTTTCAGATTCGAGATGAAGATTAAGAGTGCAAGAGCTATTGTCGTTAACTCTGAGGGTGATTCCATAATGAGTATAACGAGATAGTGCCTTCGGTTCCGTTCGAACCCAGAACGGACTTGTATGGATTGAATGCTTTCAGAACATCGCCAGGTGGAAGATGAGCATTCTAAGATAGATGTGTCCTATAAAGGAAATTGCAGCCTCAAGCCTCATCAACGGGGAATGGATAAAACAGGGGAGGTGCAGCAAGGCTAAGTGAGTCACGCTCAAGCAGGACGAGATTTACCCCTGTCTAGATGTCCCTTTTTATTCGGCTGTGTGGGCAGTTGGATCTGCAGCCAATTGCGGGGTTGTCTTGTTCGAGACTATTCAATAAGGAATGGTTCCGGCCTTGTGTTGCAGGGGATTTAGGGTGGATCCTCGGTACGTTGATCTAGGCCACGTACTGTGACGGGCGATAACACCGTAGCCCTGCCATTGATGGAAACCCATTCTTCCTACAAGCCCTTACGCTTTTGATTGCATTACTCACTTTTGTGGCTAGTAGCTGGAATTTTATCATGTAACAATTTCAGCTATTTCTTATTTACTTGAAAACCCTAGACACTATTATAACATCACTGGATTTTCTATCAAATGTTTTGGTTAGCGTAAGGTAAAAACTTTTCCATGTTTATGTGTGGGAAGTCTTATGTGATACATTTCTTTTCAAAGAATTTTCTAAAGTTAAGCCATTTTATAACATTTATTCACATCAGACCCCTGTCTGACCCAAGTGTTTATTTTCTATTTTATTTAACTCTTGGGTACTCATATTATGTATGAGTAGTCGAGGGATTCAGGTTATCTTTGACGAATTCTGGAGGAGCTTTGGAGCAGGAGGCTTCAGCGTATAGATATTTAGAGTTTCTGCTGTTATTCTGTATTGATATTTTTGTGTTGTATATTAGATAGAAATGTTATAACTGTCTAAATTGAGATATATAGTTGTGTACTCTGATGTATAAGATACTATATATATGTTATGTATTATATTTCATTCGTTCTGCTGTGAGATTCTGATGGGTTGTTGTTCTTTCTTCTCTTTCTTTTCTTCTTCTATCCCTTTCTTTCTTAAGTAATGATGCGTCTTTCTGGTGATAAAAAGGCGGGTCGCTATGGTTGTTATCAGAGCACCAGGTTGAGTGAATACCTAGGCTTTGGAGTGACATCTTTCTTAAGAGAGCGTATTTGTAATATATACACACACACATACACACACACACACACACACACCCCTATTCTGTTGGGTTAGTTCGGATTTTCCAACATAAGTTATAAAGGTAGATAAGGTAGGAGTGTGTGTAGCACAACTAACACTAATAGAAGAGGCTTATATGTTATGGTTGGAGGTGTATCTGTCAAGACTGTAGACCTAATGCCGTCTCGAATAAGCTTTGCAGATTGGAGAAAGGATTTCATTAATTTCAGAGAAAATCTTTTCAAGGATTAGAGTTTATTCTTGGAGTATAAGTTTGGTTTGCTCTCATGTGAGTGGGATTTCCAAGAGTTGAATCTGTCGGATGAGCAGAAGCAGGTGATGGTATCTTGGCGACTTCAGAAAATAATAGCTGTGTGGTGAGATGCAGTATCCATGAATGGCTTCGAAGATGTTCTTTTGAATAAGATTTAGATGGTATTGGAGGAACAGTGATGCCTACTGTAGGGAAGATTCGGATATTTAGGGATCTTCTGGATCTCGAATATGGGAATTTAATGTATATTGAAGTATGAGACTAAGGTCGATGAGTTACCTCATTTCGGACATGGTCTTATTGTTTCCCTTAAGAAGAACAAGTGGTTGGTGTTTGGTTTGGAGCCCGAGTTTCTTGAGAAGATGTCTACCCGTCTCAAGGATCTTTTAGTGGAATTGGGTGATAGTTTTTAGTTTCAAGGAGCTTTTGGTTAAGGAAGATCTTTTGGCTTAGCAGTATCATTGAAGTGAAGTTTGGAAGCAGCAGCGTGGACCCGTTTATTCGATGATTCAGAAATCTTTGGGATTCTAATATCGGCAGTCCAGGCAGATAGTGAAGGCTTGTCCACTTCTTCGGAAAGCTCTGCAGAGTAGGATATTAGTTGGAAGTGGTTTATCAGTTTTTTTGATAAATAGGCCATTTTGGAAAGATTGACCTTGATTAGGGAAGCCGTTCTAGTTGGTGAAGAGGAAACAATTTCTTTTGAATCTGGACTGAGTATGATCGCACAAGTGACTTGCGATTAGTTTGGGAGTTCATGGAGTATTCTTTGATTTGAGATGGAGGCATCTCAAGTGGAGGTAAAAGCTATTAAAGTAGTTAGAGATTTTTCAGATGTTTTTGAGAAAGCCAGAAGTTACTTGAATCAGGGAATGAGATTCCTTATCGACTTGGATTCCAAAAGAAATACTAATGATTCAACCTAGTAGAGGGAGGGATCTTTGAGAGAGAAGAGTTTGGTGAAGCAGCTCAGGATTCTTTGGAGTGGGATTGATCACATCTAGTTTCCTAGTTAAGAGTTTGCTAGGATGTTTTGACCAAGTGGAATGGTCACTAAGATTTTATTGATCTAATAAACTGTGTATGGATCCAGTTTGTGCTCAAGTTCTCCGCTAGCATTCCCATCTTCTCCAGATCAGAGTTGTGCAGCGAAAGCGAGATAGCAGTTGTTTTAGAGTGGGAGCATCCGGGAGTTGCAGTTTTCTTGGATTAAAGGATTTCTACAGGAAATTCAAGTATGAAGGAATTTTCAGGATTTGGAAGGCAAGGTTGTCAAGTGCAACTGTTTTGGCTATTCCAGATAAGAGAAGTACGTTTGAAGTCCACTAACATTTATGGAATAGAATTGTATTTTGGATTTCGGCGAATTTTTTTGGAGAACCATTTTGTTGAGTATGACCTGGAGATTTGGTTGATTTTGGTCCAGGTTGTTTCAAGTAACATCAGCAAGGGTTAAGCTGATCAGGAAAGATGGAGGTGACCCAGGATCATCAGAAGGGTTATGCAGTTAAGAATTGAGGAGACTTGGAATGTGAAGTTAGAATTTGGATATTGCTTTAGTTTTATCCGATCAAAGGAGATATAAGATTGGGTAAAACTGGAGAGCTCGCTCCGGAAGTATTTTGAGATTTTCCTGTGTTCTCTAGAGATTAGATTTTGATCTACAGGATTGAATTGCCAGTTCGGATGGCTGGAATTCATTGTATTTCACGTATCTCTGAGAAATACGTGTATGATTCATCTGGTGATAGAATCAGCAGTTCAGAAGGATCTGGTTGTTGAGCTGGTTTTGAGTTTAAACTGGTGTCTTGTTCAGATTTGTAGGTCTAGATGAGAAAGAGTCTGGACAATAGTAGTGTAGTTACTTAAGGTCCTGTAGAGCGAGTATTCCAGTATAGGTACCTGGAAACTCTTGATAATATCAGGAAGTTCTATCCAAAATTTTGTCGGGATAATTAGAATTGTTTGTTTGAATTGGTTGCCATGTTGCTATGATTGATAGTGCATGATTGATTAGTATGATTGTTGTTTGAAGTTAAAACTTTTGCTAGGTTATCAAATTATCTTTGCTTTTAAATTCGGGGGACGAAATTCTTTTAAGGGGGAGGAATGTGATGACCCGAAATTTTGAGCAATATCAATTTAATAATCTTTGTTAATAACTAAATTAATTTGATCATTTTATATTATGAATTGACAAGTTTATTCTTTTGAAAAGCTAATAATATTTAATTTGGCAATATTTGTTAAGATCTTTCTAAAAAATTAAAATTGGTAAGATTTATCTTTCAAAAGCTAATCAAAGTGTTTTCTATTTATAATGTATATATATATATATATATATATAGGTATATATTATATATAGGAAGTCTTTAATGTAATAAAAGCTATGTTTTTAAATTGTAATATATATGTGTGTATATATATATATTGTGATTTGAAATTGTGTTTTAAAATTCAATATAGTAATATTCAAAACTATTGTTAAAATGTTTTCCATTTAAAATGTATATATTTGTATATATATTGGAAATGGAAAAAAATATTATTTTGAACTTAATAAAGTGTTTTCAAACTTTAAATATATATATATATATAGTTTGTAATTTGGAAATTATAATTTAACTTGATGCTTTTTAAGTGATATTTAAAATTTAAAATCTTTAACAACAAGGATGATTTCTCATTTATTTGAAAGATAATTTCTTATTTATTTGAAATATATATTTTAAGCTTGAATTTAAAATAGAATTTAATTAAAAGTTCATTTGTTTTTAATATTCTTTCATTTTCAAATTTAAAACATAAGGCAAAATTGGTTTGTAAAAATGTATATAGAGTTAAAATAAATTCTTAAGAACATAAACATATGATACATTTAATTGGATCAAAAGAATAAATAATTTATAATTGTTTAAATGAAGTCACTTTTGTATTTATATATATAACTAAAAGCTTAAATTATAAAAAGACAAATACATTTTATACACATTATATACATGTACATATTTCATAATTACATATACATAACTTAAATAAATTTTTAAAAAGAATTAACACATGTAAAACATAAATGAAGCATTTAAAACACTTGCAAGTATATTAAGCTTATTAGAGACATTTGTAAAAATATGAGCATAGGTGGAAGCTAATTAAAACATAAGGGGACAAATGGCAATTTCTCTTTGTAAATTAAAAAAAAAATGAAGAAGAGATTTAGTTTTAATTTTCAACTGAATTCTTCTTCATTTCAACTAAAAGTTTGTACAAATCAAAGACCAGAAGAAATAAAACTGAGATTCATCTCAGAATTTCTCTGTTCTCCAGTTCTTCATCCTTTCAACTAAAATATAATTCAAATCAAGAGAAGTAAAAAATGGAAATCTGAAAATAAGAAGAAGCAAATAAAAACCTGAAATCTAAGATCTGAAACAAGAAAATTCAGAAGAAGATCAAAGAGCAAATTTAACAAAAAGAAAATTCAAGTGCTAATGAAAACAAGCCTGGAAATCAAGAACATGCTCTCTATCCTCTGCATATCTAGGTGAGTAAACGGATTTTAAAAAAATACAGTTTTTAATCCTGGATTTCATCTTGTTATTGTGAATGAATGTCATGTTGTTATCTGAAATACTTGAATTGAATTAAATGCATATTTGTGTATGTGTATTTGAATGGCTGTATGGTTAAAAAAAATAGCCTTTATGTGATGATAACAAACTTTGATTACTTAGTAAATTCAACATCTCCTTTTTGAATTCAAATTAGCTTGTGTTTTGTAAATGAAAGTTGTTTGAAATCATATAACATCTCACTTAAAAATAATTACAGGTATTTAAAATGAATAACTGGCTCAGCATTTTTGAATTTACAGTAAAACTAAAACTGGGTCAAAAATTTATGAATTCAAATTTTAAATTTTGATTACATAATTGAATTCATTATAGAAAATCATGATTTTTAATGTATATATCATGATTTTTAATTTGGAATTTGATGCGTATTCCTGTATTGAATGTTCAAGCTTTATTGGACAAATTTCAACGATCGACGGCGAACTCGACGTCCTTATTGAGCTTGAAGGTCGAGGGGAAGAAGGAGTTCATTAGAAAAATAGAGTTGGGATTTTTTTGATGCCGGCGTGGATATGCGATGGCAATGTAGGGTTTTATTCCCTGTGATTGTCGTGAGTGTTCGAACGGGTTTTGAGGCGCCGATGGATGACCGGTGGCGATCGCGAGGGCTGCGATAGGTACAGGGAGATGTGAGGGAGCTACGGTGAAGGTGTAGGAGTTTCTCGAGGCAGGGGTCGCCCGTGGTGGTCGATTTTCTGATGAGGTTTGGTTCAGGCAGATGGGTTTAGGAGTCGATTTCGATTCTCGTTCGAATCATGGTTTCTGAGTTATCAAGTGTTGTTGCCGTGGTCAAGAGTGATGTGTCGGAGGCCGGAGTAGAGTTCATCGGCGGCCAGGGGAGTTATGCACGTAGATGTGCACATTTTCGTGCATCTGGAAGTAGTTGGAGAAGAAGGTGGAAGCTCGTGTTCTACTTCGGGAATGTGATGTTATTTCTCGAAGCAGGGTCGGCTGAAATGGTTTTGTGTTTACTTCGAGAAGGTTTGGATTTTGCTCGAGTTTGAGCAGTGTAGGATTCTAGTAGTTTTAAGGCTTAAGAATTTTTACAGGCTTTAAATTGTACTGGATGCTTAAGGTTTTAAACAAAGGAATTTGATTTTTTAAAATGTTTACAAATTCTTAAAACAAAGTAAAGCAAGTTTTACTTATAAAATTAATTTGTTTCAAAGGATAAGTTTTAAACAAGTTTTATATATTATGAAATATAAAAGTTTTAAAATAAAATAAGTAGGCTTTCAAGAATGAGGTTTGTATTAAATTTATTAAATAACTTTGGGAAGCTTTTAAAGATTTTAAAAGTTAATTGGATGTTTAAATTGTTTTAATCATAGTTGATTTCTAAAATGTTTTTTTATAAAGTTTAATGATTAAGATTTAGTAATCAATTATAATAAAGATTTATTATCTTAAGTAATTAAGAGTTTTGATTAATTTAAAAAATGTAGGTAGATAATTAAGATAATTAAATTATTATTAATAATTAAAGAGTTATTGGTTAATATAAATAATTTAATTAAGACAATGATTTTCTTAATTAAGGTTCTTTTTGGATATAAGAAGTTAAGGAATTATTTAATTAAATTTAAATGATTAGTTAAATAATTAAATAATTAATTAGTAAGTGATTAAAGATAATCACTTATGATTTAATTAAGTGTAATTACTTGGTGAAGTAATTAAGTAACTAATTAATGTAGGTAATTAAGTAAAGGGTAATTATTTGATAAGGTGATTAGAGGTTAATTACTTTATGGAAGTAATTAAGTGGAAGTGATTAAGGGTTAATCACTTAGTAATTAATTAAAGGAATTAAATTATATAATTAACTAAAGGTCTAAATTAATTAATTAAAGAATAATTAATTAATAATTAAGGGTAATTAATAAAGTGAATAATTACTTGTTAAATAATTAATTAGAAAGGATTTAATTAATAGAAGTAATTATTAATTAAATAATTAATTAATAATTAATAATTAAATTAAAATTAAAATTAATCTATAATTAAGTTTTGATTACTAAATGTAAATAAAAAGTAATTAGTCAAGTGTGATTAATTAAAAAGTGATTAATTAGGTGTGATTAGTAAAAAAGGATAATTAAGAGACAATTACTAAGGGTAATTAAAGTATAATTAATCATGGATGATTAATCTAAAAGGGTAATTAAGAGATAATTACTTGGTATAATTAAGAAGTAATTAATCAAGATGTTTAATTAAAACGATAATTAAGGAATAATTATTTAAAGTAATTAAGAAATAATTAATCAAGGGAGATTAAATAAAGTGGAAAATTAAGTGATGGTTAATTAATTAATTTTTAATTAATTAATGGTAAGTAAGTTGAATTAATGATAATCCAAGTGATTAAATAAGGAATTAATTTAATTGAGGATTGATTAAATTAATTTAGTTTGGATCAAACTTTATGTATTAATGGGTAAATGATATTGGATGATATTGGATGTCGTTGGTTGATGTTTGATGATTTAAATGTGATATATCTGAGATGTGATATATATGCTGCTTTGTGATATGTGTGGATGGATTAGATAATAGTGAATTATCTATCTGTGTGTTATGAATCATCCATTTATGTTAAGTGATATTCTAAATATCTACTGTTTAAAACCCTTAAGCATAACTTGGACATTAAAATGGCGTTTTGGATTCGGTGAGATCGGGATCAGATTTTATATCCGAAAACCACATCGAACCAAATTAACGTTAGCTCGTGAATCCAAGTGAAGTGAAGAATCAAAGTGTAAGAACTATATATCGTTATGACTCCGAGGGTGATTCCAGAATGAGTTTAACAAAGATAGTACTTTCAGATTCGAGATGAAGATTCAGAGTGCAAGGGCTATTGTCATTAACTCTGAGGGTGATTCCAAAATGAGTATAACGAGATAGTGCCTTCGGTTCCGTTCGAACCCGGAATGGACTTGTATGGATTGAATGCTTTCAGAACATCGTCAGGTTGACGTTGAGCATTCTAAGATAGATGTGTCCTATAAATGTAATCGCAGCCTCAAGCCTCATCAACCAGGAATGGCTAAAACAGGGGAGGTGCAACAAGGCTAAGTGAGTCGCGCTCAAGTAGGACGAGATTTACCACTGTCTAGATGTCCCTTTTTATTCGGCTGTATTGGCAGTTGGATCTGCAGCCAGCTGTGGGGTTCTCTTGTTCGGGACTATTCAGTAAGGAATGGTTCCGGCCTTGTGTTGTAGGGGACTTAGGATGGATCCTCGGTACGTTGATCTAGGCCACGTACTGTGACGGGCGGTACTCCAATAGGCCTGCCATTGATGGAAACCCATTCTTCTTACGTGCCCTTACGGTTTTGATTGTATTACCCACTTTTGTGGCTAGTAGATGGAATTTAATCATGTAATAATTTCAGCTATTTCTTATTTACTTGAAAACCCTAGACACTATTATAATATCACTGGATTTCCTATCAAATGTTTTGGTTAGCGTAAGATAAAAACTTTTCCATGTTTATGTGTGGGAAGTCTTACATGATACCTTTCTTTTCAAAGGATTTTCTAAAGTTAAGCCATTTTAAACCATTTACTCACACCAGACCCCTGTCTGACCCATGTGTTTATTTTCTGTTTTATTAAACTCTTAGGTACTCATATTATGTATGAGTAGTCGAGGGATTCATGTTATCTTTGACGAATTCTGGAGGAGATTTGGAGCAGGAGGCTTCAGAATATAGATATTTAGAGTTTCTGTTGTTATTCTGTATTGATATTTTTGTGTTGTATATTAGACAGAAATGTTATAACTGTCTAAATTGTGATGTATAGTTGTGTACTCTAATGTATAAGATACTATGTATATGTTATGTATTATATTTCATTAGTTCCGCTGTGAGATTCTGATGGGTTGTTGTTCTTTCTTCTCTTTCTTTTCTTCTTCTATCCCTTTCTTTCTTAAGTAATGATGTGTCTTTCTGGTGATAGAAAGGCGGGTCGCTACACCTCATGAGCTTCAAAACGTCCTTACCTAAAATCTATAATACTCGGTCTTACCCGAGCGTTACATCAAAGTAACACGCGGGTCAGGCTGGAAACCAGCGTGAGTATACCCATATAACATGAAATACCAAGCTATAACATATGTGAATACTAGGGTAACTCGTACCTTGTACGAGTTCTTTGTCAAACATTTATCACTCAACTATTTCAGGTTAAATGTCCATGTTACTCAATTCATTCCATTCCAGCCTATTTAGTTTCACATATCCAATTTTTAAAGAACTTAGATTACTAATCGATGGGTTTGGGTATCGCTGATACCCGATCCCGGTCTCTTCAAATTCAATGTCACTTCAAATCTAAACTATCTACAATTCAAATTTAAATACAAGAAGTCACACTTTACATAGCAATTCATTATTGATAGATAATCCAAAATATCATAGTACAACCCCACATATCATATCAAAGTACATAAGTTATCAGAAAATATATTCATTCAATTATTCAATACAGTTCAATCATCCATAAGAAAGATTGATTCATTCTTAATCAACTTAATTAATCTCCAAATTAAATTAATTACCAACTTTAAATTACTTAGATTGACTTAATCTTGCTTACTTGACATTAATTAATTACAACCCAAATAATTAATCACTCTTTATTATTCATCTTAACTAATCATCCTTGATTATTTATTCTTTAATTACATTAGGTAATTAACCTTTAATTAATCACATGGATTAATTATTCTTAACCATTCACATTAATTAGCCTTTAATTATCCACATTAGTTAATTAATTACATTAATTAATAAATCCTTAAATTAATTACATTAATTAATTAATCCTCTAGTTAATCACATTAATTAATTAATGACATTAACAAATTATCCTTTAATTAATCACACAATTATTTCTTAATAATTTTTTTATATAATCAACCTTTAATTCCATCCAGAATTTGATTGTCCTTTAATCATCCATTAATGATCCCTTAATTACATAGAGCAATTATTCTTCTAATCACTTCCACTAAGTGATTATTCTTACCCATTTCCTTCAGTAATTATCCTTTTGACCACTTCATTAATTAGTCTCTAATTGCTTTCATTTAAATAATTTCTAATTAATCACATTAACAATCTTCCATTCACTAATTATCTTGATAACTAGTTTAAAAACTTGCTTTGAATTTGTCACAAACCTGGTTATTATTTGGTTAACA
The DNA here is from genome assembly GCA_030765085.1 of Allium cepa. Classification (NCBI taxonomy): domain Eukaryota; kingdom Viridiplantae; phylum Streptophyta; class Magnoliopsida; order Asparagales; family Amaryllidaceae; genus Allium; species Allium cepa. The sequence continues at coordinate 42,722,254 of CM060940.1, read as the reverse complement.
AAATTATTTTGTTTTAAAAGAGAAAAATCATACATTATCCTCTCGAAGCTTATTACCATACAAGAAACCCAAGCCAGATCAATTTATCCTCGTGCCAAACCCGCTTTCCTTCTTCTCACAAAAAACTCGAGTTCTAACTCGATACAGACCTCAACTTTCTCGAAGTAACATGACACTACAACATTTGACATGAAGAAAATTTTGTGCACATACACACCAGCACTGATCAACTCCGATCTCTACTCCGACCTCCAGCACGACGGCGATACCATCCTCATTCGATCCGACCTTCCAGCATGACCACTCGCACCAGAAAACGAAATCAAACAAGTCTATTCAATTGAAACTAGAATTGCTCGACGAAGATAACACCGTGCCACCACCTGAAATCGCCAGAGTCACTGCCGCTTCGCCCAAACCTACGCCGTAGACCCACTAACCTATTCCCCCACTCGCGATAAAGCCCGAAAAACTCTAGACGTTGCCATTAGTTCGAGAACGTAGACGAACCCAATGGACTTAAACCCTAAATTAAGTCTCACCATCAACCACAATGCCCAAAAAAATGTGATACCATTTTTCTCTCGACCCCCGGCCTACAAACTTCCTCTGGCCATAATCATGAGGTCACCGATCAATTCGTTTGCCGAAATTTGATGATATACCCAATTTCGGTAATCTCTCGATTTCCCAACAACCACGAACATAAAAATCATAGGATTTCCATCAAAAACCTTCATATTCGAATACGATTTGATTTATATGATCAAAACTTGTATTTTTTTTAAAAATCAATTTCTTATCTTGAAATTTTATTTCTACTGTTTCATCTGTTTAGAGCTAATTACTTGACATATATGCTAGGAAATATTTTAAGGGTTTAATCGGGTAAACACAAACGAATTTCCTTTAAAGATCTTAACACAAGACCGTTTATATCAAGAGATATAGATTTTTACTTAATTTTGTCCGCAAAATAAATCAAACAGAACCCAGGTATCAGTTCAAAGACATGCACTTAAGTGTGTATATTTATATTCAATAAGTTTAGCTATTGTCCAAACAAAGTTCATTCAAGCAACCATTATCTCACACATCATTACGAGATTGTATCATAAGCATCAAATTCATCTTTTTAAAAGTTGAAGTTTACTCACAATTTTAGAAAACAGAGAAGCCTAATGATAGTTTTGAAACGGGATTCTAATCTTGCTATAGACTTGAAACTAGGCATGAATCTAATGTTGAATCCACTTGAATTTGAGTTGAATCAAAAACTTGATCTTTGTTTTATCTTGATTCAGGTTTTCAAATCTTACTGTAGAATTTTCTTTGGTTTGTTTCAGCTGGTTTATAATACAGGCTTTAGCTTTTGATCTTTTTTTTTAGATAGAAAAATAGAAAAATTAGAGGTGAAAGTAGAGAGATTTATATATCTTAGTTTCCATCATTTTATTAAAAATAAGAAAATCAAAAATAAATAAATTAAGACACTTGGTAAATAAGATTACAAATGTCATATGTATGCTAAAATAAACTTACACTTGTCATTATTGTTTTATAAATTGTTTACATTTTTTATTTTACATGCTTTATATATTTACAAATGTTAACTTATTTTATATATGTCTTATAATTTATATGTGAAATTCTATATCATATTTCCTATTTAATTCAATATTTATATATGTATGTGTATAATTATATTTAAACTTTATCATTTTAGTTTAGATTTGTACAAAATAAAAATCCAACTATACATTCATTGATAATTATATACATACACTAACTTCTAAAATATAGAGTTTGTTTTAGAATCAATTTAATTTTAAGGTGTTTGAATTTTAAATCCAAACTTTTATTTGCCATTTACTAATGTACATACATACATACATACATACATACATATATATATATATATATTGGCTTTGTTGTAGCAAATATATATAATTTATCCTTAATAGCTTTAAAAATAAATATTGTTTTTAAACCATAGCTAACCATTTACAACATTCATATATACACTAAAAAAGAAAACATATTTATTTGTAAAAGATAAATTCTGCCAAATTAAATAATAATAAATAAGATCATTAAACAAATATTATCAAATTTCAATAATTATATCAAGAGATTATTAAATGAATATTTATCCAATATTTATAATTTAGCTTTTATTATAGTTCAAATTCATCTATATACATATCCAGATATATATATATATATATATATATATCAGAATTTCATTTGTTCAAATAACAAATAAGTGTTTTAAAAAATTTAATCTTGTTAATTTCCAACTAACAGATGCCCAAAAAATTTGGGTTATCACATTCCTCCACCTTTGAATCTTTTCGTCCTCGAAAAGGAACGAAGCCAAAATTTATTCAATAATTTAAAACCAGATAAAATATTCTTTGGTCATTTTTACACTTTTAAAATCCATATAATATTATAAATTAGTTTTTATAAAAATACTTTTTATAACTCGATGCCTCTACCAGTCCGTCATTATTCTTACAGAAATTCGGTCATACGTTGATCAAGCATAGGACTGAAAATCTATAAGTACTTAGCAGAACCATTTTCAATACCTAGTGAAAATATTTGGAAAATAATTTATTGAAAATATAGAAATTATTTTTTAAAATAGAGGAAACATCTTTGGTGAGAATGCTCTGGAAATCATCACCTCCATCCATAGTCGTAGTTAACCCAATGGTTACGTTGCCATCCCAACAAAATCCATAGAAAACTGTAGGTACTCCACGCCCCTCGATTACGCCATGGAACTCGCTACAGATCGCAGCTACATCTGGAGTTACGTTGTTATCACAGCAAAAACCCATATAACTGTAGGCATCAGCGCCCTCGAACACCGCTGCCAAAAAATGAAACTTCTCCACTCCACTCAACCATAGATCGCAGTCTACCGATGTTACGTTGCCTTTCCGGCAAAATCAAACATAGATCGTTGACACTCACCTCCACACGATTTCTGCTATGGTCCGCTGTAGATCGCAGCGACATCGAGTTACACTGTTTTCACAGCATAACCCAAATGCCTCTGTAGGCATCAGCGCCTTCGACTTTCGCTACCCAATAATCCTCAGGAACTTCAGTTTTTCCGGACTTCCTCATAGGATCCACTTTAGAACCCCCCCTAGGGCTCAAGACAGTACCAACCTATGGTACTGCTGAGAAGTTCATTTCAAGGGAGCGCCTTTTTCCCCAGAGCCATTTTCAAAACACTTTATACTATACACATATAGTATCTTCCAAATCATACACCTAGTATGAATCCCATATAAATCTCCTTTTCAAAATCGATTATCCCAAAATCAATAATTCTCAATAAGGCTTTCCAAATTTCCAAAATTGATTTTTCCCCAAAAATCAAAAGCCTTTCCAAAATCCATAGGTTCCAAAACCTTTTTCCAAATCATTCTCATAAGATCCTTCATAAATATATACAGATATATATAACTTTGAAAATCTTTGGATCACCTTATACTTGTATAAATTCCCTTTTTATACTTCTAATACATTTCAAAAAACCTTTTTTCTTCCGGCAATAGATTCAATAAAGGAAGATTTATCTTAACTTTTTTTGTTCCAAATCAAATATTAAAATTTGATTTCTCTTTTATAAAGTTATTAACTATATTACTTACTTTCATAAAGTAAATTTCTACCATAGAAATATCCAATTTCCATTTTATATCATCATATTTCACAAAATATATTTTCCATTTCAAAAATCATTTTACAGTTCCTATCCACAAATTTTCAATATCAATTCATTCAAACCCATATGATGTACTCATATCATCTGTGCGCCATATCAATCTGATCGCTTACTCGATCCCATAATTTCCCTTTCGAACTAGTATCGTCCACCCGACTTCCTAGTGCAGACTCAGATCTAGTTTCCTGATCAGAAACCGTCATTCTCCTTGCATAGTCATAGCTTTGATAGAGAATTTCCAGAAACAATCAAAAATCCATATGCAGGTTCGCCGTCGAAAATCGAGTGAAGAATCCCAACTCGGATCGATATACTATCTCGAAATTCTATGCTCGAATCTGGATCAAATCACTATGCGAATAGAATAATATACGCACATCCTACGTATCTATCCTCATTGATTATTAGCCAAATCAATTCTCTTTCTATTCACATTCACTTTAATTTTCATTCGCTTATTCACAATTGCTTCAATCCCATTTGGATTATCACTTTAATTCTTATCTCAAATGGATATTTAATCATAAATAGTTTTCACTCTGACCAGGCTAAATTTAGAAAATAGTTTGAAAAGTTAAAAATTGATAAGTAGTTGAAAAATAATTTATTAGTTTGTAAAAGAGCTGTAAAATAGTTAAGTAGTTATAAAATAGTCAAATGGTTATAAAATAGTTAGATAATTGCAAAATTGTTGTAAAATAGTAATTTGTTTATAAAACAGTTGTAAAATTGTTAAATAGTTCCAAAAGTTGTTATAAAATAAGTATAAGATAGTTTGGGGTTTTAAAAAGAAAGGTTATATATAGTAAATACCTTAGAAAAATAGGTTTATATTAAAACAATTTATTTTGAAAATAGTCCAGAGCCAAACTGTTCAATTCCCAATCTCCATTCCTATCAATTCAATTTAAATTTCCACTTCTATTTAAATTGACTCAATTCCAATTTAAATAACTTCAATTTCCACTGAAATTGATTTAACCCTAATTGAAGTTGAATTAACCTCAATTCCTTTCCAAATTCAAATCAAATTCTATTTGAATTTTAAACCTATTCAACTTTAATCACAATTCCAAATTATTCAAATCAATTTTGGACTTAATTTCAAATATAACCCACTTCAATTTCAAATCATTTCAATTCCTGTTTGATTTTATCCCAATTCCAATCTCCACTTTTTAAATCATCTCGAATTATATAAATTCGAGTTAAATTTCCAAATGTTGGTTTAATTCCTTTAAATCAAATTAACACTTACTTTTAATTTAACAACCCAAGTCCTTACACAATTAAATTTTGAGTCCAATATTTTATTATTTATTCAAATCACTTTTACTACTTATCTCAAGTTTCCAAGTAAAAGTTCAGAACCCTTTAACATTTAATTGTGAGTCCAAATTTCAAAATTCTATTTTAAATTACCCTTTTATTTTTCCATAAACCTATCTCTAGGTTCAAAAAATAATTCAAATCCTTTTTAAACAATCTAACCTTTGAAATTCAATTTATTACTCAATTTCAATTTTTGAAACCAATTTCAACAATTTCAGTTTGCAAGTTCATTCTAAATATTCAAATCTTAAGCTCAAAGTGATTTCTTTTTCACAAGTTAAATTTTTATTTCTAAAAATCAAAATTACTTAAATAATTTCCAATTTAAGTTTTTATTTCCATTTATCTGCAATGGATGTATACTATTTCAATCTATTTCTTAATTTATTTCAAACAATTCGATTTACAGTTCCATAGATTTATTAATGACAACAGGATGATGGAAGAATGTGTCAAAATAAAAAACATCCGATTTATATAAAATATCCATAAATAGCATTTATTTCCCATTCCCAGATCTCAAACCGGTTTGAGATCACACATAATTCCCATTAAAAACAACCCATTTAACTTCCCTAAATAAATTTCAATTTCATTTTGAAATTTCCAAACTAGGTTGTTCATTCAAACTTATTTAACTTCCTTCAAATTAAATTCAATTTAATTCCATTAACCTTACTCAAAATTTGAATTCCCGCTTCAAATTTCAAATTTCTATCACTTAAAAGTTCAAAAACTTGTTTCACTTTAGGTTTTCACATCATATTCCAAGTAAAATTTAAAACTCAACACTTAGGGTTTTTTATTTCAAATCATCTTTGATATTATGTATATCCACATATATATACATATTTACTTCCTGGCCCACCAAGCCAAATTTTTTAAATTTAAACCACCTTTGGTTTTAATTTAAAACAGATTCAAACAACTTCTTATTTTAAAATAAGATTACATTCAAAAATATTCTGAATAATAATAATTATTATTCCTTTTAACATTTCGAAAAAATTTCAAATATTTCCATACTTGAAAATCAAAACTTCATAATTTAAAACCCACTTTAATTTACTAGTTATATTCAACTAAGCTTACTTCCTTAACACTTTTCATTATTTTAGGATAATAACCAAGGTTATTAGAACTAGAAACCAATTCACTATTATCTTATTCTGAAAACTCTTCTCCAAATTTAAGATTTTAATTTCGGTTTGAATCCATTTCAAACTTATCTTCATTCAATTTTGGTTTCGTTGTATTTCTATTACCACTTAATTCTCATTATTTTATTTAATCCCAATGATTTTAACAACCAATTACCATAATATTTATTAGAAAGAAATATTGCTTTATTTATCAAAACATAATCTTATATAAAATCATTATTTATAAAACCATTCAAAATCTTTATATAAGAAAATAACAAGTACGCTCTCATACACACACACACACTCAACTCATTCTAGGGTACCATTGGCCCTATCCTTAATGATAAACCCACCAGAGCCAAGGTTCTCGCTTAACCTTCTGCTTTGATACCAAATGTAGTGACCCAGAATTTTCGATCTCGAAAAATGCAGATTGTTAGGAAAAGAAGAAAAGAGATAGATGAAGATACAGAAATGAAACACAGATTCTCACATTTGCAGTGGATCAAAATATAATATCAAATAAATAGAAGTTATACAAAGGAAAAACTATATTAGCTAGTTTACATCAATACATCAGAGTTACTACATTTACACAAAACACTGGACAGTTAAAATCAACATGTCCCAGATAAACTACAATATATCACAGCGGAATACACTCCATACATTCCTACCATCCAGCTTGCCTCCTGAGCTTCAAAACGTCCTTACCTGAAAATATGTAATACTCGGTCTGACCCGAGCATTACATCAAAGTAACACTTGGGTCAGGCTGGAAACCAGCATGAGTAAACTCATATAACATGAAATACCAAGCTATAACATATGTGAATACCAGGGTAACTCGTACCCTTTACGAGTTCTTAGTCAAACATTTATCACTCAACAGTTTCAGGTTAAATGTCCATGTTACTCAATTCATTCCATTTCAGCCTATTTAGTTTCACATATCCAATTTTTAAAGAACTTAGATTACTAATCAAAGTGGGTTCAGGTATTGCTGATATCCGATCCCGGTCTCTTCGAGTTCAATGTCACTTCAAATCTAACTGTTTACAATTCAAATTTAAATACAAGATGTCACACTTTACGTAGCAATTCACTATTGATAGATAATCCAATATATCACAGTACAACCCCACATATCATATCACAGTACATAAGTTATCAGACAAGATATTAATTCAATTATTCAATACAGTTCAATCATCCATAACCAAGATTGATTCATTCTTAATCAACTTAATTAATCTCCAAATTAAATTAATTACCAACTTTAAATCACTTAGATTGACTTAATCTTGCTTACTTGACATTAATTAATTACAACCCAAATAATTAATCATACTTTAACTATTCATCTTAACTAAACATCTTTGATAAATTATTCTTTAATTACATTAGGTAATTAACCTTTAATTAATCACATAGATTAATTATTCTTAACCATTCACATTAATTAGCCTTTAATTATCCTCATTAATTAATTAATTACATTAATTAATAAATCCTTAAATTAATTACATTAATTAAATAATCCTCTAGTTAATCAAATTAATTAATTAAAGACATTAACAAAATGTCCTTTAATTAATCACATTAATTTTTTCTTAATAATTTTTTTATATAATCAACCTTTAATTTCATCCAGTAATTGATTGTCCTTTAATCATCCATTAATGATCCCTTAATTACATAGAGCAATTATTCTTCTAATCACTTCCACTAAGCAATTATTCTTACCTATTTCCTTCAGTAATTATCCTTTTAATCACTTCATTAATTAGTCTCTAATTGCTTTCAAGTAAATAATTTTTAATTAATCACATTAATAATCTTCCATTCACTAATTATCTTGATAACTAGTTTAAAATTTTGCTTTGAATTTGTCACATACCTGGTTATTATTTGATTAACAAAATTATGTTGTTTTAAAAGACCAGAGTCATACATTATCCTCTCAAAGCTTATTACCATACAAGAAACCCAAGCCAGAACAATTTATCCTCGTGTCAAACCCGATTTCCTTCTCCTCACGAAAAACTCGAGTTCTAATTCGATGCAAACCTCAACTTTCCCAAAGTAACACGACACTACAACATCTAACATGAAGGAAATCGTGTGCACATGCACACAAGATTTGATCAACTCCGATCTATACTCCGACCTCCAGCACGACTGCGATACCATCCTCGTTCGATCCGACCTTCCAGCATGATCACTCACACCAGAAAACGAAATCTAGCAAGTCTATTCAACTGAAACTAGAATTTCTCAACGAAGATAACATCGCACCACCACCTCAGATCGCCAGAGTCCCTGCCGCTTCACCCAAACCTATGTCGTAGACCCACTAACCTATTCCCTCACTGCGATAAAGCCCGAAACACCCTAGACGTCGCCATTAGTTCGAGAACATGGACGAACCCAATGGGCTTACCATCAACCACAATGCCCAAAAAAATGTGATACCATTTTTCTCTCGGCCCCCGGCCTACAAACTTCCTCTGGCCATAATCACGAGGTCACCGATCAACTCGTTTGCCGGAATTTGATGATATACCCAATTCTGGTTATCTCTCGATTTCTCAACAGCCACGAACATAAAAATCATAGGATTTCCATCAAAAATCTTCATATTCGAATACGATTTGATTTATATGATCAAAACTTGTATTTTTTAAAAAAATCAATTTCTTGTCTTGAAATTTTATTTCCACTGTTTCATCTGTTTAGAGTTAATTACTTGATATATATGCTAGGAAATATTTTTAAGGGTTTAATCTGGTAAACACAAATGAATTTCCTTTAAACATCTTAACACAAGACTGTTTATATCAAGAGATATAGATTTTTACTTGATTTGGTCTGTAAAATAAATCAAACAGAACCCAGGTATCAGTCCACAAACATGCACTTAAGGGGGGGTGTGTGTGTGTGTGTCTATATATATATATATATATATATATATATATATATATATTCAATAAATTTAGCTATTGTCCAAACAAAGTTCATTCAAGCAACCATTATCTCACACATCATTACGAGATTGTATCATAAGCAACAGATTCATCTTTTTAAAAGTTGAAGTATACTTATAGTTTTAGAAAACAGAGATGCCCGATGATAGTTTTGAAACGGGATTCTAATCTTGCTACTAGACTTGAAAGTGAGCATGAATCTGATGTCGAATCCACTTGAAGTTGACTTGAATAAAAAACTTGATCTTTTTTTATCTTGATTCAGGTTTCCAAATCTTACTGTGGAATTTTCTTTGGTTTGTTTCAGCTGGTTTATAATACAGGCTTTAGCTTTTGGTCTTTTTTTTTTAGATTGAAAAATAGAAAAATGAGAGGTGAAAGTAGAGAGATTTATATATCTTAGTTTCTATCATTTTTTTTAAAAAATAAGAAAAACGAAAATAAAAATTAAGACACTTGGTAAATAAGCTTACAAATGTCATATATATGTTAAAATAAACTTTTATAAAAATTTTACATTTGTTATTTTACATGCTTTATATATTTTCAAATGTTAAAAACTTATTTTATATATCTCTTATAATTTATATGTAAAATTCTATATCATGTTTCCTATTTAATTCAATATATATATGTATATATATAATTATATTTAAACTTTACCATTTTAGTTTAGATTTGTATAATATAAAAATCCAATTATACACTTATAGATAATTATATATACACGCTAACTTTTAAAATATATAGTTTGTTTTAGAATCAATTTATTTTTAAGATGTTTGAATATCAAATCCAAACTTTTATTTTCCATTTACTAATATATATATATATATATATATATATATTGTAGCTTTGTTGTTGTAAAAATATATAATTTATCCTTAATAGCTTTAAAAATAAATATTAATTTAAACCATAGCTAACCATTTACAACATTCATATATACACTAAAATAGAAAACATATTTATTTATAAAAGATAAATTCTGCCAAATTAAATAATAATAAAGAAGATCATTAAACAAATATTATCAAATTTCAATAATTATATCAGGAGATTATTTAATGAATATTTATCCAAATATTTATAATTCACCATTTATTATAGTTCATATTCATCTGTATACATATCCAGATATATATATATATATATATCGGAATTTCATTTATTCAATTAACAAATGAGTATTTTAGAAAAAATTAATCTTGTTAATTTCCAATTAATAGATGCCCAAAAAAATCGGGTTCTCACATTCCTTTTAACAAATTTATTTAATCAAAATTTAAAATTAAAATTAAATTTTCTTAAATAAAATATTTTTATAATGAAAATAATAAAATGAACCATTTAAACAAATTAATTTCTCTAATTGAATAATTAATTTCCATTTCGTAGTTTTAATTAACTAGCTATTTAACTTAAAAATAAATTTCCATTTAATAAATTTAGTTAACCAATGAATTTTACTTTAAACAAAACATTAAATTGTAAACAAATTTTCCTTTTATAAATAATTTTTAACTAATTTTTTTAATAAATTATTCTTAGTAGTCAAAATAATTGTGATAAAAATTGGTATGTGAATATATATCATATTTTTTTTCTAACCTACATATATATATATTTTATTCAACCCTAAAAGTGTATATATATGTAACTTTATCAAAAAAGAATTTACTTTACATCTTATAGTAAAAATATATTTTCCTTTGTTTAAAAACTTTATATATAAAATCTTCCAAACCTACACGTATAAAATAGAAATATGCAATATTTATTTTTCAGAGATTGAATTAACTAACCCGAAATAATTAATTTAATTGGTAAATTGAACGAATTACCTTCTAATTAGCTGTCGAACAGCCATCTCCCACCTCCCCCAGCAAGCTCGGACATCTCGAGACCCATGCTCACGGCCTCGACTATTGATTGCGCATGCGATTGCGGCTACGCCGCTCCACGATTCGATCGCCCCAAATGCTGATGTCGAAACCCAAGTCACGCCGACCAAACCTCTAGCCATCGAGCCCCACGCGACCCTCACTTCCATCGTGAGACACCACCGCGAGCCTTTTCCCAATGCCGCACCTTGCCTCAATCACGCGTGTGAACGCGTGTGCCTCCAAGCCCCGCCGAGCTTGAACTATCGACGCCGCCCTAATTTTTTTTCTTATGAAGAATCAATTTCATTTTTTTATTACCCGAGGAAGAGGGCTTCAACTATTTTTTTAGATTTGAAATGTGACCGAGTATCTCCTCCGTTCGTGTTATATTTTTTTATATTTTAAGAAGAGAAAATGAACGCGTATGAGAAAAAATAGAAAGAAACGAATACGTGGATAAAAATTTTATACGTGTCGCAAAGGTTGCACAGAAATTATATTGTTTGTTTTTAAGTTTAAATTCAAATTTAAAATCGCCTCGATTTCCGCAACACAAAATCTTTATCTCTAATCGAGGCGTGCCGCCCGGCGTTTATAATGTTATACGCCTATTCTGAACGCAATGAAAAAAGTTCCGAGTCCAAATTCGATCGTATGGAGAAGATAGCCATTTGGACCAGTTATAATATTGAATTTTCGATTTAAATTTCAACGTGTTTATCGACCGAACGGCCAAACGATCACACCAAACACTACGAAAATTGAAATCCGATAAAAATATAATATTACGGATCGAATAGAATTAGTTTCGTCGAAATCCAAGACTGTGTCCCGGAAGGTTATTTTAAATATCGATTCAAAGTATATAATTTCAAAACTGAACAATTTGCTTTCAAATTCAATCCTGAAACTTCCATTATCTTCAGTATTATCAATATAAATTTTCTAAGCCATCAAATTAATTTTAACGGGCTTAAAATTGAAGATTCAATTTTTGCCCAATCTCAATAAATTAATGCAATAATTTAATTTTCAAATTCATAGTTATAATTGAAATTCAAGTCAAAATAAATTCCAATATTTAAATTCAATTAAAATTTTCAATTTCAAATGTTCAAAATTTTGGATCGTCACATTCTTTCACCCTTAAAATAATTTCATCCTGAAATTACAAGTTAAGAAGAATGATCCTTAACCCGTTTATCATTTTCCCAATCAAATAGTTTTATGAACTTGCCCAAAGAAATCTTTTTATTAAAGATCCATCGTCATTTTAACTAACTTTCCAAAACCTTCCATAAATTCAAATCAACATTGTTTTCTTAACAATTCAAATTTAAATTTTAAATTATCAAAATTTTCTCAAAAATTTTCTAGTACCCTAAATTTTCGAAAAATTTCTCCAGCATCTCCTTTGCACGGCTAGCTCGGTACGACTACAAAATGCCACAACAGGCCCTCTAGATTTAAAAAAGAAACAAAAGGCCAAGCGGCTAGACAAGAAAGTCATCAAATTTCATACTGAAATTCAAATACATATCTTTTTCGAGCAATTCAAATTTATCTTCGAAATCATATCCCAATTTATCTTTTTCCTTTAACACATCAGTATATCCTTCTTATCATTTTGCACATTTCTTTACAAAATTTTCAATATATACTTCTTATACCATTTTTACTTCATTATTGAAGTTATATATCCATTTTCATTCAATCTTGCATTTTCAATTTCATTTGAATTCAATTTACAATATCAATTCTATTTGGATTCAATTTACCTTCTGAATATTGAATTTTATCAACTATCTTTCATTGAAAAATGAATCATATCACTATTTTAAACTAGTTTCATTTACTAATTCATTACAAATTCCAATTCATTTTATCTCAAACCATTTCTTTTATTTCCACCTTTATTATTTTTAGTTTACTTCGAACAAATTTTACGACTTCATTTTATTTCACAACAATTCAAATTGGTTTTCAATATTCAGTTTTAATTCCAGTTTTATTCTTTTGTTCATTCCCAAATTTACTTTCTCCTTCACCTTATTTAACATAATTCAAATTCAATTTTAAAATTCTATAAGTTTTCTCACTTATTTTCATTTCATTTAATAAATTTACTTTCCTAACTTATTTTGTTTTCATACTCACTTGAATTTAACTCAATTCTTTAAGTTAAATTCATTCTGTCAAAATTCAAATTATATAAGTTATCATCTCGTAAACACTTTTAGTCAATCACCCAGAGTTTTAAACAATTTCTCAACATTTCAAAATCACCTTTGAAATCAATTATTTCCAAAATCAAACTATTTCAAAATCAAGCTCAATTTCACAAATATTCCCAATTCAAAATATTTGGGTAGCAATTCCTCCCTTGGAACTTGAAAATGAATATCGATGATGCTGCAGTCGTCACCGAAGTTATTTTCCAGCGATCGAAAAGAGTTTAGTGCTTTTTATCCCTTCAAAACATTTTTCCAAAACCTTTGAAAATTACTTTTGACTAAATAGGGATTTAAACATTTCCAAATCTCCAAAACTTCAAATCCTTTCAATTTCTTTTCAAGTATTTCTCTGGAATTCTATTTCAAATTATAAATCACGTTTACAATTTATATTCACAAATCCCATTTGTATATAATTGTTTTCTTAGTTATGATTTTAATTTCTTATTCCATAATCAATGATAATAATTTAATATTATCACTTCCAAACAACAATCAACCATACACAGCTATAATAATTTATGAAAAATCATTTCTTTCATATACAAAAATAATTTGGGTAAAATTATTCCATTTACCCTTATTTTAAAACAATACTGTTTCGAATTGTTCTATACAAGTGTTTAGAGATCCCTATCAATAACGTTAATTACTCGTATTGATCTGAATCCATATACCACTCAACAAATCAATCAACACAATATAAAACAATTTTATATTCATTAACAAATACGTGCTCATATCTATTATTACACTCATACTCATTCTAGAGTACTACTGACTCTATCTCTAATGAGAAATCGCCACCAAAGCCAAGGTTGTCTCTTAACCAATTGCAATGATACCACATTCTAACGACCCAATTATTCGATGCCCGAAAGTCGACATCAATACGTCCACTATATTAAATGCCGCACACTCGAATGCCGGAAAACCGAACCGTTAGGGTTAAAGAAGAAGAAGATAGATGAAGAAAACAGAAAAAAAATACCAGAATCTCACATTTCGCAGCGGAACAATATATAATAGATAAATGAATATCTTGGAAATAAAGAACCATATCAGTTTATATATACATCATCAGAGTTTACAATGACAGAACACAAAACTAGCAGTTATAATAATTTATGCACAAGAAAATTTGACTTGCACCAACCCATTCGCAGCGGACACTACAATATCAGTGATACGTCTCGCCATCCATTTTGAACTCTAGATCTCCACAACAATTTCTTGACTTCGCTCCAAAACAACTAATAATCTGACTCTAGGCTGCCCGTGTGGAAAATTATAGGCACCCAGAGTTTAGAAAGGGAACAACAAACTCCAGGTCAGTCATGGGATTGGTGTGAGATCTTAAAAATAGTTATTTTTCACAAAGAAAAGGAAAAGAAATCTGCTATGCTTTTGAGGCCTCTCGACACACACACAATGCAAATGCAGAATTGGAGGAGATTTCTCCTTATGATAGTCAAACACGCTTGATACGAAAAATCCTTTTGATATTATTATTAGTGCATAGTGCAGAAAACATTTTGAAAGTATAATATTAAATTTGGCCAGCATAGACATTTCGAACTATGCCTATTATAGCTACCAATTAAATAGCGGGTCACCGCCATAAGTAAAAGGCAGGTTATATAACTAAAACCGTACAAGGCGCATATTGGAGATTGGATTTCCAACAATGTCAGGCTAATGAACTTCCTGGGCCACATGGGTATGCCTCTGGATGGACGCCCCAAGAACTTAATTGGATCTCTGCCAACACAAGGCCGGGTTACCTCTGAAACTAGGTAACTAACTGTCACGAGTATGCCATCCCCGGTCGTAACCGACCTTTATCCGAGGATCCTCAACACCAAAAACCACAAAGTAATAAATTTGCAGCAAGCACATAGGTTAAATATCTGGGCTCCATACCATGATACCCTTTTTTCAAAACGAAATGGACATACCCTCGAGGGGTGCTACCCCCAAATAAGCTAGTTGCATCCTTCCCGTTCGACCATTTCTGGGTTGTGAGGTTCGACGAAGTCTCATCCATAAAGCTATGCTTTTCACAAAAGCCATGCTTCGATCAACAAATGATCAGCAGCACTTCGCATGCCACATTACCACATTGGGAATGTATCACTAGTAACCATCAACAACATAACCTTTGAGCTCGTATGTCTCTAAAAAGGGTGTTAAGCTAAGAGAATAAATTCTCCGCCACCAACTGAGATATATTAGATAGAAACCAGCTTTATATCTCAAAGTGTAACGTCATACACACATCCATACAAGTCCGTTTAGGGATCGAACAGAACCGAGGGCACTTCCAAAGAAGCCCTTGCAATCCGAATATTCACTAATCATGTCTAGAATCCCCAACACAAAGGGTGATCAAATCTTTATACCGGAGCAATTCAGTGTAGAGACATTCGACCGGTAATCCTTTCGCTTTTGAAAATACCTGGTCTTCAACACCATCTTCCAATGCAATTCCATTTCGTCATATCATTATTCGGAGTGGGTTTTATGACACAAAAGTCCTCTCCCAGCTAATCTGAATAATGAGCGCTTATTTTTTTAAAATAAGTGTTACATTCAAATTTCAAGTAAATCACAACAAATTTCCACTTGGATCTTTTAAACAAAAGATCCATCACAAAGATTCGATGTGGTTTTCAAATATCCATTTGGAATTCGACCCCCGGTCGCATCGAAATTCAAATGCCGTTTAAAGGCCAATATTGATAGTCGGTTATTCAACTATCAAACAATATTCACAACAATCACCAGATTTTTAAATAGTTTCCCTCTAATTATTTATTTTCAAAATATCTTCGTAAGATATATTTTTACACTTCAACCATTTGAAAAAAAATTCAAATCACTTTCCTCACGCGGAATAAATTTTCAAATATTTATTAATTTCCACTGGAAAATTTGCCGAATTCGAATACTTCAAAATAATTTAAATTACTTATCCAAACATATATACTTGGAAATATTTAAAATAAAACTATTTTAAAACACTTTATTTTAAAAACATTAGTTATGAAATTTTGTACTCATATCTCTTATAAATCTTAAGCCCAAAATAATTTTAAAATAAAATTATTAGATAGAGTATAACTATTTGAATAACCATTTTCTAAATCAAATATTAATTAAATCTTTAAATAATCACTTTTATAATTAATTAAATAGATCTTTACTTTAAAGATAAAAAAACAACTTAAGAAAATAATTTCTCCACAGACCTCCTTTCTAAAACCATCCTTAAAACCTTCAATTTATATTATTAAGCTATTTTGAAAACATACTTGGCTTTCTAGGGAAGAATACCTTTTCCATTTCAAAATGGTCCATTTAAATCAATTAATAGATCCTTCTCGATTTATTTTAAATTTACATTCCAAATCTGTAAATTTCTTACCACACTTTTAAAAATAAACCAATATTTATTTTTAAAACAAAGTTCCCGTTCCTTTATAAAATTCCCATTGTGAATTTAAATTCCCAAATATCCACTGATATACGATTTTCAAATAGATTTCCAAATATTAGCTTTCAGTTACCAAATCAAATTCCAAATTGATTCCTAAATTTATTTTCAAACACCGAATCAAATTCCAAATCGGTTTCTAAATTTATTTCCAAACACCAAATTAATTTTCCAAATCGATTTCCCAAAGATTTATTTTTAAACACCAATTCAATTTCAAATCGATTTCCCAAAGATTTATTTCCTTTTAAAATAAATTCCTTTATCCCTTCCAAACTGTTAAAAATCTGAATTTTAAATAAATTCTTCAATTTTTGAATAATATTACTCAAGACCCATTTATTAAAATCTTTTCCCCTGTATTCTGGAATTTATTCAATAGGATTACAAAAATCAATCTTTTATACTTTTACATTCCTTCTTTTAAATTTATTTAATTCTTTAAAATGAATTTCCTTAAAGTTTTCTACTTTAATTTCCAAAAGCAAAACTTATATTTCTAGTATCCTACGATACCAAAAATATATTCGGCTAAACCATTGCCTTCAACGATCTCAATCACAAATATAATCATGTGCAGATTATAAATAAATCAACACACAACATTGAAACAAATTCAAATATTTGAGGAATCCACTTGGATCCCTCCAACCTGCTTCCCTGCATCCACGGACGTTAGCACAACAATTAAATATCAATTCCACTTCGAGGTGGAATATCGCGGTATATGGGATTATATAATATCATCCGCTAGTATGCGGCGCATAGGGTCTCATCCGCTATATAATGCAGGAAATCAATCACTCCAAATATATATACACACACTATTATATATACTATTGCATGCAAACAAACAATCAATAACTGAAATTATAATTATATTCAGTTGAGTGAGAAGATCTCACCTTTGCTTTCGTATGCAACCCATTTTCAATCCGGCTTGTTTTCTTTGTAATTTCGACCTTGTATAAACAATTATACAATTTTATTAATATTCGAACAAATCAAACAATTAAATTCCTATTGGATAATTTAATTAACCCATGATTTGATTTTAAACTATTACTTTTAATTTTAAACAAATTCTTTTAACGAATTTATTTAATCAAAAAATAAATTTAAAACTAAATTTTCTTAAATAAAATATTTTTATAATGACAATAATAATATGAACCATTTGGACAAATTAATTTCTCTAATCGAATAATTAATTTCCATTTCATAGTTTTAATTAACTAACTATTTGATTTAAACATAAATTTCCATTTAATAAATTTAGTTAACCAATGAATTCTATTGTAAACAAACCATTAAATTGTAAACAGATTTTCCTTTTATAAATAATTTTTAACTAATTTTTGTAATAAATTATTCTTAGTAGTTAAAATAATTGTGATAAAAATTGGTATGTGAATATATATCATATATTTTTTCTAACCTACACACACAGATATATATATATATATATATATATATATATGTATATTTTATTCAAACCTGAAATTGTGTATATATATATTTATCAAAACAGAATTTATTTTACATCTTACAGTAAAAATATATTTTCCTTTGTTTAAAAATTTTATATATAAAATCTTCCAAATCTGCATGTATAAAACAGAAATCTGCAATATTTTTTTCAGAGATTAAATTAACTAACCCAAAATAATTAATTTAATTAGTAAACTAAACGAATTACCTTCTAATTAGTCGTCGAACGGCCATCTCCCGCCTCCTCCAGCAAGCTCAGACATCTCAAGACCCATGCTTACGACCTTGACTGTTGACCGCGTTCGCGATTGCGCCTACGCCGCTCCACGATTCGATCGCCCTAAATGCCAACGTCGAAACCCAAGTCTCGCCGACCAAACCCCTAGCCATCGAGCCCCAGGCGGCCCTCAGTTCCATCATGACCCATCACCGCCAACCTTCTCCCAATGTCGTTCCTTGCCTCATTGACGCGTGCGAACGCGTGCGCCTCCATCCACACACAAGCCCCGTCGAGCTCGAACTATTGACGCCGCCTTATTTGATTTCGAGATCCGTATAACGCCTTGTTTTTTCTTATGAAGAATCGATTTCAATTTTTTATTACCTGAGGAAGAGGGCTTCGGCCATTTTTTTAGATTTGAAATGAGACCGAGTATCTCCTCCATTCGTATTATATTATTTTTTATATTTTAAGAAGAGAAAATGAACGCATGCGACAAAAAAAGAAAGAAACGAACACGTGGATAAAAATTTTATACGTGTTGCAAAGGTTGCACAGAAATTATATTGTTTGTTTTTAAGTTTATATTCAAATTTAAAATCGTCTCGGTTTCCACAATACAAAATCTCGATCTCTAATCGAGGCGTGCCGCCAGGCATTTATAATGTTATACGCCAATTTCAAACGCAATGGAAAAGGTTCCGAGTCCGAATTCGATCGTATGGAGAAGATAGCTTTTTGGACCAGTTATAATATCGAATTTTCGATTTAAATTTCAACGGATTTATCAACAGTACGGCCAAACGATCACTCCAAACACTATGAAAATTGAAATCCAATAATTATCAAATATTACGGATCCAATGGAACTGGTTTCATTGAAATATGAGATTATGCCCGGAAGGCTATTTTTAAATATCGATTCAAACTATATAATTTCAAAACTGAACAATTTGCTTTCAAATTCAATCCTGAAGCATCCATTATCTTCAGTGTTGTCAATATAAATTTCTAAGCCATCAAATTATTTTTAACAAGCTTAAACTAAAGATTCAAAATTTTACCCAATCTCAATAAATTAAATTCAATAATTTAATTGTCAAATTCATAGTTATAATTGAAATTCAAGTTAAAATAACTTTCAATATTTAAAATCAAATAAATATTTTCAATTTCAAATGTTCAAAAGTCTAGGTCGTCATAGCAATTATCTTTTACTTAGACCCATTTAAAAATGCATTGATATTGTACATCAATGCATGCAAATATAACTTTTATATCCACATTCAAGTAATTACAAGCAACTTCCAAAAACCAAATAAAAAAGTTGTTATTTCTTAAATATTAATTTAATAAAATTTAGAACATTTTATAATCTAAGTAAATCATGTGCTTTTTCAAAGAATTCATCATTAAGGTTGTGTGACTCAATGGTGTAAATTCTAGCTGCGATTAATATCGAATAACAAATATAAACGTTCACATATCACCTTAGCTAATGGTGTGACTTTTTGGCCGAATTATTCACTCGCACACCTTTTTGGTAAAATCCAATTTTACTATTATAAGCAGTATCCAATAGTAACGATATTTATATCAGTTCTCTTCATTAACACCATACCATATTAGGACTGGATTTAGTTTCAGTCGAAATTTCAATATTGTCCATATCCAACTTGGTTAGTCCAAACACAAATTCCTTTGTTCAATAATGACAATCGTTGTTAGCTGTACTGCTTTAGGCAGAGGCTTTGACTTTAAGTTGACTATGATTGACCATGATACTAACCTTATGTTATTGAGGTGACAAATTCTATGTTGAATTGGAGTGTATGACTAATGACGCCATGCCACGATTTAACCGTAATCAAATTGGAGTGTCCACATTAAAGTGAAACAATATTCCCAAATCGAGAGAACTGTGTAATATCATCTCTTTAAGATTCCTTGTTTGACCTTAGTTATATTAGTCAATAGAAAAGTCTCGTGCGAGTCTTTCCATGGTTACCCAAAAACTACCGATACATAAACTTTTGGTCCCTACAGCGGCCATGAGTCATACGCTGCCCAACATTTAGAGTGCTTTACATACTCTAGTGTCAATGGATAAAATCGATATTTTTTCTTGAAGCTTCTTGACTAGGAGTATATAAAACAAAATGTTATTTCATGTGATATATGGCTTATGAGCATAATACATTGTAATTACCTTCACATAACTTATTATTTAAGGATTTTATATTTACATGCCTTAAATTAATTATATCACAATATAACAATGTATATAATAGAAAAAATACCATTATGGACAAGATTGGTCATAGAGTTAGATAGATGTAACAAAATATATAATTGACCTTTGGGTATAACCTTAATTCTATCAATCTCCCATTGGCACTTGGGGTCAATTATGGAATGTTTTTCCCATTCCATCGATCAATTTTTTCAAAACTAATCGAACTAGTCCTTTAGTGAATGGATATGCCATATTGTCTTAAATGTCTTCCTTTTTCAGTCAACACTCTTTGATGCTGATAAACTACCTTTATCATATAAACCTTTTCAAAGTATGTTTCTCAACTACGAGCGAGTTCAAGGTTCTTTCATTATCTATATCATGGAAATGTTATCATATAACAAAGACATGGGATTCTCAATATTTAGAATCATCTCTAGTTCTGTTATAAATTTATGCATTTGTTTATACATACAGCTACACTGCTTTTATTGTTATGCTATTTAAGGTAATATACTTAGCCTTTTTATTGAATTAGCCACATGCTCTTCTTTTTGAATATTTCTAACTTAAGACTCCTTAACTAGGTTTGAACATGAATTAGGCTTGCATACTATTCTCGATATAACTTATGAAGTTCGAGTAAGAATACTCCATCATAAGGAGTTCATTGTTTCTATTAAAAATTCTTTAGTATTTCGTAGAAACATGAGAACACTCTAAAAAATCATTTAGTAACCTTAATTTGAATTTGATACTTGCTTTATGTATGAAATACATAAGTGAAATGCGACATTATAGGCAATATATGTATGATAATTCCTATTTCCAATGCCTAATGAATCCATCTTACATGCTCCAAATTAAACACTATAATATGGTATCTGTATATACCATTTGGGACATTCCCAACATCCATCTGTACCGATTATAAA
The DNA here is from genome assembly GCA_030765085.1 of Allium cepa. Lineage (NCBI taxonomy): Eukaryota > Viridiplantae > Streptophyta > Magnoliopsida > Asparagales > Amaryllidaceae > Allium > Allium cepa. The sequence goes on along the minus strand of CM060940.1, from coordinate 42,700,544 downwards.
AGATGTCATTATATAAACCAATGTTGATTATTAAACAACGAAACTAAAATTACTTTAATATGGGTACATCATTAACAATTATAATTTTTTTGTTTACTTATAGTTTTTTAAAAATATTTTATTACCTCTATTGTCCTTTCATATAGACACACGCTTCCTCTATATTTGACTGAAATTACTTTCATATAGATACACGCTTCCTCTATGTTTTGACTAAAATTCAAATGCTTGATTTTCTATCAAAATATTTGCCCGACTCTGAGGCATGTTTAATGATACTTTCGAATTAGTTCTTGGATGCTAGTTGAATTAACTTAAGTATGACATTATCCTATCAATGTAGTTTGCTACATTCCAACTACATTGGTCTTCTTCTCGAAGACACATTTATGGCCTATGTATCATATCACTTTGTGTACAATTATCAAAATTATATTTCGATAACGTATTTGAAATCGATTTCAGATTTATGCATCATGCCACTTGGTAGTGTCGGTGCTCTTAATAGTTATTGACAACCAAGGAAATTCTTTTCTCGGTATCGATAATAAAATCATAGTTTCTCTTTGATATGCGGGAGTTATTATTAGACATTCTAGTTAGTTGTGTCCATTTAGGCCTCGCTAATTTTGTTTCATCTTTTGTAATCAGTTTTATCATTGGATTATAACGACCCACAAATTTATCACTTTGATAAATTATATCTATATTTGAAATATTCAAATACAAGATTTTATAACACAAATTATAATGTTTTAAATCATAAATAATGAAATTAAACTTGTTTCAGAAGAATATTAGCAAATAGATAATGGAGATTTTCATCAGAAAAACGATGAAATTCAGTTTTCAAGAAAATTGAGATTTTCTCAATATTAGCATGCACGTTACTTGATACATGCACTAATTTATCCATATAAACACGATAATGAAATAAAAATCATTTATTTTATTTTTGGAAATAAAATGTATTTATGACGTCATCAACGATATCATCACTTTTATTTTTTTGATATAGTTAAATTAAGGTTAATTAATTGTTTTCAAATTATAATGATTCATATTAATTAATTACAAAGAGATAGTAAATCATATATTTATAAAGACATATCACTTTTTGTAAACAGTTGTTTAATATTAATTTATGTAGTTTTATAATTCAAATGAGATTGTTTTAATTAATTAATAATGATGGGAAAATAAAATAAAAAATTTCTTACATTAAAATGTAAATTAATTTATTAGTGAAAATGTGACCGATAATCGGCTTTTCGAACAGTTTAATGAACGGAAATTGTACAAAGTTGTTGCAACTTTTTTTACATGTCTTATGCACATATTTAACTTAAACATACACACTCTAATATATACATGAACATATATATGTATGTATGTATGTATGTATGTATGTATGTATGTATGTATGTATGTATGTATGTATATGTGTGTGTGTGTGTGTGTGTGTATAAACATAGAAATATACATATACACTCGCATATATATTACAAAACTATCTAAGATATTTTCATTTTCTTACAACTTAAGCATTCCTAAAGTCAATGCATATAAGGGGTGATGCATGTGTGTGTAATGTTGATGAGGAGAGTGGATCCATATGCTTTGATAGGAAGGAGAGGTGTCAGCGATGGATAAAATGGTAATTCTACTTTAAAATATTTTGTTCCAAAATTTTCCTATAAATAGCCATCCATTTCTTTCATAATTTTAACGTCATTCTTCATCTTCTTCTTCCTCTTTATTTAACAGCTTCTCTACACAGGAAATTTATGCTGAAAAATTAGCAAAAAGAAAAAAATTTATGTAAGTATATATACATTAGAATTCCACTTCAAAATCAAGTGAAATCCACTCCCCTCCTCCTCGCAAACCAATGGCCACCACCTCGATCACCCTTGTTCGAGCCTACCTCCACTTGCAATCATAGGCCAAGCCTTCCCAAAGGTCCACGACTTGATTCAATTAGCTCCAGTTTCGATCGTAGCAAAGTTATAGTTTATTTTCATAAGTTTAGTAGCCAACGAAGATGAGAAAACTCTATTCATATTATAATATGGATGATTATATGATATATATGGAATGATTGGTTGTTATATTTTGATCATTATATTTTGGTTATGAAAAATATGGTTGTTTGGATGTGTAAAATATTCACTTTAATATACGTCGAAATTACCCAATGAAAATCGCTTTCTAAAATGAACTATAAAAATGTTACGAGATGATTAAACCTCTTTAAATCGGTTTATAATCACTAAATATAGTTTGGTGAAGTTTTGAAAGGATTTGAAATTGGAGTCAAAAATAGGCGTGTTGCATACCGGTAGTTTGCAATTTCGCACCATAATAGTTTAAATTCATTTATGCGACAGAATCAGAGTCGGAATTCTTTGGAATAAGAATTTTCCAATCTCTTATAATCATAGTTTAAAAAAAAATGATTGAGATTTCATTTAATAGATTTTGAAATATGAGCAAAACAATCTTTCAAAATAGTCGTGCTTTGGTAGTTCGAAAACCAAAGTGATAAATTCTTTAAATGGATATTTTAAATTCTTAAAAAATATGAAATAATTTCTATAAATATATTAAAAAGTTTAAAAGAAATTTGAGTTATAAAAATGGACTTCTAATTGATAGAAAATTTGTTTTGATTTAAGAAGCCTTAAAAATATTATTTGCAGCATTTTTTTGTAACATTTTCTTGTACCTTTTCCAAACAACTGTTTTAACTTAACTATTCTTTTCCAAATCTTTTAGGAAAAATTTCAGTCAAATAATTAAGTATTTTAAAGATGATTTGAAAGTTTTATAATTTCTTTTAAAGGAGTTTAAGTAAATGATTAAAAGAAAAGATGTTATAAATAAATGTTTTAATCTTGGCTCAAAAAGCCAATGAGTAGACTGGATTTTTCTTTTCATGATATTAGGATATAGAGTGCTTAAACTAAGGAGATGTGCAGAAGCAACTAACGCCCTGGCTCACCTAGCCTCTTCATGGGCGAGGAATAGATAAGGTCCAAATGTCGAAAATGAGATAAGTATTAAAAGTTTACTTTCGATAACTAATTCCTTAACTTGGATTGTATAGAAATAATCTTCTTGTACTCAGTGTTAAAATATGAGGTGGGAAATCATACTATTTATGTGTATTTAAAATGCAATCTCGCTATTATTCGATGAATAGTACTAGTTGAATATGGAAATTAATACCGAGTAAAATTAATATAATTCTATGAATCCTTTTTACATAATAATGTTTTCCAATATGATTTATGAGAAAAGATTTCGTGTTTTTCCAAATTAAAGAGAGGTTTAATAATCTCATATATACCAGAAAAGAAATGATATATCTCTAATAGTGTTTTATCGATAATTAGTTCAAAGAGACTGGGATCGGATTTGGCTGATTCCTATTCAAAAACCACTTCGAAACCATGTTAGTTTGAAAGTAATAACATGATAAAGGCAATGATGTTGAAGACGGAGATTTTCATAATGAAAGGCAACTTTCCACTATCCCCTCGATTTCCATACTATATACATATGGTGGCAGTAGTACTTAATTTTGAAAATCTTCGATGTAAGGACTTTGTGCTACTAATCCTAGGGATGATTCCCAAAATAGGACATAGTAGGGGAGTGTATTCTATTTGTCCTCTTTGTGGAAAACTTGTGTGAACGAATGTATGACATTGCTTTTCTAAAATACATGTACATTGGTCTCTACAAACATACATCTGTTTGGTGGTGTAAGAGGTAACATCTCTTAGACTTAACACCCTTCTCTGAGACAAAGGAGCTCTAGGTTGTACATATGTGGAAATCAATATTGTGTGATGGAAATGACAATGTGGATTCTAAGTAGAATTTGATGATTCTATGCAAGGTAAAATATGACATTAAGTTTCGCTCCCGAGAATGACAAAAAAAGGGTAGGTGTTGTAGGGCTATGTAGGTCGCACCTATTAGGATATGGTTATCACCTTTCTAGATTACCCTCTGTATATCGAGAATGTTGTGCATGCTATGAGACATCTTGGATAGTTCAGGAACGACCGAGGTGTTGTCGTATTCCATGCTATCTATAGTTAAGGTAGGTGCAGTTCTGTGTTGGTAAAAAACAATTTGTTGGTGCCTCGATGCATTTTTATAGAGATGGACTATCGGAAGATAGTTTCTTACCTTGTCATTGTATGGAATCCATCCTCCAATATGGGCCTTTACAGTTTTAGTTGTAAGTCTATTATGTTGTCGAATTTAAAAACGTAGCAATTCCAGCTATGGTTAATAAGTTATTTGAAAGGATTTTTAAAGGATGAGTAACTAATTAAAGATAGGTTAAGTGACATCATAAAATGAGTTGAGATTATTATATATGAGCACATATTTGTTAAAAAGGATTTTTGGAAAATTGGTACATCAAACAATTTTACCTAGGATTATATTTTGAATATAAAAGAATATCCATTATAGGATATAGTTATTATGCGGTGTTTGGTTGTTAAGGGAATGATAATACTCTATTAATGTAGTTAATTGATACGTTGTTTGATTTAAAAGTTTAAATACGAATGCTTCGTGAATTTAGTTTCACAATTTGACTATGTGGTGTTCGATAAATAATATTGGTTTAAAGTTAATAAAAGTTGTTTAAGATAAATAAATTTTATGCATGTTTTTAATAAGTGATTTTATAAATTGGATTTATAAAACGTATTTTATAAAGAGATTATTGGGAATTTTAATCCTAGTATTTTTGAAAATCTTTGAAAGTTTTAAAATGATTTGGTAGAAGTTTTAATTTTAGGAGTAGAGATTATAAAATGGAACGTTTATATTTGTAAAAGATTTTTTATAAGTTAAAATATCTTTTAAAAGAAATGATTTGAAAGTGATATTTTAAAATAATGAAATTGGTTGAATTCTTAGGAAAGTTGATTCAAAATAAAAGCTATTTTGAAATAGGAGTGTTTCAACAAATAAGTCCATCTTTTATTACAAAGGAAATACAGTTTAAAAAAATGGATAGAAATAGCCTAAAAAAATGTTTTTGAAATAGTTTATATAAAAGCTTTATAAAAGTGATATTTTATGAATAAACTAAAAGATTTATAAATGTGTTTTATAAACATTAAACATGGATTGTAATTGATATTACGTAAATAGATTTACAAATGGAATTTTTTAAATAAAGATATTCTGTAAAAAGAAGTTTTATAAAAAGAAAGAAGATTATAAAACATGGTTTATAAATAAAAAAGGATTATCTTGATGGTTTTATAAAAGGGAGCAATTTCAATCTAAACGTAAAATAATCTCCTGAAGGAATGTTTTGAAAGTGATATTTGCGAATGGAGTTTAATGGTTTTAAAAGTGATTTAAAATGTGTTAATCGATAGGAAGACATGGATTTCAACATTATGATTGTAATAAATGTTTTCGAGAAAATGAGGAAGACAGGCTATGCAACGACCCAGAATTTCTGTCATTTGAAATTCGTGTATTTAATTGATTTTAAATATTAACAAGTAAAATTTGTAAGTCGAATAAATTTTATTTCGAATATCTAGATTTAATTGGATAATTAAATCGATAATTTAATATATGAAATTACAGAAATAATTGAAAATTGGGTTTAATGTGATTGAAATTAATTTTTAAAGTTGTATTAAATCATATTGGACTTAGAATGATGTTATAGAACTTTCAAAATTGAACTAAAAGTAAATTTGTGGAAATTGAATATTTTAATATTTAATTGACGAGTAAAAATAGTCATTTTTCAAACAGTCTTGGATTTCGATAAAACTACTTTCATTGGATCCATAATGTTAAATTATTGTAAGGTTTGAAATTTCGTGTCCATCGGATTTATGTTTTGTCCGGGGCAAACCAAAACGTATAGAAATTAGTTTAACCTATTAATTTAAATTTGATCGTTTATTTCTGTAACTTGCACAAACAATCGAATTAGCTCTCGATACCTATTCCATTGTGTCCCAAACGCGGGTTAAACCCAAGAGACGTCAACCGGCATGCTTCGTTTGAAGTTCGGAAAATCTTGGGTGAATAGTGTTTCGTCAACTTTTCTATAAAAGGACCTTATTTCTTCTATTTTGCAAAACCTAACAAGAATTAGGTCACGGCCGCCAAAAACATTTCAATGGCCGAAATCTTCAAATTTTCTTCCTCGATTCTCTTCCAATCCATAGACAATTACACAAATTCTTCAACTACAATCTTGTAGAACATCAAGAGAACTGTAACAACCCGCATATTTATCGATTTTATATTTAAATATTTTATTTAAATATTTTGTCGTTAATCGGATATTGGTCCGAAAAGCTACTTTTTGCAAACGGTCAAATTAGGACTCGAGACCACTTCCATTGAGTTCGAAATGCCGTTTACAACTTTTTTAAGTATAAACATTGATAGGTTTGGAGTTAGTGAAATTTCACTAACTTTTCCCGCCTTGGACTTTGGGTTAGTTTAGCCTATTAAGCCCAAGTTCCAACCCCCTTCTCCTCACTCTTCATAAATTTCCTAACTAACTCAAGCTTTGGCATTAATGGTGAAGAGAATGGGAAATTAAAACTCCAAGCACAAATTCAATTGCAAATCCAACATTCAACTCCAAATTCAAGTAGAAGATATTGGATTCAAGCTTTGGATTGCTTCTCCTTGCTTTCAAGCTTCATCTTCATAAATTTTAGTGCAAAGGTGAGATTTTTATCTCACAATTCTAGCCTATAACTATATTGGACAGTTGGGAATGATTCCCTATCACTTTTGCATGCACATTTACATTTGGTTTGGATTGGATTGGCGAAAAACTCCAATTTTTAGCGTTTTGGTGAATTTTCTGCATTTAGGTCGTTCTGGCCATTTTCGTGTGTTCGAAGTTAGGTCGTTCGCGACATAACCCTTAGGTCGCTCGCGTGTTAACGCATTAGGTCGCACTGCACGTATTGTCATCTCGGAATTAGGTCGTTGGGCTTTAAGTCGTAGGTCGTTTGGCCCATAGGTCGTTAGGTCGCTAACACTTAGGTCGTTTCTGGCTTTAAACCCCCTCTGCAGTGTTAGGTCGCTCGCGAGTTGAGTCTTAAGCTGTAGGTCGTTCGCGAGTTAAGCTTTAGGTCGTTTGGCCTTTATAACGTTAGGTCGCTCGCGTGTTAAAACGTTAGGTCGCGTGATCTATATCCCGTAGGTCGTTGACCCCTTGAGTCGTAGAACTGATAGGTCGCTCGCGAGTTAAAATCGATAGGTCGCTCGACCACTAGATCGTATGACCTGTTAGGTCGTTAGGTCGCGTGGGTTTTAAGCCGCGTATCAGTTAGGTCGTTCCACCTTATAACCCTTAAGTCGCTAACCTCTGTTAGGTCGCGAGTCCCTTAAGTCGCTCACCTCTGTTAGGTCGCGAATCCCTTAAGTCGCTCGCCTCCGTTAGGTCGTGCATCCCCCTAACTCGTTCGTCCTTGCCTTCGTTAAGTCGCGTGACACATTAGGTGCGCATCACCTTAACTCGCTCGACCTTGTTTAGGTCGTTAGGTCGCGAAGACCCTTAGCTCGCAACCATTAGGTCGCTCGACCCAATTCCCCTTAGGTCGTTAGACCTCATTTTGTCTTCACTAGGTCGTACCGTTTTGGACGGGGCGCTGCCCCGCACCCCGCCGGGGGCGCTGCCCCTTGGACCCCCACGACCTGACCGGGCAGGTCAAACCCCGTAAGCGGTGGCGTTGCCCCCGCACCCCCACCTTGGGGAGTTGCCACCCCCCTGGACCCCCCCTCCGTAGGGGCTCTTTGATGAAAGATGCATTTTGAGTTGATTTCCTTGGATTTCATTCACGTCTTTGAACGCGAAGTTTTTGTCATTTGTCACTTTAATAAAATAAAGGTTTCAATACTAGCAGTAAATATCAAAACTCTTTCAGCAAAACGATTTCAACTCTATTTTTAATAACAAAGCTTTTTCCTTAAACCGTTTTCCAATCTATTAGTATATACAAACCTTTATCTCACTCGTATGAGAAATCTAATTAAATGACATAGTAAAACAAGTGGTATGAAACGCTTGCGTTTACTTCGTCGGTTAATTCTTGGACTTGTTCGATTGAATCTCTTGTGACAATTTCCTAGTGGAGATCTACTGTTTGTTAGTAAATATTTGAGTTTAGCAAGTGGTTATGGGACATGAAGTTAAACTTTATATTTACTAACTTAGTGTAATTGACACTTCTTGATGATCATGACGATCATTTTTGTGTTTTAGACTAGCAACTGTGCGATGTCTCTTTGTCTGCGAGGGAGACTAGACCCCGCTCTTGTGATGTTTCGCCATCTCATTTGTGTGATGTTTCGCCATCACATATGTGGGGTAGCGCCCCACGGTCTTCGGGCCATTCGTGTGTCAAAATTAATGGCTTGCAACCATGAGATAGCTTCTCGCTTTGTGTTACACGTGTAGGTGAGTTTTCATGCTCCCATTTTGTGAGTTTTCATGCTCCTATATTGTAATTTCTGGATTTCTTGTGCAGTCTTCTGGAATTTGTGCTTCACCTATTTTCATGACTTTCATTGTTATGATTTTCCAACTTTTATGTTTAGGTGAATTTGGATCTTTTAGAAGATTCTTTTGATATTGTTTGATCTCTTAATGATCTTCATTTACATGCTTATCATAGTATGTCTTTATGGTTACTATATGTTCTTGCCATATCTATTGTTTATATCATGTTATCTAATATTTATAGCTAGACTGATCCGTTTATTATTTTCTTATAAATAATACTCGGGTCAGACCGAGATGTTACAGGTGCTTCTACTTGACTTCTCCCCTAGGGATTTACTACTCTGACTTTTGGCTGACCCTTTAGATTAGCAGTTTTTGTCGTTTACACTTGAGATATAGACTCATAGATGTATTCTTTTGCATAGCACGTGTTGCTATTCTTTTGTATTATTGTGGATCTTTTTGACCACTACTCTGATGTACACTTTCATGTGTTAGTTATATATTCATATCTTCTTCCGCCTTTGTGATATCGATGTCTGTGACTGATTTGTGTTATGCATATTTCTATGTTTGTTTCCGAAGATTATTATAGCCACCGCGTGATAAGAAATCACGAGGATGGTCGCTCCTCAACAGCCTTATTCTCCGTGCTAGTTGACAACTCTACACCGTAGTGTTCTTGGCTAGTGTGGGTACAGAGGTGGGGCGTCACAGCTTGGTATCAGAGCGAAACTTCGGAACAATGTAGAATAACTTAACAAGGATCATCGTCCTAAGTCTATCTTAGGAGTTATACCATAGGATTAATTCGAGTCTTCGTACCGATTCATCATATTTCCTTTATGATTCCTTGTTTTATCTATCAAGATTGCTTGATATTCATTGGTGAGTAACCTTCTTCCTTCTCTTCTTTCTTTCTTAAAGGAAGAGAATGTCTAGACCAGGCCGTCCCAAAACTGGATCATCTAGTACTGCTCCCCAGGATGGAGTTTTTATGACTGCTCGACAGCTTCTTGATTTAGTAACAAATGCTCAAGCAGCTGGAGCTAACCCGGAACCTACTCACCCAAAGTCGGGATTTGCACGCTTGTGCAGCGATTACACTAACTTGGGTGGGAAGCCCTTCAAAGGTTCGGAAACGATCATCGAGGTCCAAGCTTGGTTAAAATCATGTGATCGAATCTTTTCTCGCATGAACCTTATCGATCTCCACCGCGTTCAGGTGGCTTCCAGCATGCTCCAGGAGAGAGCATTGGACTGGTACGAACTCCTTATTTCAGAAATTAATGAAGCGGATCTCACCTGGGAGCAATTTCAGGGACGCTTCGAGTTAAAGTTTGTACCAGAAGCTGGGAAAGTAACCTTGGCTCGACGTTTTATAGACCTTGTTCAAGGTCAATCCTCTATGACTGATTACGTTGCAGCCTTCGAGACGCTTTCCAAATATGGGGTTGAATACATCAACACCCCATTGAAGAAGAACCAGAGGTTCGTCTATGGCTTAAATAAGAATCTTAAGAAGCCACTACTCCTGAAACTAGAAGTTTCATTTGATCAACTCGTCGATATCGCTCTTCGTCTTGAAGAGGCCGATAGAGAGAGTGATGCTGAAGTGGTTGGCGCTAAACCAAACTTCAACAACAAAAAGAGGCCTAACAAATTTAAAGGTTCTTATCCCAATAAAAAGGGTAAGCAGGCAACTTCGGCTGCAAAGACACCTTCCTCTATTAGCGGGCAATGCTATAACTGTGGTTCTAAGGACCATTTTGCGAACAAGTGTTCGAAGCCCAAAGGTTGTTGCTATTGTAAGAGCCCAGATCATTTCATGCATCAATGCCTCAAACTTGAAGCCAAGAAGGGGGGAAAGTAAAATGTGGCTCAAGCCCCTGGCAACATATCTCATGGCCAAGGTATTCCTCATTCCATTCTTGATGGTATTATTTTATTTCATGATCAACCTATTAGAGTTCTCTTTGATATGGGTGCATCCCATTCTTTTATGTCAAAAGAACTTGTTGATACTTTTTCTTTAAATGTTGTTGCTTTAATGACTTCTTTAAGAATCGCGAATCCGGTTGGTGGGTCCGCAACTCTTAGTTTTCTTTGTAAAGATGTGGAGATTATTTTATGTGATTTTTCTTTCCTAGCCGATTTGCATGTCATGCGTTACTTAGGCTTTGGAATAATTTTGGGAATGGATTGGCTTAACCGTTATCAAGCCCATATCCTATGTCCTGAGCGGACTATTCATCTCCAACGTCCACTATCTGTTAAACAGATTTCTGTTAATCTTAAAGATTCAGAATCCTGTTTGGTGGCATCTTTATATTCTTTAAATCCTCATGATGACGATGATGATGATGAAGATGATATTATTTCTCGTATTCACGTTGTTCGTGAATTTTCCGACATATTCGAGCCCGTTTTAGGTTTACCACCTAAACGAGCAATTGAGTTCAGAATTAATCTTGTCTCTGGATCTCAACCTATTACTCGTCCTCCTTATCGCATGTCCAATAAGGGAAATGAGGAGATGCGTAAACAATTATCCGAATTGGAGACGAAGCAATTTATTCGCTCTAGTTCCTCACCTTGGGGAGCTTCGGCTATTTTCGTGAAGAAATCCGACGGTACGCTTAGGCTTTGCGTTGACTATCGCAAGCTTAACGATCTGACTATTAAAAATAAATATTCTTTGCCTCGGATTGATGATCTATTCGATCAGCTTAGTGGTGCTAAGGTCTTTTCACAATTGGACTTGGCTACCGGTTTCCATCAGCTTCGCATCGCCGAGGATAGCATTCCTTTGACATCATTCCGTACTCGATGTGGATCTTATGAATGGCTTGTTATGCCATTTGGGTTAACGAATGCTCCAGCTTATTTCGTTGATCTCATGAATCGAGTTTTCAAAGATTTTCTCGATCGGTTTGTTCTCATATTCATTGATGATATTCTTGTGTATTCAAAAACCGAGGAGGAACATGAGAAACATCTTCGGATTGTATTGGAAACTCTTAGGAGTAATCAATTAAAGGCGAAATTTTCTAAATGCCACTTTTGGCAATCTCGTGTGAAGTTTCTCGGTCATATTATTTCTGAATCCGAAATTTCCGTGGATCCTTCAAAGATTGAAGCGATTCAAGATTGGAAAAGACCTGAGAGTGTGACTGAAATCCGTAGCTTTCTCGGATTGGCGGGCTATTACCGTCGTTCCATTAAAGACTTTTCTAAGATTGTCGTGCCTCTTACTGGCTTGACTAAGAAGGGAGTTAAATACATTTGGTCGGACAAATGTGAAGCCACTTTTGAGAAATTGAAAGAACTCCTTTCCGATGCTCCTATTCTTGTTATTCCCGTGGGGAATCAAGATTTTGTTGTTTATACTGATGCTAGTCACGTTGGTTTGGGTGCCGTTCTTATGCAAAAAGAACGTGTTATTGCTTATGCTTCTAGGCAACTAAAGCCGGCCGAGACTAGATATGCCACACATGATTTAGAACTCGCGGCTATTGTTTTCGCCCTTCAGATTTGGCGTCATTATCTATTGGGAGAGAAATTTATTCTTTACACGGATCATAAGTCTTTGAAATATTTATTTTCTCAAAAAGAACTTAATTTGCGTCAACAGCGTTGGCTCGAGTTCCTTGCACCTTATGATCTTGATATTCTTTATACCCCCCGGTAAGGGTAATCGTGTCGCCGATGCTCTTAGCCGTAAACAACAAGCAGTTGTTTCTATGATGATATCCGAATGGAACGATCTTGAGGTTTTATCCACTTGTGAGATTCGAGAGCGCGTATCCGATTTATGCTCATCACTTGTTTTATGTAGCCTTGAGGCTCATCCTTCTCTTTTAGACCGCATTCTTGAAGCTCAAGGGCTAGATCCTAAATTGGCTCTTCTTGACCAAAATGTTAAGGATAAAATTGGTATTGAAGGTTTGAAAGACTTTGATATTGATTCTCATGGCGGCATTCGAAAATTTGGTAGACTTATCGTACCAAATATTGGAGATCTTCGTAAAGATATTTTAGAAGATTCCCATCGTTCTAAATTCACCATTCATCCCGGTAGTAGTAAAATGTACGCTGATATGAAGCGACTTTATTATTGGGAGGGAATGAAATCTGATATTGCTAACTTTGTTAAGTGTTGCATGACTTGCCAACTTGTCAAGGTCGAACATCAAAGGCCTGGTGGGTTATTGCAACCGTTAGAAATTCCAATTTGGAAGTGGGATCAAATTTCCATGGACTTTATAGATGGCCTTCCCCGTTCTTGTTCGGGTCAAGATAGCTTATGGGTGATTGTTGATAGACTTACTAAATCCGTCCATTTTATTCCGGTTCGGTCTAACCGAACCGTTCCTCTTTTGGCCAAGCTATTTGTCAAGGAAATTGTAAAATTGCATGGAGTTCCTACTTCTATTGTTAGCGATCGTGATCCATTGTTTACTAGTGGATTTTGGAAGAGTCTTCAAAAAGCTTTAGGAATGAAGCTTAATTTTAGCACCGCGTATCACCCCCAGTCCGATGGACAAACCGAGCGTGTGAATCAAACTCTTGAAGATCTTCTTTGTGCTTGTGTGCTTGATTTTGGTGGAAGTTGGGAAGATCATATTTCACTTATTGAATTTTCCTATAATAATAGCTTCCAATCTAGTATTGGTATGGCACCTTTCGAGGCACTCTACGGAAGGCCATGCCGATCTCCTTCTTGTTGGCTTGAGGCCGGTGAGAAGCTGGTTTTAGGTCCAGACTTTATTCGAGATTCCACGAAAAAGATTGAACTTATTCGGCATAGGATGAAAGAAGCCCAGAGTAGACAAAAATCCTATGCCGATAATCGAAGAAGGAGATTAGAATTTTCTATTGGGGATCCTGTTTTTATTCGTGTTTCACCTATGAAGGGTGTTGTACGTTTCAGTCGATCGAGGAAGTTAGCGCCTCGATATATTAGGCCATTTCCTATCACTGAACGTATTGGTTCCATGGCTTATCGCCTTGCATTGTCGGCTCAGTTTTCTGCTATGCATGACGTATTTCACGTTTCTTAATTATGGAAATGCCTTCGGGATTCCGATTCTATTCTTGAGCCTGCTATTGTGGAAGAAATTGAAGTTTCGCCGAATTTAACTTATGAGCAGCATCCTATTCGAATTATAGCTTCGGAGGTTAAACGGCTTCGAAATAAAGATGTTCCGCTTGTGAAGGTTCAATGATCCTCAAATCCTAAGGATTGCTCTTGGGAATCCAGAGAATTCATCGAGCGAACACATCCGGACTTGCTTACTCCTGCTCTTTGAGGTGAACTTCCTATTTCAAATTTCTTTTGTGTTAATATGCTTTTATGGTTGTTACTTGTTATTTCCATCTTATATATTGCGAGGACGCAATTTCTTTAAGGAGGGGAGTCTGTAACAACCCGCATATTTATCGATTTTATATTTAAATATTTTATCTAAATATTTTGTCGTTAATCGGATATTGGTCCGAAAAGCTACTTTTTGCAAACGGTCAAATTAGGACTCGAGACCACTTCCATTGAATTCGAAATGCCGTTTACAACTTTTTTAAGTATAAACATTGATAGGTTTGGAGTTAGTGAAATTTCACTAACTTTTCCTGCCTTGGACTTTGGGTTAGTTTAGCCTATTAAGCCCAAGTTCCAACCCCCTTCTCCTCACTCTTCATAAATTTCCTAACTAACTCAAGCTTTGCCATTAATGGTGAAGAGAATGGGAAATTAAAACTCCAAGCACAAATTCAATTGCAAATCCAACATTCAACTCCAAATTCAAGTAGAAGATATTGGATTCAAGCTTTGGATTGCTTCTCCTTGCTTTCAAGCTTCATCTTCATAAATTTTAGTGCAAAGGTGAGATTTTTATCTCACAATTCTAGCCTATAACTATATTGGACAGTTGGGAATGATTCCCTATCACTTTTGCATGCACATTTGCATTTGGTTTGGATTGGATTGGCGAAAAACTCCAATTTTTAGCGTTTTGGTGAATTTTCTGCATTTAGGTCGTTCTGGCCATTTTCGTGTGTTCGGAGTTAGGTCGTTCGCGACATAACCCTTAGGTCGCTCGCGTGTTAACGCGCTAGGTCGCACTGCATGTATTGTCATCTCGGAATTAGGTCGTTGGGCTTTAAGTCGTAGGTCGTTTGGCCCATAGGTCGTTAGGTCGCTAACACTTAGGTCGTTTCTGGCCTTAAACCCCCTCTGCAGTGTTAGGTCGCTCGCGAGTTGAGTCTTAAGCCGTAGGTCGTTCGCGAGTTAAGCTTTAGGTCGTTTGGCCTTTATAACGTTAGGTCGCTCGTGTGTTAAAACGTTAGGTCGCGTGATCTATATCCCGTAGGTCGTTGACCCCTTGAGTCCTAGAACTGATAGGTCACTCGCGAGTTAAAATCGATAGGTCGCTCGACCACTAGATCGTATGACCTGTTAGGTCGTTAGGTCGCGTGGGTTTTAAGCTGCGTATCAGTTAGGTCGTTCCACCTTATATCCCTTAAGTCGCTAACCTCTGTTTGGTCGCGAGTCCCTTAAGTCGCTCACCTCTGTTAGGTCGCGAGTCCCTTAAGTCGCTCGCCTCCGTTAGGTCGTGCATCCCCCTAACTCGTTCGGCCTTGCCTTCGTTAAGTCGCGTGACACATTAGGTCGCGCATCACCTTAACTCGCTCGACCTTGTTTAGGTCGTTAGGTCGCGAAGACCCTTAGGTCGCAACCATTAGGTCGCTCGACCCAATTCCCCTTAGGTTGTTAGACCTCATTTTGTCTTCACTAGGTCGTACCGTTTTGGACGGGGCGCTGCCCCGCACCCCGCCCCGCACCCCGCCGGGGGTGCTGCCCCCTGGACCCCCGCGACCTGACCGGGCAGGTCGAACCCCGTAAGCGGTGGCGTTGCCCCCGCACCCCCACCTTGGGGGGTTGCCACCCCCCTGGACCCCTCCTCCGTAGGGGCTCTTTGATGAAAGATGCATTTTGAGTTGATTTCCTTGGATTTCATTCACGTCTTTGAACGCGAAGTTTTTGTGATTTGTCACTTTAATAAAATAAAGGTTTCAATACTAGTAGTAAATATCAAAACTCTTTCAGCAAAACGATTTCAACTCTATTTTTAATAACAAAGCTTTTTCCTTAAACCATTTTCCAATCTATTAGTATATACAAACCTTTATCTCACTCGTATGAGAAATCTAATTAAATGACTTAGTAAAACAAGTGGTATGAAACGCTTGCGTTTACTTCGTCGGTTAATTGTTGGACTTGTTCGATTGAATCTCTTGTGACAATTTCCTAGTGGAGATCTACAGTTTGTTAGTAAATATTTGAGTTAAGCAAGTGGTTATGGGACATGAAGTTAAACTTTTATATTTACTAACTTAGTGTAATTGACACTTCTTGAAGATCATGACGATCATTTTTGTGTTTTAGACTAGCAACTGTGCGATGTCTCTTTGTCTGCGAGGGAGACTAGACCCCGCTCTTGTGATGTTTCGCCATCTCATTTGTGTGATGTTTCGCCATCACATATGTGGGGTAGCGCCCCACGGTCTTCGGGCCATTCGTGTGTCAAAATTAATGGCTTGCAACCATGAGATAGCTTCTCGCTTTGTGTTACACGTGTAGGTGAGTTTTCATGCTCCCATTTTGTGAGTTTTCATGCTCCTATATTGTAATTTCTGGATTTCTTGTGCAGTCTTCTGGAATTTGTGCTTCACCTATTTTCATGACTTTCATTGTTATGATTTTCCAACTTTTATGTTTAGGTGAATTTGGATCTTTTAGAAGATTCTTTTGATATTGTTTGATCTCTTAATGATCTTCATTTACATGCTTATCATAGTATGTCTTTATGGTTACTATATGTTCTTGCCATATCTATTGTTTATATCATGTTATCTAATATTTATAGCTAGACTGATCCGTTTATTATTTTCTTATAAATAATACTCGGGTCAGACCGAGATGTTACAGGTGCTTCTACTTGACTTCTCCCCTAGGGATTTACTACTCTGACTTTTGGCTGACCCTTTAGATTAGCAGTTTTTGTCGTTTACACTTGAGATATAGACTCATAGATGTATTCTTTTGCATAGCACGTGTTGCTATTCTTTTGTATTATTGTGGATCTTTTTGACCACTACTCTGATGTACACTTTCATGTGTTAGTTATATATTCATATCTTCTTCCGCCTTTGTGATATCGATGTCTGTGACTGATTTGTGTTATGCATATTTCTATGTTTGTTTCCGAAGATTATTATAGCCACCGCGTGATAAGAAATCACGAGGATGGTCGCTCCTCAACAGCCTTATTCTCCGTGCTAGTTGACAACTCTACACCGTAGTGTTCTTGGCTAGTGTGGGTACAGAGGTGGGGCGTCACAGCTTGGTATCAGAGCGAAACTTCGGAACAATGTAGAATAACTTAACAAGGATCATCGTCCTAAGTCTATCTTAGGAGTTATACCATAGGATTAATTCGAGTCTTCGTACCGATTCATCATATTTCCTTTATGATTCCTTGTTTTATCTATCAAGATTGCTTGATATTCATTGGTGAATAACCTTCTTCCTTCTCTTCTTTCTTTCTTAAAGGAAGAGAATGTCTAGACCAGGCCGTCCCAAAACTGGATCATCTAGTGCTGCTCCCCAGGATGGAGTTTTTATGACTGCTCGACAGCTTCTTGATTTAGTAACAAATGCTCAAGCAGCTGGAGCTAACCCGGAACCTACTCACCCAAAGTCGGGATTTGCACGCTTGTGCAGCGATTACACTAACTTGGGTGGGAAGCCCTTCAAAGGTTCGGAAACGATCATCGAGGTCCAAGCTTGGTTAAAATCATGTGATCGAATCTTTTCTCGCATGAACCTTATCGATCTCCACCGCGTTCAGGTGGCTTCCAGCATGCTCCAGGAGAGAGCATTGGACTGGTACGAACTCCTTATTTCAGAAATTAATGAAGCGGATCTCACCTGGGAGCAATTTCAGGGACGCTTCGAGTTAAAGTTTGTACCAGAAGCTGGGAAAGTAACCTTGGCTCGACGTTTTATAGACCTTGTTCAAGGTCAATCCTCTATGACTGATTACGTTGCAGCCTTCGAGACGCTTTCCAAATATGGGGTTGAATACATCAACACCCCATTGAAGAAGAACCAGAGGTTCGTCTATGGCTTAAATAAGAATCTTAAGAAGCCACTACTCCTGAAACTAGAAGTTGCATTTGATCAACTCGTCGATATCGCTCTTCGTCTTGAAGAGGCCGATAGAGAGAGTGATGCTGAAGTGGTTGGCGCTAAACCAAACTTCAACAACAAAAAGAGGCCTAACAAATTTAAAGGTTCTTATCCCAATAAAAAGGGTAAGCAGGCAACTTCGGCTGCAAAGACACCTTCCTCTATTAGCGGGCAATGCTATAACTGTGGTTCTAAGGACCATTTTGCGAACAAGTGTTCGAAGCCCAAAGGTTGTTGCTATTGTAAGAGCCCAGATCATTTCATGCATCAATGCCTCAAACTTGAAGCCAAGAAGGGGGGAAAGTAAAATGTGGCTCAAGCCCCTGGCAACATATCTCATGGCCAAGGTATTCCTCATTCCATTCTTGATGGTATTATTTTATTTCATGATCAACCTATTAGAGTTCTCTTTGATATGGGTGCATCCCATTCTTTTATGTCAAAAGAACTTGTTGATACTTTTTCTTTAAATGTTGTTGCTTTAATGACTTCTTTAAGAATCGCGAATCCGGTTGGTGGGTCCGCAACTCTTAGTTTTCTTTGTAAAGATGTGGAGATTATTTTATGTGATTTTTCTTTCCTAGCCGATTTGCATGTCATGCGTTACTTAGGCTTTGGAATAATTTTGGGAATGGATTGGCTTAACCGTTATCAAGCCCATATCCTATGTCCTGAGCGGACTATTCATCTCCAACGTCCACTATCTGTTAAACAGATTTCTGTTAATCTTAAAGATTCAGAATCCTGTTTGGTGGCATCTTTATATTCTTTAAATCCTCATGATGACGATGATGATGATGAAGATGATATTATTTCTCGTATTCACGTTGTTCATGAATTTTCCGACATATTCGAGCCCGTTTTAGGTTTACCACCTAAACGAGCAATTGAGTTCAGAATTAATCTTGTCTCTGGATCTCAACCTATTACTCGTCCTCCTTATCGCATGTCCAATAAGGGAAATGAGGAGATGCGTAAACAATTATCCGAATTGGAGACGAAGCAATTTATTCGCTCTAGTTCCTCACCTTGGGGAGCTTCGGCTATTTTCGTGAAGAAATCCGACGGTACGCTTAGGCTTTGCGTTGACTATCGCAAGCTTAACGATCTGACTATTAAAAATAAATATTCTTAAGTTATATTCTATCTACTAATAGTTATACTCTATCTACTAATTTTTATTTTGAAAATTAGTTTGGACTTAAGTTATATGTAATATTGGTATAATATTTTTATAACTAATATTTTAAGTAAATTGTTTAAATAAAAATAGTTTTATTTCAAAGTGTTTTCCCGTTATATTTTGGATAAGTGTTATAAATTATTTTAAAGTATTTAACTCGGCAGATTTCCAGTGAAAATGAATAAATATTTGGAAGTGTTTCCGCGTAAGGAAAATGATTTGAAATTTGTTTTCAAAAGTTGTAAAGGTGAAAATTGATTTGAAATTTATTTTCAAATGGTTGAAGTGTGGAAAAATATATCTTGTAAAGATATTTTTTGAAAAATAAATAATTTGGGAAATTATTTGGAATCTGGTGATGTTGTGCATATCTATTGATAGTTAAACAAACGACTATCAATATTTGCCTTGAAATAGGTATTTGTTGTGATTTGCTTGAATTTGAATGCTACACTTATTTTAAAATAAGCGCTCGTTGTTCGGTTTAGCCGGGAGAGGACCTTTGGGTTATAAATCCCATTCCGAATAGTGTTACGTCGTAATGGATAGCATTTGTAGATCGGTGTTGAAGTCCGGGTATTTTCGAAAACGGAAGGATTACCGTCGAATGTCCCTGCATCGGTTGATCCCCAATATAGAGATTTTATCACCCTTTGTGATGGGAATTCTGGACGTGATTAGTGAATATCCGGATTTCAAGGGCTGCTTTGGAAGTGCCTTCGGTTCTGTTCGATCCCGGAACGGACTTGTATGGATGTGTGTCTGACGTTACAATTTGAGATGCAAAGTTGGTTTCTATCAAATACATTTATGTTGGTGGCGAAGAATTTATTCTCTTAGCCTAACACCCTTCTCTGAGACGTACGAGCTTAGAGGTGGTGTAGTTGATGGTTACTAGTGATACATTCCCAATTTGGTAATGTTTCATGCTGTGTGCTGCTGATCATTTGTTGATGAAAGCGTGGCTTTTGTGAAAAGCGTAGCTTTGCGGACGAGACTTTATCGAACCTCACAACCCGGTAATGGTCAAAACAAAAAGAATGCAGCAAGGTTATTAGAGTATAGCGCCCCTTAGGGTATGTAAATTTCCTTCTGGATAGAGGTGGTATTATGGTATGGAACCTAGATACTTAACCTATGTTGTTGCTGCAAATTTATTTCTTTGTGGTTGTTGGTGAATCCCGGGATAAAGGTCGGTTACGACCGGGGGATGGCATACTCATGTCAGTAGTTACCAAGCTAGACGTAACCCGGCCTTGTGTTGGCAGAGATTCGGTTAGGTTCTCGGGGCATCCTTCCAGAGGCGTACCCATGTGGCAATGGGAAGTTCCTTGGCTTGACCATTTGTTGGAAAATCCAAAGAAACAATACGAGCCCTGTACGGTTTTAGTTGTATAACCTGCCATGGAATGTGGCGGTAATCTGCTATTGAACATGGTAGTTATAGTAGGCATAAGTGCGAAATTTCTATGCTGGCTAAGATTTATATTATACTTTCGAAATGTTTTCCTACACTTTGGACTTATAGTAGTAATATCAAAGAATTTGCGTATCAAGCATGTTTGGCTATCATAAGGAGAAATCTCCTCCAATTATGCGTTTGCATTGTGTGTGTGGCGGGAGGCCTTATGGTAGTTACATTTTCTAAAAGCATTGCAGACCTATCTAAAAATATATTTCTTTGTTTGTTTTAAAGATATAACTGCTTTAAGTTCCCACACAGTCCCATGACTGACTTGGAGTTTATTGTTCCCATTCTAAACTCTCGGTGCCCACCAATTTCCACACGGGCAGTCTAGAGTCAGGTTATCCGGTCATTCTGGAATTCAGGAGTTGCTGTAGAGATCTAGAGGCAAGCTGAATGGCATGGCGTATCAACTAGTATATAGTATTTCTTTTCCGCTATTGTTGTTGTAACACTATGTTAATGTAATGTGATGTAATGTAATAACAGATATGATTCTTTGTTTAAAGATTATTCATTTAATATTATATGTTGTTCCGCTGCGATTGTGAGATTCTGATATTGTTTCTGTTACTTCTTCTTTCTTTCTTCTTCTACCTCTCCTTCTTTAACCCTAACAATTCGATTTTTCGGCCTTCGATTGCTCGGCAGTTGATACAAGGGACGTATTATTGTCGATTTTCGAAAGTCAAAAATCTCGAAACGTTTCATTTGGTATCAGAGCAATTGGTTAAGCGACAACCTTGGCTTTGTTGGGAATTACTCATTAGAGATAGAGTCTGTAATACTCTAGAATGAGTTGAGTCTAATCATAGATATGAGTGCATATTTGTTAGTGAATGTTAAAAAGTTTTATAGTGTGTTTGCTTATCCGATGAGCTGTTTGTGAATTCTGGTCGGTATATGGGACGCCATATTATCGATAGGGATTTCTAAACACTTAAACGAGATAAACCGACATAGTATCATTTTAAATTGGGTAAATGAAATAATTTTACCTCGATTATATTTTACATATAAAGGAAATAATTTTTCAGAAATTATTAAAGTGTATATAAATTGATTGTTTGATTGTTGAAAATGTTAGAATATATATAAGTATGGAATTATAATTAATGTGATTTACAATTGTGAAATAATCTTATATATAAGAAGTGAAACTATATGAATATATTTATAAATATGAGTTGTAAATAAAAATGAATTTGAACTATGAATTGAAAATGTTGAATCTTGTTTATTTTGGAAATTATTTTCCAAAATTAAAAGTTAAATAGTGAGATTATATAAGAAAAGGATTTATAAATGTGATTTATAAATATTGAAAGAATATTAAGCACTGAATTCACTGCTGTTACTGGAAATAATATGGGTGATGACTGCAGCATCATCAGTATCATTTTCGAGTTTCTGTATGATGGATTTGCTACCATAGTAAATTGGAAATTGATGTTTTGTTGTAATAAACAAATTTGAAAATTAAAATCCGAGCTGTAATTATTGAATATAAGTAATCAATTTTTGGACTTATAATATGAAATAAAAAAGATTTTACTTTGGTAGAGTTTAAATAAATTTGAGTTGGCATAATGATGCAGCACGATCTACAGAAGTTCAGAGGATAGAGCATTCACAACCTAAAGGAGTTACGGTTTTAACTCGTAAGTCGTGCACGAGTCAGGTGAAGGAGTCACAAGGTGATGCAGCACAGGAGATAAGTCGTTCACGACTTAAAGAAGGCAGTTCGCGAGTTAAGGAAAAGGAACTGCGACTTAATTCTAATGGTTTGCGACCTAACGAAGTGATTTTAAGTCGTTTGCGACTTAACGAGAAGAGTGCAAAGAAGTTACGACTTAAAGGGAACCTGAGTCGTTCGAGTTTGATGAGTCGTACATGACTCAACGATTCACCTATAAGTCGTTTCCGACCTAAGAAGTCACAGGGGAAGGCAACACGAGTTAACTTCGCTCTAGGTCGTGTGGAGGAAGCTACGAAGCTAACTCGTTCGGAAATTTTAAGTCGTTGCCGACTTAAGGAACAATGCTCACGACCTAAGGAAAAGACTCTAAGTCGTCCGCGACTTAACAAAGTAAAGGGGGACGAGTCAGAGAAGCTACGACCTAAAGATCCACGAGGAAAGAAGCTACGAGTTAACGACATGGTTTTAAGTCATCTACGACTTAACAAAGCCTGGAGGAAAGAGTTGCGAGTTAACGAGGGCTTAAGTTGCTCAGGTTTGAAGAGTCTTATACGACCTAACGACACAGCACTAAGTCGTCCACGACTTATCGAGAGGCAGAGAGAAATTCCAGAAGTTGAAAACCTTAGGTCGGAGGCGAGTTACGACTCAAGATGGGTCGTAAACCGTTGTTCTTGAGTCGTTTGCTCTTGAGTCGTGTAACCTGTATTGTTTGACGAGTCGTATCTGGTTGAGTCGTCTGCGTTGTAATCTGTTTGTTGTCTTTTATTTGATGAGTCGTATGTCGTTTGTATCTGATGAGTCGTGTTGTATGGTAAGTCGTGTGATGTACATAGGCATGTTGTGTTGCTAAGTCGTTAACGACTTATGATGAGTCGTAGGTCATGAGTCGTCAACGACTTATGGAGACAGTTGTAAAACGCTATAAATAGCTGTGTTGCATCATTTGTAAAGTGGTTGACATTTTGAATAAAATTTCTTGTTGATTGCTGTGTGCTTTCATCTAAAATTGGTAGTTGAGTATAATCTCCTATCTCCACTTTCGGTTATTCGAGAGCGCTCGAATCAACGATTGTTGAAGCCGATTCGCGGAATCAAGTGCGCTTGATCAACTCTTGAAGAATTGAAGATCTTCTTTCACGGTATCGTGCGCGATCAACGTGTTAGAGATAGCTAGAATTCGGTATCTTCGGATCAACGAATTTGGGCATTTTGGTATTCATCAATCCACCGATTGCTACTTTCATCATTATATTGATTTTCTGTTAATCCGCTGCGTCAGTTTTTTGGTATCTGAGCTTGTTTTAGCCAATCATAGCTAAATTGGGTCTTGGAGCCAAGTGTTGAAGTTTGAAGTTGTTCATCGTGTTCATATTGAAGTTGCAACAAGAGGGAGGACTTTCGATCCATTCCATTTTGGATCAAAGTGTTGAAAGTGTTTGAATTTGAAGTAGGCCGTGTATACTAGTGAAGTATCCGAGCCTAGGGAGGATCATTGGAAGCTTGTTTCGAGCTAAGGAGTTAAGGCCGAGCCTTGTGAAGTTGTGTAGAAGCTTGTGAAGCCGTGATTTGCTTGTGAAGTATCACTTTGGTATCGATTTGTTGAAATTTTGTGAATTTCAATCATGCCGCCAAGGAGAGCTAACCGCCATCAAAATGTTGAAGCTTTGTATCGAAGAGAAGAAGCCGATCAAATGGAGCAACGTATGCATGAGAAGATTGATGAAGGCATTGGTAGGTTGGAGAAGCTTATGATTGATATGAATCAAAGTAGAAGAAGAAATTCACCTGAATCCATCCGTGGGGGTAGTAGAGTGTCATCACATTCAGAACGGGAGAGGAGAGAAAGTCAAGAGCCTAGGAGTGTTGATAATCGAAGTAGGAGGAATGTTGAGGATCATGATAGACGGGATGTTGGTAGTAAGAGTGGTGGTAGAGATGCTGGAGGGCGTGAAAGACAACGATATGCATCAGACTTTGATGAGGAGTTTGATGGTGAGAGGGGAAGTATTCATTTCAGAGACCGAGATCAGGGACAACGTCAGTATCGGGTTATTGATGATGATCGACATTGGGAATCGGGAATGAAGATGGAGATTCCGGAGTTTAAAGGAGGGATGGTAGCTGAAGAATTCTTGGATTGGTTATCTAATGTGGAGGAAATTTTTGAATTTAAGGAGGTTCCGGAAAATCGAAGGGTGAAGTTAGTTGCTACTAGGTTGAGGGGGAGAGCTTTGGCGTGGTGGCAACAAACTAAACTTACCAGAGAACGGATGGGGAAGTCAAAGGTTGTAGAGTGGGATAAGATGAAGAAAATGATGAGAGCTACATTTTTGCCATACAACTATCAATCACTTATGTACCAGAGGTTGCAGAACTTGAGGCAAGGGACGAAGTCAGTCAATGATTATGCCGATGAATTTTACCAACTCATTGCAAGGAATGATATTATGGAGACGGAAGAGCAACTGACTGCTAGATTTGTTGGAGGGCTGAGAATGCAGATCCAGGATATGGTTAATATGTTCGATCCAAGATTTGTGGCGGAGGCACATCAAAAGGCGTTGGCTTGGGAAAAGCAAGGAAGGCGTGGAGGAGGTGTGTTTACCAATTCTAACAATCAAGTGAAGGGAGCCGGTGGAAGTTCTAATGTTCCTAAGATTGTTGCCAAACCAGTTGTGAAGGAAGGTGAGAAGGCGAAGGTTAGCAGTGGGTTCAAATGTTACAATTGCCAGGAGATGGGTCATAAAAGCAACGAGTGTCCGAAGCCGAAGAAGAGGACTATGATAGTTGAAGCTGAGGATGAGGAGGAAGAAGCTGAATGTTCTAATTCACCTTATGTTGAGGAGGAAGAAGAAGTGTCGGGAGACGAAGGTTGTAATTTGATGATGAGAAGGTCTTGTCTCACACCGAAGCAAGAGGAGGACTGTAGTTGGTTGAGGAGTAACATATTTCAGTCGACATGTACTATTCTGGAGAAAGTTTGCAAGTTTGTCATATATGCTGGGAGTTGTGATAATATTATTTCCACAGAGGCTGTAAAGAAGTTATCATTGAAGACTGAGAAACATCCGAAACCGTACAAGTTGGCTTGGTTGAGAAAAGGAGGAGAGGTGAAGGTTGGACGAAGGGCTTGTGTGAACTTTTCCATTGGGAAGAAATACAAAGACGAAATCTGGTGCGATGTAGTGGATATGGATGTTTGTCATCTGTTGTTGGGCAGACCGTGGCAGTTCGATAGAGCAGTGCAGCATGATGGTCGGGCCAATAGCTATAGTTTCATGTTCGAGGGTACTAAAATCACTTTGGTTCCCAAGAAGCAACAACAGAAGGAGAGCAAGCTGGAGGAGATTGAGGAATTGAAAACTCTGTTGACTTTGAAGGAGTTTGTTAAGGAGGTTGAAGAGGAGCCTGAAGTATACTTGTTGATTGGGCGTGAGAGCAGTGAAGAGGTTGAAATTCCAGAAGAAGCGAAGCCTGTTTTGAAAGAATTTGAGGATGTTTTTCCAGAGGAGTTTCCTAAAGAGTTACCGCCACTGAGAGACATTCAACATCAAATCGATCTTGTTCCGGGAGCAGTATTACCACATAGACCACATTATCGAATGAGTCCGAAGGAACATGAAGAGTTGAGGAGGCAGGTGGAAGAGTTGCTTGAACAGGGACGTGTACAGGAGAGTCTGAGTCCATGTGTTGTGCCAGCTTTATTGGTACCCAAAAAGGACGGGACGTGGAGGATGTGCACTGACAAACGAGCATTGAATAAGATCACTGTGAGATATAGATTTCCAATGCCGAGGTTAGATGACTTACTGGATCAGTTGAGTGGGGCAACTATCTTTTTGAAGATTGATTTGAAGAGTGGTTATCACCAGATTCGAATTATACCTGGAGACGAGTGGAAGACAGCGTTTAAGACGAGAGAGGGGTTATACGAATGGTTGGTTATGCCATTTGGTTTATCAAATGCACCTAGTACATTCATGCGGGTGATGAATCAAATCTTTAGACCATTCATTGGGAAGTTCGTGGTGGTTTATTTCGATGATATTCTGATATATAGCAGGAGTATGGAGGAGCATGTTCTACATTTGAGGGAAGTGTTGATTATTCTTCGTGAGGAACAATTTTATGCTGCTACGAAGAAATGTGTGTTTATGACAAGAAGTGTTTTATTTCTGGGGTATGTTGTTTCGGAGGAAGGAATTCAAGTTGACCAGAATAAAGTGGAAGCAGTCAGGAATTGGCCACAGCCGAGGAAGATTACAGAGGTGAGAAGTTTTCATGGGCTAGCGTCATTCTACCGAAGATTCATTCCGCACTTCAGTAGCGTGATGGCTCCAGTTACTGATTGCATGAAGGGGAAACAGTTTGTATGGTCAGAGGAAGCGGGGGTTGCTTTTGAGAAGATCAAGGAATTGTTGACGTCTACACCAATTCTTGTTTTACCAAATTTTCAGTTGTTGTTTGAATTGCACACTGATGCGTCGAAGGTGGGAATTGGAGGAGTCTTGAGTCAGAGTGGGAAACCCGTTGCTTATTTCAGTGAAAAGTTATCAGGAGCAAAGATGAGATACAGTACATATGACGTTGAATTCTATGCTGTGGTACAAGCTATTAAGCACTGGAGGCACTATCTATTTCAGAAGGAATTTGTTCTGTACACTGATCATGAGGCATTGAAGCATATGCAAGGGCAGGACAAGATTTCCGCGAGACATGCGTCATGGATTGCTTATTTACAGCAGTTTACTTTTGTCGTTAAGCACAAATCAGGGGTAACAAATCGTATAGCGGATGCTTTGAGCAGGAGGAATCACTTATTGACAACGCCGAAGGTTGAAGTGACATGATTCGAATTATTACCAGAATTGTTTGAGGAGGATCCTTACTTTGCAAAGTTTGTTGAAAAGGTTAAGGATGGAAGTACGGATGAATTTGTGTTGGTTGATGGATTCTTGTTCAAGGGGAATCGATTATGCATCCCAGACTGTAGCTTGAGAGTGAAGATTGTTAAGGAGTTGCACGAGGAAGGTCATGTGGGCCGTGATCGTACTTTGCAGTTAATTTCTCAATCTTACTTTTGGCCATCGATGAGAAAAGAAGTGGAAAGATTTGTGGAGCGATGTCATATCTGTTAGATTTCGAAGGGAATGGCGACTAATGCTGGATTGTATATGCCGTTGCCTGTACCATCTAAACCATGGGTTGATGTGAGTATGGACTTTGTGTTGGGATTGCCGAGAACGCAACGAGGAAATGATTCTATATATGTTGTGGTTGATCGATTCTCGAAAATGGCACATTTTATCGCTTGTAAGAAAACGGCGGATGCTGTTCGGGTGGCACAGTTGTTCTTTAAGGAAGTCTATCGCTTACATGGGTTGCCAGATTCCATTGTTTCAGACAGGGACACTAGATTTTTGAGTCACTTTTGGCTAAGCTTGTGGAAGATGGTCGGAACAAAGTTGAAATTCAGTATCGCGTATCATCCACAGACAGATGGACAGACGGAAGTGGTTAATAGGTCATTGGGAAATTTGCTACGGTGTTTAGTGAAAGATAATCTGAAGAGTTGGGACATGAAACTGTGTCAGGCAGAGTTTGCTCATAATCATGCAGTGAATCGTAGTACAGGATTCAGCCCATTTCAGATTGTACATTCAAATTTACCAAGGGGACCGTTGGATTTAGCAGTAGTACCACAACCGAAGGGGACGGTTAAACGGGCTGTTGATTTTGTCGATGAATTAACTGAATGTCACAAAATCATTCAGGAACGATTGGTAAAGATGAATGAGAAGTATAAGCAAACTGCAGATTTGAAGCGACGAAATGTTGAATTTAACGAAGGTGATTTGGTTTACGCTGTGTTAACGAAGGATCGTTTTCCAGTAGGCGCTTATAACAAGTTGAAAGCCAGAAAAATTGGTCCTGTCGAAGTTGTGAAACGAATTAATGACAATGCTTATAAGTTGAAGCTGCCGGAGGATGTGTACACTTCTGACGTGTTCAATGTTAAACATCTTATGCCATATTATGGAGATGAGTAATCTGGTGTAGAGGAATTTACAAATTCGAGGTCGAATTTTTCTCAACCAGGGGAGGATGATGCAGCACGATCTACAGAAGTTCAGAGGATAGAGCATTCACAACCTAAAGGAGTTACGGTTTTAACTCGTAAGTCGTGCACGAGTCAGGTGAAGGAGTCACAAGGTGATGCAACACAGGAGATAACTCGTTCACGACTTAAAGAAGGCAGTTCGCGAGTTAAGGAAAAGGAACTGCGACTTAATTCTAATGGTTTGCGACCTAACGAAGTGATTTTAAGTCGTTTGCGACTTAACGAGAAGAGTGCAAAGAAGTTACGACTTAAAGGGAACCTGAGTCGTTCGAGTTTGATGAGTCGTACACGACTCAACGATTCACCTATAAGTCGTTTCCGACCTAAGAAGTCACAGGGGAAGGCAACACGAGTTAACTTCGCTCTAGGTCGTGTGGAGGAAGCTACGAAGCTAACTCGTTCGGAAATTTTAAGTCGTTGCCGACTTAAGGAACAATGCTCACGACCTAAGGAAAAGACTCTAAGTCGTCCGCGACTTAACAAAGTAAAGGGGGACGAGTCAGAGAAGCTACGACCTAAAGATCCACGAGGAAAGAAGCTACGAGTTAACGACATGGTTTTAAGTCATCTACGACTTAACAAAGCCTGGAGGAAAGAGTTGCGAGTTAACGAGGGCTTAAGTTGCTCAGGTTTGAAGAGTCTTATACGACCTAACGACACAGCACTAAGTCGTCCACGACTTATCGAGAGGCAGAGAGAAATTCCAGAAGTTGAAAACCTTAGGTCGGAGGCGAGTTACGACTCAAGATGGGTCGTAAGCCGTTGTTCTTGAGTCGTTTGCTCTTGAGTCGTGTAACCTGTATTGTTTGATGAGTCGTATCGGGTTGAGTCGTCTGCGTTGTAATCTGTTTGTTGTCTTTTATTTGATGAGTCGTATGTCGTTTGTATCTGATGAGTCGTGTTGTATGGTAAGTCGTGTGATGTACATAGGTATGTTGTGTTGCTAAGTCGTTAACGACTTATGATGAGTCGTAGGTCATGAGTCGTCAACGACTTATGGAGACAGTTGTAAAACGCTATAAATAGCTGTGTTGCGTCATTTGTAAAGTGGTTGACATTTTGAATAAAATTTCTTGTTGATTGCTGTGTGCTTTCATCTAAAATTGGTAGTTGAGTGTAATCTCCTATCTCCACTTTCGGTTATTCGAGTGCGCTCGAATCAACGATTGTTGAAGCCGATTCGCGGAATCAAGTGCGCTTGATCAACGCTTGAAGAATTGAAGATCTTCTTTCACGGTATCATGCGCGATCAACGTGTTAGAGATAGCTAGAATTCGGTATCTTCGGATCAACGAATTTGGGCATTTTGGTATTCATCAATCCACCGATTGCTACTTTCATCATTATATTGATTTTCTGTTAATCCGCTGCGTCACATAATAAAACATATGATTTGAAATTTAACTAAACGAGGGTTAAATAAATTGATTTTGGTATCGAAGTAAAATAATAAAGTGAATTAAATGGATGTGAACTTGAGTTATATAAATGAAATTCAACTTTATATTGTAAAATGAATTAGCAATTGAATTAATGAATGAATTGAATATAAATCAATTGAATGTAAATAAATTGACATAGAATAATGAATGTAAGTATTAATTCATTAGAAGCTAATGAAGTTGAAAAATTGAATAATTGAAAGAAAAGTCAATTAGATATTAAATCAATTGGAAATTAAAAGAGTTAACCCAAATTGAAGTTAGACAGAGTGAGTATGAATTGTTGAATGTAAATTTAATAAATTTGGTTGTATTGAATATACACTGATTGTTAGATTGTTGTTTGTTGATTGTATAGAAATTCATATGAAGTTAAATTGATAAAATTGAAAGTTATGTAATTTGATTTGAATGTGGAAGTGAACTAACTTGAATGTAAATTAGTGAATATAAACTAATTGAAAATGAATAAATGAATGTTAGTAAAGTCCAATGTTAATGAATCAAATGTGATTAAATGAAAAACCAATTCATTGAATATTAATGAGAAGTGCATGTACATTGATTTGATATGGATTTGTTGGATAAGTTGTTGGATGATGGTTGTTTGGTGGTTGCAATTATTTTTTTGTTGCATTTGCTACATTGGCACATATTGTTGTTGCTTCTGGTATATGTTGTATATCGATATTATTTTCTATATACATGTTTCTCATTGTTGTTGAGTATTTAGTAGGTGCAGATGGCGCTTGCTTCGCATTTGGAGCTCGCTTTCGCGCTAAATTAGTCGTATATGCTCGCTAATAATATATAAGGGACATATCTCGGATTACATATCGTACTTTTATAATTTATTCCCTGCGGGATGCCTCATTACTTTGATGAGATGTATATTTGTGATATATATATTGCCATTTTTTCGGATCGAGCCACGCAAACGAGGTTATGGCGAAATTTTCTTAAAATTTAAGGCGTTAGAATATTTTTGAGAAAATTGGAAAATTTTGAAAACTGTAACTTTGATTTTGAAGTTAAAAGTTAAACGATATTGGTTGGTTTTGAAAAGATAACTAAGTATGATTTGAAAACTTAGTAAAGTTATTGTAAGAAGTTTAACTATGGATTTTGGAAAAGTTAAACTGTTTAAATAAATTGAAACTTAATTTGAACAAATGGTTGTGAAAAGTTAATGGATTCTGCAACTTTTTCTTACTTGGTAATTTCGAGGATGAAATTCTTTTAGGGGGGAAGTTTTGTAACGACCCAGAATTTCTGTCATTTGAAATTCGTATATTTAATTGATTTTAAATATTAACAAGTAAAATTTTTAAGTCGAATAAATTTTATTTCGAATATCTAGATTTAATTGGATAATTAAATCGATAATTCAATATTTGAAATTACAGAAATAGTTGGAAATTGGGTTTAATGTGATTGAAATTGATTTGTAAAGTTGTATTAAATCATATTGGAGTTAGAATGATGTTATAGAACTTTTAAAATTGAACTAAAAGTAAATTTTTGGAAATTGAATATTTTAATATTTAATGGAGGAGTAAAAATTGTCATTTTTCAAACATGTCTCGGATTTCGACAAAACTAGTTTTATTGGATTTGTAATGTTAAATTATTGTACGGTTTCAAATTTCTTGTCAATCGGATTTACGGTTTGTCCGAGGCAAACCAAAAGCATAGAAATTAGTTTAACCGATTAATTTAAATTTGATCGTTTATTTCCGTAACTCGCACATATGATCGAATTAGCTCTCGATACCTATTCCATTGTGTCCGTAACGCGGGTTAAACCCTAGAAATGTCAGCCGGCACGTTTCATTTGAAGTTCGGAAAATCTAGGGTGAATAGTGTTTCATCAAATTTTCTATAAAAGGACTTTTATTTTGCAAAACCTAACAAAAATTAGGTGACGGCCGCCAGAAACATTTCAATGGCCGAAATCTTTAAATTTTCTTCCTCGATTCTCTTCCAATCCGTAGACAATTATGCAAATTCTTCAACTATAATCTTGTAGGACATCGAGAGAACTATACATCCAACGGTTGCGATCAAAATTAGCATGGTAGATCGACGGCAAGTCGCGTGTGAAGGTGCACGGTTCAAGCAAAAAATCAGTGCAAATACATAGCCGAATTCGATCACATTCATGGGGAAGATATAGCTCGGCTAGGGCTACAAGATGATGGCCACTGATCGTTGTCGAGGCAAGCGAGGTAATCGCGGCGATTAGGGTTTTAGATGGCGGCATGGGTTCATTTTGTACGCACGTATGAACGTGAGGAGGAGGAAAACATAGACGGCCCTGATCTAGGGTTTGGTATCGTGCGGCTATGATGAAGCAAAGGTTAAAAATATAAAAATAAATGAAATAAGTTATATATTAAATTGTATAAAGTTTGTAATGCCATAACTTTGTCATACGAGGTCAGAAATTCACGAAACGACTTGCGTTGGGTTTGTATTGACGAGCACTACGCAATGGAGCTGGATTGGGATTTATTAGAGCTAGTGGAATTTTGGGTAAAATTAAACGCGTATTTAATTTTATTTGGAACAAAACACTACAACTGTTATTGAAAGCTAAGGTGAGAACTTCTCACTTAATCGAATTGTGTTTCGATTTAAAATTTAAAATTGTTAGATTTAAAATTGCTTGATTGTGTTGATTGTATGCTTGGATGATAAATTGCTATATGTTGCATTGGAATAGACCTTATACGCCGCATATTAAGCGGAGGTTATTTATTAAACACATATACCGCGATATTCCACCTTAAAGTGGAATTGGTATTATATATGTACTTGGAGTTGATTTCCCGTATTATATAGCGGATGAGACCCAATTTCTCCGCATAATAGCGGATAATATTTTATAAATCCCATATACCGCGATATTCCGCCTCGAAGTGAAATTGGTATTGTGCTAACATCTGTGGATGCAGAGAAACAGGTTGGAGGGATCCAACTGGATTCCTCAAATAATTGAATTTGTTTCAATGTTGTGCGTTGATTATTTATAATCTCTGTGTAATTATCTTTGTGATTGAAATCGTTGAAGGCTAAAATTTAGCCGAATATAATTTTGGTATCGTTGGGTACCGGAAGTGAACAAAAATTGGATTTTTATAAATCAAAGTGATGAAATTGTAAAGGAGTTTTGAAAATGTTTTAAAATGATGTTATAAATGGATTTTATAAAAGAATAGAATCTACATTTTCTGAAGTTATAAAATGAATGAATTTGTAAATAGAGAATTACAAGTAATTTGCTTATAATTTGGATTTTGTCGTGTAAATGGGATATGAATAGAATTTGTCAATAAAGTGATTTTTATAAGTTGAAGTTGTTATAAAATATAAATGGAATTTATAAACATTGTTTTATAAATCCGAAATCGACTTATTTTGATAAGTTAATCATTATAGCTTATTAAAGGAGATAAATCCACGATTTTGGACAGTGGATAATCCTTTAAATAAAATGTGTAGAAATGTTGAATTTGGTTAACGAAGTATATTCACGATTTTGGACAGTGAATAATATATTAAGGAAATGTCTTGGGGAAGTGATATTTTAAATAGAATTAAAATGATTTAAAGATGTTTTAAAATGTATTAAGTATCGAAACCATAGATTTCAACATTCATTGTTGAAATAGACTTTTTCGAGAAATAAAAGGAAATTGTGGACTATAATACTGTTGTTATAGCAAATGATTTTCGAAAGGAAATGTTTTATATAGTATTGGGATTTATATATCTATCTTAATTTCGAATCCCTATACTAGTGGTTTTGGTTTGTCGTAACGATGTTTTACGCAACATTCATTTTGACTCAAATAAATGTGTTTAAGAGAATGTTTTCCTTAAAGAATAAAATATATACTTAATTGTGATTTAAGTATATTGGATATTTTTCAAATGTTGAAAATAATAGATTTTTGAATTACTCATTATTAAATAAGTATGGAAATGTTTTCCAATTTGAAGTGCAATGTTTTGAGGTTTTATCTTTTAAAGATAAATTGAAAGTGAATATTTGAAAACGATTTGAAAATCATATATCAGTGGATATTTGGAAATTTAAATTCACCATGGAATTTATAAAGGAAGGGGAAATTTGTTTAAAAATAAACATTTATTTATTTTTGAAGTGTGGAAATAAATTTACGAATTTGGAACGTGAATTTAAAGTAAATCGGTACGGATTTATTTAATTAGTTTAAATGAACCATTTTGAAATGAAAGTGTATTCTCTCTAGAAGGATGAATAAAATTTCTGAATAGCTTTGAAAAATATATACATATACATATATATATATATATATATATATATATATATATATATATATATATACATATATATATATATATAATTCTAGGATTGGTTTTGAAAAGGATACTATGGAGAAATTAACTTCTTAAATTGTTTTAATCCTTCAAGTAAAGATTTATTAAGTTGATATAGAAATGTTTATTTCTGAGATTAAATCAATAATTGTTTTAGAAAATAGTTATTTAAATAGTTATACTCTATCTACTAATTTTTATGTTGAAAATTAGTTTGGACTTATGTTATATGTAATATTGGTATAATATTTTTATAACTAATATTTTAAGTCAAGTGTTTAAAGAAAAATAGTTTTATTGCAAAGTGTTTTTTCGTTATATTTTGGATAAGTGTTATAAATTATTTTAAAGTATTTAAACACGGCAGATTTCCAATGAGAATGAATAAATATTTGGAAGTGTTTCCGCGTAAGGAAAATGATTTGAAATTTGTTTTCAAAAGTTGTAAAGGTGAAAAGTGATTTGAAATTTGTTTTCAAATGGTTGAAGTGTGGAAAAATATATCTTGTAAAGATATTTTTTGGAAAATAAATTATTTGGGAAATTATTTGGAATCTGGTGATGTTGTGCATATCTATTGATAGTTAAATAACCGACTATCAATATTTACCTTTAAATAGGTATTTGTCGTGATTTGCTTGAATTTGAATGCTACACTTATTTTAAAATAAGCGCTCGTTATTCGGTTTAACCGGGAGAGGACCTTTGGGTCATAAACCCCATTCTGAATAGTGTTACGTCGTAATAGATAGCATTTGAAGACCGGTGTTGAAGGCTGGATATTTTCGAAAACGGAAGGATTACCGTCGAATGTCCCTGCATCGGTTGATCCTCGATATAGAGATTTTATTACCCTTTGTGATGGGAATTCCGGACGGGATTAGTGAATATCTGGATTTCAAGGGCTTCGTTGGAAGTGCCTTTGGTTCCGTTCGATCCCGGAACGGACTTGTATGGATGTGTGTCTGACGTTACACTTTGAGATGTAAAGCTGGTTTCTATCAAATACATTTTTGTTGGTGGCGGAGATTTATTCTCTTAGCTTAACACCCTTCTCTGAGTCATACGAGCTCAGAGGTTATGTAGTTGATGGTTACTAGTGATACATTCCCAATTTGGTAATGTGGCATGCTGAGTGCTGCTGATCATTTGTTGATGAAAGCTTGGCTTTTGTGAAAAGCATAGCTTTGCGGACGAGACTTCATCGAACCTCACAACCCGGTAATGGTCAAAACAAGAAGAATGCAGCAAGGTTATTAGGGGATAGCGCCCCCTTAGGGTATGTACATTTCCTTCTGGATAGAGGTGGTATTATGGTATGGAGCCCAGACACTTAACCTATGTTGTTGCTGCAAATTTATTTCTTTGTGGTTGTTGGTGAATCCCGGGATAAAGGTCGGTTACGACCGGGGGATGACATACTCGTGTCAGTAGTTACCTAGCTAGAGGTAACCCGACCTTGTGTTGGCAGAGATCCGGTTAGGTTCTCGAGGCGTCCTTCTAGAGGCGTACCCATGTGGCAATGGGAGGTTCCTTGGCCCGACCATTTATTGGAAAATCCAAAGAAACAATACGAGTCCTGTACGGTTTTTGTTGTATAACCTGCCATGGAATGTGGCGGTAATCTTCTATTGAACATGATAGCTATAGTAGGCAGTGCGAAATGTCTATGCTGGCTAAGATTTATATTATACTTTCGAAATGTTTTCCTATGCTTTGCACTTATAGTAATAATATCAAAGAAATTTGCGTATCAAGCATGTTTGACTATCATAAGGAGAAATCTCCTCTAATTCTACGTTTGCATTGTGTGTGTGGCGGGAGGCCTTATGGTAATTACATTTTCTAAAAGCATTGCGGACCTATCTAAAAAAATATTTCTTTGTTTGTTTTAAAGATATAACTGTTTTAAGTTCTCACACCAGTCCCATGACTGACTTGGAGTTTATTGTTCCCTTTCTAAACTCTGGGTGCCTACCAATTTCTACACGGGCAGTCTAGAGTCAGGTTATCCGGTCATTCTGGAATTCAGGAGTTGCTGTAGAGATCTGGAGGCAAGCTGGATGGCGTGGCGTATCAACTAGTATATAGTATTTCTTTTCCGTTGTTGTTGTTGTAACACTCTGATAATGTAATGTGATGTAATATAATAACAAATATGATTCTTTGTTTAAAGTTTATTGATTTATATATTATATGTTGTTCCGCTGCGATTGTGAGATTCTGTTATTGTTTCTATTGCTTCTTCTTTCTTCTTCTACCTCTTCTTCTTTAACCCTAACAATTCGGTTTTTCGGCCTTCATTGCTCGGCAGTTGATACAGGGGACGTATTAATGTCGATTTTTGAAAGTCGAAAATCTCGAAACGTTACAGACTATAACAATATTGTTATACTAAGTGATTTCTGAAAGAAGATGTTTTATAATATATGGAGTTTATTATATCCTATATTTGATGTAAAGATTCGGGGTGGGTAACATATATCCATTTTTAAGTTAAGAACGACGTCCATTCAAGGTCTGAGAGGTAATGATACCCCAACTTGATTGGCTTCATAGTTAACTAATAAATAGTTTAAGTTCGACATCGAGAATTAATATTAAGTACAATCATATCCATATACTAGTGTTTTTGGGTTATTGTAATGATTTTTTACGCAATATTTGTTTTGACCCAATAAAGCATGTTTTGAAAAATATGAAACTTTCCTCAAAGATTTTTTATGGATTTAAGTATATTAAGGTACTTTCTAAGTGTTGAAATTAAAATTCTTACTTTGGAAAGAAAATAGTTTTTTCATGAATAAATATTTTAAAGTGATTATCCATAAATAAGCATCTTTATAAAAAAGTTTGAAATAAAAGCTTTATGAAATGTTTCCATAAAATTTTTGGGAAGGTTAATAAGTACGTATGAGATACGTAGATAATTTCGTTGCATGATTTTGATCAATGATTCAAGTGCAAAACTTTGAGGTGTTTACATTGGTCCGGACAAGGATTTTTCACTCGATTCTTAACGATGAACATTGATGAGAATTTGTGGTTAGGCATTTGCATTTGCTATCATTGTTGAAAGCTATGTAAGGAAAATAAAGGTTTGTGATCAAGAAGTTTAATCGGAGTCTGCACTAGAGGATTGAAGTTTTGATACTAGTTCAGAAGTAAAATTATGTCTTCGATTAGGAAATCGAATCAGATATTGCGTACAAATGATTTATATGCATCAAATGGGTTTGTATTCGAAATTTAAAATAATGCTTTTATCGAGTTTTTGGTTAGGTGTAATTTTAGGGGCGAAATTCTTTTAAGGAGGGAAGTTTGTAACGACCCATAAATTTATCATTTCTGATAAATTATATTTGTATTTGAAATAATCAAATACAAGATTTTATAATACAAATTATAATGTTTTGAACAATAAATAATGATGGTAAACTTGTTGTAGAAGTATATTAACAAATATAGATGTTTGGGATTTTCATCAGAAAAACGATGAAAATCAGTTTTCAGGAGAATTAAGGTTTTTTCAATATTAGCATGCACAATACTACATACATACACTTATTATCCACATAAAAAAGAATATAAATTAAAAAATATTTATCTTAATTTTCGAAATAAAATGACATCATCAAAGATATCGTCACTTTTATATATTTTTTGGCATATTTAAATCAAGGTTAATAATTCAAATAATTGTTTTAAATGATAAAAATTCATTTTAATCGGTTATGAAGTGATAATAAATCATTTATAATATTTTTTTATATATTTAAGTTGAAAATGTAAGGAAAATTGATATCGCGTTATCGATGTAATAGCAATTTTTGTAAGAAATTTTTTAATATTAATTTATATGTTTTTATAATTCAAATGAGATCATTTAAATTAATTAATAATGATGGGAAATTAGTTTTCAAATTTTTTTTACATCTATATGCAAATTAATTTATAAGAGAAAATATGACTGGGAATCGGCTTTTCGATTTTCAACTGTTTAGTGAACGGAAGTTGTTCAAAGTTTATGCAACCTTGTTTATATGTCTTTTTCACAAATATAACATACACATGCATAGCCTAATATACACATGAACATATATACATACAGTTATATATATATATAATACCAATATCTGAGATATTTTTATTTTCTTACTACTTAAGCATCCTTAAAGTTAATGCACATGGGGGGTGATGCATGCATGTGTAATGGTGATGAGGAGGGTGGAGCCGTTTTCCTTGATGGGAAATGAAGGTTGTGGGTGAGGGGTAAAAAGGTAATTCTACCTTAAGATATTTTGTTCCAAAATTTTCCTATAAATACCCATCCATTTTTTTCATCATTTTAACGCCATTCTTCATCTTCTTCTTCCTCGTTCTCAACTATTTTAATGGCTTCTCCACTAAGTGAATTTATAAAGAAAAATTAGCCAAAAGAAAATAAATTTATATAAGTATATATGCATTAGCAATTCACTTCAAAATTAAGTGAAATCCATTCCTCTCCTCCTTGCAAACCGACGACCACCACCTCCGTCACCCTTGGTCGAGCCCACCTCCACTTGCAAGCATAGGATGAGCCTTTCCAAATGTCCAAGGCTCAATTCCGTTAGCTCCAGTTTGATCGTAGCGAAGCTATAGTCCAATTTTATAAGTTTAGTTGCCAACGAAGGTGAGAAAACTCTATTTATATTATAATATGATCGATGATATGATATGTATGGAATTGTTGGTTGTTATGATTTGATCACCAGGTTTTGGTTGTGAAAAATATGGTTGTTTGGATGTGTAAACAATTCCCGTTTGACATATGTCGAAATTACACAACGAAAATCACTTTACGAAATGAATTATAAAAGTGTTATGAGATAATTAAACCTCTTTAAACTGGTTTATAAATAGTTCATATTCACTAAAACTCAATTTGGTGAAGTATTGAAAGAATTGAAACCGGAGTCAAAAATAGGTGCATCGCATAATAGTGGTTCGCGATTTCGCACCGTAATAGTTTAATCCATTTATACGATGGAATCAGAGTCAGAATTCTTTGAAGTTAGAATTTTTCGAACTCTAATAATCATACTTTTCAAGAAAAATAAAAAGAGCGAGATTTCATTTAGTATATTTAGAAATATGAGCAAAATAAGTTTTTAAAATAGTTGTGCTTTGGCAGTTCGAAAACCAATGTGATAAATTCTTAAATGGATAATTTTAATTCTTTAAAAATATGAAATAATTTCTATAAATATATTAAAAAAAATTAAAATAGATTTGGGTAATAAAAATGGACTTCCAATTGGTAGAAAATTTGTTTTGATCAATAAAGCCTTAAAAAAATTATTTGCAGCACTTTTTAGTAACTTTTTCAAACAATGATGTTAACTTAATTATTCTCTCTCGAATCTTTTAGGAGTATGTTCAAATAAATAATTAAGTATTTTAAAGATGATTGTAATTTTTAAAATTTCTTTTAAATGAGTTTAAATAAATAATTTAATCTTGGCTTTAAAACTCGATGAGTAGACTGGATTTTTCTATTCGTGAGATCCGGATGTGGGGTGCTAAACCTAAGGAGATGTTCAGGAGCAACTGTGCCTTGGCTTACCTGGCCTCTTCCTAGGTGAGAAATAGATAAGGTTGAAATGCCATAAATGACACAAGTATAAAAATTTACTTTCCATAAATAATTCCTTAACTTGGGTTGTATAGAAATAATCTTCTTATACTTAGTGTTAAATTCAAAGGAGGCAACTTATACTGTTTATAGGAATTTAAAAGATGATCTCACCGTTACTCAATGAATAGTACTTGTTGAATATATAAATTAATATTAGGTAAAACAAGTATAATTTTTATGAATCCTTTTTACTAGATAATGTTTTCCAACATGATTTATGATAAATGATTTGGTGTTTTCCAACGTTAAAGAAAGGTTTAATAATCTCGTATATATTGGAAAAGAAATGATATATCTCTAAAAGATGTTTTATCGATGATTGGTTTAAAGAGACTTGGATCGGATTTGAGCGATTCCTATCCAAAAACCACTTCGAACCACTGTACGTTCGAAAGTGAGAACTTGATGATGACAATGATTTTGAAGATGGAGATCTTCATAATGAAAGGCTACTTGCCACTAGCCCCTCAATTTCCATATTATTTACATATGGTGGTAGCGGTACTTAATTTTAAATGTCTTCAACGCAAGAACTTCTCGCTACTAATCCTAAGGGTGATTATCAAAATAGGATATAGTAAGAGAATGCCTTTAGTTTATCCTATTTCTATACAAATTTTATGTACAAATGTTTGATATTACATTTCTAAAATACACATACTATGATTTCTCCAAACGTACAACTGTTTGGTGGTATAGGAGGTAACCACTCTTACACTTAGTAACTTTCTCTGAGACGTACAAGCTTAGAGGTTGTAGATTTGTGGAAATCAATAGTATACGATGGAAATGGAAATTTGGCATTCTAAGTAGGATTTGATGATTCTATGCATGGTAAAACATGACCTTAAGCTTTGCATCCGAATATGACAAAAACTGGGTAGATGCGGCAGGGCAATGTGGGTCACACCCATTAGGATACAATAATCATCTTTCTAGATTACCCTCTATATATAAAGTATGTTCTGTATGCTACGAGAGCTCTCGGATTGGTCAGGAACGACTGGGGTGATGTCATATTCGGTACTATCTGTGGTAAAGGTAGGTCGGATCTGTGCTGGTAGTGGACCATCTATTGGTGCTTTGGTGCATTTTTCTATAGATGTACTATCGGAAGGTAGTCCCTTACTTGTCATTATATGAAATTCATTCTTCAATACTAGCCTTTACGGTTAGTTGTAAACCTATTATGCCGTCAAATTTAAAGAATGTATCAATTCCCGCTATGATTAATATGTTATTTGAAAGAATTTTCAAAGAATGTCACTAAAGATAATATCCCTGATTTTGCATAGCAAATCTTTTGGCTATCATAAGGCAAAAACCCATTCCATGTTTATGTGCGGCGTGGTCTTATGAGATACCCTTTGTTTTTCGGTACTTTATTTTTGAGTTTCTCACACCAATCCTATGACTGGCCTGGATTTCATTTTCTTTTCTCTTAAGCTCTAGGTGCCTTTTTTTCCGGCCAGCCCAGTAGTATGGTTTAACTTGGAGCATTGTAATGGAGCACGAAGTCTGGAGCTGAAGATGTTTCTATAGATAGTTCTCCATTTCCGTTTCTACCGCATTAGTTTACTGGTTGTATTCAGCATTTATAAGGACATAGATTTGTAACTATCTAGGCTGATTTATAAGATAGACTCTAAAAAATGTATTAAAAATTTCCATTGTAAAGACCATTTATATTAAAATAATATATGGTATTCCATTCGTGTAACATGCCTTTAGGAATTTCTGGTACTTTCGATTTTATGATTTTATTCTAGGCAGAACCCAACATCCTTATGCATCAATTTCACATGTTAGGCGTACTTGGTGTATTCACCGGCTCCCTATTTAGTGCTATGCATGGTTCTTTGGTAA
Organism: Allium cepa; assembly: GCA_030765085.1. NCBI lineage: Eukaryota > Viridiplantae > Streptophyta > Magnoliopsida > Asparagales > Amaryllidaceae > Allium > Allium cepa. The sequence continues at coordinate 42,658,934 of CM060940.1, read as the reverse complement.
CCGCTAGTTTAATTGGGGAAACTACTGAAAATGAGTCTACTAATGAAGGTTACAGATACGGTCAAGAAGAAGAAACTTCTAATATCGTTGTTGCTCATGGTTATTTTGGCTGATTGATCTTCTAATATGCTAGTTTCAACAATTCCCGTTCCCTACATTTCTTCTTGGCTACTTGGCCTGTAGTAGGTATCTGGTTTACTACTTTAGGCATTAGTACTATGGCTTTCAACCAAAATGGTTTCAATTTCAACCGATCTGCAGTTGATAGTCAAGGTCATGTTATTAATACTTGGGCTGCTGTCTTTATTTTCTTTTTACCATTTGCTTTCTTTCCTTCTGGCATTTGTTTTTGTGGCATATGAAGACCGAGGATATATTAGTGTCGATTTCTAAGGGTCGAAAGGGCAGGTTGTCACATGGATTGTATCCAAATCCATTTTACTACCAGTAATTTCTAAAAGAAATTCCTTCATTATGAAGTTGATGTTTCTTGAAATAACAATTGTTTCTTAGTGCAACCAAATAAGCGTTTGTAAACATTTCATGAATTGCTTATGTATAGTGTAAAACTAATTTGTTTTAAGTTTATAAAACTTTTTTTCATAGCTTAAATTATTCAATCATTATTGATTGGTCCAAACTCATTTGGAGCGGTCCATATAAGATCCCTCTCGAATAAGTATTACATGCAGTCCCTTGACTCACACAACCTGCCAAATCTTTGACCTAGGACATGTTGGGGTTATATAATTAACTATTATCTTATATGATTTTTTTGACTTTGTTACAGATGAAATTAAACTTAACCATATGTACTTACTTTGAAGTAGAGTCCTTATAGAAAGAAGTCAACTCAACCTTACTCATCATCAATCATACTTTGTCAAAAAATACCGATGACTCCTTATCAATACATCATCATGTATCATAAAGAGGAATGACTTATTTAGATCGAATCTTATTTATAACTAGGTAAATTTTGAACTCCTTTTCAATACACTTACTTATTTGATCAAACTGAATCATTTTATTTTCTTTTGCACATTATGCTATTCACTTTCGTTTTATATTCTATGAACTTATCATAGACATTCTACATGTGTATCAAATATGCATGTTCATTTTTATGACAATTCATTAGTGAATTTAATGAAGTATGTGGAACCGTTTTAATATTACCAGACCTAGAATTGCATACTTCCACAAGTATCAATCGTCAGAGCTCACTAACTCTTATGTCGCTCCCATTGAATAGGTGCATTACCCTTGATCATTTAAGATTCAATTCAACGATATCATATGATTCGCAATTATATGATTAAAGAATCATTTCAAAACCATGGCCTAGTCTATAATTCAAAATAATCATAAGGTCTTATATATTTTGTATTTTCTAATGCATCATTTTGTTATGAAAAAAATACCACTATTATAGTTTCATCTTATAACACGTCTTCATAATATTCATACAAAAATAAAGCCGTCTAATTTTAGTCAAAACTAAAAACAATTATTATTTCACAAAATAATAGTTGACATGTTCACAAGAATTTCTTTTAATTTGATGCATCCGATAAGAAGTGTTACATGTTATGCTTTCACTATTTCCACCATTACTATAATAGCATAAAAACCACGAAGCTACATTCAACTACTTATAACATGATTTTATATCATTCACCGCAACTGGTTTATAGTCACGAGTTTCAGATTAGTTATCTTTAACTTGGAGAAATAACTTTTATAAAAAATATTTTTCTGTATGAAATTACATTTGGAATGGAAATCACATTTCTTATTCCATATTTAAGTAACTTTTAGTATTTTATACCGTTCACATTTTCGTTGTCTCTTTATGAAGGAAAGGTGATCATTAACTCTCTTTCTCCAAACTATACCTAATTTATAACCACTCTCATACATTCGCTTTCGTTTCTAAATGGTCGAACCATTCAAAAGGAAACTCTTACTATAAGACCTTAACAAACACTTTAAAACATGCATTCGGTCATCCTTAACATTTAAAGACATCGAATAATTTGCACTTTAGGTAAACTGATCAAATTGACATTCCGGTGAGTAAGTTTGAAACACCTCATACCCTTTAATATACGCAAAAAAGGCACACCAAAGGATGTGGCACGTTATAAGTATAGCTAAAGCTTCACAGAGACTAAGATTCACAAGACAAATAGGTAAAAACAGCGGAAACATTTAATAATAATTCATTATTCAGAATTAAACTTCATCAATAAGTCAGAAAAGCAGAATATGTCTCAAAAATCAAATACTCATGTCTTATGAAAATACATCTCAGTCTCAGAATCAAAGTACAAAAATAATAACAATCATCCCTCTCATAAGTGCTAGTATATCAAAAGCCGAATGAAAAGCAAAAATGAAAAGACAAAGAATACATGAAAAACTCCAGGGATATATCTCCAGGCAATTTGAATCTACTGTCCTCGACTCTATAGGCCTATGGGGGAAAAGGGAAAATAGAGCAATGGGACAGACTATATGTCTGGTGAGTGAAGTTAACTACTAGTATTTTTAAGCAAGATAAGGATAATAAACTTAGCAACAGTTCAAGTATAACAAGGAAATAAAGGAAAGACAAAACTGGGATAAAATATTATTTAACTGTTTGCTTTGATTGTGATTATTTGCACTTGGCTTAGATAGTTGCTTTGATTAGGCTGGAATCCTAATCCTATTTTAATTCGGCTAAAATCCTAATTCTACCCATTGATCGACGTTTTATCTCTGTTGTGCCACTGTGAACCAATCCTGTTGGTTACAACAAAAAGACACCTCTTTAGTGCTTAGGACGCAGTAGCAAATTATTTACCCTAATCGATGTCGCACGATCAGTCATCATTGATACACAGTAACTGTCGCCCCCTATTTGACCCTTTATTTACCCTAATCTACGTAAGCATGCCTAGACTCACCTACATGTGAGTCCATCAGTCCTTGACCTGAAAGGGAATGTTGCCTGTACTGGTCCTAACAAACAAATCTTCTAAATTTACGCCCCTACCCAAATCCCTAGATTTATGCCTCTATCTATTGGCCACTTATATACCCTAGTCAGTGTAAGCGTGTCCCAGCCTCACCTACGTGTGAGACCATCGGTTCTAGACCTAAAACGGAATGTTGTCGGTGCGGGCCCTACTTCTATGTTTGCTTATTAACTAAACTCAAGATCTAAGTTTTAAGATAAGCTCTTTTGTTATTTGTACTATATATGCCTATTAACTTAATCCAAGATCCAAGTTTAAAAATAAGCCGCTTCTGTTATTTCTTTCTTTCTAATTATAACCTGTGTTATAATTATTCTTGCAGTTGTTATTCTTCTATTTTCTCATTTTAATTGTAACCACTTGTTATAATTATGCTTGCAAATATCTTAAATTTTTCTGTTTCGGTCCATCTCTATTTTATTTCAGTTTTCTTACTTTACATCCGATTTTCTGTAAATTTAGTGTTTTTCTATTTTAATTCATATTAGAAAATTCTTCTCTTTTTAATTTATTCATGTAAAAAGGGATTAAATCTCTATAAAAAGAAACTAACATTCATAGGCTAAATTTTCAACTTAAAACAGATGTAAATAACTATAAATAACCGTAAATAATTGAATAAAATAACTGAATAAAATAGCTGAATAAAATAGACTTAAAAGAACTTCTGAAATTTACTTAAAAACTATAGTTAAATAAACTTATATAAAAACTATCTCAAAATTGCAGAAAAATTACAACTACTAAGAACCTATTATTTTAAATTGCCTAAAAATATAAAATAATTATTAAACACTCAACTTATGGTCCTTAGCTCTTTTCCTTAGCCTTTCCGGACCCACTTCTAGGGTGTAAAATATTTTAATTAAAAGATCTTCTCTAAGAAAAAATTTCTTTATAGGGTCCAACCTGAGGCAATGAAACCCAATAGGAGAAAATCTGAATGAGAAAAATAGCTAGGCCTAGGGTCATATTTATAGTGTCACATAGAGTTCTTAGGCCGTTGGATTTGAAGATTAAATCTGGTGCAACTACGTCATAGGCTCACTAGGAACCGTCAGACGAGAGCACGAATGCACAGGTTTGGAAGAAAATTGCAAAATACGTTTATCGGTACGCACCTGGACGATTCTACGTCCAAAAGAAAAGGCAGGTTGACCTAGATACATTGGGGGTCGACCCTAAGGTCAACCTAACCATACAATGGCGGTCGACCCTAAAGTCGGCCTAGGGCTTTAATATATATATATATATTTCTTTTTTTACTAAATTTTGAATTCTTGTTTCTCTCATATCTTCTCCATACTGGCTCGGAGTTCGACAAGTTATTTATGGAGATTGATCAGAAAATCGCCATGGACACAATGGTGCAACTATTGTAGCTCGATTCTAACAGTTTCACAAACTTATTTTATCATTTAATTAACTCGTTAATTAATTATTATAGCTCAAATTTCGGATTGTTACATTCTCCCCTCCTTAAAAGATTTCATCCTCTAAATATCCAAGGAAAGAAAAATGAGTTAAATATTTTCATCCAATTCCTACAACAACATATTCAATCATCATCCATTTTCCTTAAGCTTTCTAATGCAATTTATGTCATATGCAATAGTGTAGTGTCAATGTCCCTAATTAATGCAAAAGATTAAGCGGTCTACTGATTCTGTCGACCTCCTTTTTATGCAATCATGTATGTGCCATGCTCCAAATGAATGCAAATTTCCTAATGATAACTGATACTTCTACGTGCATGCTACAGTCATAATCCAAATGCAACAATCGTATGCTAATCACTCATTATAGCAACCATGAAAATAAAAATAAAAATGCAAGTGCACACACATCCATATACATTTGCTTTAGTAACCTAGTTACGTCGATCCCTAAGAGATAATAATGCCTAGTGTGTTTATATGCATCCATTAGCATCCACTAGCAACCACTTGCAACCACTAGCGTCCATCATACATAACATGTTCTTGTAACATGTTTACATTCAGTCCTACCATCCGTAGGTTAAATCCTAGAACCTCCTCAAGATGAATAGCATGCTCTTCCATACTCTTGTAAAACACCGAAATGTCGTCCACGAATACTACAATGAACTTATTTAGGACATCTCAAAAAACACGGCTCATAAAATCTACAATATAGGCCAGGGCATTGGTTAGCTCAAACGGCATTACCAACCACTCAAAGAGTCCATCGGGTGTCCTAAATGTAGTCTTATCGGTGCTATCATCAGCAACCCTAAGCTGATGAAATCCAATAGCTAAGTCGAGCTGTGAAAATATTAAGGAGCCAACTAGATGATTGAAAAGATCGTCTATCCTAGGAAGGGCTAACGGTTCTTCTTCATAAGATTATTCAACTCTATATAGTCTATGCAAAGTCGAAGGGAACCATCCGCCTTTGTAGTGAAGACGACTAGCGCTCCCTACTCAAAAATGCTCCGTCTGATGAAGCCTTTCTCCAATAGCTCACCAATCTGCTTACTTAACTCCTTCCTCTCCCTAGGAGCCATATGTCTTATAAGCAATGCCACTGGCTTAGCATTGTCATTCAAATAGATCCTATGTTCAATCTCTCTTAGGGGGTAGTCCCCTAACCTACTCAAAAATGTCTGAGAAATCTCTAACAACAAGAACTGAACCTAACTCTCCTAGTGATGAATCAAGGGAATAAAGAAAGCTCAACATGACTGACCCCTGTGGGTCACAAGAAAACTCGAGAGTCCATTTGCTACATGTCTCTTGCCTAACGACTCTCTTCTCGCGGTCCAATATCACACCATAAGTGGATAACCAGTCCATCCCCAAAATCATCCTGTATCCTAAAAATCCAAGTACGTAGGTGTCATAATCAAACTCTACACCTAGTATAAAAAATTTCAAACCCCTACAAATCATGGATAAACGTGCCAATCCTCCTATGGGGTTTGAAACAACTATAGGATCAACTACTAAAGAGATATCTAAGTGTAAACAATGAACTAAGGAACTAGAAATGAGAGAATGCGATGCTCCAGAATCAAAAACAGTCCAAATAGGAAAATCCGAAATAGAGATCAAACCTTCTATAAAGACTTTCCTACTTCGATCTAGTCCACTACTAGAAGGTGCTACAACCAAGCCCTGAACTTGCACAATAGATGCACCTGCTCTATGCCCCGTCTTCTAAGGACAAGCTCTGCTAAGATGACCAGGCTACCCACAATTGTAACACCTCTCCTTCATCGCTTCCTTCTTACAGTATTTTGCATAATGACCAACCAATCCACAGATATTGCATTTCTCGCCTTTCTTAATCTGCTTTTGAGGTCCTCCTCCTTTCTTCTTATTCTTCCACCACCGCTTTTTATAATTCTCTGACTTAGGAACCTCCTTAATAGCATCTGTCATGAGCGCTATCCACAAGTGACTCATACGTCGCTCTCATAGGTACATGTGTCAATAACAATCCTTGGAGGGGATAGTTCAAATCCTTAGGAAACTTGATGGCCTTCTTATTTGGTGTATTAACAAGTTCCATTTCAAACCGCGACAACTCATTAAGCTGATTTATATACTCTTTCACCGAAAGACTCCCTTGCTTCAGATAACGAACCTCTCCAACTGCATGCTTTCCTCGACTTGTGATAAGAACTTCCTCCCAAATCTTTTTCAAAATCCAAACCAACCAATGTCTCTACCTTCCATTTCTATGATCTCCCACCAATAAGAAGCTTCTCCTCTCAGTTGCCAAGATGCAAGCTGAACTCTCTGGCAGTCCTCCAACTCTAACAGCTCAAATATCTGCTCTGTATTCCTCAACCAAGCCCGTGCCTCCGAGAAATCCTCGATGCCAGAAAAGGTCTTGCCTCATAGATTAGTGAATCTTTGCATAGCTTAGAAAAATTGGCTACTGCAGGTAGATTAATGGGATCTCCACCCATCGGTGCTGCATGCGGCGCTTGCCCTTACACTTCTGGTGTTGTAGCTTGGAGGTATCTACGGAACCAGCCAAGAACTTGGACACCCTCTAGAAGATTTGGGGCGTCCGCCATTCTATGTAAAGAAAAGAAAGTTTAGGCTCGAAAGAATCGAAAGAAGGATTGAGCTGGACTTTGAGGATTTTTTTTTTAAAACTCTCTTATACTTGAAAACCTTTCTATAATAAGAGTTCCTTTCTAAAAAATACTTTTAGTTTGAAGATATGTCACCTTTGTAAAATAATTTACTTTTAAAACAAGTTTTTAGGTATACGTAAGCTTAGGCTCTGATACAAAATGAAACACCCCACACCCCCACAATATACCCAAAAAGGCAAATAAAGGATGTGGCGTGTTATAAGTATAGCTAAATCTTCATAGAGACTAAGATTCAAAAGACAAATAGGTAAAAACAGCGGAAACATTTAAATAGTAATTCATTATTTAGAATTAAACTTCATCAATAGGTCAGAAAAGCAGAATATGTCCCAAAACTCAAATACTCATGTCTTGTGAAAATACATCTCAGTCTCAGAATCAAAGTACAAAAATAATAGCAATCATCCCTCTCATAAGTGCCAGTACATCAAAAGCCAAATGAAAAGGAAAAATGATAAACGAAGAATACATGAAAAAATCTGGGGATATATCTCCAGGTAATCTGAATCTACTGACCTCGACTCTGGTAGCCTATGAGGGAAAAGGGGAAATAGAGTAGTGAGATAGATTATATGTCTGGTGAGTGAAGGTAATTACTAGTATTTTTAAGCAAGATAAAGATAATAAACTTAGCAACAGTTCAAGTATAAAAAGGAAATAAAGGAAAGACAAAACTGCCGAATACTAATCCTATTATAACTAGGCTGAAATCCTAATTCTACCCTTTGATCGGCCTTCTATCTATGTTTTTCCATTGTGAACCAATCAGTTGGTTACAGCAAAAAGGCACCTCTTTTGCGCTTAGGACGCAGTGGCGAATTATTTACCCTTATCGATGCCATACGCTCAGTCATCGCAGGTGCACACTAACTATCGCCCCCTATTTGACCATTTATTTACCTTAGTCAACATAAGCGTGCCCAACCTCACCTATGTGTGAGATTGGTACTTGACCTAAAATGGAATGCTGTCGGTGTTGATCCTGATAAATAAATCTTCTAACTTTACGCCCTTTGCCTAAATCCCCTGATTTGAGCCTCTATCTATTGGTTACTTATTTACCCTAATCAGCATAAGCGTGTCCCAGCCTCACCTACGTGTGAGACCATCTGTCCTAGACCTAAAAGGGAATGTTGCCGGTACGCTCCCTAATTCTTTGTTTTCTTATTAACTTAATTCAAGATCTAAGTCTTAAAATGAGCCTCCTCCGTTGTTTCTGCTGTATTTTCTTATTAACTTAATCCAAGATCTAATTTTTAAAATAGCATGTTCTGTTTTTTTTTTCTTTCTATTTATAACCTGTGTTATAATTGTTATTATAGCTATTATTCTTCTATTTTCTCTTTTTAGTTATAACTATTATAATTATGCTTGCAAATATCTTAAATTTGCCTATTGTAGTCCATCCCTATTTCATTTCATTTTTTCTTATTTTACATCTGCTTTTCTGTAAATCTAGTGTTTTTCTATTTTAATCCATATTAGCGAATTCTTCTGTTTTTAATTAATTCACGTAAAAAGTGATTAAATCTCTATAAAAAGAAACAAACATTTACAGGCTAAATTCCAACTTAAAACAGATGTAAATAATTGTAAATAACTTTAAATAACAATAAATAATTGAAAAAAAATAACTGAATAAAATAGACTGAAAAGAACTTCTGAAATTTACTTAAAAATTGTCTGTAAATAAACTTATATAAAAATCGTCTCAAAATTGCTGAAAAACTACAACTATTGAGAACCTTATTATTTTAAATTACTTAAAAATCTAAAATAATTACTAAACACTCACCTGTGGTCCTTAGCTCTTTTCCATGGCCTTTCCAGATCCACTTCTAGGGTGTAAAATATTTTAATTAAAAACATCTCCTCCTAAAAAAATTCTCTTTAGGGTCCAGCCTCAGGCAATGAACCCAATGGGAGAAAATCTGAATGAGAAAAATAGCTAGGCCTAGGACCATATTTATTATGTCACTTAGGTATCTTAAACCATTGGACTTGAAGATTAAATCCGGTGCAACTACATCATATGTTCACTAGGAACCGTCGGATGGGTGCACGAGCGCACAAGGTTGGAAGAAAATTGCAAAATACGTTTATCGGTACGCACCTCGACGATTCTACATCCAAAACAGAAGGCAGGTTGACCTTAATACAATAAGGGTCTACCCTAAGGTCCACCTAAACCATGTATGTATCGGCCTATAGGTCGACCTAGGCCTTGTAATATTTTTTTTCCTTTTGTTTATTAAATTCTGAATTCTTGTTTCTCTCATATCTTCTCCATACTGACTTGAATTTCGACAAGTTATATATGGAAATTGATCATAAAATTACCACGGACACAATGGTGCAACTATCATTGCTCAATTCTGATAATTTCATAAACTTATTTTATTATTTAATTAATTCGTTGATTTACTATTATAGGTCAAATTTTGGGTTATTACGAAGTTCCTAGGTCTATCTTTTAATCCTTGGTCAAGTGCTACATCTAACACAACATGATCTTTACCATGATCGAATGCATGATTATGCGTCGTGGTTTACTAGGTTGGTTTGAAAGAACTAATTTCGTCAAATTTTCATACAATACAAATCATAATTGCTCATCATATAACATTTATATATAATCGAATATGGATCAATATATATATTATTCTATTTCTTAAGAGTTTAAACTGATAAAAGACAATGCATAGTCTCAGAAAAATAAATATTTATGCGACCGAAGCATGAATGTATTAACGGTCTGCAAATTTTCCCTCGCATGGGTCTTGAAGTGACAACCTGCCAAAAGATTTATTGGTAAGTATATTTTATACTTCTATGTCAATTTTTATTTAGTTCATTTGTATATTTAATTGATAAACGTTATATCAATTATAATAGTTGCACAAATTTATTTAAGTAGATTATTTTAACTAGTATAGAAAATATTCTTATATTAGCTCCTACTAGATTGTTATGTTTCTCAAAACCCTAATAAAGATATATAAATCTTTTAATTTCTCTAATGGGCATTACTTTTTGCTTGCCTTGGGATTATAACCTTGAGAAATATCAATAATCAAAGGCCCACTCATGATGGATAACACTCATCGGTTGTATCATATACAACTCCCGATCCATGGCCTTTGTGCTAATCTCATTTCGATCTTGAGGAATATCAACAATCGAAAGTGATTATTCACTCATACCCATCATTTTGCGATAGTTTAAGTATAATGCATGTCCTTTAAGGAATATCAACAAATACATGTATGTATCTTACCTCGTACAGTTAATGTTGTAATAGTACTGAATATAACATCTCTAGGAATATAAACAACTAAAGAGTATGCAAGTAATCTATTAATATATAAATGATAGAGGACAAATTATATATTAAGGATTCATAATCTTTAATATATATATATTTATATATATATATATATATATATATTTGCACACATCGAGTGCCATCGATTTAGGGAACAATGCATTTCTTATGAAATACCCTCATGATATAAGCGTTGGACACATCTGAAATCATGGTATATGTGCAATACGCAAGTACTTGTTTTTTAAACCTATGTTGGGTTTCTTACAGTTCCACTTATGTTATACATTCATATTATATAAGTTTAATTTATTAATAATCTTTCACATTTAATTAACTTATATGATATTCTTATTATATTATTAATTAAATCTTATTTAATTAATTTTAATTTACTGATTTTATTGACAACTTAATTAAATTATTTGAATATTTGAAAATTTTATTTTATCCATCTTTATCATTTTAAGATGAATATTATATATAACACTATAGTTTTATATACAAATATCATTATATACATAAATTTATTTATTAATTAACATTTAATTAATATTTATATTTATCAAATTAAGTCCAATAATTTAGTTTATTGTTTACCTTAAACAATTTATGATAAATTCAGATATACATATGTCATTATAATTAAATACTTTTAATAAGTTCAATTAATTTAGTTTATTATTTACCTTAAATAATTTATAATAAATGCATATATACATATGTCATTATACATATGTTTTTATTTATTTATTTATTTACTTAATCCAATATATTAATATAATTTTTGAAATTATGAAATTTGTTTTCAAAACAATTTTAAATTATTTATAACTTTTGTGAAATTCATTTTATATTTTAAACCTAAACTTTTAATTTTAAAATATATTTTAGATTTTTGCACAGATTATGAAAATTATCCTAGGAACCAAAATCAATTTAGGCTTTAAATTAGAGATAACTTTTGGGCTTACTTGATCTTTTGGGCCAGGCTAGTAGCTAGGCAAGGCAGAGTTCACATTACCCAAACTCAAACCTAAACACTATCCATCTAGAAAACCTACCAAATAAGTAGGCTTTAATTAGTTAGCCCTATCATCGTTGACTTAGACCACATAGAACATTTAGGCTCCGACACCACTGAAAGTACCGAGCTGGTTAAAAGCTGATGAAATAAGTAGATTTAAAAAGTCTTATTCCGATTTATTAGTCATATGGTGTCTAAAGGGTTTATTAGATCTAATCTAGTATCATTTTAAATAAATTATTATTTTATTTGTTTAAAAATAGTTTTAATTTAATTCATATTAAATGTATATTATAATAAGTGTATCAAATACACTTATATGTGTATACTGCAAGTGCAGTATATAAACAACATACATGGTCACTATGTATGTTTATAGGTGTTGTGATTTACACCGCAATAAACACATTCACCTTTTATATATGTCTCTATTTTCCATGGTTTTTTTAAAAACATATAAAATAATAATATATATATAGCTTACTTGTACTTGTACGTACTATGTTATAATATAATCTTTAAATAATTAATGATAGTTTACTTATGTCTATAGTACGACAATTAATGACTTTAATTGGGCATTTAAGAAAAGGAAACGATGGAACACTTTTCTTTTTTTTCTTTACTCATTATTTCAATGTCATTTTAAATAAACATTTGAAAACTTATTTTCAAATTTGCATTTAACTTTTGAATAATTAAACCTTTATACGTATTAAAATTAATCATGACAAGTTTTATGTATTTTGAAATTTAAAATTAACAAATATAACAACCCGGAATTTCAGACACGTCGTATTTAAATATATGAATTATTTAAACATTTGAATCTTTGATTAAATGTTATTAAAAAGATTTAAAAATCTCTTTAACCCCTTATTAAATCATAAATAATGATGGGAAACTTACAAAAATATATTCTTCGAAGAGAAATCGATACGTGACCGAAAATCAATTTTATCAATAAATAGATTTTCAATGGATGTAAGTTGTTTGAACTCTTATGCACTTAACTAATGATCAGATGAACACATTAGCAACTAATTAACACACTCTCCACTTCATAAAGCTTGGAATTTTCTAGGAAGTTCTAATAGGATAAGAGATATTATTATGGTAAAGGTAAAATGGTAAAATGAATAAAGGAGAAATGGCATAAAGTTATCATGATAAGAAGTAATTAATGCCATTAGGATTTTAAAGGGTTTCTGGTCTTTTCCCATTCATATTCCTAAGGCGATATAAGGAGAGGTACACCCTTAGGAATAAATCATAAATAATTACAAAGCTTAATTCTAAAATCAATGGCTTCTCTTCTTTTTCATCTCTTATGTTCTAAAAATAAGAATTGCAAATCAACTCAAAATCACTTCAAATTTTCCACAAGACTTATTATAATATTAGAAACCCTCACATTATGCCAAAAGTGGAATAAGTGAAGCTGAACTCCCTAAGCACTAGATGGCCATGGGCATTATGTGGATGATGTAGGTAAATGGGCAAGGTGAAAGCAAGGAGGAGAAAGAGAAGGTGGTTGCAAGGTTGAGGCTTGGCTTTTGTTCTTGGATACTGATTTTGGTTGGGATAAAGAGTTAACAACTCACTTTGAATGAAAAATATAACACATAAAAGTTATATTTGGTTATTTTAATGTTGGTTGAATTGTTGTTAACTTATGTTGAAAATATTGGTTGTAACTTCTTGCTTTAAAAGTAAGTGACATATATGTTCCATATACATGGACCTGAACAAATTTAGAATGACTTGAATGAACTTATATGGCATATGAATAGGCTTAGAACAAAGAATATAGTTTGGCATATGACTCGGATTTAGAAGTGCACTTATAGCGATAGTCGCTATATAAGTAGTTTGGAATTGCCTTATTATTGGCAATTGTTGTAGAACTTAGTCGACAGATCCTTAGGGGTTTCATACCATATTTATATTTTTATATGTATGTTTGTTGCTATTAAAAGATTGAATTGTAAAAAGTTAAGTAACATCTCAAAAATGGCCAAACATCACTGGTACAGATTTTTCCGTTTAACCTTGACTTTTGAACTTCAAATGTTTCAAAAAGGACATTAAGTTTAAGCAATTTATTTCATTTTTTAAAAAATTCTTGCCTAACTCATATTATAGTAGTTTAAAAAAAGTTTGAGCTTTTTATGAATTTATAAGAATTGGTTGTAAATTTTAAAAGAAGAGATACTTTTTTAAAACAGGTCGTTTTAGGTTTCTAATGATTTTACAAATTTGTTATTTTCAAGTGATATTTTAAAGGAATGTTTTAAAATATATTATAAGTATTTTGGACTATAAATACTTACAGAATTTTCTTGGAAAATATCTTATATAAATATCTTATCTTAGATTATAAAACAAAAGGTTTAGAAAGGGGTTAGTAATTACTTAATGACCAAATGGTTAAATTGTTTAATTACTTATTAGAAAATAATTAACTTGCTTAACACTAATAAGCCGACGATATAATCTCATCTATTTGTGAAAGTTAAGACTGATGGCGAGCAGGGACGGAACAATAGAGCTCCAACTTACTAGGCTTCCTTCTTAACCAAGGAATGGGTAAATGAAAGTGTTTGTACCAAAATTGGTCAAGAACCCTAGGAATAGTGAAAGCACTAGTGTATGTACACAGATCCTCAATATTCGCACATAGATCTCAGATCTAGATTAAGTAGAGAATAAAAATGAAGAAATAGAAAAATTAAAATGAAAGAAAGCAAGAAAGAACACAAGGTTTTATAGTGGTTTGGCAATTTGGCCTACGTCCACTTTGAATCGATCATTTTTATTCCTTTTATATTGTAGTTACAGTTACTAGCCTTTGAAATCAATAGCAAAAATGGCAGAGCTCCGCTGAGGAAAGAAGAAGAAGATCCCCTTTTTAGTTGCCATAGGACTCCTATTTATATGTGTAGATCCAAAAGTATCCACCCAAAACCTGGAATACCTCTTCTCTTGTGCAAGTGGACCCACCAGACCGATCCAGAGCGATTTGGGATAGATGCGTGTTCAATTCGTATCGATCCAAAACTAGTCCAATCGAGCCGAGATCGATCATGGAGATTCTTGAGTGCATCAGGAAGCTCCTCTGAAAATTTCATTGCATTTGGACTTGTAGATTGTGAGTTATGATCGATGCAAGTTCGTGTTCCCAAGTTGGTCGTCGCATTCACATCGATCTAAAGCTTCGCATTGTCCTTTCTTCGTATTGATACAGTTTGCATCGATGACGTGTCTCAGAGATCCAGAAAATAACCACCTTTCGTGTCGTTCAAACGAGTCATCTACATATTTGCATCCCATTCGTATCCATCGGCATGCACTGTTCGTATCCCTTGACCAACCCTCCTTCGTATCTATCAACATATACCTACGGTCTTATTCATATCGATCCTATGACGTTGTTCGTATCGATCCTTGATCACCCGAAAAGTACACGCCTTCGTATCCATCAAACCTGTCTTCTTCGTATCCATAATTTTGGATATATTCCTTGTATCGATACTGGGGATATGCTCTTCGTAACCATCCCATGCACCTATCTTCGTATCAATCCCATGTGCATCCTTCGTATCAATCGCTTGTTGGTTGATATGAAACATTTCTGCCAGTAGCCATCTGCTCCCTGTATCGATCCAAACTTCCTTTCTTCGTATCGATCCGGATGGATACGAACAACATCCACCTTGATCGACACGAACTGACCGATACGAACCGGTTTCCATGAACCTTAATCCATCCATAACTTGAGCATACGAACTCCGATTGACCTGAAATTTGAAATGTAGCCTCTCATTGTCTTGTTCATCATTCCCAATCGATATCGTCTTTATTGGAGCTCGATAAAATTTTGATGATATCGATCATAGCCTTGTTTCCAATTCCGGTACTCATCCTTTATAGCAAATTTGTTGATATCCCAACTTTGGCCTAAAGGTGGGATAACACTTGCCCCCCAAAACATGCCTTATGGTAAGTAGGCGTGTTTTGAATAGCTTTGAATCCAACACCCGAAATCCATATCTATCCATTTCCATACCATCTGATTCATAATCCAATCCGCTACCAAGCTATCTTATCCAAGTGCCACAGCCATATCCTTATCCAAATCCATGAATGCTCCGACTCAATGTCTGATTTCAAATCCAGTAGCCAAATCCTTAGCCAATTTCATATCCATTTGAATCCAACAACCAAGTTCTAACCCATTCATATCCAATAACCGAATCCAGGACCTCTCCGGGTCGATATCCAAATCTGGGACCACTCCGAGTCCATGCTCAAATATTTAGCTGTTTATAGCTAATATCCAAATCCATAACCATTCCGGGTTCTTGCCAAGCGTAGTCTACACTCGATGATCTGTATTGAAGAACATCTTGGTGTCTTTGGTTCAATGTTCCTGAACGCTGAGTTATACCATGGCTTAAGTCCAAAGCGAATCCTGGTCGCTCTGGACCCTTGCCGAGCATAGTCCATACTCAACGACCTGAAATAGTAACTGACAGATATTATAGGGTCTATGTTGTAGGCCGAATCCTGATCTCTCCGGACCCATGTCAATCATAGTCCATACACGATGAACTGAATAAGCCAATTCGCTACCTTCGGACGAAGAGACTTTCCCCTTGTCGGGCATAATTCATACCCGACGACCATTTATCAAAAACCAAATCAAATCTGAAAACCAAAATCCATACTAGAAATCCAAACCAATATCCAAACCATAAAGCAAGCATCCAAACTAAAGTCCAAACCAGAAAAAAAAACCAGGAGTTCAAACCAAACTCCAAAACCAAACCAGAAAAAAGCAAATATCCAAATCCAAAAAAGAAAAAAAGATTCCAAAAATTATATAGCATCACGGTTAATAATCATCTCAGAGCATACCTATGGGCTATCTCCATCCCCTGACATGAGCAAGTGACTTAACCATTTGCCCAAAGTGCTACTTTTTCCATATCGTCCCTATCGGTTGATAACTAATCGACCATCAGTCCTATGCCTTATGCCATTATCACTTGAGGTAGACGGTGGCTGCTCCTGTTCCACCGTAGTGTTCCGAGTTCCGACATATTGCCGCAACTGACCACTCCTTACCAGCTCCTCGGTTATATCATTTAGATGCCTACAGCTATTGGTATCATGCCCGTAAATATCATGAAGGAGATAGTGCCTTTCAGAGGCCCACTCACGTTCTGAGGGTTCCCTCCTTGCCCGCCTTTGATAAGGAAGGTGATCCCGAGTTTCCAGGTATATCCGTTCCAATGTTTCATTCAGTCTTGTGTAAGTGGAGAATTTTGGTTCTCCTTAGCGTTTCCTTGCCCTACCAAAGTTGTCATCCGACTTCCTCTTTCCTTTATCCTTACCCTTACCGAGTTTTCACCAGATGGAGTTCTTCGTCTTTGGCCGCATCTACTTCCTTTAACTTCATATCCGAACATGCATCCTTCTGTCGAAGAAATCTTTCAGGCTTATGAAAGAATCCCTCGAGATCCATTGGTGGGTCCCGTATCAATGATTCTTTGAAATCCGAGTTATCCTTGACTCCGGACATTGCCGCCATTAAAACCATCAATGAATTCGGTCGATCCACCGAAGCAACCGCTGCAATGAACCGAGTCAAGAAATCCCTGGGTGATTCTCCCGTCCTTTGCTTTATCGCCGTTAGCGTCATTACGTTCTTCGGCCTTTTGATACGAACCCGAAACTGCTTCAGGAACCTGTCCACCAATTATTTTCATATCCTGATGGATCCCTCCTCCAACTTCCTAAACCATATAGCAATTATATCCGTCAAGTACAGGGCGGGCCATGACTTCCTTCGATGCCCCCAGCACTTCCATGTGTCTCGTATACCTCATCAAGTGATCAGTGGGATCGACCTTGCCATTGTATACCTCCAGAGTAGGTAGCTTGAGCTCTGCTGGGTTTCGAGCCATTCTGACGACTGTTTGCTAAACCTCCGCGCATAGTTCACCTGATAATCTCAGCCAATCCAACGTTGTCCACCAATGGTTTCCCCACGAGTCCCCGAGGGAATTATGGTACATATTCTTCATCACGTACTCTTGTGCTTCTGCCAGCATCTTGTTTTGTGGTGTCATCTAGAATTCCTCCATGAATCGGTCCAATATTACTAAGTGGTGTGCCCTCAAGCCTGGATCTGTCCAGATTAACAGTTGTGTGTTGATTAGGGCTGCGCCCTGTTGAGTTGCTCCATCTGATTGCTTGTTGAGTCCTTCTGTCCAATCTCCGTGGATCTGAACTCCAGCAGCTCCAGCTGTTCCTACCTATCCAAACTATCTGAGAAGGTTCTGTATCATTTCCTCTTGTCTTTTCAACAATTCTTCCTGCATAGCTTCCATCATCATCTCCATTTCATCTCTGGTGATGAAAGCTGAGGTCTGATTTTCTTCTGAGGAAGCCTCCTGACTCCCTACATGATGACTCGTTTCTGGTAATTTATTTCTAGCTGATTGCCTAACCATGGTCCCTTTTAGATTTTGTCCTTCAGCTTTCCAAATCTGAACTCCGAGTCCCGTATAGCTGGTGCTAGAGTTCTCGGTGAAAGCACCAAAGTGTTTGCATCAAAATTGGTCACAAACCCCGGAAGTAGTGAAATCCCCAGTGTATGTACACAGATCCTCAATATTCACACACAGATCTCAGATCCAGATTAAGTAGATAATAAAAATGAAGAAATACCAAAATTAAAATGAAATAAAGTAGGAAAGAACATAAGATTTTATAGTAGTTTTGCAATTTTCCCTACGTCCACTTTGAATCAATCTTTTTTATTCCTTTTATATTGTAGTTACAGTTACAAGCCTTCGAAAATCAATAGCAAAAATGGTAGAGCTCCGTTGAGGAGAGAAGAAGAAGATCACCTTTTTACTTGCCATATAACTCCTATTTATAGGTGTAGATCCGAAAATATCCGCCCCAAAACCTGGAATACCTTTTCTCTTGCGTAAGTGGGCCCACCAGACCGATCCAGAGCGATTTGAGATCGATGCGTGTTCAATTCCCATCGATCCAAAAGTGTTCCTATCGAGCGGAGATCGATCATGGAGATTCTCGAGTGCACCAGGAAGCTCCTCTGAAAATTTCATAGCATTTGGACTTGTAGATTGTGAGTTATTATCGATGCAAGTTCGTGTTCCCAAGTATGGCCATCGAGTTCGCATCGATTTAAAGCTTCGCATTCTCCTTTTTCGTGTCGACACAAGTCACATCGATGACATGTCTCGAAGATCTAGGAAAGATCCACCTTTCGTGCCGTTCGATCGAGTCATCCAATTATTTGCATCCCATTCGTATCCATCGTTATGCGCTGTTCGTATCCATCGACCAACCCTCCTTCGTATCGACCAACATATACCTGTTGTCTTATTCGTATCGATCCTATGCCAATGTTCGTATCGATCCTTGAGAACCCTGAAAGCACACGCCTTCGTATCCGTCAAATCTGCCTTCTTCATATCCATCAATTGGCTATATTCCTCGTATCGATACTGAGGCTATGCTCTCCGTAACCATCCCTTGCGCTTATCTTCGTATTGATCCCGTGCGCATCCTTCGTGTCGATCGCATGTTGATTGACATGAAACGTTTCTCCCAGTAGCCATATGATCCTCGTATCGATCCAAACTTCCTTTCTTCATATTGATCCCGATGGATACGAACAACATCCATCTTGATCGACACGAATGGACCGATACGTACCGATTTCCATGAACATTAATTCAACCATAACTTGAGCATACAAACTCCGATTGACCTGAAATTTGAAATGTAGCCTCTCCTAGTCTTTTTCATCATTCCCAATCGATCTTGTCTCGGTTGGAGATCGGTAAAATTTTGAAGATATCGATCATAGCATTGTTTTCAATCCTGATATCCATCTTTTCTAGCCAATTTGTTGGTATCTCGGCCTTGGCCAAAAGGTGGGATAACAAAAATATGTAAAACAACATACTAATCGTGTTGATTTATTATTGTTTATGGAAGTCGTTAATACCATACTTAACACTAAAAGCCGACAAGGTAGACTCATCTGTTTGTGTGATTAAAGACTGAAGTGACTAGGAAAGGCTTGGAGCAACCAGTGCCTAAACATACCTGGCTTCACTCTTGGACGAGGAATAATTAAGTTGGAATGTCAAGAATGGGTTAAGCTTATGAATTGTAATTTTTATAAGCAATCATCTTTAGAACTTGATAGTTAACTAGTCCACAATGAACTTGACTGAATATGAACTTAAATCTTTAAAACAAATGTTTGTGAATGTAGTAACAAGTATGAAAATGGTTTGGATTTGTCGTGACAATGTGTTAGTAACATTCATTTTTAACCCACCTTGATTATACTTATGAAATGTAAGAAGATCTTTTAAAAAATGATTTAAAGATAAGAGAAAGCAAAATGGATTTGGGTTGTAGTGACAATGTTTATTAACATTAGTCTTAAGTCTTTTGAATGGATTTGCGAAGGTACTTAGATCCTTAAAATGGATATATTGAAGTAAATTATAAATAAACTTTCATAAAAAAGGAGTTTAAATTAATAAATGGATTGATTAAATGGAAGGGTTAGGAGTTGCTTAAGTAATTTAATCATAATTTATTGGCTTGATTTTGTTTTGGATGATGGTAGTGTAGTGCATGGTTATTCGTTTATATGGAAAGTAAATGAAACTTTATTTCCATTTACAAACATATATCTTGTCTGTCGATTAGTCGACTATCCAATTGACCAAAATATGAATTTCGAAGTTATATAAAGGCTTCATGATTTCATGCCAATAAGAAACCCCGGAGAGGAGTATTGGTACGAGACATCTCTAGCTTTTGCTTACCTATGAGAGAACTAAAATTGAGTTAACTAGATAATTCGTCGATTGGTTTTGAAGAGAATGGGTTCCGTACGTGTTCTACTTATCAATACCACTTCAAAACCATATATGTGATCGATGTTCTGGAAGTGGTTATGAAGTGGAATGTTATAGAGTTGATTTGTCTATCCTAAGGTTAAGTCCAGGGATAAGGTCAACGTTAACACTTTGAATGATGCTATCGTGGTAGGATTGTCTATCTTAAGGATTATTCCAAGAGAGAGGGCAGTATTAGTATTTGTTAGAAAACTTATGCGAGGGAATCTATGTGGAGGTTTGAGATCTGTTCAAGATGCTCGAATCCATGTAGTGATTCGTGATCTGCTCGGGATGGAGGAATCCATTTAGGGAGTCGTGATCTATTCGAGATGGAGGAATCCATTTGGGGATTTGTGATTTATTTGAGATAGAGGAGTCCATTTTGGGACTCATGTTTTGTTTGAGTGCTGAAGACTCATGATAGGCTGTTGAACATAGCCTTGACACTGGGAAAATGACAAAAAAGTGAGAAAGGGCGTGGTCAAGGGGTTTAGCAACCCTAAGGGTATATTAACTCCATCTCTAGAGATGCTTATTGATTGTTGCTGGCGGGAGGTTGTATGGCTCGGATCACACACCGAGGGTGGTATGGTTATATTTACCTTAGAGTATATCCCATCTAAAGATATATGTTGCTCAAAAGGTAGTTTCTAATCCTTATCATGGATTTTGGATTCGCCTTTCCCGAAGAGATCTTAATGGAAAAATCCTTTATGTGAAGGCACCTTAGCTGTATTGATTGTTTACCTACATTGTTGTGGCGTTCATATGGAAACAATTTGATATACTTATGTGCTACACCCTAGACATTATCTATCACATCATTATAAATTAAACTTAATGAATGGTTGACTTCTTTGAGGGGAAAACAAGTTTAGGAATCCATGCGGCCTCAATTGTTACTGTTACATGTCACTAATATTTCTTGAGTTTCTCACGCTGGTCTGCCAGACTGATCCAGGTGTCATTTTCTTATAATGCTTGGGTCATCTTCATGTATGTTTCTTAATTTAGCTTGGAATGCTTTGGATAAATTGGAGAAGAGATGGATGATTACCCACCATAGTATTTATTCCCGCTGCACTACTTTATATCATTAGCATTTATGAGGAGAGGTTATAATAATTGTCCAGGATGATTACTATAACTCTGAAAAACTTTACATCTTAGATTAACACTTTATACTATCTTTTGATATAACTGTTCCATTATGGGATTCTGATATTGTGTTACTTATTCTTTGTTCTACTTCTTTATCTTTTATTTCACCCTAATAATTCGTCTTTTTGGTACTTGGTTACTCGGCATGTGAATACCGTAGATGTATTAGTGTCGACATTCGAGGGTCGAAAAGACGAGTCGCTACAAAATCTAGTTTTGACTTAGGAAACATACAACATTAGATTTATGATTTTAAACAAAAGTCCTTTAAAAAATTTGAATTGAAATTATATATATATATATATATATATATTGGGTCATTCAATGGCACTCCAAATAGTGTAGCACCCTATTAGCCCTCCGATTCGACCACCGGTTATGAATTAAATAATAGCACTAGTGGGAAGAGAAAGAACATGCTGTTACTTAATTTGGAACTTATGGTGGAAATTGGGTGGCCAAAGGGTGCTACAAAACAGGGGTGCTATTGAATGCATATATATATATATATATATATATATCTTTGTGTAACGACATGCCTTTTTTGACGTTTTAAGCAGTTACGCACGCCAGACTCAAACAATTCAAATGGGAGATTGTTATGGGGTAAATAAAAAAAGAAATAAAAGAAATACAAAATCTCATAGCGGAATGACAAAATATAATAATCCAATAACAGTTCATGAAGCTATTTTATAAATACATTTGATTATTCTTTTAAAAATACAGATCAGAGTTACATACAACAAGAATAAATAATAAACAAATGCAACGTAACAACATGATGCAGTGGACTAAATATAATAGATAATAATAGTACAAAATCTTTGTCTTTAATCTCCAGAAAGCAGTCCTCGATAAAATGAAAAGCTCAGACTGACCCGAGCGAATTGGAAAGACAAAACACACGAGTCAGAACTAAAAGATCTTATGTAAGTTATATCAACAGTAAATAAATATGAGTGTAACAACATTGAAGATGTTTATGGGGTTTGACATCTCCTATCCAGTGTATAGAGTGAGTGCAATAACTCAAGAAATGTTCGGGATTTCCATCTCCTAAGGATCCGTTAAACTATCTACTATGTAGTATAATTTGCTATTATAATAATGTCTACAGTAAAGTAAAGTGATAAAATAGCGTTAAGGCGTTACCCATATCCCCCTTAACAATTTTTATATATATTCTCATAATCTATACAGTACCGTAATTCCTTCGTAAACTAGAGGAATATCATAGGGCGCTTCAAAGGTATGGTGCAAACCAAACTTGTAGAAGGCGCGCTAGGACATGTGAACACGGCACTCGAGGTAATGCCAGGGTAGATATACCAATTGTGGATCCGAACCGGTGGTAAAGCTTAGCAGCTACTACCACCAAACTCGAAACACACTTCCATAATCAAAATCACAGGGTGGCCACCAAATCAATCACAAAGCAACGAATATGGTATTGAAGAAATGTGTACGATAGGAGAAATGACCTCACTTGGCCTGGCATGGCTCCTGTTTTAGTCACATCTAAGCCGACTCACGGGAATTAGGATCACGTAAATACCTCATACAGAATCATGCGCCAAACCATCCTACTTCATTTCCGGAATCTCCACCATGTGCACAGTTTTTAAAGTGATTTTCGGTATTGGCAGAGAGTATGATAATATCTGATCCTGGTCTCTTTAACAACCAACACTTATTTCACACCAGATGGTTCTTTTACATTTCGAAAAAATCATTTCATAATTAATATTCATAATACCACATTCGATTTCAAAGCATATTACTTTTCAATCATATTCACTTTCAAAGTTATCATTAAGATAGGTTAATTAAATCCTCATTCCAAAATCATCATATTTACTCAAATATGTCATTTCACAAAAAGGGTATCAATTTCAAATCGCAACTTAGGTTGTATCATCATCAAGGTTTAAATATAAATACTTCAACTTTACACAGTTTAAAATTTCACAAAATAGTTTAGATGGTCATAAATAGTTTTTAATATTTTAAAATAGTTTAAAATAGTTAAAATACTATAAAATACTTTAACTGATTTAAAATAGTTTAAAATAGATTAAAATAGTTTAAATAGATTTAAATTAGATTAAGTTATATTTAAAAATGATTTAAATAGATTTAAAATAGATTAAATGGATTTAAATTATATTAAATAGATTTAAAATAGATTAAATAAATTTAAAATGTATTAAATTAGATTAAAAGATTATGATAGATTAAATAAACTAAAATTTGAATTGATTAAAATAGTTTAAATTCATTAAAATAGTTTAAATTAATTTAAAATAGATTTCAAAGTTATATCCAAACATTTTCAACAACTCAATTCTGAGAACTTCATTTATATTTGACATCTTAACTTGAAACTCCAACTTAAATCCTTTAAACAATTCATTAAATCAATTCAAATTTTAGCATTAACGCTCAGATTATCGAAAAGAATTTAGTTTATATAAATCAATTTCTATTTCAAAATATCAGTTAACTGAATTCAAAATTTTAAACATTCAAAAATCATTTAATTTAACCAATTCGGTGTCCGTATATAATTTTCTACCTGATGGTCAAGTGATACGGATATTTATCATTTCAATCCACAATTTACAATTTTATGGTTATATATCATTTCAAAACGGAATACCAAATTAAATAAAAATCCATAAAATCGCTCGAATCTATCATTTCAACACATAACGATTTTTCCCTAATCTATAGATCGTTCGGTATGTATCATTTCAACCCATAGGGAACTTGCAATGTTATAACAATGTAAAATATAACATTCAGTCATCCAATATCAACGTTCAAACATCCATCACAATCATCATTCAAATCAATCAATAAACATCAATAGATAACTGAAAATCAATAACAGGAATTAAATTGAAAATTAAATTAAATATTCAATTAAACGCTGATTAAATGCAATAAAAGTCAAATTTAATTAGAATGCTAATTTAAATATACCAAACATCAACCAATCAATTTCTAAACACATCATAAATTTAATTTGACTAACGTAAGATAATTTAGTAGTTGTGAATGGGTTAAAACAGTCACCTTCGATTTCAAATCGGTTTGACAAACAAATAAAAGCCTAATATTCCAATAGAAGAAATCGCGCGTGAATCGAAGCTATATGCAAAAGATATTCATGTTATAAGAAATATTATTAAAATAATAATTGGTAAATGTTTTTAAAAAAATAAACAAAGTTTAATACTTACATTTTTCTCAAGATAAGGTTTCAGGAAAAGATTGAAGAATAAACTAAGATGTAGGTAGGGCATGTAGGGAAAACGAAAAAAAATGAAACTCTTGTTTCATAAAAGAAAGCTTTTGAATTTAACAAAATGAGAGCTTTTGAATTTGCAAGTTCGCATTAGAATGATTCAAGGAAAGGAAGATTTGAAATGGAGATCTAAACATAGGGAATGAAGCGGTGACAAAAAAATGGAGAAACAATAAAAAATAACATGAACAATTTGCTAATGAGATTATAGCTTCAGCAAAGAATAATTTAAACTAAATGAGTATGAGGTATCAGGGGAAACAAAACATAAAAGAAGAAATAAAGCGATAGGTTATTTAATAATAAAGAAATGAAGGTGGAGGGACAAAAATGAATGTCACATTTCTAAATGAACGCTTTAGAAAATACATGCTACCAAAAAAAATGAGGTTGTGGAAGAAGACTACAGGAAAAAAAATGAAAAGAATTGAAGTGACTGTAGAAATATGAAATGAGATGGAGAAAACAACGAACTTACATTTTTTTAAGAATTGGAGGTAGGACATGGTGTAAAGAGGTGAAGAAAGGTTAAAATAAAAATATGTATACATATAAAATGAAACCCATGTTTGAGAAGATGCAGCTTCAGGAAATAGAAGAAGGAACAATCAAAATGAAGAAACAAACAAAAATGAGGAAAGAAACGAGGCATGTATTAAATAAAGAATGCAAAATACACGGTTGAATTTTAAAATATATGTTTACATAGCAAGTAATACTTTTGGTATAAAATTTCAAAACGTGTGCTACCTCAATTAATTTCATTAATAGGAAACGTTTCAGGGCAAGGCTCACATGTAAATAAATGAAACTTACCGACCAAAAGAGGCTAGTACTTAGTAAAAGAAAATAATAATGGAAATAAATAAATGAAAGGGCTTGAGAAGATATATACATGAAAAGATTGATGAACTTGAACAGAGGAATATGAAATTCTAACATATTTAAGACTATTCATTACACAAAGAAAGAATAGAGCATTTAATTCAGTTTAGATTGACGTGCAAGGTGAATAGTTTTTTGGTTTTTTCTAAAGGAAACCGAATGCATGCATGAGTGAATAGTGCATGCAAATGAATTCATGAATTAATGCACACACTCGTTTCATTTCAAATGCAAAGTAACGCCTCATTAATAATTCAATTTATGACAAGAAGTGAGAGAACAAATGGAATGAAATATGCAAAAGAGAGGGGTCAACGAAACGTTAGATGGCAGCAAAATAAAGTAAGATAATAAATTAATGAGGATGGAAGGATTAATATACTGCAACAACTTTTGAAATTCAATTTTAAAATGTATATTTCCTTCATTACATTTCATTTACTCCAAATATACACATAAATATATGTTAATTTAACAAATATTATTTTTTATGCATAATAAATAACATTGTACACACTAATTAACTTAATATTTCTAATTAGAATAATTATTGTATTTTTAACACAAAAACGTAAGTTGCACATATCACTAATAAATTACAATTCACTTCTATTTCTTACTAATGGAAAGATTTTAATTGTTATTAATTCCAATAATTAAATTTCAAAACATACGCTGATTACTGGGAAGATAGTTAATCCAATTGTTTTCCTTTAAATTGTATTTCAACCATATTTATTAACATTATTGGTTACAAACGCGAGTTATAAATTTGCTTACAAATAATGAATTTCTTACTCTATGCTAAAACACGTTTCAAATAAATAATTATATGTTTTCTCCTTTAATAAATTTATTCATTTTATTCTTCATTAACATTTATTATTATAATCACCGTTATTAATTACATTCAAACAATGTCATTAAATACACCTAACATATGTTATCATTTTTTTATCTTACTGTAATACATGTTATTACTAGAAATTCAAATTAATATCATAAATGTAATGGTCCTGACTCGACCTTCGAAAATAGATATCCATACTTCACCCGTATTCGAATGCCGCAGATTCAAACGTTGAGTCTAGTTCGTCGGAGCTTATAAAAACATTAGGTGATAACAACATAGTGGAAACAAAATGAAATAATTTTATTGATACACAACGGATACAACAATCTGACACTAATGAATATCAATATCAGAGCCTAAATAGAACAGCGGAAAGAAACTATAGCAGAAAACAAACGGCAACATTAGTGGAAAGATAACATCTTCAATGCCAAATCTCCAAAGATGCCAAACCAAGAAGCTTGAACCACCATCATGCTGAAGTTAAGCAAACTCGATCTACAATGTGATTGCCAAATTCCAAAGACTCCAAAGATCCATATCTACTATCTATTGATAACATTACTCTATGCTGCCCGTATGGAAAATTTTGGGCACTCAGAATTTAGAAAGGGAACAATAAACTCCAGGTCAGTCATGGGACGGATGTGAGCAAAAAAAAACAGTTGTTTTGAACAAAAACAAAAGAAAAGGAAATAAAAATAAATCTGCAATACTTTTTGGAAAATGAAACTACCCTAAGGCCTCTCGGCACACACTGAATGCAATCGCACAGTTGCGGGGAATTTCTCCTTATGATAGTCAAACATGCTTGATACGCAAAATCCTTTTGATATTATTATTAGTGCATGGTGCAGAAAACAATTTCGAAGGTATAATATAAATCTTAGCCAGCATACGTATCATTATAATATGCCTACTATAGCTACCATGTTAGATGGCAGGTTCTACAACTAAAACCACAGCGCGCGTATTGGGTGATTGGATTTCCAACAAATGGTCAGGCTAAGGAACTTCCTCATCAAATGGGTACGCCTCTGGAGGGACGCTCCAGAACCTAACCGGCTCTCTGCCAACACAAGGCCGGTTTACCTCTCTAACTAGGTAACTACTGACACGAGTATGTCATCCCCCGATCGTAACCTACCTTTTCCAAGCGCTCAACACCAACAAATTCCAACAACAACATAATTTAAGTATCTGGGCTCCATACCATGATACCACTTTCTATCCAGAAGGAAATGCACATACCCTTAAAGGGCGCGACCGTCATAACCTTGCCGCATTCTTTCTGTTTTGACCATTTTTAGGTTGTGAGGTTCAACGAAGCCTCGTTCACAAAGCTACGCTTTTCACAAAATCCATGCTTCGATCAACAAATGATCAGCAACACTCACCATGCCACACTACCAAATTGGAAATATATCACTGATAACCATCAACTGCATAACCTCTGAGCTCGTATGTCTCAGAGAAGGGTGTTAAGCTAAGAGAATAAATTCTTCGCCACCAACCGAAATGTATTTGATAGAAATCAGCTTTACATCTCAAAGTGTAATGTCAGACATACAACCATACCAGTCCATCCTGGGTCTGAATGGAACCGAATGCACTTCAAAGAAGCCCTTGCAAATCCAGGTATTCACAATCACGATCAAACTCCCCATCACATATGGAGATCTCTATACCGGAGCAACTCAGTGCAGAGACATTCGACAGGTAATCCTATCGTTCTCGAAAATACCCGTTCTTCCCCACCGTCTTCAATTGCTATCCACTTCGTCGTATCGCTATTCGGAATGGGTTATATGACATAAAGTCCTCTCCCGGCTAAATCGAATAATGAGCATTTAATTTTAAAATCATATCGAAATATTGGGATCTTAGTTAGGTCACAACTTTCAACACTTGTTTTCTAAAACTTTTCATTTTGAATGTTTAAACAATTTTCCACTTTTAATCTTTTAAACAAAATATTCACCCTTTTAAGATCCTCTTCAATTTGAAACAATGTTCGCCAAAATCTTTAACAAAGATTCATTCATAGCATTCAAAACTATTTCAATTTCAAATCTTTTATACAAAAATACACCTTTAAGATCCTCGACAATTTAAAAACAAAGTTCACATATCTTTAACAAAGATTCACTCGTAGCTTTCAAACAATTTCCATTTCAAACTTAAAATCCTTTCAATAAAAACTAGAAATTCTTTCATTGTATGAAAGCCATTATCATTTGAAAACAAATGCTTTTCATTTCAGGAAAATCTGATTATATTTACTCGAGTTATAACCTTTCAAAGTATACACTAGAAAATCAGCGAACTGCCGTATTCCCGGCAAGTTTTATTTGAATTAAATTAAAATTCCCAAAATAATTTATTAAACATACTTCAAAAATGGTTAAAAATCCATATATATTGTATAACTTGTATAACCCTTTCAAACCATAATTTCCAAAATAATTTCAAAACTTAAACAAGACATAATATATTCAAACTAAATTTCAATTTCAAAACTTCCTTTTCAAAAGCTTTTCATATTCAACCCAATTCCATTTCCGAACCATTTTGGATTCAAAATTCAACTTTTAAACAAAGTAATATTTAAATTCAAAATATCCTTGACTTAACCAATCTCTTATGAAATCCTTATTTGTGTATGTGTGGTGTAGTGCAGGGGTTTTACACACAACAATAACATATCACAACCATCATCAATTCAAGCACAAGAATATCGATAAGCGGTATAATCCTATAACTCTTATCTTCGTTCACAGATTCACAGATAAATATGTAAATTCATCATAGATAAATAAATCGCAGTTCATAGCTCAATCCACACAATTCATATCACAGAACATCACATATCAGGGATATCAAACAATTCAAAGCATTCAATAGAATCCAATCATCCATAAGAAAATTAATTAATTACTTATGAATAAATTATTTGTAACGACCCAGAAATTTGAATAATTTAATTTGAAAGTATTTAATTAATTTTAAATATTTGAGAGATGAATTGGATTGAATTTTCAATATAGCTTTGCAATTGGCAATTTAAACTATGGAATTTAATCGATTTCAAGTGAATAAGAATTTGAGTCTTCAATTTCTAAGCTGACTAAAAATATTTCAAAGGCTTATAGAATTTATATTGATAATACTAAAGATAATATAAGTTTCAGAATTTAATTTGAAAACTGTTTTGTTCAGTTTTGAATTTATATTGTTCAATTTGAATTTAAAAATAGTCGTTTTTCATACAGTCTCGGAATTCGACGAAACCAGCTCCATTGGGTCCGGAATATTGAATTATTGCCGGGTTTCAAGTTTCGTATTTTTCGGGGTTGATATGTGAACACACGGTGAGCAAACGCGTTGAAATTAAATCGCGTTCAAATCGAATTTAAATTTAAATTTGAAATTTGTCAACTCACAACCACCCTAATATACCACAGCCACCCTACTCCTGAGCACAATCTTCGTTCAGAGAAAAAAAAGAGATCATGCCGGGAATCACGGAAGAAATCGTGGCTAGCATGCTCCAGTTTGTTTTAAACTAACCATCTTCCCTCTGAATCTTTTAAAAAAATCAAATCCTCTGATAACAAAAGAAATCATGGCCGAAGCCGACGTCTCCCTCTTCGTTCTTAAAATAAAAAAAAAAAAAAAATAAAAAAAAAAAAAAAAAAATAAAAAAAAAAAAAAAAAACATGGCCGAAGCCCTTAATCGGTCGTGGGCGCGCGTGGATGGGGGACTCGAAGGCTTGGCCGCAAGGGGAGCTCGCGGCGGCGCGCGACTCGAGGAGATGGCAGTGGTGGCGCGAGATGGAGGAGCGGCGGTGTCGCGAGCAAGAGGAGTGGAATCGCGATCGAAAGGGGGTGAGTGCATTCGCGCGCGTCCAGCTGTCGCGTGTGGGGATTTGGAGTTGCGGCGGCGCGACTCGAAGTGGTGGCGCGCACGAAGAGATGGAACGGCGGCCGCGCGAAGTGGATCTAGGGTTGGCGTCGAAGTCGCGGCTAGGGTTGGGATGGCGGCGCGGCGTCAGGACAGTGGGGTGTGCGCATGGCAGTGAGGTATTGTTGTATCTTTTTGATTCATATTTGTGTAGTATATTCAGAAAATATTTTTACAGTAATAGTTTACTGTTAAGTTTACTGAATAAAAAAAAGAAGAAGAAATACTGTCTGTTGCAGTATTGTGAAAAGGAAACAAATTTTAAGCAGAAAATAATATATATATGGCTATTTTACAAAAAAAAAAATGTTGGATTAATTTAGTTTTACAATAATTGTAGATAAATGAAATTAGTTATAAATAAAATTATTGGTTAATTAAATTATTAGAGAAAAAAAATTTATCAGTAGTTAGAAAAATTTATTTAAGGAAGAAAATTTGTTTAATTTAATTGTTTTATAAAAGATTAAAGGATGAAATTTATATTTTTAACTAAAATGTTAGTTAAATAAATTATTAATGAAAATTTAGTTAAAATTGAATTTTTAGTTAAATCAAACTATCTAAAAGGAATTTGTTTAAAATTTAGAGTATTGGTTTTAAAATAAAATCACTAGTTAATTTAAAAGTTATTTTACAAGGAAAATTTGTAAAAGGAAAATTTGTTAAGTGAAATGATTTATGTAAAAGGAATCAATTCGAATTTTAAATTTTTAGTTGAAAAGAAAAAAAATCATTGGTTAAAATTAAATGGTTAATTAATTAAATTTATCCATTTAAAGGGAATTTGTTAATATAAAATTATCAAATGCAAATGGAATTATTCAATTCATTTCAGATATTAATAAATTGTATAAATTGTTTATACAAGGTTTTAAAATCACGGAAACGAGCTGAAAGGGAAATGGACTGCAAAAATAAGCTAAGGTGAGAACTTCTCACTCGAAAAGGGATTTTTAAATTTTAAATAGTTATATTTAAAATTTTGTTGATTGATTGATTGTTGCTTGATTGTGATATTAGATATTTTAGGATATATCTATATATAGCAATATATATATATTGGCATATGTATATATTGCAGTTGATGATTTCCCGCCTCGTATAGTGGATGAGACCCTATTGCGCCGTTAGTAAGCGGATATATATTTTATAAAATCCCATATACCGCGATATTCCACCTCGAAGTGGAATTGGTATTGTGCTAACTCTTTGGATGCAGGGAAACAGGTTGGAGGGATCCAACTGGACCCCTCACAAATATTTATTTGTTTATAAATATTTTTGATGATTGTGAATATCATATCGATATATGATATTTGTGTAGTGATTGACCAATTGATGCTGTGGCATCATCGGATTCGTTTTTAAAGTTAAAAATAACGATTTTTGGATTTTAAAGGGATTTTTAAATCGATTTTTCAAGTATATGTTTTTATTTAAATTTTGAATTGATTCATTTTAAATAAATTTAAAATTTCAATTTTTAAAGTTATAGAATTTAAGATTTTTGTGAAATGAAAGCGAAATGTGAATTTTGAAATAGTTAGTAAATTTATAGAATCGATACTTATAAATTTAAAAATATTGGAATTATAAAACGAGTTTTTTTATAAGTGTTATAAATGAAGTATAAATGGTTGTTATAAGTAAATGAAAATTTATAAATTTATAAATTGCGAGATTAGAAGATGAATAGATTTTTATAAAATAAAAGATTTATAAGAAATTATCTTATGAATCGGAATTTGGTATTAAAGTGAAAAATAAAGGGAAATTGTAAATAAATTAGTTTTTATAAATAGAAATTATAAAATTATAAATGGTATTTATAAACGTTGTTTTATAAATCCGAAATTGAATTTAATGTGATAAGTTGGAAATAGGAAAATATAAAAGAATCTTTAAAAGTAATAAGATTTATAAATTTGTAAAAGTTTTAAAGGAACGAGTTGGGTAAATAAATGAACTATAAGTGTTTAGCTTATAATATAGACTTTGGTATAAAATTAAGTTATATAAATTAAATTGGATTTTATAAAGAAAATTTATAAATCGAAGTTTATAAATAGGAATAGAATTTATAAACATTTTTTATAAATTCGTAATCAATTGAATTTGATCAATTGAATATAGAAGTTTATTAAAGGAGTTATATTCACGTTTTTAAAAAACGGTGAATATATTATTAATAAAAATGAATACGTTGGAAAAAAAAAATGTTTTAAATGAAATTTAAAACGATTTAAAGATGTTTTAAAATGCATTGAGTATCGAACGCATAGATTTCAACATTCATTGTTGAAATAGACGTTTTCGAGAAAATAAGGAAATGGTGGACTATAACACTGTTGTTATAGTAAATGATTTCCGAAAAGGAAATGTTTTGAATAGTATTGGGATTTATATATCTATTTTAAATTTTGAATCCCTATACTAGTGATTTTTGGGTTGTCGTAACAATGTTTTACGCAACATTCGTTTTGACCCAAATAAATGTGAATAAGAGAATGTTTTCCTTAAAGAAAGAAATATATACTTAACTATGGTTTAAGTATATTGAATATTTTCAAATTGTTGAAAAATAAATAAGATTTGTGAAATACTTATTAATAGAATAAGTATGGAAATGCTTTTCCAATATGAAAGGGAATGTTTTAAGAATTTATCTTTTTTTGAAGATAAATTGAGATTGAATAATTGAAATCTATTGAAAACTGTAGATCAGTAGATATTTTGAAATATAAATTCACTATGGAATTTATAAATGGAAAGGGAAAATTTGTTTTCAAAATAAACATTGTTATTTTTGAAAATATGGAAAATTTTAAATCTTGTAAAGATAATTTGGAAAATTATTTGGAATCTGGTGATGTGGCGCATCTTTATTGATAGTTAAATAACCGACTATCAATATTTACCCTTGAATGAGAAATTGTTGTGATTGCTTGAATTTGAATGCACACTTATTTTTGAATAAGCGCTCACTATTCGGGTTAACCGGGAAAGGACCATGGGGTCGTATAACCCACTCCGAATATGTGATACGTCGTTGTGAATCGCATTTGAAGATCGGTGTTGAAGACCGGTATTTGCGAGAGTGATAGGATGAACTATCGATTGACTCTGCACCGAGTAGCTACGGTATTGAGTTCTCCATATGTGATGGTGAATCCGATCAGGATTGTGAATATCCGGATTGCAAGGACTTCTTTGTAAGTGCCTTCGGTTCTGTTCGATCCCGGAACAGACTTGTATGGATTGTATGTCTGACATTACAATTTGAGATATAAAGCCGATTTCTTTCAAATATATTTCTGTTGGTGGCGGAGAATTTATTCTTTGCTTAACACCCTTCTTTGAGACGTACGAGCTCAGAGGTTATATAGTGGAAGTTATCAGCAATATATCCCAATTTGGTAATGTGACATGCTGAGTGATGCTGAAATGATCATTGTGTTGATTATTTGTGATAGGATCATTTATTTGATCATCTATCTTAATGATCATTGTGTTGATCATTTGTTGACCCAAAACATGGCTTTTGTATAAAGTATGTTTTTGTGGACGTGAATTCGTCGAGCCTCACATCCCGGAAATGGTCAAAACAGGAAAGATGCAGCAAGGTTATGAGGGGTAGCACCCTTTAGGATGTGTCCATTTCCTTCTGGAAAAGGGTGGTATCATGGTATGGAGCCCAGATACTTACTCATGTTGAAACACTTTGTTTTTATGATTGTGTGAATTGATTAGAGAGCTCTCGGATAAAGGTCCCAAAGGACCGGGGGATGGCATATTCGGTCAGTTGTTACTCAGTTAGGAGTAACCCGGCCTTGTGTTGGTAGAGATCCGGTTTGGTTCTCGGGGATGTCCATCCAGAGGCATTCTCATGTGGCAATGGGAAGTTCCTTGGCCTGACCATTTGTTGGAAATCCAATTCCCAATACGAAACTTGTACGGTATTAGTTGCAGAACCTGCCATTCACTTATGGTGGTCACCACTGTTTGGATGGTAGCTATAGTAGGCATACGATAATGGTCGTATGTTGGCTAAGATTTATATTCTACTTTCGAAATGAATTTTTCCTACACTATACACTAATAATAATATCAAATGTTATTTTAAATGCGTATCAAGCATCTTTGACTATCATAAGGAGAAATCTCCTCCGATTCTGCGTTTGCATGTGTGTGTGTGCGGGAGGCCTTATGGTAGTCTCATTTTTAAAAGCATTGCGAATTGATTAAAAATATTCCTCTATTTTGATTTTAAAGTTAAATAAACTGTTTTGAGTTCTCACACCAGTCACATGACTGACTCGGAGTTTATTGTTTTCCTTCCTAAACTCTGGGTGCCCACCAATTTCCACACGGGCAGTTAAGAGTTAGGTTTATCAGGATATTCTGGATATTCTGGAGTTGATGGAGGCAAGCTGGATGGCATGGCGTATTACTAGTTTATATAATATTTCTTTTTCCGCTGCACTGTTTATTGTTGTATGTTGTTGTACACTCTGATGATATGATGTGATGTAATGAAATGAAATGTAATAACTGATATAGTTCTTTGTTTAAAGATTATTCATTCATTATTATATGTTGTTCCGCTGCGAATTGTGAGATTCTGATGTTGTTCTGTTGTTTCTGTCCCGTCCTATTTTCTTCTGTTTTTCTCCTTTTTCTCTACTCTCTTTTTCTTTCTATTTCTAAATTTTCTATCTTCTTTTCCCTCTATCTTCTACCTTTTTCTTTCTTTTTCTCTTCTAAAATTATTTTTAAAACCCCTAACTATTCGGTTTTTCGGCAACGAAAATCCGTACTGTTACATTTGGTATCAGAGCTGATGGTTAAGCGACAACCATGGTTCTGTAGGGTATTACTCGTTAGAGATAGAGTCAGTAGTACTCTAGAATGAGTTTGAGTGTAATAATAGCTATGAGAGCGTATTTGTTAGTGAATATAAAATTGTTTTATATTGTGATGATTGGTTTATTGAGTGGCATATGAACCTTCCTCAGCACGGTCAGTCAAACTATGCCGAAGGGGTTTCTAAACACTTGAATAGAACAATTCGACACAGTATTGATTTTAAATGGGGTAAATGAGATAATTTTACCCAAAGTTATTTTTGTATATAAAAGAAATAATTTCCTGTAGATTATTATAGTATATGGATGCATGGTTGCTAGGAAGTAATAATATTAAGCTATTACTGTTGAAATTGAATGAGAATTTAAATCATAACTCCAAGGTTAAATCCATATATATAAATAGAATTTGTGAATATAAATTATTACTGAATTTATAAATGAAAATGGAATTCCAAGAAGATAATTAAAATTCATTAATGGAATGGAATTAGTAATAATGAATGTATAAGTGAAATTTATAAATCGAAATGCAAATAAGTTGATAACTTATAAAATATTCGAAATTTGATTGGAATGAGATTCTAATTGAAATGAAAATTTTGTGAAATAAATAGATTGGAACTTAAATTTGTAAACAAATAAAGCTGGAATTGAATTTGATTTGTGAAGTATTAAACTAAAAATTAGTAAGTGAAGCTAATTGAATATTGACCAAATGAATAAGGCTGGAACGAATTAAATTCAATGATTATGAAAGAAAGGTAAATTTGAATTGTATGAATTGGAATTTGTAATGAATTAGTAATTGGAACTAATTTAAATAGTGTGGTTGTGAATGAATGATGGTTAACATAATTCAATATTCAGAATAGAATTGAAATTGTGAATTGAATTCAAATGAAATTTGAAATGTAAAATTGAATGAAATTGAATATGCAACTTCAATAGTAAACTAGAAATGGTATAAGAAGCATATATTGAAAATTTGTAATAGAATGTGCAAAATGATTTGAATGTTGGAATTGGATATCATTATTCAGCAGGTTATGCAGGTATATAAATGTTATTGGAGTTTTTATTTCAAAGATAAATTTGTTTATTCGACAAAAGGTACGTATTTCAATTTTAATATGGGATTTGATGACTTTCTCCTCTAGCCGCTTGGCTTTTTCTTTTTCTTTTTGATTCTGAGGGGCCGTAGAGCCATTTTGTAGTCGTACCGAGCTAGCCGCGCAAAGGAGACGCTGGCGAAATTTTTCGAAAATTTAGGGTGATAGAAAATTTTTGAGAAAATTTGAAAGTTTGAAGTTTGAATTTGAATTTAAATTTAAATTTTGAAGTAAACAATATTGTTTTGAACCTATAAGTGAAGTTGGAAAGCTAATTGGAATAAGAATGGATCTTTAATAAAAAGATCTAGGTTAGAAAGTTGATAAAACTAATTGATTTTGGAAATTGATAAACGGTTTAGGATCATTCTCCTTAACTTGTAATTTCGGGACGAAATTCTTTTAAGGAGGGAAGATTGTAACGACCCAGAAATTTGAATAATTTAATTTGAAAGTATTTA
Organism: Allium cepa; assembly: GCA_030765085.1. NCBI lineage: Eukaryota > Viridiplantae > Streptophyta > Magnoliopsida > Asparagales > Amaryllidaceae > Allium > Allium cepa. Next base: position 42,621,841 of record CM060940.1, on the reverse strand, counting down.
ATTAATTTTAAATATTTGAGAGATGAATTGGATTGAATTTTCAATATAGCTTTGCAATTGGCAATTTAAACTATGGAATTTAATCGATTTCAAGTGAATAAGAATTTGAGTCTTCAATTTCTAAGCTGATTAAAAATATTTCAAAGGCTTATAGAATTTATATTGATAATACTAAAGATAATATAAGTTTCAGAATTTAATTTGAAAACTGTTTTGTTCAGTTTTGAATTTATATTGTTCAATTTGAATTTAAAAATAGTCGTTTTTCATACAGTCTCGGAATTCGACGAAACCAGCTCCATTGGGTCCGGAATATTGAATTATTGCCGGGTTTCAAGTTTCGTATTTTTCGGGGTTGATATGTGAACACACGGTGAGCAAACGCGTTGAAATTAAATCGCGTTCAAATCGAATTTAAATTTAAATTTGAAATTTGTCAACTCACAACCACCCTAATATACCACAGCCACCCTACTCCTGAGCACAATCTTCGTTCAGAGAAAAAAAAGAGATCATGCCGGGAATCACGGAAGAAATCGTGGCTAGCATGCTCCAGTTTGTTTTAAACTAACCATCTTCCCTCTGAATCTTTTAAAAAAATCAAATCCTCTGATAACAAAAGAAATCATGGCCGAAGCCGACGTCTCCCTCTTCGTTCTTAAAATAAAAAAATAAAAAAAAAAAAAAAAAAAAAAAAAAACCAGGCCGAAGCCCTTAATCGGTCGTGGGCGCGCGTGGATGGGGGACTCGAAGGCTTGGCCGCAAGGGGAGCTCGCGGCGGCGCGCGACTCGAGGAGATGGCAGTGGTGGCGCGAGATGGAGGAGCGGCGGTGTCGCGAGCAAGAGGAGTGGAATCGCGATCGAAAGGGGGTGAGTGCATTCGCGCGCGTCCAGCTGTCGCGTGTGGGGATTTGGAGTTGCGGCGGCGCGACTCGAAGTGGTGGCGCGCACGAAGAGATGGAACGGCGGCCGCGCGAAGTGGATCTAGGGTTGGCGTCGAAGTCGCGGCTAGGGTTGGGATGGCGGCGCGGCGTCAGGACAGTGGGGTGTGTGCATGGCAGTGAGGTATTGTTGTATCTTTTTGATTCATATTTGTGTAGTATATTCAGAAAATATTTTTACAGTAATAGTTTACTGTTAAGTTTACTGAATAAAAAAAAGAAGAAGAAATACTGTCTGTTGCAGTATTGTGAAAAGGAAACAAATTTTAAGCAGAAAATAATATATATATGGCTATTTTACAAAAAAATAAATGTTGGATTAATTTAGTTTTACAATAATTGTAGATAAATGAAATTAGTTATAAATAAAATTATTGGTTAATTAAATTATTAGAGAAAAAAAATTTATCAGTAGTTAGAAAAATTTATTTAAGGAAGAAAATTTGTTTAATTTAATTGTTTTATAAAAGATTAAAGGATGAAATTTATATTTTTAACTAAAATGTTAGTTAAATAAATTATTAATGAAAATTTAGTTAAAATTGAATTTTTAGTTAAATCAAACTATCTAAAAGGAATTTGTTTAAAATTTAGAGTATTGGTTTTAAAATAAAATCACTAGTTAATTTAAAAGTTATTTTACAAGGAAAATTTGTAAAAGGAAAATTTGTTAAGTGAAATGATTTATGTAAAAGGAATCAATTCGAATTTTAAATTTTTAGTTGAAAAGAAAAAAAATCATTGGTTAAAATTAAATGGTTAATTAATTAAATTTATCCATTTAAAGGGAATTTGTTAATATAAAATTATCAAATGCAAATGGAATTATTCAATTCATTTCAGATATTAATAAATTGTATAAATTGTTTATACAAGGTTTTAAAATCACGGAAACGAGCTGAAAGGGAAATGGACTGCAAAAATAAGCTAAGGTGAGAACTTCTCACTCGAAAAGGGATTTTTAAATTTTAAATAGTTATATTTAAAATTTTGTTGATTGATTGATTGTTGCTTGATTGTGATATTAGATATTTTAGGATATATCTATATATAGCAATATATATATATTGGCATATGTATATATTGCAGTTGATGATTTCCCGCCTCGTATAGCGGATGAGACCCTATTGCGCCGTTAGTAAGCGGATATATATTTTATAAAATCCCATATACCGCGATATTCCACCTCGAAGTGGAATTGGTATTGTGCTAACTCTTTGGATGCAGGGAAACAGGTTGGAGGGATCCAACTGGACCCCTCACAAATATTTATTTGTTTATAAATATTTTTGATGATTGTGAATATCATATCGATATATGATATTTGTGTAGTGATTGACCAATTGATGCTGTGGCATCATCGGATTCGTTTTTAAAGTTAAAAATAACGATTTTTGGATTTTAAAGGGATTTTTAAATCGATTTTTCAAGTATATGTTTTTATTTAAATTTTGAATTGATTCATTTTAAATAAATTTAAAATTTCAATTTTTAAAGTTATAGAATTTAAGATTTTTGTGAAATGAAAGCGAAATGTGAATTTTGAAATAGTTAGTAAATTTATAGAATCGATACTTATAAATTTAAAAATATTGGAATTATAAAACGAGTTTTTTTATAAGTGTTATAAATGAAGTATAAATGGTTGTTATAAGTAAATGAAAATTTATAAATTTATAAATTGCGAGATTAGAAGATGAATAGATTTTTATAAAATAAAAGATTTATAAGAAATTATCTTATGAATCGGAATTTGGTATTAAAGTGAAAAATAAAGGGAAATTGTAAATAAATTAGTTTTTATAAATAGAAATTATAAAATTATAAATGGGATTTATAAACGTTGTTTTATAAATCCGAAATTGAATTTAATGTGATAAGTTGGAAATAGGAAAATATAAAAGAATCTTTAAAAGTAATAAGATTTATAAATTTGTAAAAGTTTTAAAGGAACGAGTTGGGTAAATAAATGAACTATAAGTGTTTAGCTTATAATATAGACTTTGGTATAAAATTAAGTTATATAAATTAAATTGGATTTTATAAAGAAAATTTATAAATCGAAGTTTATAAATAGGAATAGAATTTATAAACATTTTTTATAAATTCGTAATCAATTGAATTTGATCAATTGAATATAGAAGTTTATTAAAGGAGTTATATTCACGTTTTTAAAAAACGGTGAATATATTATTAATAAAAATGAATACGTTGGAAAAAAAAAATGTTTTAAATGAAATTTAAAACGATTTAAAGATGTTTTAAAATGCATTGAGTATCGAACGCATAGATTTCAACATTCATTGTTGAAATAGACGTTTTCGAGAAAATAAGGAAATGGTGGACTATAACACTGTTGTTATAGTAAATGATTTCCGAAAAGGAAATGTTTTGAATAGTATTGGGATTTATATATCTATTTTAAATTTTGAATCCCTATACTAGTGATTTTTGGGTTGTCGTAACAATGTTTTACGCAGCATTCGTTTTGACCCAAATAAATGTGAATAAGAGAATGTTTTCCTTAAAGAAAGAAATATATACTTAACTATGGTTTAAGTATATTGAATATTTTCAAATTGTTGAAAAATAAATAAGATTTGTGAAATACTTATTAATAGAATAAGTATGGAAATGCTTTTCCAATATGAAATGGAATGTTTTAAGAATTTATCTTTTTTTGAAGATAAATTGAGATTGAATAATTGAAATCTATTGAAAACTGTAGATCAGTAGATATTTTGAAATATAAATTCACTATGGAATTTATAAATGGAAAGGGAAAATTTGTTTTCAAAATAAACATTGTTATTTTTGAAAATATGGAAAATTTTAAATCTTGTAAAGATAATTTGGAAAATTATTTGGAATCTGGTGATGTGGCGCATCTTTATTGATAGTTAAATAACCGACTATCAATATTTACCCTTGAATGAGAAATTGTTGTGATTGCTTGAATTTGAATGCACACTTATTTTTGAATAAGCGCTCACTATTCGGGTTAACCGGGAAAGGACCATGGGGTCGTATAACCCACTCCGAATATGTGATACGTCGTTGTGAATCGCATTTGAAGATCGGTGTTGAAGACCGGTATTTGCGAGAGTGATAGGATGAACTATCGATTGACTCTGCACCGAGTAGCTACGGTATTGAGTTCTCCATATGTGATGGTGAATCCGATCAGGATTGTGAATATCCGGATTGCAAGGACTTCTTTGTAAGTGCCTTCGGTTCTGTTCGATCCCGGAACAGACTTGTATGGATTGTATGTCTGACATTACAATTTGAGATATAAAGCCGATTTCTTTCAAATATATTTCTGTTGGTGGCGGAGAATTTATTCTTTGCTTAACACCCTTCTTTGAGACGTACGAGCTCAGAGGTTATATAGTGGAAGTTATCAGCAATATATCCCAATTTGGTAATGTGACATGCTGAGTGATGCTGAAATGATCATTGTGTTGATTATTTGTGATAGGATCATTTATTTGATCATCTATCTTAATGATCATTGTGTTGATCATTTGTTGACCCAAAACATGGCTTTTGTATAAAGTATGTTTTTGTGGACGTGAATTCGTCGAGCCTCACATCCCGGAAATGGTCAAAACAGGAAAGATGCAGCAAGGTTATGAGGGGTAGCACCCTTTAGGATGTGTCCATTTCCTTCTGGAAAAGGGTGGTATCATGGTATGGAGCCCAGATACTTACTCATGTTGAAACACTTTGTTTTTATGATTGTGTGAATTGATTAGAGAGCTCTCGGATAAAGGTCCCAAAGGACCGGGGGATGGCATATTCGGTCAGTTGTTACTCAGTTAGGAGTAACCCGGCCTTGTGTTGGTAGAGATCCGGTTTGGTTCTCGGGGATGTCCATCCAGAGGCATTCTCATGTGGCAATGGGAAGTTCCTTGGCCTGACCATTTGTTGGAAATCCAATTCCCAATACGAAACTTGTACGGTATTAGTTGCAGAACCTGCCATTCACTTATGGTGGTCACCACTGTTTGGATGGTAGCTATAGTAGGCATACGATAATGGTCGTATGTTGGCTAAGATTTATATTCTACTTTCGAAATGAATTTTTCCTACACTATACACTAATAATAATATCAAATGTTATTTTAAATGCGTATCAAGCATCTTTGACTATCATAAGGAGAAATCTCCTCCGATTCTGCGTTTGCATGTGTGTGTGTGCGGGAGGCCTTATGGTAGTCTCATTTTTAAAAGCATTGCGAATTGATTAAAAATATTCCTCTATTTTGATTTTAAAGTTAAATAAACTGTTTTGAGTTCTCACACCAGTCACATGACTGACTCGGAGTTTATTGTTTTCCTTCCTAAACTCTGGGTGCCCACCAATTTCCACACGGGCAGTTAAGAGTTAGGTTTATCAGGATATTCTGGATATTCTGGAGTTGATGGAGGCAAGCTGGATGGCATGGCGTATTACTAGTTTATATAATATTTCTTTTTCCGCTGCACTGTTTATTGTTGTATGTTGTTGTACACTCTGATGATATGATGTGATGTAATGAAATGAAATGTAATAACTGATATAGTTCTTTGTTTAAAGATTATTCATTCATTATTATATGTTGTTCCGCTGCGAATTGTGAGATTCTGATGTTGTTCTGTTGTTTCTGTCCCGTCCTATTTTCTTCTGTTTTTCTCCTTTTTCTCTACTCTCTTTTTCTTTCTATTTCTAAATTTTCTATCTTCTTTTCCCTCTATCTTCTACCTTTTTCTTTCTTTTTCTCTTCTAAAATTCTTTTTAAAACCCCTAACTATTCGGTTTTTCGGCAACGAAAATCCGTACTGTTACATTATTAATCCTGGTTAATTAAAATTGGTTAATTACAAACCACTTTAATTAATTATACTTTAATCATTAATTAATCAACCTTAATTAATAAATCAATCAACCTTTAATCATAAAAAAATAAACCCTTAGTTATTTAATTATTCCTTAATTAATTACCTTAATTAATTACCTTAATTAATTATATTAATTAATTAACCCTTAAGTAATAAATCATCACTTATTACTTTTCATTAATTAATTAACCTTTAATTAATTAATTACTCTCAAATTAATTACCTTAATTAATTAGTCACATTAATAATTATCCTTTAATCATACATAAATTATCCTTTAATTAATCAATTAATTAACCTTTAATTAACCAATTAATTAACCTTTAGTCATTAAATTATTTAACCTTTTAATTACTTACATTAAGTAATTATACTATAATCACTTGATTAATTAACCTTTAATCATTAATTAATATCCTTAATTACTTTCATTAAGTAATTATCTTTAAGTAATTAATTACCTTAATTACTTACATTAATTACTCTTTAATTAACCATATTAATTAATCATCTACATTAATTAATCATTAAATTCCATTTGAAAAACAATTAGAAATTAATTATATAATTAACCTAATATATATTACTTTAAAAACAAATCCATTTTAAACATTTAAAGTAAAAATTAAATTTGAAACTTTGTTTAAAAAAAACTTGTTTAAAATTCATTTTGGCTTCTAAAATATAGTTAATATATCTTGAAAACTTGATTAAATTTACCTTTCATTTGAAAATTTGTTCGCCTTCTTATTTTTTTTGTTAAAAACTCGGTTGACACATTTACAATGTTTTAAACTTTGCTAATTATTTATTTTAAATTTCAGAAGCCTGCTATATTACCAATAACCCGAGCAAATGTTCGGAATTCGCGAGTACAAACGCGAGAAACTCACGAGCTTCTTCTACCTCGAGAAAAATCATGTTTCGCTTCGATCCTAACCCGAGAAACTCGTCTCCCCGATCATCATAAAAACACTCAGATACATAATGTACACATGTGCACGTGTACACCCCTTCTGGTCACCTCCGACCAAGTCGTCGACCACTACACTTGTAAATACCAAAACACTATATTATATATAATTCAAATCAAAAGAAAACCAATTGCCCCTTGTTTTATATGTTAAAATTTTGCTTACAGATGTTAATGCTTATTAAAATTGGGCCTACACTTGTAAATGCATGAAATCCTTATTTTACAAATGTCATATGCATAAAATTTTATGTTTAAACCCTCTATTTATGTTTTCTTATTTATGTTTAAACCGTCTTCAATTGCTATTCATTTCGTCGTATCACTATTCGGAATGAGTTATATGACATTAAGTCCTCTCCCGACTAAACCGAATAATGAGCATTTAATTTTAAAAACATATGGATATATTGGGATCTTAGTTATGTCACATCTTTCAACACTTGTTTCCCAAAACCTTTCATTTTGAATGGTTTAAACAATTTTCCACTTTTAATCTTTTAAATAAAAGATTCGCCCTTTTAAGATCCTCTTCAATTTGAAACAACGTTCACCAAAATCTTTAACAAAGATTCATTCATAACTTTCAAAACTATTTCAATTTCAAATCTTTTATACAAAAGATACATCTTTAAGATCCTCCTCAATTTAAAAAAAAAGTTCCAATCTTTAACAAAAGGTTCACTCATGGCTTTCAATACAATTTCCACTTCAAACTTGAAATGCTTTCGATAAAAATTAGAAATTTTTTCATTATATGAAAGCCATTATCATTTGAATACAAATGCTTTTCATTTCGAGAAAATCCGATTATATTTGCTCAAGTTATAACCTTTCAAAGTATACGCTAGAAAATTAGCGAACTACCGTATTCCCGGCAAGTTCTTGAATTAAATTAAAATTCCCAAAATAATTTATTCAATACACTCCAAAAATGGTTAAAAATCCATATATATATATATATATATATATATTGTACAACTTATATAACCCTTTCAAACCATAATTTCCTAAATAATTTCAAAACTTAAACAAGATATAATATATTCAAACTAAATTTCAATTTCAAAACTTCCTTTTCAAAAGCTTTTCATATTCAACCCAATTCCATTTCCAAACCATTTTGGACTCAAAATTCAACCTTTAAACAAAATAATATTTAAATTCAAAATATATGTGACTTAACCAATCTCTCATGAAATCCATATTTGTATGTGTGTGGTGTAGTCCAGGGGTTTTGCAAACAACAATAACATATCACAACCATCATCAATTCAAGCATAACAATATCGATAAGCGGTATAATCCTATAACGCTTATCTTCATTCACAGATTCACAGATAAATATGTAAATTCACCACAGATCACAGTTCATAGCTCAATCTACACAATTCATATTACAGAACATCACATATCAGGGATATCAAATAATTCAAAGCATTCAATAGAATCCGATCATCCATAAGCAAATTAATTAATCACCTGATTATAATTAATTTAAACCAGATTAATTACTTATGAATAAATTACTAATCCTGGTTTATTAACATTAATTAATTACAAACCACTTTAATTAATCATCCTCTAATCATTAATTAATCAACCTCAATTAATAAATCAATCAACCTTTAACAATAAAAAAATTAACCCTTAATTATTTAATTATTCTTTAATTAATTATCCTTAATTAATTATATTAATTAACCCTTAATTAATAAATCATCCCTTAATTACTTTTCATTAATTAACCTTTAATTAATTAATTATTCTCAAATTAATTACCTTAATTAATTAATCACATTAATTAATTATCCTTTAATCATACATAAATTAACCTTTAATTAATCAACCAATTAACCTTTAATTAATCAATTAATTAACCTCTAATCATTAAAATAATTAACCTTTTAATTACTTACATTAGGTAATTATACTATAATCACTTGATTAATTAACCTTTAATCATTAATTAACTATCCTTAATTACTTTCATTAAGTAATTATCTTTAAGTAATTAATTACCTTTAATTACGTGCATTAATTAAACTTTAATTAACCATATTAATTAATCACTTACCTCAAGTAATTAATCATTAAATTCCATTTGAAAAACACTTAGAAATTAATTATATGATTAACCTAATATATATTACTTTAAAAACAAATCCATTTTAAACATTTAACTTAAAAATTAAACTTTGAAACTTTGTTAAAAAAAACTTGTTTAAAATTCATTTTGGCTTCTAAAATATAGTTAATATATCTTGAAAACTTGATTAAATTACCATTGCTTTTAAACTTTGTTCACCTTCTTATTTTTTTGTTAAAAACTCGATCGAAACATTTATATTGTTTTAAACTTTGCTAATTATTTATTTTAAATTTCAAAAGCATGTTATATTACCAACAACTCGAGCAAATGTTCAGAATTCCTAAGTACAAACACGTAAAACTCATGAGCTTCTTCTACCCTAAGAACACTTCAATCCCAACCCGAGAAACTCGTCTCCCCGATCATCACAAAAACACTCAAATACATAACGTACACATGTGCACGTGTACACCCTTTCTAGTCACCTCCGACCAAGTCGCCGACCACCACCAAGTCACTGAACCTTGCTTACCTCACCACGAACACCCAGATCCTCGAATCATCTACGAAATTGAAATCGAATATGTTGAACAAACTGGAACCCAAAACTGATCATCTGAAAACGCCTCATGTAGCAACCTCCGACCACCAGAAGGTCTGAAATTCGAACCATAGCCTCGCCGCGACACTACACACCGAAGCCCCCCTCCCGGTTCGAACACTTCCGATGCTTCTACATCCCAGGAACCACCTCAACTTAAACTAAGTATAAAACCCTACATTGTCGTCGATCGGTCGCCACGACCACCTAAAAAACTTCCCACTATTTTTCCGATGATCTACATCCTCCGAACTACCCTCGACCTCAATCACGACCAATATCACCTCGCCAATCGTCCGTGATCAACGATAATAGCAAATCTGGTCAACTCACAAATTCATGACATATACTACTTTAAAAATCATAAAATGGTTATCAAAAATCTTGAATTTGCAGTGCGAATCTGATGGTAAAACCCAAACATGATTTTCAGTTATTCAAATTTTAACTTGTATTTGATTTTCTCTGTAACTATATATTTTTTGAAATAATCTTTTAATATAAACACTTAAAATTATTTTTTAAAATGAATTCTGGTTGATACTAACACATTTCATTTAGAAATCAAATCCTAAAAAAGATTGGAAGAAGAGGAATCAATTTTTGAAATTATTTAAACCTGTAAGCTTTAAACAGAGGTATTTATATGTGTATATATATGTGTGTGTATATATCTGTATATGCATAAAATCTCCATATTCTCAGGCATGCAATCACATTTCACATTCGTACAACTATATCCAAGTTATCATCATCACAGACATCACAGATAAAACAGTTTGAGCTTTTTGTAAGAGGAGTTTACTCACCTCAAAATGAAGAACAGAGAGAAGTCTGGAAACTTGAAACTGAAAGTGTTTTGAAACTTGAATTTGATCTGTCACTTGATTTGTTTAATGAGATGATCTGAACTTGCTTTTAACTTGAACTGATGTTTTGAATTGATCTTGATTTCGATTCAACTTCTTTTGTTTTGAATTTTATTTCCTGGTTTGCTTTCAGATTTGATTTTCTGGTTTGTGTTTTATTTTTCCAGGCTTGTATCTTGCTTTGAATTTTCTTCAAATTTTAGTTTCCTTTTGTTTTTAGTTTTAATTGAAGAGAAAAAAAAAAGTTTGAGAAGGTTTTGAACTCAAAATAGGATAACCAAGTTTGTTTCTCAAAACACTATATTATATATAATTCAAATCAAAAGAAAACCAATTGCCACTTGTTTTTGCATGTTAAAATTTTGCTTACACATGTTAATACTTATTAAAATTAAGCCTACACTTGTAAATTAATGAAATCCTTATTTTACAAATGTCATATGCATAAAATTTTATGTTTAAACCCTCCATTTATGTTTTCTTGCTTAGTTTTATATTTTCATATATTTATGTAATACATTTTCTATCTACGAAACTTTATTAATTTCAAGTATAAAAGAAAAGTATTTTAAACCTTTTAATTAACCTTACTTAAATTTTAAACTTAAGTTAATATACCCTTATATATATATATACACATACACATAAACCATTTTTATTTCAAAAGATATATAAAACAAAGCTTTGTCTTTATTCTTGTTTAAATTTTAAATTCAAGTTATTTTCTAAAATATTTATTTTTGAGATTCAAATTCAAAATTCAATTTAAAAATCAATTTGTATACATATATATAAATAAACAATATATATTATTTATTTTGGTAAATTTCAAATTCAAATTTTCAAATTACAATCTATTTATAGAAATAAACAAGCACATATCTTTGAATTTTTTTGAATTAATTCACAATTTAATCCAAAAATTTATATTAAATATCAAACTAAATTTGACTCAAAACTGGGATCATCACAGATTCCCCCTTAAGAAAATTTCGCCCCCGAGATTTGCTAGACAGGGAGACAACCTAAGAACAGATAAACATATAAAGATATAGCTTTCCAGATCAAGCTGAATATTTATTCTGCATTTGGCTTACAAAATCAGAATATTATCAATAAATATGAGAACAAACTCATTCAATACTTTACGAAATACTCGGGTCATTAGATCTACGAAATATGCAGGGGCATCGGTTAGTCCGAAGGGAAACTAACCGTTCGTAGAATGTATCGGGACCCCAAAGAACAGGCAAATGGATACAATCCAATTTAGCTCCATAATTTGTTAATCAATTCATTTCAAATAAAATTTAAAATCTATTAAAGTTAAAAACGAAAGGACTGATAAGAAATTGATGATGAGAATAAGAAATAAGAACGTTTCTATAACGATTCGCAGGGCCACCACCATACCAAAACTTATTCTTGTAGCCGCCAGGAAGCCATCAAAGAATTGAAATTGGATGATGATCAAAGAAGATTGATAGAAAAGTTGTTTATGTTGTTTTTGTAGGGTATCGACCATGTAAAGTGGCACTCCCCTGTCCCCTATCTCGACCTCTTCTTGTGCTCATTCTTACTATCGGTGAAGAGTGCGAGAATTTACTGAGGCATACAGACAAGATATCTTAGGGATATACTCATTCTAGGGCATTTATATCCCTATCGCTAATGAGTCACCTAATGTATTATACTCCAAAGCTAAAGTTTTTACTTAACCTTTAGCTCTGATACCACTGTAATGGTCCTGACTCGACCTTCGAAAATCGACATCCATACTTCATCCATATTCCAATGCCGCGGATTCAAATGCTGAGTCTGGTTCGTTGGAGCTTATTGTTGGATCATAGGTTTTGATTGCTGACAATACACAACAGTTCACGAATCTACGACTACGATAACATCCAGACTCATCGGCTCAATATATGGTTTGTATAGTTATATATTTTAACAAGAGTCATCAAATATGTATATAGTGTCTAGTTTAGTGCGTTGTTAAAATCTTTCCTCAAGAATCATCATTCACATTCAAATAAACTTGCTTGCATATTTTAATCAAAATCAAGTTTTCAAAAAATGCATGGAGCAGGGCTCGAACCCGGGTCACTAGTTTGGAAGACATGTACTCTAACCAAATGAGCTACTGTTGTTTTTGTTTAACAATAGAATTCAGTCGGCTGAATAACCTGAGTCAGTCGAATGAATCTGTGCAGTTTAACATATTTGTGCACAGTTTCAGTCGACTGAATTTCCTGCACAGTCGACTGAATTTGGTCCCGAAAATTTTACTTAATATTTTCAGTTGACTGAATTCCCTGCTCAGTCGACTGAATTTGAACCTGCGAATTTTTTCTGAAAAGACACCTTCTTCCTCCCAAAAGTTGCAACCTTTCATCAATGAAAATGGAAGCATCTCTTGTTTGCAACCTTTGACAACATATGCATCTCTTCTACAAGTATATATACATGATTCTAACATCATTTAATTAACTGAATTCTCTTGCTTTAATCTTACTATTCTCTTGTTCATATTCTCTAGATATTCTCAAAGCAATCACCAATTTATTGCTTGAATCACTGTTTTTGTTTATAACATTCTTTTGATTCATAGCAATTCACATTTCCTAAATCTTCACAAACACATTGCATATTCTCGAGGATAAGATTATAGGAATATTGTACTACATTAGACTCATTAGTGTTAACTAGAACACAACAAGTCGAATATTGTATTTTAGTAATTGCGTTGAAGTCCTCTTCGGTAGTTGAGTCAAGAAATCCCGTTCGGTTGTTCGGGTAAGTTGTAAACCTATTCCTCCGGGTGAAGTGAGGGTTTTAGTTAGTGAAATTCCTAAGTGAAGCTTAGGGACTGGACGTAGGACGAGAGGTCCGAACCAGTATAAAATCCTGGTGTCTCCTTGCATTTACCTACTTTATCTTCATAGACTATTTCATTATTCCATATTACACGATCCTACCGCATAGCCTCTTTCAATTGGTATCAGAGCCTGGTATTCTAGAGATCATAACAACATCCTAGAATAAATGGCTATAAAGAGATCTAGTCAAGGCAATAAGAAGAGGAAGAGCAATAAAGAAAAATCAAAGGAGCAAACAAACAAATGCTTCATGGCAAAAGATAATGAGGTTAGTGATCTAACTTTTGATGATATGATAGAAATAAATTCAGAACTTCTAGACACTTAAAAAAGTCGCAAAAGAAAATATAAGGAAGCTCTAGAAAATCAGAAGAAAGCACAATTCGAAAGAGATATGCTTAAAGATGAGAAGAAAATATTAGAAGAAGAACTTGAGAAAATTCAAGATTCACTCTTTGACAATTTTCAACTCGCTCTATTAAGTCAAGAAATAGAAGCTCAAAAAGAAAAGAATAATGCTATAGCTTCTGAGAATCATGAGTTAAAAACAAAAAATAAATTGTTGAGATAGATAACACTAGTCTCAAAACTAAGCTTGATGACATTACTAAAAATATTTCCAATTTTAATAAAGAGAGAGAAAATTTATCCAAGATTATTGAAAATTCTCAACCTGCTTCAAATAAGAAGGGATTAGGTTATGTTAAGAATTCAAAAGCTCACAATGATAAAAGTGGTTTAGGATATAATAAAATTGATCTTAGAAATAGCACTAGATATGCTTTCATGTATAGTAAAAATGATAGTGCTAGTACTAAATTTCGAGTAAAGCCTAAATCCAATTTTTATAGAAATTCAAATACTATTATGACCTATAATGTTGGTAATTTCTTTAGAAGTACAAAATCATTAACAGGAAATATGAACAAAAATTATCTAAGTATTTGGGTTCCTGTTAATTGGAAAAATAGAGAAAAATACATTGATGATTATTTTGATATGGTAGTTAATAATGAAAATTATATTTATAAAGGTTCAACCACACCCAAATGGGTATGGTTTCCTAACAATTAGGAAATTATAAGAACCTTGGATATCGCATGCTTTAAATGTTAATTTTTTTTGATACCTTACATTATAAGTAGTAGTTATTTTGTTTTATATTACTCTATGTTAACACTTATGTAAAATATATTTTATATCATCATATAAACTCTCCTTTTTGTCGATGACAAAGGGGGAGAAAGATATTGCTCTAACACTATTTGCAGGAATAAATCATGCAAGCACAGATTAAGGGGGAGAAAAGATTAATTATTTACAGGAATATATAGCATAGATTCAGGGGGAGAAATCTAAAGCATAATTACATGAATATATTAAGTGAGGGAGATAAGATCAACAAAGCTTGTCAAAAATTCGTTCGCAGCAAATGAAGTTGTCATCATCAAAAAGGGGGAGAATGTTGGATCATAGGTTTTGATTGCTGACAATACACAATAGTTCACGAATCTACGACTACGATAACATGCAGACTCATCGGCTCAATATATGGTTTGTATAGTTATATATTTTAACAAGAGTCATCAAATATGTATATAGAGTCTAGTTTAGTGCTTTGTTAAAATCTTTCCTCAAGAATCATCATTCACATTCAAATAAACTTGCTTGCATATTTTAATCAAAATCAAGGTTTCAAAAAATGCATGGAGCAGGGCTCGAACCTGGGTCACTAGTTTGGAAGGCATGTACTCTAACCAAATGAGCTACTGCTGTTTTTGTTTAACAACAGAATTCAGTCGACTGAGTAACCTGAGTCAGTCGACTGAATCTGTGCAGTTTAACATATTTGTGCATAGTTTCAGTCGACTGAATTTCCTGCACAGTCGACTGAATTTGGTCCCGAAAATTTTACTTAATATTTTCAGTTGACTGAATTCCCTGCTCAGTCGACTGAATTTGAACCTGCGAATTTTCTCTGAAAAGACACCTTCTTCCTCCCAAAAGTTGCAACCTTTCATCAATGAAAATGGAAGCATCTCTTGTTTGCAACCTTTGACAACATATGCATCTCTTCTACAAGTATATATACATGATTCTAACATCATTTAATTAACTGAATTCTCTTGCTTTAATCTTACTATTCTCTTGTTCATATTCTCTAGATATTCTCAAAGCAATAACCAATCTATTGCTTGAATCACTGTTTTTGTTTATAACATTCTTTTGATTCATAGCAATTCACATTTCCTAAATCTTCACAAACACATTGCATATTCTCGAGGATAAGATTATAGGAATATTGTACTACATTAGACTTATTAGTGTTAACTAGAACACAACAAGTCGAATATTGTATTTTAGTAATTGCGTTGAAGGCCTCTTAGGTAGTTGAGGCAAGAAATCCCGTTCGGTTGTTCGGGTAAGTTGTAAACCTATTCCTCCGGGTGAAGTGAGGGTTTTAGTTAGTGAAATTCCTAAGTGAAGCTTAGGGACTGGACGTAGGACGAGAGGTCCGAACCAGTATAAAATCCTGGTGTCTCCTTGCATTTACCTACTTTATCTACCTAGACTATTTCATTATTCCATATTACACGATCCTACTGCATAGCCTCTTTCACTTATAACAACATTAGGTGATAACAACATAGCGGAAACAAAATGAAATAATTTTATTGATACACAATGGATACAACAATTTGATACAAATGAATATTAATATCAGAGCCAAAATACAATAGCGGAAAGTAACAACAGCAGAAGACAAATGGCAACAACAGCGGAAAGATAACATCTTCAATGCCAAAGCTCCAAATATGCCAAACCAAGAAGCTCGAACCACCATCATGTTGAAGTTAAGAAAATTCGATCCATAAAACAATTGCCAAAATCCAAAGACTCTAAAGATCCATATCTACTATCTATTGATAACCTGACTCTAGGCTGCTTGTGTGGAAAATTGTGGGCACCCAGAGTTTAGAAAAGGAACAATAAACTCCAGGTCAGTCATGGGACTGGTGTGAGCAAACAAAAATAATTTTTTTGAAAAAAACAAAACAAAAAGAAATAAAAAGAAATCCTCAATGCTTTTTGGAAAATGAAACTACCATAAGCCTCCCGGCATACACTCAATGCAATCGCACACTTGGGGGAGATTTCTCCTTATGATAGTCAAACATACTTGATACGCAAAATCCTTTTGATATTATTATTAGTGCATAGTGCAGAAAACAATTTCAAATGTATAATATAAATCTTAGCCAGCATATGTACCATTATAGTATGCCTACTATAGCTACCATGTTAGATGGCAGGTTCTACAACTAAAACCACACGGCACGCGTATTGGGTGATTGGATTTCCAACAAATGGTCAGGCTAAGGAACATCCTCATCAAATGGGTACACCTCTGGAGGGACGCACCAGAACCTAACCGGCTCTCTGCCAACACAAGGCCGTTTTACCTCTTTAACTAGGTAACTACTGACACGAGTATGCCATCCCTCGATCGTAACCTATCTTTTCCAAGCGCTCAACACCAACAAATTCCAACAACAACATAATTTAAGTATCTGGGCTCCATACCATGATACCACTTTCTATCCAGAAGGAAATGCACATACCCTTAAAGGGCGCGACACTCATAACCTTGCCACATTCTTTCTGTTTTGACCATTTTTGGGTTGTGAGGTTCGATGAAGCCTTGTTCACAAAGCTACGCTTTTCACAAAATCCATGCTTCGATCAACAAATGATCAGCAGCACTCAGCATGCCACACTACCAAATTGGGAATATATCACTGATAACTATCAACTACATAACCTCTGAGCTCGTATGTCTTAAAGAAGGGTGTTAAGCTAAGAGAATAAATTCTTCGCCACCAACCGAAATGTATTTGATAGAAATCAGCTTTACACCTCAAAGTGTAATGTTAGACATACAACCATACAAGTCCATTCTGGGTCTGAATGGAACCGAATGCACTTCAAAGAAGCCCTTGCAAATCCAGGTATTCACAATCACGATCAAACTCCCCATCACATATGGAGATCTCCATACCGGAGCAACTCAGTGCAGAGACATTCGACAGGTAATCCTATCATTTTCGAAAATACCCGTTTTTCACCACCGTCTTCAATTGCTATCCACTTCGTCGTATCACTATTCGGAATGGGTTATATGACATAAAGTCCTCTCCCAGCTAAACCGAATATTGAGCGTTTAATTTTAAAATCATATGGATCTTAGTTAAGTCACAACTTTCAACACTTGTTTCCCAAAACTTTTCATTTTGAATGTTTAAACAATTTTCCACTTTTAATCTTTTAAACAAAAGATTCACCCTTTTAAGATCCTCTTCAATTTGAAACAATGTTCGCCAAAATCTTTAACAAAGATTCATTCATAGCATTCAAAACTACTTCAATTTCAAATCTTTTATACAAAAATACACCTTTAAGATCCTCGACAATTTGAAAATAAAGTTCACCTATCTTTAACAAAGATTAACTTGTAGCTTTCAATACAATTTCCATTTCAAAATTAAAATCCTTTCAATAAAAACTAGAAATTCTTTCATTGTATGAAAGCCATTATCATTTGAAAACAAATGCTTTTCATTTCGAGAAAATCTGATTATATTTACTCGAGTTATAACCTTTCAAAGTATACACTGGAAAATCAGTGAACTGCCGTATTCCCGGCAAGTTTTATTTGAATTAAATTAAAATTCCCAAAATAATTTATTAAACATACTTCAAAAATGGTTAAAAATCCATATATATTGTATAACTTGTATAACCCTTTCAAACCATAATTTCCAAAATAATTTCAAAACTTAAACAAGATATAATATATTCAAACTAAATTTCAATTTCAAAACTTCCTTTTCAAAAGCATTTCATATTCAACCCAATTCCATTTCCAAACCATTTTGGATTCAAAATTCAAATTTTAAACAAAGTAATATTTAAATTCAAAATATCCTTGACTTAACCAATCTCTTGTGAAATCCTTATTGTGTACGTGTGGTGTAGTGCAGGGGTTTTACACACAGCAATAACATATCACAACCATCATCAATTCAAGCACAAGAATATCGATAAGCGGTATAATCCTATAATGCTTATCTTCGTTCACAGATTCACAGATAAATATGTAAATTCATCATAGATAAATAAATCGCATTTCATAGCTCAATCCACACAATTCATATCACTGAACATCACATATCGGGGATATCAAACAATTCAAAGCATTCAATAGAATCCAATCATCCATAAGAAAATTAATTAATTACTTATGAATAAATTACTAATCCTGTTTAATTAACATTGATTAATTACAAACCACTTTAATTAATTATACTTTAATCATTAATTAATCAACCTTAATTAATAAATCAATCAACCTTTAATCATAGAAAAATAAACCCTTAGTTATTTAATTATTCCTTAATTAATTATCCTTAACTAATTATATTAATTAATTAACCCTTAATTAATAAATCATCCCTTAATTACTTTTCATTAATTAATTAATTACTCTGAAATTAATTACCTTAATTAATTAATCACATTAATTAATTATCCTTTAATCATACATAAATTGTCCTTTAATTAATCAATTAATTAACCTTTAATTAACCAATTAATTAACCTTTAGTCATTAATTTATTTAACCTTTTAATTACTTACATTAAGTAATTATACTATAATCACTTGATTAATTAACCTTTAATCATTAATTAATATCCTTAATTACTTTCATAAGTAATTATCTTTAAGTAATTAATTACCTTAATTACTTACATTAATTACCCTTTAATTAACCATATTAATTAATCACCTACATTAAGTAATTAATCGTTAAATTCCATTTGAAAAACAATTAGAAATTAATTATATAATTAACCTAAAATATATTACTTTAAAAACAAATCCATTTTAAACATTTAACGTAAAAATTAAATTTGAAACTTTGTTTAAAAAACTTGTTTAAAATTCATTTTGGCTTCTAAAATATAGTTAATATATCTTGAAAACTTGATTAAATTTACCTTTCATTTGAAAATTTGTTTGCCTTCTTTTTTTTTGTTAAAAACTCGGTTGACACATTTTCAATGTTTTAAACGTTGCTAATTATTTATTTTAAATTTCAGAAGCCTGCTATATTACCAACAACCCGATCAAATGTTCGGAATTCCCAAGTACAAACGCGAGAAACTCACGAGCTTCTTCTACCCCGAGAAAAATCATGTTTCGCTTCGATCCTAACTCGAAAAACTCGTCTCCCCGATCATCACAAAAACAGTCAGATACATAATGTGCACATGTGCACGTGTACACCCCTTCTGGTCACCTCCGACCAAGTCGTCGACCACTATACTTGTAAATGCCAAAACACTGTATTATATATAATTCAAATCAAAAGATAACCAATTGCCCCTTGCTTTATATGTTAAAATTTTTCTTACACATGTTAATGCTTATTAAAATTGGGCCTACATTTGTAAATGCATGAAATCCTTATTTTACAAATGTCATATGCATAAAATTTTATGTTTAAACCCTCTATTTATGTTTTCTTATTTAGTTTCATATTTTCATATATTTATTTAATACATTTTATATTTACAAAACTAAATTTATTTCAAGTATAAGGGAAAAGTATTTTAAACCTTTTAATTAATCTTACTTAAATTTGAAACTTAAGTTAATATACCCTTATATATATACAAACCATTTTTATTTCAAAAGATATATAAAATAAAGCTTTGTCTTTATTCTTGTTTAAATTTTAAATTCAATTTATTTTCTAAAATATTAATTTTTGAGATTTAAATTCAAAATTCAATTTAAAAATCAATTTGTATACATATATAAAAATAGAGAACATATATTTTTTATTTTGGAAAATTTCAAATTCAAATTCTCAAATTACAATCTATTTATATAAATAAACAAGCACATATCTTTGAAAAATTTCAAATTAATTCATAATTTAATCTAATAATTTATATTAATTATCAAATTAAATTTGACTCAAAACTGGGATCGTTACAATAACCATATCTCTTGACATACGTTAACACGAATAAAATCATAAATTTTTATTTTTCTACCATTTATATTCCTAAATTATATTCGTTATTACAATTAGCATTTGGTATTCCTATCCATTAATCACATTTGAAACAATGTCATTAAAATACACATTAATATACGTTGTAGATTCCATCATATGTCATTAATAGAAATTTAATTTAAGATCACAACTTTATATTATAGTTTAATTTGTATCAAAAAAACTTAAAAATTAAATTCCTAACAATTTTATTCAAACTTTCTTATTTAATTTAATATATTCAAACAAATAAAATATGGGCCGTTACAATCTCCCCTACTCAAAAAATTTCGTCCCCGAAAAGGAACAAGAAAGAATGGATTAAGTAATTTATATGTCATATTCAAAATATTAAATTTATAAACAATTAATCAAATAATTTAAATAAAATTTATCAATTTATAAACAATTATATCCTTTCATATTCAAGTTAATAAAAGTTTGAGAACATCTTTACTTTCACAAAATTTTCGAAGTCCAAAATTTAGGAAAATTTCAGCAAAGTCTCCTTTGTACAGAGAGGTCTGAGAGAAATAATAATATCAATAATAAAAATATATATCATATATCTCAAAATCAAATATCCCAAACCATGGAAAAACAATATTTCTATAAAACCGTAATCCAAAAACGTACCTATTTGGCGGATGAACAACGCTTATTTATGAAACCAAAACAAGTAGCTATTGCTTCCATAAACCTGTGTTTCACTTATACAATCCAAAAAGTTGGAATTTTGCAAAAGAGAAATATTTATGTTGTTTCAATTTATAACAACCAATCATCACAACATAACAACAATCACTTGCAACCAAAACCATACAATCACACTACAAGAAAAACCATTTATAGTAGCAATAATTCGTGGCGTTTTAACCTAAATGCGGCTAATACTATTTCATACTACACTACAACCGAAACAATAAAATATTCTCCGTTCCCACCTTCACCTAAATAATTTCCGCCTAACCCAATAATCGTAACCCAAAAGTTACCGCCTCATAGCTCCTTAGTACTTAGAATTCTTTTTACCTCTTTACTCCAAAATCCCTAGTTTCTAATTCCTTGGTACGTAGAAAGTTTTCTTTTTCTCTCCATTCATCACAAAGAATTTGTTGGTCCTCACTTTATTCCCCATCCTTCCATTAAACTCGACTGATCGATTCAGCTGCTGATTTTTGCAATTGGGGTTCATCAAATTCCGAACATCAAGAAAAGCAAGTGATAGTTGAGGTTTTTATCGGAGTCTCTAACAATGACAGTCAGGAAAGGCTATCACTGTCAGGTGAACTCTCGGACAAGCATTGCTGCAAATATTAATACAAGTATGATTTGGTAGAGGCATGGTATTAATATTTGAATTCACATGTATCAGTTTTAGAAAGCCTCATTGTTGTACAAATTATATGTTAGTAAATTATATTTCGACATCTTGTTACATATTTTCCTGTTATGTTAGGTGTACGTACGTATGGGATAATTGTATGCTCCTTTCGTTCTTTACATTCAATTTTTCTAAAGCTTCTTCTCAATTTTACACGTTCAACTTCTGCTTTGAAAACAGATTTAATTAACCAAGCTAACGTTGTTGAGATCTTATCTACAATATTAATTTTCAGAACCATCACATACGGTGTAAGGTGTGAAATTATAGTCTGATCTTTTTTTCCATTTTTAACTTATGTTATTTTGAACAAGATAATGATATTGTGCCTGATTTTGGACAGCCATGCTATAGCTATTCAAATGTTTATGAAAGGTAACAAATTTAGATCTATATTGATTTTGTGATTCTGCCCATGTTAGCTGCTAATAATTGTGAACTTTGTTGAAAATATAAGTATTCATGTTCATTATTGACTGTACTAATTGTTTATTGGATGTATACTTAGTTCATAAGCCATAAATATTTAGGTGAATGGTGATGTGTCAGTGCTTACAGTTCTAAGATCAAAGTTTATTCGACATCGTAATATAATTGCATATGTTAACATACATCTTCAATTAGTAATTGTACTGAATTAAATGATGATGTAGACACTGATTAGCATGATTTCTTTGCTTATTGGTTATGTCCTTGAATTTGGTTGTTATGTGTTACAATTAGGTGTATGTTTGTAGACAAAATTGTTTTATGTTGTTTGGCTATAAAAGAATCGTTGAACATAACATTGTGCAAGCTTTGGGTACAAATGGAAACAAGGCATGCCAGGTAGGGAAATACATATTGGTTTTTTCAATAAATCAGTCTAAACACCTCATACTTACCAAGTTGGCTTCTTATTAAATATAATATGCTTCATCCTTACAATCATGATCCTCAAATCCCATCATCTTACGGTATATAGTTATTTCTTTGTTACAATGTCCAAGCCAACATGATTCAAGTGACAAGGAAATATTGATACTGTAGTTACAGATAATTGTTATAATAATTTGACATTTAGTTTTTGTTTAGTTATTGGATTCATAAACGATGAAGAATGAATAAAGGCATTGTCAAGCTTTTTTCCATATACCAAGATATTCAACTTAACGATATCTTGTTTGCAGTTGTATAGTATAAGAAGGGAATTTCATTTGTATATTTTGACTAAAATCAACAACTCGTTGGCCATAAAAAAAATTGAATCCGTCTGGTTCATCAAATATATGAATTTACTTGTGTGGTGTGCATGTGTTGCATCATGTATGTGTGTTTGTATGGAGCTGTGTGCATTTTTTACATAGGTGTGTGCTGTGTCTACTCTTGTTTAAGTGTGTGTAGGTGTGTCAGATGCAATATCTAACCTCTAATATACGTATAAATCATTAATGATTACTACTGTTGTTCGATATGATTATGGCAGGCAGATTCGAAGTAGAGGGATCGAGCTGAGGTTTGATAATGGTAATATTGTGGTGTTTGAAAGCAATGCTTTAGAGGCAATCAAAGTTGGGGCTTGTTTTGATAAAGAAGCAACATTTGTTATAGTGAACAATGAATGGTTTAATGCCAAAACATGGATCTGTTGATCCCTTACTGAAGTGTACCTATGACAAGTATGGCAGCTAACAATATCAGGTTAGTTTCTTTGTGATTTCAGCTGATTAATTGTATATAACACTATCATCGTTCAAGTGATGCATAATCCATGTTCTCTAGCTTAGCATTTCTATATAGATATTCAAATATCTAGGCATTTTGTAAGCAGTTATATAAAAACTGATTAATGTTTTCTGACTAAAATGTTTGCATATAGCCATTGTAAACTGATACAGCTATTGTAAACTAACTAAAAGTGGTATGGCTACCTAGAAAATGCATTTAGGCTCCTGGCCAAGGTGGCCGGCTGGAGCAATTTCTACAAAAGTGTTAAGCACATACATTAAAATATGAATTGTTTGAATTTGAAAATATGTTATAATTCTGGTTTCAATTTATAACCTACATTCCACGATGTGAATCCAATCTGAGCTACCTGTTTTCATACATATGAATATCTGTTAAGTAGTCACTGCAATATTAAAATCGATAGAATAGAAATATTATGACAACTATCACACATATTGATCCTAACGTAACTTTTACCAAAGTGGATAGATATAGGTTCGCTAATATAGAAACAACTCTACAGTAATAATATGTCTCTTCCTTTACAAAAAATAGTCAAATAAAAGCGGACAAAGAGAATTTGAACATTTCTTTGAGGTAAGAGTGTGTGAAATCATGGAATATATGAAGGCTATATATCCATGGGTAAGCAAAAATGACAAGCTATATGAGCCAACTAACTAGTGGCGAATAAAAGAGCATCGAATTTCCATATAAAATCAAAATATTGAAAATGGAACGACATGAGTCATAATATTTAAAATAGTATCTAAGTTTCTTCCCATACAAAGGCATAGCACGTGCTGCACTGGTGAATTGTTTTTCTATAAATTTTATATGTTTTAACACATTTAAGGGAAATTTATTTTCATAAATATTAAAGCTTATTTTTACGTCGAAATTATGTGTTTTGTAGTTAGTTAGAAATTTTATATATAAGTTGCAGTAACTTCTTTATTAGTCTGAATTTTTATTTATATTATTAATTAATAAACAACTAATTTGTGATCGAAGTTTAATTCTTAAATCTCACTTTTAATTCATATAAAGATTTGATAATATTTTTAGACGACATTTTGAATTTGCAAAGGAGGTTTTATCATTAGGTCCTATTTTTAAGTGATACTAAGATTCATTAATATCTACAATGAGACGCTTTTGGTAGTTTTTGCTAAAACAAAACAAGAGTGACATCAAATTAACTATTAGCAAAAAAGGTGGTTCCGAATGTGCAAGCTGCAAAGTAAATTAAGTGCAAGTGTTGCAATCAATTTCACTAGTCACTTGTCATTTTCGAAATAAATACGTAGCTTAGGAATGAGTATTTTTTCATATTGAGACCAAACTCAAAATTGTCATCAAAATATCTGATAATAAAACGATCTAGAAGGAATTTTAATGGCATATTTAAAGCTGATGTTATCCATGATAGTTCAAGACAACAATACAAGTTTGATTTGATCTGGTGATCAACTTGTCATAACTGATATTTTTAAGGTGATGATCTGCAAATCAGTGGACAACTTTTAAGGCGAGATGGGTAAATTTTCTATGGTTTGATGGTTGAGAACAATACACAAACTGTTTTGGATGGATTTATAGTACAATTTAACAAAAAATCATTTGGTCTTGCAATTGGTGGACCTCTATAGGCGATATTTCCCTCTTGAATATGCATTGACAGTCATATGCAGTTTAGAATATTTCTAGTACAAAACCATTCAATTCCTAACACTTTAGTATAAGATTCAAATTTTGTTGTGTAGTTTTCCAAATTAGAGTTTATGACTTAAAAACTGAAATGGCAGCAGTGCCACTGCTGTGTTAACAGCTATTCTTCCATGGCTCGCTTAAATTATCGGAGATAATAAAAGATTAAAAGATTTGATAGATTGATACAAGAAAAGCTTAACATTGAGTGAAACATGGTGAACAAGGCAAAATATTATTATCATTGATGCTTGATTATCGATCATCAATAACAAAACATATGTTTTCTTTAGAATTTTAGTTTGGCCAAGTTCCACCTGGTGGGTCGACCAAGACTCTTCTACCAATGCTTCCTTATCAGAATATCTCATAAGGTCCCCCTAACATATGTTAACCAAGTTATATAACCAGGTTAACTGAATTTTATAAACAACAACAACAAGAATAATAATAAATTAACTAAATTAACCGAGTTAATAAAAATTAACCAAGTTTTGTTAAAATTAAACAAGCTTTATAAAATTAACTAAGTTTAAGCTAACTAAATTTTATAAATAATAATAATATAACTAATTTAACAATTTTTTATAAATAATAATGATGATGAGGAATTAACTAAGGCTATAAAAATTAACTAAGTTTATAATAATGATAATGATAATACAATCAAGTTAACCAAGTTTTATTAATGAAAATGATAATAAATTAACTAAGTTAATCATACTAATAAAAATTAACTAAGTTTTGTTAAAATTAACTAAGTTTAGGTTAACTAAATTTTATAAATAATAATAATATAACTAATTTAACAATGTTTTATAAATAATGATGATGATGAAAAGTTAACTAAGTTTATAAAAAGTAACAAGTTTATAATAATAATAATAATAATAATAATAATAATAACAATAATAATAAATTAACTAAGTTAACCAAGTTAAAAAAAATTAAATAAGTTTGTTAAAATTAAACAAGTTTTATAAAATTAGTTAAGTTTAAGCTAACTAAATTTTATAAATAATAATATAACTAATTTAACAAAATTTTATAAATAATAACAATGATTACGATGATGATGAATTAACTATGTTTATAAAAGTTAACTGAGTTTATAATAATAATAGTATAATTAAATTAATCGAGTTTTGGTAATAATAATAATAAATAAATAAAGTTAATCAAGTTAATAAAAATTACCTAAATTTTGTTAAAATTAACTAAGCTTAAGTTAGCTAAATTTTATAAATAATAATAATAGAACTAGTTTAACAAAGATTTATAAATAACGATGATGATGATAAATTAAGTTAGTTTATAAAATTTAACTAAGTTTATAGTATTAATAATAATATAATTAAGTTAACTGAGTTTGAATAATAATAATAATAATAATAATAAATTAAGTTAACAAAGTTAATAAAAATTAACTAGGCTTTGTTAAAATTAAACAAGTTTTATAAAATTAACTAAGTTTAAGTAAACTAAATTTTGTAAAAAATAATAATATAACTAATTTAACAACATTTTATATATAACTATAAGGTTGGACTTTATTCATTTCATTTTGTTTATAACTTTGATTATTTATATAACATTATTTATAATATGATATACTCATACATTGTTGTAGATGTTTGATATTTGATTTCAAGTCCTATGAATTAACATAATTGTTTGACTATATGTTGTGCTTTCACTTGTGCAGGCATTGAATTTCCGAAGAGAGCAAGGTTAGACTTCTATGGTGCCAACTCTCACTTGTGTATGCAACAAAGAATTGCGGGTAATCAAGTGTTGTTAGCACTAGTTTGGTATAACATTTTATTAGTACCAGGTGTGTAAATTTGTATATGAATGGTTACTGTATATGAATTTGGTCATTTTATCGAAAATCTATTGTATTAGAATGGTTATGGATATCTTATTTGATTATATGATAATATGTTTTTCTTAATTGTTTGAATACGATGATAATACGAGTGATTGTTGATTGATATAGTAGAAACAAAATAAACCATCAACAGTAAATAATAGCTTGAAAAAATGGTGCAAAATGATCAACAACTTTTATAGCATTTCAAAAATGCTATAGAAATACATATAGTCACATTGAGTAAATGCAACTGTAAAGTAGGGGTAAAGTTGGAAACTCTATTGGTAGCGCCAAAAAGAAGCCTTTTGGTGGCATTTCTAAAACGCTACAAAAAGATTTATAGTGGTGTTTGAGAAACGCTGCTGTTAAATAATTTTTAGTGGTGTTGAAATAATTGCAACTAAAAATCATGGATTTTTAGTTACGGGCTTTATCACGGCGTTTATCAAAATGCTACCATAAGTTTTGGTAGCATTTTTTATACGCCACCAAAAATAAAATTTCTTGTAGTGTCATCACATGTAATCAAAGTAATCAACCATCCATCAATAGCAACCAAACAAATGGTTTGTTGGGGTTCAGAAACTTTTAATCGTATAAAATGATAAATAAACTACTAAGTATACCCTACACTCAACAGTCTTAGACAAACTCAATAGATTATTTACACTCTTTATATAGTTAGAAGTGTCCTTTCCCAACCATCCCATAAACCAATACAAACAAAAGTTCAAATATCAATTAAGTTTATTCTTGTAAATCTCATTTCATATTATTTATTATTCTTCAGTTTCATTCATTCATACAATGTTTATTTAATTAATTTACATTCACCACTTATAAATTCATTTCCATTCATTGGTACAATGACTTTTTTCTCTTTTCATTACTTTGCATTCATTGCTTACATAAGTTATTTCCATTCAATTATTAGATTATCCATCATTGCGTAACTCTCTTTATAATTTAATTCACCATTAATCGATTATTTCCTTTCCACACTCATTCTTCCATATATAGTATTATTGAATATTAAATCCATTTCCGAATCATTTCAATGTTTCCTGAGTTATAATCATTCAATTAATATAGTATTCACTTTAATTATAAATGGCTTCAACGTTACTTAAGTTTATAATTATTTACTTACAGTATTCACCTTTTACTATTCAATCTGATTATAAATAGCTTAAAATGTTAACTTAAGTTTATAATCGTTTTTCTTACATTATTCACTTTTCTATTACATTTGTTTAGTAACATTTCAAACTATTAGCAAAGTTTATAACAAAGTTATAATATCAGAATTCTTATTTATAAAAGTAGTTCCATTGAACACTGTCATTTACTAAAGTTTACTTATATAGTATTCTATTACATATTCCTATTTAACATTACAACTTTTAACATTTTGGTAAGTTATATATATATATATATATATATATATATATATCTTTTAGAGTGTAATGGAATGTTATGCAAGTTCGTCTTGTTCATTTAGTAAATAAAATGTTCAATAGTTATCATTTCTCATTTTTCATAACCTTTTGATTTTACAGTTTACAAAATTCCAATTTCTTATATTTTCATTAATCACTTAGCATCTAGTTTCTAATTACTTATATTGAAAGTTTCCAAGTATTAAAATAGTCAAGATTCCATTTCAATGTAATAATTGAAATTTCCAATTTGCAGAAAACTTAAGAACTAAATATCGGGTTCCTTCTCAATTATTTTAAAATAATATATATATAAAATCATATCTTTTATATATATAAAATCATATTTGAAAATCAAAATTAAGATTTATTTATCAAAATATATGTGTAGTAAACTACTACAATGGTCTTTCCACTTTGAAACTCGAAAATAAACGTCGATGATGCATGCACTGATCACCGAAATTATTTTCCAATGACAAAGAGGGGAGTACAGAGCTTATTTCCTTTAAAATTCTTTTTAAAACATTTCATCCAAATCATATTGGAATATTTTAATTAGAAAATACTTCCAAATAATACTAATATAATATTCCAAAATCTTTCGAAAGAAATTTCCACAATCCTGGAACTTAAGTTCTCAAATTTTCAATTTATATTCATTTTATTTGTGAATTTTATTCCACAACCAACTATTCACGGAGTTTTCACATCCTAACGAACAATTATATCACATCCAATTATATTTTTTTAAATTATTCTTTTATATATGAAATATAATACTAAACAAAATTATTTCATTTATCCATATTTCAAAACAATATTAGATCGATCTGCCCTATTAAGTGTTTAGAAATCCCTATCGATGTCATAGCATCCTATACACCGACCAGAATTTATAATTATAAAATGGAACAATTTAACATAATATAAAAACCTTTTATAACACTAAAAATCTCTCATATACATACACTCAGCGACTCATTCTAAGGTATTACTATCCTATTTTAAGCGAGCCAGACCCCACATAGCTAAGGTTATCGCTAAACCGAAGCTCTGATACCAATTGTAACGACCTGCCTTTTTAGACGTTTTAAGCCGAGACACACGTCAGACTCAAACCATTCGAAAGGGCGGATTGTTATGGAGAAAATAAGAAAAAAAGAAAGAAATAAAAAAAATACAGAATCTCACAGCGGAATGACAAGATATAATAATCAAATAACAGTTCATGAAGCTCTTTTATAAATACATTTGAGCATTCTTTTAAAAATACAGATCAGAGTTACATACAATAAGAATAAATAATAAACAAATGCAGCGGAACAACATGATGCGGTGGACTAAATATAATAGATAGTAATAGTACAAAATCTTCGTCTTCATCCTATAGAAAGCAGTCTTCGATAAGCTGAAAAGCTCAGACTAACCCGAGCGAATTGAGAAGACAAAACACTCGAGTTAGAACTAAACGATCTTATGTTAGTTATATCAATAGTAAATAAATATGAGTGTAATCGTGTTGATGATGTTTATATGGTTTGACATTCTTATCCAGTGTCTAATGTGAGTGCGATAACTTAAGAGATGTTCAGGATTTCCATCTCCTAAGGATCTGTTAAACTATCTACTATGTAGTGCAATAGGGTATTATAATATTGTCTACAGTAAAGTAAAGTATTAAAATAGCGTTAAGGCGTTACCCATATCCCCCTTAACACATTTTAAGTACCGTAATTACTCCATAAACTGGAGCGCTATTGGAGGGCACTCAATAGGTACGGTAAAAACCAAACTCGTAGAAGGCGCGCTAGGGCATGTGAACACGGCACTCGAGGCAATGCCCGAGTAGATATACCAATTATGGATCCGAACTGGTGGTAATGCATACTGCCTACCTCAGAATGCACTCCCATAATCAAAATCACAGGGTGTCCACCAAACCAATCGCAAACCAACAGATATGGTGTCAAAGAAATGTGTCTGATAGAAGGAATGACCTCACTTGGCCGGGCATGACTTCTGTTTTAGTCACATCTAAGCTGACTCACGGGAGTCAGGGCTACGTAAATATCTCATAAAGAATCATTTACCAAACCATCCTACTTCATTTCTAAAATGTCCACCATGTACACAGTTGTTAAAGTGGTTTTCGGTATTGGCAGAGATTATGATAATACCTGATCCCAATCTCTTTAACAACAAACGCTTATTCACACCATATGGTTCTTTTACATTTCAAAAAAAATCAATTCATAATTAATATTAAAAATATAATATTCGATTTCAGACAATATTACTTTCAAAATTATCGATAAGATAGGTTAATTAAATCCTCATTCCAAAATCATCATGTTTACATAAATATGCCATTTAACAAAAAAGGTATCAATTTTAAATTGCAACTTAGGTTGTATCATCATCAAGGTTTAAATATAAATACTTCAACTTTACCCAGTCTGAAATTTTAGAAAATAGTTTAGATGGTCATAAATAGTTTTAAAATAGTTAAAATACTCTAAAATAGTCTAACAGATTTAGAATAGTTTAAAATAGATTAAAATAGTTTAAATAAATTTAAATTAGATTAAATTAGATTTAAAAATGGTTTAAAGAGATCTAAAATAGATTAAATAGATTTAAAATATATTAAATAGATTTAAAATAGATTTAAAATAGATTAAATAAATTTAAAATATATTAAATTGGATTAAGTAGATTACAATAGATTAAATAAATTAAAATTTGAATTAATTAAAATAGTTTAAATTAATTTAAAATAGATTTCGAAGTTATATCCAAACATTTTCAATAACTCAATTCTGAGAACTTCATCTATATTTGATATTTCAACTTGAAACTCCAACTGAAACCCTTTAAACAATTCATTAAATCAATTCCAATTTTAGCGTTAACGCTCTGATTATCAAAAAGAATTTAGTTTATATAAATCAATTTCTATTTCAAAATACCAGTTAACTAAATACAAAATTTTAAAGACTCAAAAATCATTTAATTTAATCAATCCGGTGTCCGTATATAATTTTCTACCATATGGTCAAGTGATACAGATATTTATCATTTCAATTCGCAATTTACAATTTTACGGTTATATATCATTTAAAACCGCAATCCTGAATTAAATAAAAATCTATAAAATCACTCGAGTCTATCGTTTTAACCCACAACGAATTTTCCCTCAGGTGTGTATCATTTCAACCCATAGGGAACTTGCAGTATTATAACAATGTAAAATACAACATCTAGTCATCCAATATCAACATTCAAACATCCATCACAATCATCATCCAAATCAATCAATAGACATCAATAGATAGATAACCTAAAATCAATAACAGGAATTAAATTGACAATTAAATTAAATATTTAATTAAATGTTGATTAAATGAAATAAAAGTTAAATTTAACTAAAATGACAATTTAAATATACCAAACATCAACCAATCAATTTCTAAACACATCATAAATTTAATTTAACTAACATAAGATAATTTAGTAGTTGAGAGTGAGTTAAAACACTCACCTTTGATTTCAAATCGGTTTGAAATCCAAATAAAAGCCCAAAATTCCAATAGAAGAAATCGCGCATGAATCAGAAGTTTATATGCAAAAGATATTCATGTTGTAAGAAATATTATTAAAATAATAATTGGTAAACGTTTTTAAAAAATAAACAAATTTTAATACTTACATTTTTCTTAAGATAAGGCATCAGGCAAAGATTGAAGAACAAACTAAGATGTAGGCAGGTGATTTAGGAAAAATGAAAAAAAAATGAAACTCATGTTTCATAAAAGAAAGCTTTTGAATATGAAAAAATGAGTGCTTTTGAATTTGCAAGTTCACATTAAAATGACTCAGGGGAAGGAAGATTTGAAATGGAGATCTAAACATAGGAAATGAAGGGGTGACCAAAAAATGGAGAAATAATAAAAAATAACATGAACAATTTGCTGATGAGATTATAGCTTCAGCAAAGAATAATTTGAACTAAATGTATATGAGGTGTCAGGAGAAACAAAACATAAAAGAAGAAACAAAGTGACAGGTTATTTAATAATAAAGAAATGAAGGTAGAGGAACAAAAATGAATGTCACGTTTCTAAATGAAGGCTTTAGAAAATACAAGCTACCAAAACAAAAACAAAAACATGAGGTTATGAAAGAAGGCTATAGGAAAATAAAATGAAAAGAATTGAAGTGACTGTAGAAATATGAAATGAGATGAAGAAAACAACAAACTCACATTTTTTAAGAATTGGAGGTAGGACATGGTGTAAAGAGGTGAACAAAGGTTAAATAAAAAAAAATACGTATATATATAAAATGAAACTCACGTTTGAGAAGATGTAGCTTCAAAAAAAGAAGAAGGAACAACCAAAATGAAGAGACAGACAAAAGATGAGGAAAGAAATGTGGCAGGTATTAAATAAAGAATGAAAAATACACATTTGAATTTTAAAAGATATGTTTACAAAGCAAGCAATATTTTGGTATAAAATTTCAAAACGTGTGCTACCTCAATTAATTTTATTAATAGAAAACATTGCAGGGCAAAGCTCATGTGTAAATAAATGAAACTTACCGGATTAAGACTATTCATTACACAAAGAAAGAACAGAGCATTTAATTCAGTTTAGATTGGCATGCTAGGTGAAAAGTTTTTTTTGTATTTTTTTCTGAAGGGAAACGAATGCATGCATGAGTGACTAGTGCATGCAAATGAATTCATGAATAAATGCACATAAACATTTCATTTCAAATGCAAAGTAATGCCTCATTAATAATTCAATTTATGGCAAGAAGTGAGAGAACAAATGGAACGAAATATGGAAAAGAGAGGGGTCAACGAAACGTGTGATGGCAGCAGAATAAAGTAAGGTAATAAATTAATGAGGATGGAAGGATTAGTATATTGCAACAACTTTTGAAATTCAATTTTAAAACATATGTTTCCTTCAATACATTTCATTAACTTCAAATATACACATAAATATATGTTAATTTAACCAATATTATTTTTTTCGCATAATAAATAACATTGAACACACCAATTAACTTAATATTTCTCATTAGAATAATAATTGTATTTTTAACACAGAAACGTAAGTTGCACATATCACTAATAAATTACAATTCACTTCTATTTCTTATTAATGGAAAGATTTTAATTCTTATTAATTCCAATAATTAAATTTCAAAACATATGCCGATTACTGGGAAGATAGTTAGTCCAATTGTTTTCCTTTAAATTGTATTTCAAACATATTTATTAACATTATTGGTTACAAACATGAGTTATAAATTTACTTACAAATAATTAATTTCTTACTCTATGCTAAAACACGTTTCAAATAAAAATAATCATATGTTTTCTCCTTTAATAAATTTATTCATTTTATTCTTCATTAACATTTATTATTATAATCACTGTTATTAATTACATTTAAACAATGTCATTAAATACACCTAACATATGTTATCATTTGTTTTATCTTACTGTAATACATGTTATTAGTAGAAATTCAGATTAATATCATAAACATATTTCTTAACATACGTTAACACAAATAAAATCATAAATTTTTTATTTTGCTACCACTTATATTTCTAAATTACATTCCTTACTACAATTTGCCTTTGGTATTCCTTTCCATTAATTACATTTGAAACAATGTCATTAAAATACACATTAATATACATTCTAGATTCCAACCTATGTCATTAATACAAAGTTAATTTAAGATCACAACTTTATATTATAGTTTAATTTCTATCCAAAAAAACTTAAAAATTAAATTCCTAACAATTTTGTTCAAACTTTTTTATTTTATTTTATATATTCAAATAATTAAAATATGGGTCGTTACACTTTGTCGTGTGTATAATAACAAACTATATTTTAAATTCAAAATAACTTTTATATATATATATATATATATATATATATATATATATATATATGAAACTTGTAGCTTTGTATATTTTGAAATGTAAAGGCTACTATTTGAAAGCATTGATTTAAGAAGAATCCAAAAGTTGATTTATAATTTATACAAAAATCCTCATATAAAATTTGAGTTGAAATAATGCATGTAAACACTCGTAAATAATAACCAGGTGTATTTTATGTTTTGATAATAACATACATGCATAAAACTTATATTCAATTTCATAAATTGATTTCAAAGTAATTAATCTATGTGGTCCACTTGTATTTGCATTATGTAATATTTTTTAAAATTATTTCAAGTAACTATAATTAGTTTTAAATCTATTTTTTTTAATTATTAACATTAATTAAAAATAATAATAAACAATAGATTGGACAACATAGGCATATATAATTTTGTCATATAAGATATGGAATCTAAACTATATGAATATAATAAAACATATAGTCAAATAAAGTGTACAAGACATGGGATCCTCACTATACTAACATGACATAACATGTAACCAGAATAAGATTGAATAATTACCTTATGATGTAGCCTAAAATTTACATTTGAATGCAGAATTCTCCTCGGATCTCATAATTCACACCTAATCCTTGCAAAAGAGAGATGAACCATTTATGTTTCATTTTATTTGATGTTTGCATTTAATTTGGAGTTATTCAAACTTTGTAAGTCTTCATTTTTTTAATCCATGGAAGTCTGTGAGGAGATAAGAGAGAATTGAATGGAAAAATGAATATCTATTGGAAATGAATTAGTGGACATGTTTTAACTGAAAGCATGAAACCTTAGTTTCCCATTATTTTAACTAAATTTCTCTAAACAATTCCGTTAATTATCTTTCTCTACAATCCTCTTTTTTCACATTTAATGGTCAAATTACATGCCATCAAATGGCAATTTTTTTTCCATAAATCTCTTTATGCAATTAATAAACCCATTTGAAAATACACCGCTATCGTACACCGATTTGCATAAATATAACTGCTATATATGCATTCAAATAATTACAAGCAACTTCCAAACATTAAATAAATTAAATACTAATTACTATTTCTTAAATATTAATTAATCTACAATACTTTATAGATAAAGTAAATCATGTAGTTGTTCTAGGAATTCATAATTATAGTTGTAACACCCCTAATTTTTAATAACATTATTCAGGAGATTTAATCTGACGAATTAAATAAAATAAAATAAACATTAGAGTGATAAGAGGATTGAAATTTGAATAAATAATTAAAGACCGTGCTTAATCACCTAAATGGGCTTGCACATGGTGTATATATTAACTAATTTAAAATATTAGGGTAATTGCCGCCTATATTTCCATTACCCTTATATTCATTCCATTCACGTTCATTTTCATTTCACAAAAAATGTAAAGCAAGAGGAGGATAACTGACCATTACTAGGGAAAGAAAAAGAGGAAAATTAAATCTAAATCTAAGGGATTAAAGCAAAGGGGATAAATCTCAATCAAATCTCAAAGTCCTTATCATAACCACGGTGAATAATAATCTAAATCTTGTCTATTTTGTTTTATGATCATTTGTTTTTGGGGTTCAAGATTAAATCCATTATTATGATGATTTTTGAATTAATAATATAATGTAAACAAAATATTTTTAATGATTATTTTAAATGGTTTTAAGGGTAAAACTGATTGTAATGATTTTCGTATGCCATGAGAAAATTTTATGTTAGTAAAATATGATTTTAGAGATGAGTTTTAATTATTGTAAATTTCTAAGCTATGGAAAATTTATTACATAATTTCAAAGGAAAATATTAAAATTTGATTTAGAAATTAATTTCGATCGTTTTATGATGAATTTGGGTTTGGAAATTTTATATGCTAGATAACATAATGAAAGTGACTTTCTGTAATTTTTAGGGATTTTTCCTAAGAAAATTATCATGAAAATTGAATTAATTTAGAAGGAGGACTTAAATGATTTAATTGTTCCGCTTAATGGAAGGGATTATTTGCTAAGTTAATTCTTATTTAGATCTGAAATTAGGCGGCAGTTATTTTAGTAAACAATTCAAAAAGTTTATGGCAACCAGGTAAATGTTTAAAACTAGGCAGGTTACTTATAAAAGGTTTACTTTAATTAGCATTAATTCAGTTTTGCTTGGAAAAGTGGGTTCCACCTCCTTTACAAACACCTTTCGACCCCATGCTTCCACCTTCAACATACCAAGTCGAAAGCAACCAAGCTGAAAGCAATACATAAGGCATCAATATGATTGGCACATAGTGGATTGGAGAAAGGCGGAAGGCATAGAGTCGAAACCCTTGCTTCTGATAGGGTCGAAATCTTTGTTTATTCTCAAAAGATATATGCCTACCTTGTTTTTAAATAAATGCTTTCGACCTAGTCGAAACCTTTGCTTTACTTTTTAAAGGAAAGCGTCACCTGTTTTACTGAATGCTTTCGAGGGAGTCGAAACATATGCTTTCGAAGGAGTCTTTTTATATTGCTTTCGAAAGGGCTTGTCGCTTCTTATTTAAATAGTAGATTTCGACTGAGTTACTTAGTTTAAAAAACAATACCTTTGGAAAGAGTAGTTTCACCCAGGTCGAAACCTTTTATCGTCCTTATGCCTTTCGAATGGATTGAAGTCATCAACCAATTCGTAAGGTAATCTTTGTTTTAAACCAGTATTAAGCCACTTGTTCGTCGATGGAAATTATATCGGTTTAGAAAACCGTCGAACGAATTTAAATTAAAAAATAACCGCAAGCGCACGGTGTACGAATGTAGCACGTGGCGAATACAGTTCGATCCACAGGGAATTGATGATTTTAAAATTCTATTCAATCAAATTAACCAAAGTTGAAAGTGTGACTAGCTAAAAATGTAAGAAACTAACAAAAACTAGCAAAAGAAAAATAGATAAAAATATGAGAGTTAAATGACAATTTAGAGATAAATCCACTCTCTAGATCATATAGTTCAACAATTAATGAAATTATGATCTCTTTTTTTGGTCATTAGTGAGTTTAAATGATGTGCTTATCATAAGCATGGCTCATTTGTGCTATTAATTAGCTCGACATAAGCCATCAAACTATAACACAACCTTTAAATCACTTACTAACTCTCATAATTATGACAACAAAGTTGAAAATGAAATCTATTTGAAGTATGGCCTATTAACTATTAATTAGATATATAGACTATCAAATTTGAATTTCAAATCACTTTCTTATGTCATAATCATATTTTGATGAAGAGGCATTTGTGTTAGTAATTGTTTAAGCATAGCCTATTTGGTGTCAACAATATAGACTATCAAATTCAAAACAAAAACAACAAATTAAACCACTTCAAGTGTTTCCATTAAGCACAAAAAGAGAGCTATAATTATCAAAATATTGAAGCTACATGATTAGAGGTTTCATTACCCCTATATTGAAGGGATTAGCCTCTCATATTTGTTATCAAAACAACAAATATAGCCTGCAACATGAAAGAAAAAGAAAAGGAAAAGAGAGCAAAGTGAAATGAAAAACTAATCTACTTGCATGAAATAAGACAGATCTACACTACTTGCATAAAAGGAAATGAACATGTAAATAAAAAGAAACAATAATTAACATTGCATAAAATGAAAAGAATTACATAAAATAAAAATGGCTAAGTAGCCATGAAAAGAGAAAGAGAGCTTTATTTTATTTTGAGCCTAAACTAATGAGAAGAGAGACTAAGTGAAGAGAGAGAGATTACATGAAACATATGGGTTTTTATACATGTATAAAACCCTAATTCATATTTTTGGGGAATGCCCAAAACGCCCATGAGGTAGTGTGGCCACCAACTAATCATTAGCATGTCATAATCCCCACTTAAGTGTACATGAAGCCATTGATTCCATAAGCATGTGCATTAGCCTCTAGTTTGTACATTAAGGTAGTGGGTAGGTGGGGTCCTCCATATTCTTCACATTGAATTATTTACATCTTCATTCTTTTATATCTTCTTTGTGCATGTATATTCCTTCATGAAACCACTCATATTTGAGATCAAATTCCTACAAAAATATATATAAATTTCCAATTAATTTTTCTCAAAGAAATATATGCACACAAATGACCATTTTACCCCTATATGAAGATGGATATGTGACCTTTTGAAATTAATATGAATTTTGGTTAAAACAAGTTAAAATTCC
This sequence comes from Allium cepa, assembly GCA_030765085.1. NCBI lineage: Eukaryota > Viridiplantae > Streptophyta > Magnoliopsida > Asparagales > Amaryllidaceae > Allium > Allium cepa. The sequence goes on along the minus strand of CM060940.1, from coordinate 42,583,194 downwards.
TAATATTATCATTTATTTAATTTAAATAGATTCAATATGGTGGTAAAAATATGCACATTTACGTGCACATCAAATATCCCCACACTTACCTTTTTATTCGTCCTCGAATAAAGAAAAACTAAGATAAATCCATTTTCGTAGGGAGCACGATTGCATTGAGCATATGCAACAAGCCATTAAACCTTTGGGTGTCCCAAGTAGGATGAGTGTTGTCTCGTGAGGGTTTTCAGCGGATACTACCCACAAAATCCAAATGCAGGATGAAAATATTTACAAAATGCATGATTTATTTACAAAGAGATGAATGCGAGTTAAATATTTACAAATGAAGGACTTACTTTTAAATCAACACAAATAAGTTAAATATAGGTTTCGGTCATTATCTTGAAATTTAAATCATTCACTCGTCAAAGTTTCCAATAAAGACAAAGTTATCATAACAAATATACTATAGTTTAACTCGTTATTTTGGTTGATAGCACAGTGTAACTGTGAAATGATTCCTTAGTTGATTATCAAAGTTTATCAAAGTGGTTTTTTCATTTCTTTTCAATAAAAAATCAAATCAAATAAGTGAAAATAGTGCTAGGATTTCAGTTGCTTGCTCTCTCATTATTCGCAAGAAAAATTACACACCTAGCTCAGGTAAACTGAGGCCAGATATACCACCCATGCACTGCCTTTCGGGCTTATGTGAGGGGAGTACAGAGCATGGCGAGTGCACACACTTTCGTGTATACACCTATCAACCATAGGTGGATTTTATTAAGTCTATTCTTTTTTATGTGTTCCATACATGCATAACCGTGAGGTCTTTCAAATGAGTATGAAAGCACATAATCAAAGATTCTAAGTAATTCACTCATTCATAACCGTGAAGACTTTTAAATGAGAGTGAATAATTTGGATGTTATAATTTTTTTATTTTTTTTTATTTCTTTTAGAAGAGAGAGAGAGAGAGAGTTTTGCAAAATCATCTTAGCATCATTCAACTTAGAAGACAAAAAAATGTTATATCTTTACTTTAAATCAACCACTTTTTAAAACAAAGATTTTCAATTAGGATGTATTTCATAAGTAACACGTATGAATCTTCCTATATACTAGTTAAACCATTGTTATTTGTAATCAAACTTCACTTTTATTTTTGTTAAGATAAATAAACTTTCAAAAATTTCAATTTAATAAGCCAAAACCATATATTTATCCTATAGTGTTTTTTTAAAAATAATTCAAAAATGCTTAAATAAAAATTTCTGTTGTTGTTTTTTTTAGATTTCATTTTTTGCAAAGAAAAAGTAAAAATAAATCATGAAAAATCAAAAATGAAGATGAGTCTCCCCTCCACGCTTGATTTTGACTGTCCCCACAGTCAACCTAAGTGGAAGGAGAAAAATAAAAACATAACCTTTATTTAAATGAAAATGAAAAGATGATTATTTACATGACATCAGAAAGTATGCCGTTAAAAAGTAAATGAAACGGTCTTCCAAAGGCCGATTCATTTGTCTCGTCAAGTATGCGAGACACAGCTTAAGCTTGGAAAACCAAATCGTCAGAGATTTCAAAGTTGAATCTTGATTTGGGAAAACGAATGTCGTTTTGAAAATCGTACGAGTTGTTTTATTTTCGATGATTTTTGGGGTCGATAAAAAAATTGATTGAAGTTCAAGTTTATTTTCACCAATTTGAAATTCAAGCTTATCATTGAAAATATTTTCAAAGTTATTGATTTCAAAATCAAAATGGTGATTTTTTTTCTTCCCCATCGAAATCTAACAACTCGTTTTCAAAAAGTGCATAAAACTCATGTTCATTAAATTTGACTTCCTTTGTTGGATTATCAACAACTTCATTGCGTAAATCGAGTTTAAAATTCAAAATTGTCATATTCAAATTTTCAGAAAAAGGAAGATCGAAGCTTAAATCGAATTTTGCACCCTCAAAAGAGTTGAAATCCAACTTAATTACCGTATTTTCAACAACTTGATAATATCGTCATTATCAATTTCGAAAGTTGTTATTTGAAAATCATCGATTTAGGTAAAAGATGGATTATCGTTTGACTCGTCACATGTTGAAATTTTATTTTGTTTCTCATGAAAATTTTCCAATGTTTTAATCAACAAATTCGTATGATCATCGTAAATTTCATTCATTTTCTCAACAAAGTCAAATTTGTAATTATTAACTTGAAAATTTCGATTTGGACTTGTTGAGAACAAGAATTTTTGATTTGGATAAATGGTGGATTATTATTTGATTCTTCGCAAGTTGAGATTTGATTATGATTTTCACGAAAAGTTTGGTATTTTTCAAGTAATAAATCCCCGTTATCTTTGTCCATTTGGTCAAAAAAATCAAATTCATGATTATTAATTTGAAAATTTTCATTTTGAATTTGTTGATAACCAAAGTTTTTAATCGTATCGTTATTGAAACTATTCCCCTTGCCAAAATTATTTGAAAATTGGTACACATTTTCGTCTTGATTTTGAAATTCATTTTGAAGCTCGAAATTGAATTGGCATGGGTTACACTCGAAGTCATTTGAATTTTGAAGTAAATTCAAATTTTGATTATTTTGACTTGAACTATTGCATAAATATGAGTTACACAAATCGTTTATACTTTGATTTTGTTGTGTAGAGAGTTCAAGTAAAGATGAAATGTTATTTTCGAGATTTGAGGGTTGGTCATCGTTTTGAAATCTTTGTTGCTCAAAATATGAATTATTTAAACAATAGTTATCGTTAAAATATCCATAAGAATTTGGAGTGAAATTATATGGATTATACTGATTTTCACAACTATCGTAAAATTCATATGAATATGGAAACCGAGACATTTTCAAGAATGTTTTTTTATATAAAGGAAAAATATTCACAAAAGGAATTTTATTTTTTGTAAGGAAAAACTGATTTTTGTTTTGATTTTTTAAATATTTTTTGAAAAGATTTATATATTTTTTTGGATTTTGGATTTTCTTTTTTTTGGACTTTTGGTATTTTGATTTGAAAACTTTCAAAGGAAAAGAAAAAAAAACTAAGTTAAAAATTATTTACAATTTTTTTTAGTTTGGATTTTTTGTTTTTTTTAAATATGCATGAACTAATGCAACTAAATGAATGCAATGGTTAATTACAAATGATTTATCCTAAGTTAACCCAAAATTGTCTAACCACAAGTTGTCTTAGATGAGATAGTTCTCAGTCAGGTAACGGACGGGATTTATCGGTACACCACGAATCACCTTAGCATTGCAGCCCGAGGTTTAAGTACCTTCAAAGGAACAACCATTATAATATTTACGAATCACCGTAATATTTATAAATGGTTATTACTCTACCGTAGCCTAGACACAAAGAAATTAAAATTTTCAAAGAAGACAATTAGTTAATATATAAGTGTTATCGATGTCTAACAGTTATTATTAATTAAAATCTAAGATGAAATGCAAAGCAAAAATTAAACATGTATTAACAACGCAACTACGAATGAGTTTTATTTTTTTTAAATGCAAGCAAACAATAATGCAAAGCAAATAAAACTAGAGATGAAAGCAGCAAAAAAAAAATTGGCAAGCAAGCTGGGCAGTTTTCAGCAAACTATTCTCCCTTTACTTCCTGCTTTGGCAACCTGAAAATAAAAACAAGATATATATACAACATTTTTTTTCTAATAAAAGAGACTAATAAAAATTTGAAAACAAAACACTTTGTTTTTTTTGAAGAAGGAAAAAAACAAAATTTTATTGACTGCCCTAAGAAACAACAAATCGTTTTGTTTTTGTTTTTGAAAAAAAAAGAAGGTAGACAAACAATTTTTTTTTCCTTTTTAACTCTAATCAGGGCCCGGCCCAAATCACTCAAACACTCTACTACTTCGTTTCACTAAGGCTAACCCAAAATCATTTTAACACTTCATTTTGTTAAAACCGAAACTACTCAAATCCAGAGTTCGGAATCAGTAAACAACTTGTAATCGAAATAAAGATGGTAGAAAATTGAATTAGCTCGTGGTAGCTAAATTCGATTGGATTGAATTAGGTCGGAGTCAATATATGTTGAGTCTGGGATAGTGGTAGGGGTGGTGGTTTTCTGTGATGGGAAGCTGCTGTGATTTTCTGGAAGGTGTACAGGGAGATGGAGGAGGCTGTGAATTTGGTTATCGCAGGTTGTGGGGGAAGAAGGCAATTGAAATGAAGCGATTTAGGAATTGAGGCAGTTGTATAATCGGCGATTGAAGATTCGAGGTTGTCACGGAGGTTGCTCAGGGCTGTGGTTGGTGGCGATTGACGATGAATTAGGGACTGCAGTTGTTTGCAAGAAGGAGATGGTTGCGGAGTTGGTTCGGTGCTGTGAATTTTGTTGACTGGAGCTGCTCGATATTGGAATTGCTCTCGAATTTGAGTGTGCCGATGAAGGTTGAAGCCGCGAGTTGATTGGAGAAGCGATTGATGATGGTGACAAGTCACAATTGGCGATTGGTTTTCGAAATGTGAGTTATCCTCGGCTGAAAGTGGTCTGAAACGTTGTAAGGTTGGAAATGATGTAAGTTGTGAGTGGAAATGTTGTTGAACTGAAGTGTTGAATGACAGTGGCAATTGTGCTTGTAGTGCTTGGCAGTGGATGGGTTTGTAGAATGGTGGATGTAGCAGTGAAGTGGTGGCAGAGTTAGAAGGTTTTCTAATGATGTGAATGTGGTGAGTGTTGTACAGAGTTAGGCAAAAGAAGGTGAGGTATATGGAGGAGGTTGAAGTGGTTTGGTCAGTTGTGTGGAATACAGGAGCAGTTTGTGGTGATGTAATTGTTGTAGTAGAGGTTGTGAGACTGATACAAATCATGATGCAAATGGTAAGACAGTGAGCAGTTAAGGGTAAGAAGAAGTGGTATGAACATAGATGAATGGTAGTAGGGGATGTTGGCAAATGAAAGTGATGACTGGAGTATATGCTGTTGAATTTAGGCAGCAAGATGATGAGGAAGGTTTGTGATAAGGCTGTGATCAATGTTTGACAGGGTTTGATATTGCGGCAGGGTGTTTGGACGGTGTTGTATATAAAAGATGTTTAATGGGAAGAAGATGAAGCAGTAGGTAAGTTTTTATGCAGAGATTGTATATGGTGAACTGAACTGATGGCAGTGTTGCACTGGTGGTTGAGTGTGTGAGATAGTGGCTAGCGTTTGGGAGGTTGAATGTAAGGAGTGTGGTATTTTTATGGCAGTGAAGTGGATGGGAACTGGGTGGTCTGGTTGGTGTGGTATTGATGTCTGTGTTGAAGGAGGTTGCTGAAGTGGTCAGTTGATCAGTGGTGATGACTGGTAGAGGAGATTGATGGGGGCAGTGTTTGTGATGTGGTTCGATGTTGTATGGGATTTGTGTTGCAGGCAGGGTATGAGTTGGTAGCCCACAGGTCCCAGGATCGAAACCTGGCTCTGATACCACTTGTGACGACCCAAACTCGATGTTCGATAAACAACATCAAATTCGCATCGCCGGAGCTTATAACAACAATTAGATGAAAATAAAACAGCGGAACAGAATCAATATCATAAATATCATCACAGTTACAACATCAACATATATCCATACTGCAACAGAGTACATAATACATATACCACAGCTCCAAATACAACATCATGACAATACAACAGTAATCATAAATCCAAAAGTCCTCAGATGAGAGAGATGATAACGAACTCCCAAAAGCTAACACCTGAAATCTCCAAAAGCTCCTAAGATAGCTCCAAGATGAGAGCTCCAAAATACTGCTACTCCAAAATATAGAAACCTGCTACTAGGCTGCCCGTGTGGAAATAATGGGCACCCAGAGTTTAGGAAAGAAAACAATAAACTCCGGATCAGTCATGGGACTGGTATGAGTAAACAAAAACAGTTGCATTCAAATAAAAACAAGATTTATAAAAGAATTTTCGGAATGCTTTTAAAAATGGAACTACCATAAGACCTCCCGCCACACACACAATGCAAACGCAGAATTGGAGGAGATTTCTTCTTATGATAGTTAAATATGCTTGGTACGAGAAAAGAATTCTTTGATATTATACTAGTGCATAGTGAAGTAACTCATTTCGAAAATAGAATATTAATCTTAGCCAGCATAGACATTTCGAACTATGCCTACTATAGCTACCATCTAAACTGTGGTGACCACCATAAGTAAATGGCAGGTTCTACAACTAAAACCGTACTGGTTTTCGTATTGGGAATTGGATTTCCAACAAATGGTCAGGCCAAGGAACTTCCCATTGCCACATGAGAACGCCTTTGGAAGGACGTCCCCGAGAACCAAATCGGATCTCTGCCAACACTTCGTCCTCCCACCTTCGGCCACTAGAGGCCGCGAAATCTCGGCTGAAGCTTCGCCTTGACCTGATGCTTCTATCCCCACCGGAGTCTCGAAGTCCGATCGCCTACTTATGGCGCAGCACCGTGTTTTCTGACCACGAACGCACATGGGTTTTTAAACCCTAATTTGATTTCATACCCAAAATTCTTGCCATTATTAATTTTTTTAACATTTTTCCTAGGATCCCTGAGTCTTCCTCCCCCTTCACAAGCAACCACGACACCAGCCATTTCATTGATGATCGGCACTAACCAAAAACCCAAAAATCGACCATTTCAGCTTATCACTGTAAATATCGAATTAAAAATTTAGAATTTACTTTCAAAAATCATCAATTTTGATAAGCTTCCAGATTATATGTTTGAAATTAAACTTACGAGGTTTGAAATTTAAACCCATTTTGCATTTTAACTGTGTTTTTATTTTCCAGGAAGAAAAACTATATAAAATATTTTAATTCTTTACTGATATGTAATGTGAGTTTAAAGAAATTTTCAACTTGTTAAAAATCTCTGTTAGAAACAAAGAAGGAAGGTGATATGTGGTTTTAATTTTCCTGAAGCAAAACAGGGATTGAAATGCATTCAATCAACATGCAGAAGAACAAACATACATTCATATATCTAGGATGTAAAACAAAGTTTTAACTCCCTACATCATCCAATATTCACACAGCAACCAAAGATTTGAGAAAATAAAAGTTTACTCACCTTGTAATATTGAAACAGGGGCTATATTGGTTTTGAAGCTACAGTTTTAAATCTCCACTCTGGTTTGTTTTTTTTTCTTTCTTCAGCAACTAGTTTTGAACTTGTATATATATTTTTTTAGGTTTATTTTCTATCCTTTGTTAGGGTTTTTCTTTGAACAAATAGAACTATGGTCATGTATACAAGGAGGTGTGCAGGCTTTACTTGAGTGCTGCTGAGGCAAGACTCCTCTTTTTATTTTTATTTTATTTTTTTATTTTTTTGTTGTACTTATGTATGGCTGAATATGAAAGCATTTAATGAAGCATTAAATGTTACATGCTTCCTATCCTTGCATGTTTACAGATCATGCTGTTTGATCTTTATAAGTACAGATTATATTCTTTTTGTTCTTTTCATACACTCTCGTTCCTTGTTGTTTTAATCTTTTGCTAAGTGTTATTTTGTTTCATTTTCTTATTTATATGACTAATTGTATAGGCCTGGATTGTATATTTGCTTGTTTATTTGTTTACATTGCTATGGTTTACAACAACTTGTTTTATTTTTGTAAAACTAAGTCTTATTTGTTTGGTTAATTTGTTTCTTATTTTACTTTGTTAAAAGAAAAGTTATTTTAGTTATTAACATTAAATAACTATGTGATTTTTATTACAATATTTTATTTCTTTTGAAATCCTCAAATTTAAATTTTAAAAGTTCCAATAAATTACCAAATTTTTTTAATTCAAAATTTCCGGGATGTTACAGGTTGAGGAGAGTGGGCTTTGTTTTGTGATAAGTGTTTGTAAGTATTGTCAACTGGGGATGTGCATGAATGGCTGTAAGGGGATGAGCAGGGCAGTAACAGGTTCTATGTGCACAGTGAATAGTGAGGCAGTGAGTAGAGAGGTAGTGTGAATAAGAGCAATGTAAAACAGAAAATGTATAGAAAATGAAATAATTTTTTTTTGAAATTGTGCACTTTTTTTTTAAATATGGAAATCAATGAAAATGCAAAACAACAAGAACACAAACAAATGCACAAACGCTAAACAAACACACAAATAAAATCACATAAAATTCATCCGAAGAATAGAAAATCAAAATCAAAACAAATTCCCCGGCAACGGCGCCAAAAACTTGTTCGTCGATGGAAATTATATCGGTTTAGAAAACCGTCGAACGAATTTAAATTAAAAATAACCGCAAGCGCATGGTGTACGAATGTAGCACGTGGCGAATACGGTCCATCCACAGGGAATTGATGATTTTAAAATTCTATTCAATCAAATTAACCAAAGTTGAAAGTGTGATTAGCTAAAAATGTAAGAAACTAACAAAAACTAGTAAAAGAAAAATAGATAAAAATATGAGAGTTAAATGACAATTTAGAGATAAATCCACTCTCTAGATCATATAGTTCAACAATTAATGAAATTATGATCTCTTTTTTTGGTCACTAATGAGTTTAAATGATGTGCTTATCATAGGTATGGCTCATTTGTGCTATTAATTAGCTCAACATAAGCCATCAACTATAACACAAGCTTTAAATCACTTACTAACTCTCATAATTATGACAACAAAGTTGAAAATGAAATCTATTTTAGGTACGGCCTATTAACTATTAATTAGAAATATAGACCATCAAATTTGAATTTCAAATCACTTTCTTATGCCATAATCATATTTTGATGAAGAGACATTTGTGTTAGTAATTGTTTAAGCATAGCTTATTTGGTGTCAACAATATAGACTATCAAATTCAAAACAAACACAACAAATTAAACCACTTCAAGTGTTTCCATTAAGCATAGAAAGAGAGCTATAATTATCAAAATATTGAAGCTACATGATTAGAGGCTTCATTACCCCTAAATTGAAGGGATTAGCCTCTCATATTTGTTATCAAAACAACAAATATAGCTTGCAACATGAAAGAAAAAGAAAAGGAAAAGAGAGCAAAGTGAAATGAAAAACTAATCTACTTGCATGAAATAAAAGAGATCTACACTACTTGCATAATAGGAAATGAACATGTAATTAAAAAGAAACAATAATTAACATTGCATAAAATGAAAAGAAAATTACATAAAATAAAAATGGCTAAGTAGCCATGAAAAGAGAAAGAGAGCTTTATTTTATTTTGAGCCTAAACTAATGAGAAGAGAGACTAAGTGAAGAGAGAGAGAGATTACATGAAACATATGGGTATTTATACATGTATGAAACCCTAATTGATATTTTTGGAGAATGCCCAAAACGCCCATGAGGTAGTGTGGCCACAAAGTAATCATTAGCATTTCATAATCCCCACTTAAGTGTACATGAAGCCATTAATTCCATAAGCATGTGCATTAGCCTCTAGTTTGTACATTAAGGTGGTAGGTAGGTGGGGTCCTCCATGTTCTTCACTTTGAATTATTTACATCTTCATTCGTTTATATCTTCTTTGTGCATGCATATTCCTTCATGAAACCACTCATATTTGAGATCAAATCCCTACAAAAATATATATAAATTTCCAATTAATTTTTCTCAAAGAAATATATGCACACAAATGACTGTTTTACCTCTATATGAAGATGGATATGTGAAAATTTGAAATTAATATGGATTTTGGTTAAAACAAGTTAAAATACCCAATATGATCATTTATTTAATTTAAATAGATTCAATATGGTGGTAAAAAAATGCACATTTACGTGCACATCACCACTTCTTAAACCTTTCGAAAGGATTCAAGGGTTTCGAAGGCAATGTTTTTGAAAGGGGTTTCGAAGATATCCTTTAATTATTTTACCTAAATGTTTTGAGATTTCGAATGGATGGTTCTAAAGCCATCAAATTTTCCCCAAACAATTTTAGATAAAGATTAAAGGTTTCGAAAGGGGTACTTTCGTGTATATTCACTTTGATGCAAAAGCTATTTTAAAGGTAAACCGAATGGATTCGAAAGAGGGGCTTCCAAATGGTTTTGAAGGGGAGTTACCCCAATGTTTTTGAAAGGTCTTTAATGACGGTTTCGAAGTGGAGTTACCGTAATGTTTTCGAAAGGTATGTTTAAGGTGTTTTGAAAAGAGGATTTTATTGCTTTCGAAGGAGGCTATCCAATGGTTTCGAAAGCCTTAGTTTTCAAAACAAAGAACCCAATCTCAATTTTTAAAGGAAAATTGTGACGCCCCACTCCGAGACCCACATTAACAAAGAGTATTATTAAATAATACCGTTTGCAAATGCAGAGAATAGAGCTGGATAGGAGCGACCATCTATAGACTTGCCTTAACTATCTAAATACATCGACAATTGCCATACCAAGAGGATCGGCATATAGAATAAATACTTAATATAAAACCATAGGTGGCTGAAGGATCTATCAGAAGAAAATATAACAACTCAAATGTAGTGCACATCACAGAATAGTAGATCATCGTATACACATATACAGATAAATAACAGAGTATACGAAATGATACATATCAAGTTGTATAGCAGACCACAATATACAGGCTAGTCAAAAGAATACATATTAGAGTTACAACCAAAAAAGACTACACAAAAATCTATAACAAAAAGGAGCTAGCGGAATAGTCCATGCGGAAGCAAAATAGGCTAAGACCAAATGTACCTAACCTGAAACATCTCGGTCTGACCCGAGTATGAAAACACATGGGTCAGTCAAGCGAAACAAATCAGTTAGATAAACTTAGTAATAATGAACCAGCTGGTCATAAAGTGCAACAAATATATCTAAAAGAATAACTCAATCATCTAACAAAATATGAATCATAACAAGCCTCATGTCATCGGCAACTCAAATAAACAATGGATATGAATATCCTAAATCAAGCCAAAAAGTAAAATAACAAATACAAATGAAGGTAACACAAGTTCCATAAGGTAACCGCTATATATCGTGTGGTTCAAAGGACCTACACCGAAAGGCGATTCACTATGAATATAAATATCAATGAAACAAAAGAAATGCACGTGCTCAGTACTGTATAAACAAGGATCCATAAGCCCGAAGGCAACAAACCCGAAGGCACAAACCCGAAGGCAACATACCCGAAGGCAACAAACCCGAAGGCACAAACCGTAATGGTGAAGGTCCGGAGGCCCAGTATTGGACACCACTAACTGGCAATATGTGTCATAAACTCCTCGGAAGGAACCCAAAAAATGTTAACGTGAGTCCCATACCACACGCTCACACTAAACGGTTTACTATCCGTTAGTCAATTTCACACTCAAAGCAGTACAAAGTTTACCTCATCTAATCGGTAAACGAGACCCAAAGGTCAAAACGTTCAAACGAATAGATTAGGAATTAACTGAAAAGATGAACGCACGTGTTCATAGCATGCATTTTATTTAATCATTTAATTCTCCTCCCTCTTCGCTCGGAGTGCAAAATTGTGTATTTTATATAGAAATTATAAGTTAGAGAAACGAGTTTTAATGCAATTTAAAATCACTTTATAAATCGCTTTTGTAATTTTATACTTGAAGTAATATATATAATTATTCCAAACCAATTTACTTGGAAGACATTTCAAAACTCATTTATAATACCCGTGTACGAAATCTAAAGAGTAGTCATCAAAGACAATAATAAATGATAACAATAAATCGGATAATCACGAATCGATAGAAATTGGAATCTCAAGCAAAATAGGCTAAATAGGCAAAACAGTCCGCATACAAGCAGGTCAGTCGACTGGGTCTCTGAGAACAGTCGACTGGCCAATTGCTTGGAAAACTCTCGGGTTCCAGGTCAGTCGACTGGACTCAGAGGGTCAGTCGACTGGTGCATGTTTTCCAGGTTTTCCAGCCTATATAAATGAAGAGCAAACTCAACCAATTCACGACCGAACGAGCAATGGCGCTAGGGGTTTATGCCAATCGACAACCCAGCCCAATAGGCTCTTCGATACATTACCAAAAGCATGATCAAACATCAAAGTTATGATTTTTAAAGATTTGGCTTCAAACACCAAAAATTGAACTATTCACAAAACCAATCCAAATCAAAAGCAATTGCACATGAATAAGTGTTAGGAATTCATACCTAACAATCAAAGATAGTTATAGACATAAATGTCAGATAAAAATCTCACCTTTAACTCAAAAAGAAAGAAGAAGAAGCTATAGGGCAAGGCAAGAACAATCACTCTTCAATTCCAACCCAAGGAGCTTAAATCTAAGCTTAAAAGAGAACCATTTCCTAAGTTAGGTTTAGGAATTTCTGAAATTGAAAAGAGAAAGTGTAAGAGAAGAAGAAGAGGATGCTTACCAATAGCTTCTCTTGAATTATGGAGCAAGAATTTGAGTTTGCAAAAGGAATTAGGGCTTAGGATTTCCTAATTCTTTCTCTCTTCCCCCATTTTTGATGAAGCTAGAGTATTAGGAAATGTTATGAAGTAATGAAGAGGAGAGGGGGTGGAGCAAGGGTCTAATGTTGGAATATTGGGCTGAAACCCAACTCAAACCCAAAGTTGAAAAGGTAGCAAAATTCTACAAACTCCAAACGTATCGAAGTTTATACTCAAAAAGATTGCAAACACCATTTTGGACTCAATGGAGGTGGTATCGAGCCCCAATTTGATAGTTTGCAAAAAGTAACACTCCGGACCTAAAAATCTGATTAACATCGCTATATTTAAACAAAACATTTAAATATATAATTGTAAAAATATGCGGGTTATTACAGATCTCCCCTCCTTAACAAAATTGCATTCATGCAATTCCTAGAGACGATATTTGTAACAACTCCATAATTGCATCACCCAAAAAGAAAACGAAATAAGCTTGAGATGCAGAGATATCTTACCATTGCTAAGCAAAGATAGAAAACCCGAATAGGATCGCTCGATAAACTCTTTGGTTTCCTAAGTACAGTCATTGGGATTAGTGGACCATTGAACTTTAATGAGCGGCATGTCCTTGTTGCGAAGGCGTCTCACCTCTGAGGCGAGTACGCGAATAGGCTTCTGTACAATAGATAAGTCTGGTGAGACCTCAAGCTCTTGCAAATCAGGAGAAGTGATAACAGAATCCGATTCTCGAAGACACTTCCGAAGTTGAGAGACGTGAAACACGTCGTGAATGCCAGATAGATGAGCAGGAAGTGAAACTCTATAAGCCACAAGGCCAATACGTTCAGTAATAGAAAATGGTCATATAAAGTGAGGAGCCAATTTTCCAGTCGTACTGAAGCGCAAAACCCCTTTAAGAGGAGAAACACGAATAAAGACAAGATCATCAACTGAGAGCTCGAGAGGCTTCCTACGGTTGTCCGCGTATGATTTCTGGTGGCTCTACGCCTCTTTCATTCTCTAATGAATAAGATCAATCTTCTCGGAAGAATCACGAACAGAATCTAGGCCAAGAATAAGCTTCTCACCAGATTCCAACCAACAAGAAGGTGATCGACATGGCCTTCCATATAAGGCTTCGAAAGGAGCCATACAATACTAGACTGAAAACTATTGTTGTAGGAGAACTCTACCGAAGAGGTAGGTGATCCTCCCAACTATCACCGAAATCAAGAATACAAATACGGAGGAGATCTTTCAAGATACGATTCACTCGTTCAGTCTGTCCATCAGACTGCGGATGATAAGTTGTGCTAAAATTAAGCTTTGTTCCCAAAGCTTGCTGAAGAATCTGCCAGAAATGACTCGTGAATAAAGGATCACGGTCACTCACAATAGAACTAGGAACACCGTGAAGTCTCACGATTTCCTTGACATATAACGTAGCCAAATGAGAAGCAGTCCTATTAGACTTAATAGGAACAAAATGAGCAGACTTAGTGAGGCGATCAACAATATCCCAAATGCTAGAATGGCCCAATCTTGAACGACGTAGGCCATCAATGAAATCCATCGAAATCTGATCCCATTTCCACAATGGAATCTCTAGAGGTTGAAGAAGACCCGAAGGACGCTGATGTTAGGCTTTAATACATCGAAAAGTCATGCAATTACTCTTATAACTCGCCACATCGTGCTTCATGCCTTTCAATAATAAAGGCGATGCATATCGGCATACATCTTACTACTTCCAGGATGAATGGTATACTTAGAACGATGACAGTCATCAAGAATGTCATGCCTAAGTGCAAAATCAGAAGGCACAATACAACGGTTCTTCTTGCGAAGACACCCATGAAAATCAATGCTGAAATCCCGCAACGCCTCATCACGGGATTCAGTCTCACGAAGCTGAATAAGATGCAACAAATCAGGATCACGCCGCTGAGCATTGGCAATATGATCCAATAAAATGGGTCAAGCTTCCAAACTAAATAATAGAATAGGAGGATCAAAAGATGGAGCTTGATCACGAATTTCACAAAAAGATAGAGTCTCAAGAATATCCCATTCGGCAAGCATCATAGAAACGACAGCCGAATGTTTACGACTAAGCGCATCAGCAACGTGATTACCCTTTGCAGGGGTATACTGGATATCAAAGTCATAGGAGGCAAGAAACTCGAGCCAACGCTCTTGTCTCATATTGAGTTCCTTCTGAGTGAACAAATACTTCAAGGATTTATGATCGTTATAGAGAATGAAGCGCTCGCCTAATAAATAGTGTCGCCAAATCTTCAAAGAAAAGACAATGGCGGGTAACTCAAGATCATGAGTGGCATAGCGAACTTCATTCGGACGTAGTTGCCTAGAAGCATAAGCAATTACCTGATTCTTCTGCATAAGAACAGCACCGAGACCACTACCACAAGCATCGGTGTAGACAACAAGATCATGATTCCCCTCGGGAACCACAAGAATAGGAGCATTAGCGAGAAGTTCCTTTAATGTCTGAATGAAAGCTTCACACTTGTCGGACCAAATATAACGAATGCCTATCCGAGTAAGGCTAGTGAGAGGAAGCACAACACGGGAAAAATCCTTAATGAACCGACGGTAATAACCCGCCAATCCAACTACGAATCTCATGAACATTCTCAGGCCTCTTCCAATTCGGGATGGCTTCGATCTTTGAGGGATCGACTGAAATGCCCTCGGAAGATACAACGTGGCCTAAGAACTTAACCTTATTCTCCCAAAAATGACACTTGGAGAATTTGTCTCTAAGTTGATGGTGATGGAGAGTACTCAAGATAATTCCCAAGTGATTAGCATGCTCAGCTTCAGACTTAGAATAAACAAGAATGTCATCGATGAACACAAGGACGAACTTATCGAGGTATTCCCGGAATACTTGATTCATTAGATCAACAAAGAAAGTAGGAGTGTTCGTCAAACCGAATGGCATAATGAGCCACTCAAAAGAACCATATCGAGTGCAGAGAGCTGTAAGAGGTATGCTATCCTCCGCGACTCGTAACTGATGAAAACCCGTGGCAAGGTTGAGCTGAGAAAAGACCTTAGCACTACACAATAGATTGAACATATCATCGATCCTAGGCAATGGATACCTGTTCTTGATTATTAACTCGTTAAGCTTGCGGCAGTCAATGCAAAGCCTAAGAGTTCCATCGGACTTCTTTACGAAGACAACCACGGCTCCCCACGGTGAAAAACTGGACTGAATCAACTATTTGGACTCAAGCTCTAAAAGCTGCTTCTTGTGTTCCTCATTTTCCTTTGTAGACATCCTCATTGGAGGACGACTAACTGGCTACGCGCCTGGAATAAGATCAATGCAGAACTCAATTTCCTGCTTGGGTGGTAATCCTGAAACAGGCTCAAAAACATCAGAAAAGTCACAAGCAATAGGAATACGAGATATATCATCATCTTCTCGAGAGTCAAGAGAATATAAAGCCATTTCGGAATTATCCACGTCCCCAAGAACAAGTGATAGCTGAGTAAACAAATCTGGATGTCGAAGATATAAAATTCTTTCAGAACAAATAATCCTGGCATCGTATCTCACGAGCTAGTCCATACCCAAAATCGAATCAAATCCAGAAAAGAAATAACGTGCAGATTTGCACGAAAAGAAAAGCCACATAAAACAATCTCAACATCATCACAAAGCATGCTAAGGGTCGCGGATCCCCCAATAGGATTCGCAATCCTCAATGAAGTAACCATACAAGAAACATCCAAAGATAAATCGTCGACGAGCTTCTTCGATACGAAAGAACGTGAAGCACCTGTATCGAAAAGAACTCTAATACTATGGTCATGAAATAAAATAGAACCTTCCAAAATAGATGGAGATATACCATTGGGCTGAGAAGAACCTTCAGAAGCCTTAGCAGCATTAAGCTTGCCAGACTTGGCACTAGCAGGAACAGTAGGGCAGGTGGAAACATGATGACCCTCCTTCTTGCAATTGCGACAGAAGAGAGGCTTAGGACAAGCTTGAATCATATGATCAGGAGAACCACAATTGAAGCACTTTTGAACGGAAGGTATTTCAGTAGACTGGTCTGAGAGCTAGAACCACAAGTCTTCTTCTTCTTGAAAGGAAGAGACTTGGACTTCTGAAATGGAACTGCTTCTTGTTGGGGTTCTTGCGAACCTCAACATCATCACCGCTATCACACTCCTTCTCGATAGTTTCGAGATGAAGTGCTAAATCAACCAACTCCTCAAAAGAAAGCTTAAGCTGGAGCATTAAAGACTTCTTAAGACCAGAGACAAACTTCAGATTCTTCTTATAAAAGGTGCTAATGAATTCAAGACCATACTTAGATAAGGCCTCGAATGATGCAACATACTCAGAAATGGAAGACTCCCCTTGCTTCAATTCAAGAAAGCAACGGGCCAATATAACTTTTTCAGATTCCAGGAACGAACTTGAGTTCGAATCGTTCCCGAAATTGAGTCCAGGAAAGAGCAACCTCATCAATTTCGGCTATAAGAAGCTCGTACCAATCAAGGGCACACTCTTGCAATATGCTAGAAGTTACAAGAACTCTATCATGATCAGAAAGAACCATGCGAGAGAAAATACGCTCGCACGTGCAAACCCAAGCTTGGACCTCAAGAACAGACTCGAAGCCTTTAAACGGCTTGCCCCCAAGATGAAAAAAATCACTACACAGGCGTGCAAAGGCGGACTTGCATGGAGGAGATACCGAAGTAGGAGCTGGAGGCTGAGTGCTTCTAATTAACTCCAGAAACTGATCAGCGGACATATAAACGCCGTCTGGATGCGAGCCGCTGTATTGCCCAGCACCCGAGCGTCGTCCTCTGCCACTTCCAGCCATAAGCTAAAAGTTTAGATAAAATAAAGATTATTCACAAGGTAGATATCACTAATTCAAATGTGGAATACTATGGAATAAAAGTGCATTCCTAGACGTATTCCCAAATCCTATCTACTCCAAAGGCACGGAAGGAATAGAGGCACGATGATTCAAGATTTGTAACACTTATTACACTTTGATGTACTGTAATATGTGTTTCTATTCTGTGTTTATCATATTTTGTTCTGAGCTCAGCTCTGATACCAAGCTGTGATGCCCCACTCCGAGACCCACATTAGCAAAGAGTATTATTAAATAATACCATCTACTAATGCGAAGAATAGAGCTGGATAGGAGCGACCATTGATAGTCTTGCCTTAACTATCTATTGAATACATCGACAATTGCCATACCAAGAGGATCGGCATATCCAATAAATACTTAATACAAAACCATAGGTGGCTGAAGGATCTATCAGAAGAAAATATAACAACTCAAATGTAGTGCACATCACAGAATAGTAGATCATCATATACACATATACATATACATAACAAAGTATACAAAATGATACATATCAAGTGGTATAGCAGACCACAATATACAGGCTAGTCAAAAGAATACATATCAGAGTTACAACCAAAAAGGACTACACAAAAAGCTATAACAAAAAGGAGCTAGCGGCGTAGTCCATGCGGAAGCAAAATAGGCTAAGACCAAATATACCTAACCTGGAACATCTCGGTCTGACCCGAGTATGAAAACACACGGGTCGGTCAAGCTAAACAAATCAGTTAGATAAACTGAGTAATAATGAACCTGCAAGGTCATAAAGTGCAACAAATATCTCTAAAAGAGATAACTCAATCATCTAACAAAAAATGAATCATAACAAGCCTCATATCATCGGCAACTCAAATAAACAATGGATATGAATATCCCAAATCAAGCAAAAATGGCAAATAACAAATACCAATGAAGGTAACACAAGTTCCACAAGGTAACCTCTATATATCGTGTGGTTGAAAGGACCTACACCGAAAGGCGATACGCTAGGGAATATAAATATCAATGAAAACAAAAGAAATGCACGTGCTCAATACGGTATAAACAAGGATCCATAAGCCCGAAGGCGCAAAGCTGAAGGCAACAAACCCGAAGGTACAAACCCGAAGGCAACATACCGGAAGGCAACAAACCCGAAGGCACAAACCCGAAGGCAACATACCCGAAGGCAATAAACCCGAAGGCACAAACTGTAGTGGTGAAGGTCCGAAGGCCCAGTACTGGATACGACTAACTGGCAATATGTGTCACAAACTCCTTGGAAGGAAGCTGAAAAATGTTAAAGTGAGTCCCATACCACACGCTCGCACTAAACGGTTTACTATCTGTTAGTCAATTTCACACTCAAAGCAGTATAAAGTTTACCTCATCTCATCGGTAAACGAGACCCAAAGGTCAAAACGTTTAAACGAATAGATTAGGAATTAACTGAAAAGATGAACGCACGTGTTCATAGCACGCGTTTTATCTAATCATTTAATTCTCCTCCCTCTTTGCTCGGAGTGCAAAATTGTGTATTTTATATAGAAACTATCAGTTAGAGAAACGAGTTTTTAATGCCATTTAAAATCACTTTATAAACCGCTTTTGTAATTTTATACTTGAAATAATATATATAATTATTCCAAACCAATTTACTTGAAAGACATTTCAAAACTCATTTATAAAACCCGTGTACGAAATCTAAAGAGAAGTCATCAAAGACAATAATAAATGATAACAACAAATCGGATAATCACGAATCGATAGAAATTGGAATCTCAAGCAAAATAGGTTAATTAGGCAAAACAAACCGCATACAAGAAGGTCAGTCGACTGGCTCTCTGAGAATAGTCGACTGGCCAATTGCCTGGAAAACTCTCGGGTTTCAGGTCAGTCGACTGGACTCAGAGGGTCAGTCGGCTGGTGCCTGTTTTCCAGGTTTTCCAGCCTATACAAATGAAGATCAAACTCAACCAATTAACGACCAGACGAGCAATGGCGCTAGGGGTTTATGCCAATCGAAAACCCAGCCCAATAGGCTCTTCGATACACCACCAAAATCATGATCAAACATCAAAGTTACGATTTTTAAAGATTTGGCTTCAAATACCGAAAATTGAACTATTCACAAAACCAATCCAAATCAAAAGCAATTGCACACGAATAAGTGTTAGGAATTCATACCTAACAATCAAAGATAGTTATAGACATAGATGTGCAATAAAAATCTCACATTTGACTCAAAAAGAAAGAAGAAGAAGCTATAGGGCAAGGCAAGAACAATCACTCTTCAATTCCAACCGAAGGAACTTAAATCTAAGCTTAAAAGAGAACCATTTCCTAAGTTAGGTTTAGGAATTTCTGAAATTGAAGAAAGAAAGAGTTGGAGAAGAAGAAGAGGATGCTTACCAATAGCTTCTCTTGAATTATGGAGCAAGAATTTGAGTTTGCAAAAGGAACTAGGGCTTAGGATTTCCTAATTCTTTCTCTCTTCCCCCATTTTTGATGAAGCTAGAGTATTAGGAAATGTTTAAAGAAATGAAGAGGAGAGGGGGTGGAGCAAGGGTCAAATTTTAGAATATTGGGCTGAAACCCAACTCAAACCCAAAGTTGAAAAAGTAACAAAATTCTACAAACTCCAAACATATCGAAGTTTATACTCAAAAAGATCGCAAACACCATTTTGGACTCAATGGAGGTGGTTTCGAGCCCCAATTTGACAGTTTGCAAAAAGTAACATTTCGGACCCAAAAATTCGATTAACGACGCTATATTTAAACAAAACATTTAAATATATAATCGTAAAAATATGCGGGTTGTTACAAAAATCATGGCATAAATAAAAGATTTTTGAAATAGCTTTTAAGTATAAAGTTTTCGAAGAAGCTTTCCTTGATAAAATAGTTGGTTAAAGGGATTAACCATGTTTGATATGAAATTGATTTCAGGGATATTAAACCGTAGGTGTTGGTATTATTATGTTGTTATGTTTGCTTCTTCTAATATACGTATTCACTTTAATATGGACCCATAACTGTAGTTTGGGAAAATGGGTCAAAATAACTAGCAAGGTTGACCCAGTAGTGAATATATATTGAGTTAAATCCTGAATGAGTAGAACTGCATCCAGCATGTTAGATAGACAAGAATGTAGGATGCCTAAATAGTGAAGTTGTAAGATAGGCTGGTTCATAGTAAACCCATAAAAACTATGTTTAGGAAAAGTTATTGGTAGATGCCAATAGGTTCATAGTAAACCCATGAAAACTATTTTTAGATTGAGTTATTAGCAGGGGCCGACAGGTTGGTTGTGAACCTATGAAAACTATATCTGGATTAAGTTATTGACAAAAGTCAATAGATTCCTAGTCAACCCACAAAAAACTAGGATAAGAGGGAAGTTATTGGAGTTACGAATAGGTTTATGGAGAACCCATGAAATAATGAGGTTATTTGCAGGGGCCAACAGATTCTTAGTGATCCTATGAAAACTATGTAGCTAGGCAGGAAGTCCATAAGCTTTAAATAGGTTATTAGTCAGCCTATGAAAACTAATAGGTTAATAGTAATCCTAGAAACCATAAATGAGACAGATATTCAAAAAAGAATGGGGAAGGTAATCCAGAATTGATTTACTTATTTGCATATCATCATAATATCTTGAATTGTTATGTTTTAACCATTGTGAATGTAGCAGCACAGTATATGGTTTTAGAAAGTTTTGAATAAGATTTACAAAGTTTTGAATAAGATGCTAGTGAAGTGAAAATTCATTCCGCTATGCAGCTTGGTCTCACTGGATATCTAAATGGTTTTAGATGGTAGATTATTATTCATACCAGGCTTTATGTCTAACTCGATGTTTTTGTTTTCCCATTAAACTCCCGGTTACTCAATTTATTTTTGAGTAGTTTGAGAGTTAGTTTTTCAGGTACCCCTTTTAACGAATAAGCTTCTAAAGATGTGTGGAGGGCATGATATCTATTTAGAGTACTTTTCTAGTTTGACTCCGCTATGTTGGAGTTATAAGGGAAAAGTTGTTCACTTGCCTAGTTATATACTCTGATCATCCAAAGGGGCATCTTCATATGTAGCTCTTGGCATATATTGTAATAATTATATTTTCTCTAAATGTGGATATGAAATGTAATGAGAAAAGTTTTTTTAAAATATGTGATTTTTCATATCCATATGTTTCTGTTGTATCAATGAATCCAACACTACCGCATTTGGTAGCCAAGGCTTAGTAACTATGGAAGACTATAGCATCCGTAGCCGTTAGTTTTAGGCCTCCAAGTGAGGGATGTTACAAATTGGTATCAGAGCGAGGTTAATGAAATTTAAAAGGAAATTAAACCTAAAAGATTTTTTAAAAACATAATCCAATGAATCATAAAAATAAGTTCGGGGTTTGGGATAACGCTATAGTAACGTACTTGTATTTAATATATATATAAGTACGTATTCCCCTATCTCTTAGGACATTTTTCTGTATCTCACTAAGGCTCGTATGTAGATTTACGAGAAAGAAGATATGGAGGCAGGAAAAAGAAGTGGAAATCTCGGTGATGAAAGCACCAAAACCAACGGAAATGTCTGACCCTCCAGAAGGAACCCCAGTCAACAAGCATGCTAACCAAAATCCAAATGCTAATGTGGGTGCTGGAAATCCACCAGTAGGTATAGGGGCGATGTATTAGTTCTTCTTCAATATGAGGCAAGCCGAAGCTGCTGCTGGTTTTGTTGGAAATGTTGGAGGAGCTAATCCTGTGGCTCCAGTTGGAGATAATTATGTAGGCGGAGCATAAATTACACCGGTCTTGGTGGGAAACTATTTATAGGAATAAAAGATTCCAAAGAAGTTGAGAATTGGTTGTTGCACGTGAGAGATTCTTTGCTAATTTGGGTCTGGATGATGAACAAAAGAGGAAGCTGGCCTCTAGGTAGCTGCAAAGGGCAACATTTCATTAGTGGAATAGTGTTGCCGCCGGAGTTTCGGGAGAAGAGCTAACTTGGGCAAAGTTTAGAAGGAGATTCGAGCAAAGGTTTTTGTTTGAATTTGCCAAGCTGGCATTGATGAGAAAATTTATGGATCTAGTGCAGGGAGAGATGTAAGTAATCGAGTATGCTACTAAGTTTGATGAGTTGTCCCGACATGGGTATGCTACTAAAAACACCGACCAATATGAAGGAATTGAAGGTGAGGCTAGTGGATCTGAAAGGAACAAATTTTATTACACCAAGCAGTTCTTCTTGGGGAGCGGCTGTGGTGTCCGTAAGGAAGCCAGATGGGTCGTTGAGGATGTGTATCGACTGTCATAAGAACGAAAGGACGATCAAGAATAAGTATCCTTTTCCTAGAATAGACAATCTATTTGATCAATTCTATGGAGCTAGAGTGTTTTTCCAGTTGGATTTGGTGATAGGTTTCCATCAGTAAAGAGTGGTAGAGGATAGTGTTCCTTTGACAGCATTTCGAACTAGGTATGGTCCGAATGAGTGGTTAGTTATGCCATTGGGTTAACGAATACACCTGCTTTCTTCGTGGATCCGACGAACCAAGTTTTTCGGGAGTACTTGGATAGGTATGTACTGGTATTTATAGATGACATTTTGGTATACTCTAAGGATGAAAGAGAGCATAAGGATCATTTTAGAGTACTGCTTGAGATGCTGAGGCAGCATCAGCTAAAGGCGAAGTTTTCCAAATGTCATTTTTGGAAGAAAAATGTTTAGTTTCTTGGTCACGTGGTTTTAGAGAAGGGCTTGTCAGTCGATCCAGATAAGATCGAAGCTGTAAATAATAGGAAGAGACTAGAGATGGTGACGGTGATTAGAAGTTTTCTTGGACTAACTAGCTATTACCGAAGATTTATCCAGGATTTCTCGCGGATAGCAGCGCCTTTGACTAAGTTGACCAGGAAGGATGTGAATTTTATTTGGTTTTCCAAACGTGAGGAAGCATTCCATAAGTTAAAGCATTTGTTGACCAACACACCAGTGTTAGTAGTTCCAGATGGAATCCAAGGGTTGGTAGTGTATACTGATGCATATGGGACTGGATTATAAGTTGTACTGATGTAGAAGGGTAAAGTTATTTCCTATGCTTCACGAAAGCTTAGACCGCATGGAGTGAGATATCGTACTTATGATTTGGAGTTAGCTACTGTGACCTTCACATTGAATATTTGGAGATATTATCTCCTAGGGGATAGATTTGACCTATACACGGATCATAAGTCATTAAAGTATTTATTCTCTCGGAAAGAGCTAAATATGAGATACCAGAGGTGGCTGGAGTTTTTAGCCTCTTATGTTTTGGTATAGAGTATAATCCTAGGAAAGGAAATAAGGTAGCAGTGCTCTTAGCAGAAGACATCATAATTTGGTGTTAGCTATATTTGCAAAATGGAAGGATTTAGAAGTTTTGACTATGTGCAGTGTGCAGTTAAGATCGACTGCTAGTTCTAGTCAGAGCACGGCCATGTTGACCTTTTTAGAAGTTTGACCAATGTTGATTGAAAGAATTTCTTCTAAGCAGAAGGAAAATCCAGTATTAGCTAAGAAGATTAAAAGGCTTGAGGTTGGAACTAAGATTGATGATCTAAAGGATTTTGATCTGGACTAGAGAGGATGGTCGAGAAAGAAGGGACAGTTGTGTGTTCCAAATGTCAAGCACTTATGAAAAGAAGTTCTTGAAGGATATCATCGATCCAAGTTTACAATTCATCATAGAGGGACAAAGATGTAGCATGATATGAAGAGGAGCTTCTATTGGGAAGGTATGAAGGGGGATGTTGGATTGTGGGTTAGGCAGTGTGCAAACTATCAATAAGTGAAGGCCAAACATCAGAAGTCAAGTGGGTTACTTCAACCTTTAGAGATACCAGTATGGAAATAGGATTTGATATTCATGGATTTTATAGACGGATTGCCAAGGTCAAATAGGGAAATGAAAGTATATGGGTCATAGTAAACAAGTTGACCGAGAGTGTAACAACCCGGATTTTGAAGATTTCCATTAATATTAAATTATAATGCAAATAATAATTGAATATTGTGATTATAAATGAATTGAAGGAATGAAATGTGATTTAATATTGTTTATTTTGTATAAACAATGTTTTGATGAATAAAACTTGGGTTTTTAATTTATGTGCGTTAATTTATCCCATAAGATGTTATTTCAACATATTGATGGTTGGAATAAATATAAATGAGTGAAAATAAGCATAGAATATTTTATTTGTGAAAGTGGGTTGAAAATAAATGATGTTAGTTATTTATTGAGTCAAAATGGAAAGTATTGAAATTTTATTCCAATAATAGCCTTTTATAGTGGATAAAAAGGGCAAACGAGAAGAAAATGAATTTTTTGAAGTGTATTAATGATTGAAAATAGTGTTATAATATTTTAAAAAGTGTTAAAACATTTAATACACTTATTTGAGTTAAGAAATAATTTTTATTTGACTCAGAATGTTTAAAATTGTGGTTTTTTGTCTAAAAATAACAACATTGTCAAATATTGTGTAAATTAATAATTGATTGGGAAAATAATATTTTTAAGTGTGAAAAAGAAAATTATTGTGTTAATCATGTTCACTTTGTTAAAATATGAAGAATGCATTTTGTCACATGTAAAAAGAAGTTAATAGAGAAAGTTATGTTAAAAATGGTATAAAACCTATGTATATTAGCCTAAATAATTTTCTAAGTATGAGAATGGACTAATTGGGTATAGTAAACATCCAATAAGCTAAATTCTAGAGTTTTCTAATGAAGTACGTTCTTTTTCTCTCAAAAACTCATTACAGTAAAACCTAAATCAGAAAAGAAAAAGCTTCAAGGTACAAAACAATGACTACCCTCTTCAAAATTTAATCTTCCAAGCTCAATATTTGCAAATTTAAAAGCCTAATTCAAGTTAGAATCATAAAAGAAGGTAATCTCCAACCTATTCTATCTTAGAATCCATCTAAAACCCTAGAATTGTTTACTGTAAATTTTATTTTGATCAATTTCTTCTTTGCATGTATTGTATTTTTTCTATTTTCAGATGTTTAGGGCTCCAATCTTATGCTAAAGGTTCAACCTTGCTTGCAAATCCTTGCGTTTTCACTAAAAATCAATTGGTAAGTGTAAAAGCTTACAAATGCTAGCCAAAAACTAGGTTTTGAGTTGAATTTTCGTATTAATAAGGTTACATTTCGTCTTTGTTATTTTCTGTTTTCTGTTGCCACATTGTTTTGGCCATAACTTTTTCATTGTTTATCCAAATTTCAAAATTTTGGATGTTCTGGAAAGCGCAGACAAAGAGCTTAAAGTTTCTTGTTTTGATATTTTTAAAATTTTAAAGTTTGCTTGATCAAAATCGTCCTTGTTTGTTGCTGTCCCGAGAGAAAATGACAGCAACAACAATCACAAAGTCTGAGAATTTATTTTCACCATAGCTCATTCATTTCTCATCCAACTTTTAAAATTTTAGATGTTTCGGAAAGAACGGACAATGCACTACAAGTTTCATGTTTTGAGTTTTCTAAATTTTGATGTTTCCTGGATCAAAATCGTGCTTGTTTGTTGCGATCCCGAGTGAAATGACAGCAACAACAATCACAAGTCTGAGAAATTATTTTGGCCATAACTCATTCATTTCTTGACCGATTTTGATAATTGTGGATATTACTGAAATTTTAAATCATGTATTACAACTTTCATGTATTGAGTTTTCTATAATTTTGAGGTTAGCCATGTCAAAATTGAATTTTTATACTGTTATCCCAAGAGCAAAACCAATATTTGCTTTGTGCTTGAAGCTGAAATGAAATTGGCCATAACTTCTTCGTATTCTAACCGATTTTGATAATTTTAGATGTTCCAGAAAGATTAGGTCATGTGCTACAAGTTTCGTTCATTGTGTTTTCTAGAATTTTGAAGTTTGTTTGGTCGAAATTATGGTTGTATTTGCTGTCCTGAGAGCAAAATGACAGCAAAAACAATCATTGACCTTAGAATTGTATTAGCTCGTTTTGCTCTCATTCTCTTCGGTTTTAATGATGTTTTTGAGATATTTTTAGAGCTATGATGCCTATCAGTAGGCTAGCTAGATATGGAGAATTTGAAATTCAAGTTTTAAATGGAACTTGAATTGATATTGGGTTAAATTTGAATTGAATTCGTATTGAATCCAAGTTATCGGTTTTGAGATATCCCTCTTAGTTTTCATTGTTTTCGAGCACGGTTTTCATCGAAACCAATTTGAATTGTTATTTTGAGTTGATTTAGAAGTTACCAAATTTTGGTGAAGATTGTTGGTTTGAGAATTACTCTTTGAGTACATTCGATGACGAACCAATCTAGATGCATTTTGTGATGGCCAATGAAATGAGGCAATATTGATGTTAAGTTTTAATTTGCAACTATGGTTAGAAATAACCATCACGATGTTCTTTTACTTGCCTAGGAGATGAGGCAAGTTGTTATGATGAATTGATGATGATTTCGATATTTATGATGAATTTTTACTTGTCGATGAAATGAGGCAAGTTGTTATTATGAATTGATGATGATTTCGATATTTATGATGAATTTTTACTTGTCGATGAAATGAGACAAGTCTCGATGTCACTTAAAACTCGTCCAAGTAAGAGATAAGACGAGTTTGGTATCTTACACTCGCCGATGAGATGAGGCAGTGTCTATTTGATGATGTTTTATGATGGTTTTCTAATGTTGCATCGACTAACGATTAGTAAACCAATAGGTACAAACGTATGGTATGGGACGTACATGTATGCCTATTGGGTTCCTATTCGAGAAGTTGAGACACATTCATGATCTTACTAGTGCTACAGACCAAGTACTCGATTGGAATCATCACGAAGTTCATGAAGTTATTACGTGACTCCAATCATCACGATGTTATTACTCGGGTTTTTGTGGCTAGGTGTCATCAACATGTTTCCGACTATAGTCAATCAAGATGATCACGATGTTATGATGTTATGTGACCCCAAGTCATCGCGATGAATGGTGCCAAATAATGGTAGTACTAGTCAAGATGTTAATGCACGTGCTGTTTTCCATGAGGTTTTAGGTGTTTCGATTTCACTATTTTGATGATGATGCTTTAGTATAGCCTTATGTAAGAAAAAGGCTTATTGACATACATGGTTTTATTTGTGATTTGGAATATGATGTTTTGGATTCTTTTCAGGCTCTATCAAGATGGATTTGAGACATTATATATATTTATACCAATGAGATGAGGTATAAATTATGGAAATGCTTTTATGATGAGTGTTGATAATAGATTTAACATATATTTATATTTATACCAATGATATGAGGTATAAATGATTATGGAGATTCCTTTATAATGAGTTTAATGATGGATTTGAGATGTATTTATATTTATACCGATGAGATGAGGTATAATAATTAAGAAGTTTCTATTAGATGAGTTTTATTTATGATGGATTCTTGAAGTTTTAATTATCTTATGAAGAGTTATTTTATGGTCCATATTCTCACCCATTTCATTCGGTTATATATAATTAGATGAACCATGTCTATCTAATATATATATATTGTATTCCTCTATGCAATCATGATGAACTATTGATGTATCATTCTAGAGATAACTTGATGACCTATGTCATTCCATTGGTAATGACGGAATGGTTTTCCCCTTATCTCTTATCATCACCCTTACTAATGATAAGTTCTAACTAGCCTGACCCGTGTGTTTTCACTCGGGTCAAAACGAGTTGTTTCAGGTATCTTATATTGGGTTTAGCTTGAAATTGATGTTGGATAACAGCTCTTCTTTCCCTTGAGTAGTTTATTTCTTCCGCATACTCTGATGTTTTTACATGTGATACGATGTATATGGTTTGTTCGTGTACCACCGTTATTGTATTCATATTGTATTGTATTGAACGTGTATCAGTGTATACGTATATATGATGTTGGTTACTGTTCTGTGATGTGATTTACATTCAGTTATTGTATTTTGTTCTGATAGATCCGTTAGCCACCTATAGTTTTGGATTAAGCATTTACTGGTATGTCGATCCACATGAGTTGAAAAATTATAATGCATTTATCGACGTATTCAATAGTTGTTTAAGACAAAATTATAGATGGTCGCCCTTAACCAGCCCTATTCTCCGCTTTAGTAGATAGAATTACTTGTTAATTCTCATTGCTAAGGTGGGTCTCGGGGTGGGACGTTACAGCTTGGTATCAGAGCTGTGGTTGGAACAAAGTAGAATAAACAAAGAACAGTGTGTATATCATGATACATCGAAGTACAATACAGGTGAATCATTGTCCTTTATTCAAGCTTGTTTTTGAATCGAGCCTTGATTCTTTTTTGAGTTTTGGGATTGTTAAGATGGAACATGTCTAGGAATATAAATATATTGTATTCCGTAGTATTCTATAATAGAGTTTGATGTCATCTTATCTTATATAAAATCTTATTTGGGATTATTAGATTCTTATTTTTGTCGATACGAGTGAGTTCGTATCGATGGAGCTGATTGATTTCTTTGGGAATTCTTGTTGCATTCCTTTGAGAGTTGTGAATCCTACTGATGGTATCCACAACGATTAGCTTGTTGTGAGCATTCTGAGTTCTTTATTTGTTGCTGTTTTAGTGATTGTTTGTTTATTACTCACTATCTTGAGATGTGTCTGATTTGAGATGGATTGACTTATTTGATGTAAAGTCTGATCATTTTGATGTTATAGGATCCTATATTTATTTAGGCATCCTAATTTGATTGGTTTATTATTTCTATCACTTTGGAATGTTAATGATGATTCCAAAGTTTCTGAATTCGCTCTTGAGTATCGAGATGTTGATGATATATCTCAAATTCCAGTCATAATGACTTTGTTGAGTTTTTGAGTCCATTTGGAACTGACATCCAATTGGGAAATCAAGTGTTGAAGTTACCTTATTCCTGGCTCTTAGCTCTTCGGTTATCCTTCCACGAGGATATCCACTGAGGAATGAGGTGAGTATCTAGATTGTTCGAGTTTGGTTGAGTTATCATTCTGCTTCGTTTGAGTGTTCTTTTCAGATACTCAATCAATGTTATCCTTTAGCATTACTTCGTTTGAAGTAGTGATTCGTGGATTGTGTGTTTCTTCTCCTTCGAGAAGAATTTCTTGCTTATCATGTATCTGGATGATTTTTGGGAGTGGCTCGTGACATCGCAAGATTGACGAACACTCTATCTCCTTTTGGTGATTTTGAGAATCGAGTATTCTGGGAATATCTCGATGCATTCTCTTAATGTTCTTTGGTTTGAGTTTTGAAGCTATATAAATATGTGTATTAAAGAGAAATTTGAGCTTTGAGATACTAAAAAAAATCAGAGAATATTTTGAGAATATATTTACATTAGTAGTATTTCTTTTATAGAGATAATTTGAGAGTGTTGGGTTGTCCATCGAGTAGTTAAGAGTTCTGGTCGATACGCCTGATCAACGTTATTGATAGGAATCTCCTAGAGGCTATGATGAGGCAATCAGACACGATGGTTTGTGTTTTAAAAATTGAGATTTTGAAAATAATATTTTGAGATTAAATATTAAATTTATTTTTGAATGGTAGTTGCAGCCATTGATTTTAGAGACGAGTAATAGAGTGGCGAGGCAGTTTTGATCGTTCGGTCAACTCTGCAGCCAACATATATATTTATTTATTAGAGACTCAATGGCGAGGCAATGCCATTTATTTATTTTTAAATTATAAAGATGATAATATAAATGAGATTGTTTTTTAGTTGTGCTTTATTGGAAGTATATTTTGAGATCTTAGAATTTATATTGTATACATTGGATGTTTTAAGAGAAGAGTTATAAGAGAATTTGAAGATTGTTTTTAAACTACTTAAGTGGTTTAATAAAAAGAATAAAGAGAATTTAAACCCTTAATTTATTTTGAGGAATATTATTATAGATTTACAAATTTCTTTGGAAATTAATTTTGAAGTAAGAGAAGAAATTTGGACTTTTAATTTGAGTTTTAGATAACTTACTAAGTAATATAGTAAAAAGTTTGAAAATTTTCAAATGTTGAAAATTGAGAAGATGTTGAAAACAAAATTCTAAATATCTTGGATTGAAAAGTAAATTGAGCTTATATTCTTGTTCTTGAGTTCAATCCATTCTTGCGCTATTGATGACGACGTGCATTTTTGTAGCCGTTCGAGTTTGGTGGCCTCGTGAGAAGCCATTTTGTGTTAGTTATCTATCTTGTCTATTGAGTCTATCCTTTTTGTGAGGATGTTCTTTCCGTATTATTATGCGGAAAATTATGTTGATGATCATTTTAGTTGTTTAGAGTTCGGGTTTGATCCCGACTCTATTCATAGAGTTTTGAGCAATCAATCATTTTCGATTGATTATTTGTTGAGCATCTTATTGAGTTTTGATTCAAGACGGGAAATCTTCGAAATTCTTTCGAGTTGCTTGGAAAAATCAATGGTTTGCTAATCACTATATTAGCATAAGATAGGCCATTGAATTAACCAAGTGAGTTTTTCCTTGTTTCTTTCTACCATTATATATTGAGAGTATGAATGGTTTAGAATTCGAGCTTGTCCTTATCCTTCGATGATTGTATCTTTAGTCTTGTTTGCAGTTTTTTCCTCTAGAAATTGCGAGGACGCAATTTTGTTAAGGAGGGGAGTCTGTAACAACCCGGATTTTGGTGATTTCCATTAATATTAAATTATAATGCAAATAATAATTTAATAGTGTGATTATAAATGAATTGGAGGAATTAAATGTGATTTAATATTGTTTATTTTGTATAAACAATGTTTTGATGAATAAAACTTGGGTTTTAATTTATGTGAGTTAATTTATCTCATAAGATGTTATTTCAACATATTGATGGTTGGAATAATATAAATGAGTGAAAATAAGCATAGAATATTTTATTTGTGAAAGTGGGTTGAAAATAAATGATGTTAGTTATTTATTGAGTCAAAATGGAAAGTATTGGAATTTTATTCCAATAGTAGTATTTTATAGTGAATAAAAAGGGCAAATGAGAAGAAAATGAATTTTTTGAAGTGTATTAATGATTGAAAATAGTGCTATAATATTTTGAAAAGTGTTAAAACATTTAATACACTTATTTGTGTTAAGGAATAATTTTTATTTGACTCAGAATGTTTAAAATTGTGGTTTTTTGTCTAAAAATAACAATATTGTCAAATATTGTGTAAATTAATAGTTGATTGGGAAAATAATATTTTTAAGTGTGAAAAAGAAAATTATTGTGTTAATCATGTTCACTTTGTTAAAATATGAAGAATGCATTTTGTCACATGTAAAAAGAAGTTAATAGAGAAAGTTATGTTAAAAATGGTATAAAACCTATGTATATTAGCCTAAATAATTTTCTAAGTATGAGAATGGACTAAGTGGGTATAGTAAACATCCAATAACCCAAATTCTAGAGTTTTCTAATGAAGTACGTTCCTTTTCTTTTAAAAACTCATTTACAGTAAAACCTAAATCAGAAAAGAAAAAGCTTCAAGGTACAAAACAATGGCTACCCTCTTCATAATTTAATCTTCCAAGCTCAATCTTTGCAAATTTAAAAGCCTAATTCAAGTTAGAATCATAAAGAAGGTAATCTCCAACCTATTCTATCTTAGAATCCATCTAAAACCCTAGAATTGTTTACTGTAAATTTTGTTTTGATCAATTTCTTCTTTGCATGTATTGTATTTTTTCTATTTTCAGATGTTTAGGGCTCCAATCTTATGCTAAAGGTTCAACATTGCTTGCAAATCCTTACGTATTCACTGAAAATCAATTGGTAAGTGTAAAAGCTTACAAATGCTAGCCACAAACAAGGTTTTGAGTTGAATTTTCGTGTTAATAAGGTTACGTTTCGTCTTTGTTATTTTCTGTTTTCTGTTGCCACATTGTTTTGGCCATAAATTTTTCATTGTTTATCCAAATTTTAAAATGTTAGATGTTCTAGAAAGCGCAGACAAAGAGCCACAACAATCACAAAGTCTGAGAATTTATTTTGACCATAAATCATTCATTTCTCATCCAAATTTTAAAATTTTGGTTGTTCCAAAAATCTCAGACAAAGAGCTACAAGTTTTATGTTTTGATTTTTCTAAACTTTTGATGTTTGCTACATCAAAATTGTGCTTGTTTGTTGCGATCCCGAAAGCAAATGACAGCAACAACAATCACAAGTCTGATAAATTATTTTGGCCATAACTCATTCACTTCTTAACCGATTTTGATAATTTTGGATGTCCCTGAAAGTTTAAATCATGTATTAAAACTTTCATTTATTGAGTTTTCTGTAATTTTGAGGTTAGCTATGTCAAAATCGAATTTTTATACTGTTATCCCGAGAGCAAAACCAATATTTGCTCTATGCTTGAGTCTGAAACGAAATTGGCCATAAATTCTTCGTTTCCTAACCGATTTTGATAATTTTAGATGTTCCAGAAAGATTAGGTCATGTGCTACAAGTTTCATACATGGTGTTTTCTGTAAATTTGAAGTTTTTTTGGTCGAAATTATGCTTGTATGTTGTTTTTCTGAGAGCAAAATGACAGCAACAACAATCGTTGACCTTAGAATTGTATTAGCTCGTTTTTCCCTCATTCTCTTCGGTTTTAATGATGTTTTTGAGATATTTTTAGAGCTATGATGCCTATTAGTAGGCTAGCTATTTTTGGAGAATTTGAAATTCAAGTTTTAAATGGAACTTGAATTGATTTTGGGTTAAATTTGAATTGAATTCGTATTGAATTCAAGTTATCAGTTTTGAGATATCCCTCTTAGTTTTCATTGTTTTCGAGCACAGTTTTCATCGAAACCAATTTGAAGTGTTATTTTGAGTTGATTTAGAAGTTACCAAATTTTGGTGAAGATTATTGGTTTGAGAATTACTCTTTGAGTACATTCGACGACGAACCAATCTAGATGTATTTTGTGATGGCTGATGAAATGAGGCAATATTGATGTTAAGTTTTAATTTGCAACTATGGTTAGAAATAACCATCATGATGTTCTTTTACTTGCCTACGAGATGAGGCAAGTTGTTATGATGAATTGATGATGATTTCGATATTTATGATGAATTTTTACTTGTCGATGAAATGAGACAAGTCTCGATGTCACTTAAAACTCATCCAAGTAAGAGATAAGACGAGTTAGGTATCTTACACTCGCCGATGAGATGAGGCAGTGTTTATTTGATGATGTTTTATGATGGTTTTCTAATGTGGCATCGACTAACGATTAGTAAACCAATAGGTACGAACGTATGGTATGGGACGTACATGTACGCCTATTGGGTTCCTATTCGAGAAGTTGAGACACATTCACGATGTTACTAGTGCTACAGACCAAGTACTCGATTGGAATCATCACGATGTTCATGAAGTTATTACTCGACTCCAATCATCACGATGTTATTACTCGGGTTTTTATGACTAGGTGTCATCAAGATGTTTCCGACTATAGTCAATCAAGATGATCACGATGTTATGATGTTATGTGACCCCAAGTCATCACGATGAATGGTACCAAATAATGGTAGTACTAGTCAAGATGTAAATGCACATGCTGTTTTCCATGAGGTTTCAGGTGTTTCGATTTCACTATTTTGATGATGATGCTTTAGTATAGCCTTATGTAAGAAAAAAGGCTTATTAACATACATGGTTTTATTTGTGATTTCAAATATGATGTTTTGGATTCTTTTCGGGCTTTATCAAGATGGATTTGAGACATTATGTATATATATTTATACCAATGAGATGAGGTATAAATTATGGTAATGCTTTTATGATGAGTGTTGATAATAGATTTAAGATATATTTATATTTATACCAATGATATGAGGTATAAATGATTATGGAGATTCCTTTATAATGAGTTTAATGATGGATTTGAGATGTATTTATATTTATACCGATGAGATGAGGTATAATAATTAAGAAGTTTATATTAGATGAGTTTTATTTATGATGGATTCTTGAAGTTTTAATTATCTTATGAAGAGTTATTTTATGGTCCATATCCTCACCCATTTCATTCGATTATATATATAATTAGATGAACCATGTCTATCTAATATATATATTGTATTCCTCTATGCAATCATGATGAACCAATGATGTATCCGTCTAGAGATAACTTGATGACCTATGTCATTCGATTGGTAACGACGGAATGATTTTCCCCTTATCTCTTATCATCACCCTTACTAATGATAAGTTCCAGCTAGCTTGACCCGTGTGTTTTCACTCGGGTCAGAACGAGTTGCTTCAGGTATCTTATATTGGGTTTAGCTTGAAATTGATGTTGGATAACAGCTCTTTTTTTTCTTGAGTAGTTTATTTCTTCCGCATACTCTGATGTTTTTACATGTGATTCGATGTATATGGCTTGGTCGTGTACCATCGTTATTGTATTCATATTGTATTGTACTGAACGTGTATCAGTGTATACGTATATATACGATGTTGGTTACTGTTCTGTGATGTGATTTACATTCAGTTATTGTATTTTGTTCTGATAGATCCGTTAGCCACCTATAGTTTTAGATTAAGCATTTACTGGGTATGTTGATCCACTTGAGTTGAAAAATTATAATGCATTTATCGACGTATTTAATAGATGTTTAAGACAAAATTATAGATGGTCGCCCTTAACCAGCCCTATTCTCTGCTTTAGTAGATAGAATTACTTGTTAATTCTCTTCGCTAAGGTGGGTCTCAGGGTGGGGCGTTACAGAGAGTGCCTATTTCATTTCAGTTAAGTCAACCAGGACGACACCTGTTTTAGCTAAGTCGTTCATGAAGAACATGGTTAGATTGCATGGGATTCCTAGTAGTATAATCAGTGATAGAGATGCTATGTTTACTAGAGAATTCTAGAAGAGCCTACAGGATGCGTTAGGCACCAAGCTTAATATGAGTATTGCATATCACCCACAGACGGATGGGTAGACAGTGAGAGTCAACAAGGTACTCGAGGATTTATTTTGAGCTTGTGTATTAGACTTTAGTAGATCTTAGGAAGAACACCTACATTTGGTTGAGTTTTCCTATAATAATGGTTATCAGACTAGTATAGGACTAGCGCCTAGCGTTGTATGGAAGGCCATGCAAATCTCCAGCATGGTGGTTGGAGACTGGAGACAGATTAGTCTTAGGTCCAGATCTGGTTAGAGTGGCGATAGAGAAGATTGAATTGATTTGAGAAAGTATGAAAGAATCTCAATCCAGACAGAAGAGTTACGCAAATAAGAGGCGTATAGACCTAGAATTCTCAGTTGGAGATAGGGTTTTCATTAAGGTATCGTTAATGAAGGGTGTGGTATGATTTAGAAATTCAGGGAAACTGGCACCGAGATATGTAGGTCCATTCCAGATTATAGAGAGGATTGGGAAGCTCGCATAAAGAGTAGAGTTTCCGAGCAGTATGGCAGGTGTCCATAACATATTTCATGTGTCTCATCTTCACAAGTATGTGCATGGTCCAGAGACTACTATTCCTTCAGAAGAGCTGGAAGTTTTGGTAGTAGAGCCAAATTTGACTTTTGTTAGACAACTATTTAGGGTTGTAGCGAGGGATGAGAAAAGATTGAGAAGCAATCAGGTTGGTGAAAGTTCAGTGGAACAACAACGAGAAGGACTGTAATTAAGAGACAGAAGACAGGATTAGAGATACTTATCATGATTTAATTTGAGGGTATGTCTATATTAGATTTATAAAGATAGTTGCTAGTCAGGTAGTCTAGTATGGTCGTTAGGAGTTGTTATAGATGATTGCCATGTTAAATATTTAGTCCTTACCGAACTTCGAGGACGAAATTCTTTAAGGAGGGGAGCCTGTAACACCCCAAATTTTTAATACCATTATTCAACAGATTTAATTAGATAAGTTAAATAGAATAATCTAAACATCAGAGTGATAAGGAGATTGAGATTTAAATAAATAATTAGAGGTCGTTCTTAATTACGAAAATAGGCTTATAAATTGCTTATATATTAATTAATTAAAATATTAGGGTAATTGCTACCTACATTTCCATTACCCTTACATTCACATTTTATGTCCCATTCACGTTCATTTTCATTTCACACGAAATGTAAAGCAAAAAGATGATAGCCGACCATTACTAGAGAAAGAAAAAAGGGAAATTAAATCTAAAGCTAAGGAATTAAAGCAAAGGGTGATTAATCTCAATCAAATCTCAAATTCCTTAGCATAACCAAGGTGAATAATAATCCACATCATCTCTATTTTGTTTTATGATAATTTGTTTTTTTGGTTTGAGATTAAATCCATTATTATGATGATTTTTGAATTGATGATATGCGTGAATTTGGACATGCTGGGATCAAATAGAATAATTTGATAATTATTTTACATGGTTTTAAGGGTAAAACTGATTATAATGATTTTTGTATGCCATAAGAAAATTTAATGTTAAGTAAAACATGATTTTAGAGATGGGTTTTAATTTTTGTACATTTCCAAGCCATGGAAAATTTATTAAGAATTTTCAAAGGAAAATATGAAAAATTGGGTTTAGAAATTAATTTCATTTATTTTATGATTAATTTGGGTCTGGAAATTTTATATGTTAGATAACATAATGAAAGTGAATTTCTGTAACTTTTGGGGATTTTTCCTAAGAGAATTATCAATGAAATTAATTATTTTAGAAGGAGGACTTAAATGATATAATTGTTCTGCTTAATGGAAGGGCTTATTTGCTAAGTTAATCCTTATTTAGATCTAAAATTAAGCGGAAGTTATTTTAGTAAATTATTTGAAAAGTTTATGGCAACCAAATAATTGTTTACAACTAGGCGGGTTAGTTACAAAAAGTATACTTTAATTAACATTAATTCAGTTTTGGCAAGGAAAGTGGGTTTCGCCTCCTTTTGAAACACCTTTCCACTTCTGCCTTCAACCTACCAGGTCGAGACCGACCAAGCCGAAACCAATACACAAGGTATTAATATGATTGGTATGTAGTGGATTGGAGAAAGGCGAAAGGCATGGAGTCGAAACCCTTGCTTGCGGTAATGTCGATATCTTTGTTTATTCTCAAAAGATATACGCCTGCCTTGTCTTCAAATAAATGCTTTCGACCTAGTTGAAACCTTTTCTTTACTTTCTGAAGAAAAGCGCTTTCCTATTTTACTGAATGCATTTGAGGGAGTCGAAACATAAGCTTTCGAAGGGGTTTTTTATATTTCCATCGAAAGGGGTTGCCGCTTCTTGTTTGAATAATAGCTTTCGACTGTGTTACTTATTTTTAAAAACAATGATTTCGAAAAGTGTAGTTTCGACCAAGTCGAAACTTTCTACCGTCCCTATGCCTTTCGAATGGATTGAAGTCATCAACCAATTCGTAATGTAGTCCTTGTTTTAAACCTATATTAAGCTATTTCCTAAAGCTTTTGAAAGGATTCAAGGGTTTCGAAGGCAATGGTTTTGAAAGGGGCTTCGAAGCTATCCTTCAATTATTTTACTTGAATGTTTTGAGCTTTCGAAAAAATGGTTCTGAAGCCATCAGATTTTCCCCAAATAATTTTATATGAAGATTAAAGGTTTCCAAAGGGGTACTTTCGCATATATTCACTTTGACACAAAAGATATTTCAAAGCTAAACCAAATGTTTTCGAAAGTGGTGCTTTCAAATGGTTTCGAAGTGGAGATACACCTATTTTTTTCGAAAGATCTTTAATGGAGGCTTCGAAGGGGAGTTACCCCAATATTTTTTAAAGCATGTTTAAGGTGTTTTCAAAAGTAGATTTTATTGCTTTCGAAGGAGGTTGTCGAGTGGTTTCAAAAGCCTTAGTTTTCGTAACATAGAACCCAATCTCAATTCTTAAAGGAAAACCATGGCATAAGTAAAGGAGCTATGAAATAGCTTTTAAGTATAAAGTTTTTGAAGAAGCTTTCCTTGATAAAATAGCAGGTTAAAGGGATTAACCATGTTTTATAAGAAACTGATTTCAAGGATATTAGACCACAGATGTTGTATTATTATGTTTTTATGTTTGCTTATTCTAATATACAAATTCACTTTAATATAGACCTGATATTGTATTTTGGGAAAAGGGGAAGAATCATAACTCAAAATCTACAAGTCAAAATTTTATTAAATTTTCACAAAAGCTTGCTTAACACTTCAAGAATGTATCTAATCGATTGCATGTTAAATGGACACAATATTGATCGATACGAAAGAGATGGGGATCGATCCCAATCAATCCCAAATGACCCCTGATCGATCTATTAGGCCCATCCACATGTGAGAAGGAGTACTTTGAGATCTGAGGGAGATTTTTCAAACCTACATCTATAAATAGCACCCGTACGCCTACAGAAAAGGACTTTTGGCTCTTCTACACTATTACTCTGCCGGAACTCAATTGTAACTTGAGGGTTAGATTGTTGTACTATTGTAATCAATTGTCGATCTTCAGTAAACAGCAAAAACATTCATTGCAGATATAGGCTACAACGCTGAACCACTATAATTTCTTGTCTTTTTTCTATTTCTACATGCTTTTGTTAGTGTTGTTGTTAGATTAGCCTCTTTTTCCATTTATTGTCTTCACTTTATTCTCTTCAATTACATTCGAAGAGTATTGTACCTAATTTTGATACAAACAGTGCAGCTTATCACCTGCAAATTAATAGGTAGACGAAGAGAGCGAATCGTATATTGGAGGATTTATTACAAGTTTACATTCTTGATTTCGAAGGTTCATGTGATGATCACTTATGTTTGGTAGAATTTTCATACAACAATAGCTATCAATCTAGTATCAGTGTAGCACCATACGAAGCATTGTATGGACGATCGTGTAACGCTCCTTCATGGTTGTGGGAACGGACGGGAAACTGATACTTAGGCCAAATATATTTAGAGAAATTTTGAAGAAGATTAAGATCGTTCGGCAATGATGAAAGCTTCTTCAAATAGATAGAAGTGCTAAATTGATAAAAGGTGTAAGATTTGGAGTTCTCTATCGGCATTGTGATGTTTATAAAGATTTCTCCATTGAAGAGCGTTATTCAATTCAGGAGCAAGGGGAAGTTCGTGTCGAGATTCGTAAGTTCTTTTCCTATAGTGGTGAGGGTTAGGAACCTAACGTATAAGGTCGACTTGCCTCAGAAGATTGCAGACATGCACAATGTCTTCTGTGTCTCTCATATATGAAAGTTTGTGCATGACTCAAGCATGACAACTGTAGTGGATCAACTTAATGACATCGAGATTGAACCAGAGGCTTCGAGGTTTCATAGGCTGGTTTGTATTGTCAGACTCGATATGAAATAGGTTAGGAGGAAGACGATAGTGTTGGTGAAGGTTCAATAAGGCGTAAGTGAAGACGATTACACGTGAGAAACTGAGAAGAGTATGAGGGTTGCTTATTTGGAGATCTTTACATAGTAATGCCTATTGTTTATCACATCTACTTTTGTTTTGATATTATATAGGATAGTTTAGTATCTCACATGCTGGGATAGATTTATTTATACTAGTGATTGCATGGCTGCTTGTTTGACATAGTTGATAGTTGTATATGGTTGTTGGCATGCAAGGTAACTATGGTTGACTACTCTTTGACGTTTTTGGGGAATTTAGGGGTGAAATTCCTAAAGTGGAGACAGTGTGACAAGCCGTATTTTACGTATCGAAGGATCATGAAATATTATTGTCTAATTCATATGAAGTCGTATGTTTCTAAAACTTTAGAAAATATCTAATAGGGAAAAGAATTTTTATCGGACATTTTAGACCTAGAAATTATAAGGAGGTCTATAACTTTTGATAGGGATTGAATTTGTATCTAAAACCATTTCCATTAGATCGGGTCAGTGGTCTATTATTTCGTAGAGTGGTCATAATAGAAAAGCAGACTTACAATTAAAAAGGTATGGTCATTTCAAATTCTGTTTGCCACGAGATAGATTAATGGAAAATTAGAGAGTTTTAGGGGCTTAAGGCCCAATTCGGGATTTGTGCAAATAGTGGCAGAAGCAACAGCTCCCAAATCATTTCTCTTCTTCCCAAATTAGACCAAAACCTCCATTAGCTATAATTTGATCAAAAAGCTTCCCTTTTCTTTACTAATCTTGGTCTAAATCATTGTATTGCTACTATTCATTTTAGATTTGAGATGAAAAGTGGGTATTTGGTGAATGATTCTTGACCTCTTATTGTCCTATGCATGTTCATACAGTTAAATTTAATGTTTTTAACATGATTTTGATCCTAAAATATTTTCTAACTTTAATTAAATATTTAAAAATGTTTATGGCCAAAATTAAAAGATTAAATTTGGTTTTGAATAGTTTTACAACCCCTTTTGGACCATATTATCATTTCGATACAAAGTTAGATCTAGGCTAGAGTTTGTATGTTAATCATGTTCTGATGAATTACATGTGTGTATGGATGATATTTTAGTTTCGTATGTTGTGCTTTGAAATGGGTTTCTAGTGCTTTTAGGTAGTTAGGAAAGAGGTCATTTATTAATTGAAGGCAAAAGTAATAGGAATTGGATGAAAGTTGGTGGAGGTACTCTGGAAGATAAGTTAGCCTTAAGGTTCAAGTCGCTTGATGTTTGGGTAGAGGATCCATGTTGGTGACATGATGATCGCTAGGTAGAGTTGAAGATCTACATGGTGTGAAGGCAAGGTTTTGGAACTTGGGCTATAAGACTTCGTGGCAAGCGTCGAGTTGGAGTGGGAAGAAGTTACAAGAGCCAAAATGGAAATTTTGGCTAAGTGCAGTGCTTAGTACTGATTACTTTTGATCGGTACCGTGTTGTTGTGTAGCATCTAGATGAAGCTTAGAGCTTGGGGGTACTTGGGGAATGAACTATGGAGTTCTAAACATACCGAGAAGAAGTGGTCGAGGAGAGGAATTCTTATCCAAGATTTGGCAACTTAGTGGATTGAATTTTCAGGTCGGTACCGACGTTATTGGTCGGTACTAATTCAAATTTTAGACAATAGTGTCGATGAAACTTCTAAAGGAATGCTTAGGGGCTATGCATGTCATGTTGAAGGTGTTTGTTGGTTTGCTAGGAGTTTGATGGTGATGAAGCAGTGTGATGATGGATGACAATTTTAGAACTTCGACGATGTTAACTCGATGGTGAAGTGGAGTTAGGTTCCGATGATGGCGGCCCAATGTTGAAAAGACTCATGAAACTGATTATCCATAAAGGGTGGGTTCTTGCAAGGATGACCCGTGGACAGAATGTTGAATGGTTCTATCGTGGAAAGAAAGAATGTGTAATGATTCCTTGAGAATAATGGAAATTGAATGGAGCATGGAATAGGCTCGGATATGCATGCTAAGATTTCATTGGTATACGGAGTATTTTCTGATATACTCGAAAGCAGGGGTATTGTAAGTGCACTCATTGGTACTTTGTTCGGCAATCCCAAATTGTTCAAATGAATCCATATACCCTAGAACGATGGAATGATTCTAGTATCAGCTTTGGGCTAAATACGAGTATACTGAAAAATCGATATTTATCCACGGCGAAGGAATGGTCATGCAGGTTATCATATATCCTAAGGCACATTGAGTGATAGTGATGATTATTTGATGGATGCTATGTTTGTTTTGATTGTTGTCTACGTTAATCACTCTAGGGATGTCACTTGAGATAGGTGTTGTGGATAGGTGTTCACCATAGAACTCACTCAAGAATATAGACACGAAAGAAGGCCTGCGAAGGCATTGTCTAAGCTTCACAAGAATTGAAAAGAAGGGTTCTACCATGGTTCAAAAGCGAGGTTTCAAAGGAATTGGAGTAGCTTTTCGAAGAGGTTGTATTGGTGTCGCAAGCACCTGAAGCTTCTATAAGTATTAAATGGAGTATGGGCTTCCAAAGGAATCAAAAGGAAACAAGACTACCCTTTCGCTTCAGTTGATCCTTTCAAAATAGTTGGTTCCACATGCATAAAGGAGTTTTGAATGTGTTAAAAATACCTTTCGAAGATGTCAAATAACAAGCTAATGCACATATATCAGACCGTTTGAAATGGCTGGAAAAGATCCTACCAAAATAACATTTTCGAAAGCAAAAACTAGCCTTACGAATCGGTTGAACCCTTCCATAAGTATTAGGGATGTTTTCGCACATGACCAGTATTGCCTCCACAAACATCAGAAGATGAGCTTCCACATTAATCAAGGGGATACTTTCAAATGCCACCTTCCTCAACCATCATCTGTCTACCAAGAAGCCCCCTCCATTACAACTGACCTTTCACAATCCACCATTAAAATCCCTTCGAAACTATCCAAATGCTCATCCTCATTCATTCAAGAAGCACTCTATCATGTTAGCACCAGATCTTATCAACAATAAAGAGGTTTTGAGGGTTCCGAAGAGGTCAAAAGTGCTTCCGCTTATACTCAAATAGCACGATGAGGTACCTTGATTCATTTGCTACCAAAAGAAGCATACCTTTTGATGGCGTCGAAAGGCTCCAGAAGTACTCGAAAGCAATATTGATGAGTATCATACCAATATTCATTATTAGCATGCATTCTATGTAGACTGAAACGGAAATTCTAGTATAACAAAAGACCCAAATACCTACCCACAACTTCGAAACCATGAACGCGGAAGGACGAAGGCGAAAGGATGGGTGCAAAAGGTTAAAAAAGAGACCTTTCGACGGCTTCGAAAGGATTGACGTGGAAGGAGATCCAACCCTCATCTATAATTATGACCCTAGTGGTTCACGTTTAAGACTAGATTTTCATTTTTCACAATTCTTTGCTAAATAAAATTCTTACAACCCTAAATCAAATTAGGGAAAAATTCGATTACTTGTAATCCATTTATGAGAAATAAAATAGAGAGGATGTATGGATCTGATATTTATTTCGAATATGAGAATGATTATTTCATCCATTAGCTTGTCTAATGATCAATTTCACATGATACACGCTTATCTTCTTAACTCTTTATTGGCATATCCTATGCGATAGAGCTTATTTCGATATCTCAACTTTAAAGCATATTACCATCGCATCCAAAACCCATGTGGTGCTAAAAGAATGTGGTGATGATACTTTAATATCTTCAAGTCCATGGGACTTATGTTATTTATCCAAAATAAGGCTCTATGGCATCTTGATCAACTTATTACTTCAATGTATATGCATTGGGTTTCGAATCCTTGCAAAGGTATACACATTATATTCCGAATCCTTTCGAAGGGAACTGGACCATCGAAGGGATTTTCTTTGAAGCCATTGAATCAAACCCTTCGGAGGACATCTTCGAAACGTGTTTGAACACTTTGGAACATATCCTTGCTTTCGAAGGAGTCCACCCTATGACAGAAGCATCAACACTTTTGAAAGGGTTCATTTAAAGTGGGGTTTTAACCTCATTTTGATCCCTTCAAAAGGGATCTCCCTCTTGATTCACTTTCAGTCCAATGTACCTTAGATGTTGACAAGATTTCTTGTTAACATTTTTGGCACTAGAAGGAAGGCTTGAACCTCTGTCCTTGTTCTTTCCATATAGACTAATTATGGAAAGTTTGAGCTATTATAGGAAAATGAAATCAAAAAGACTTAGTCAACTAGATGAGGGAGCTGTACACACAATAGTACTGGAGGAAAATATTACTCCAACCTTTAACTTAGAAGGTGTAGTGCCTGGACGACCATCAACTCCGACACAACTTGATGACAATGCAGCTAAAGTAAGATATTTGGAGCAATGATTACTGGAAATGCAAGAGTTTTTGGAAGGAGCCCTTGCTCAGAAATCATTTAAATTTGCTAAACCAGCAAAAGGAGACGAAGTAGTCTCTCCAAGGAGGAATCTGAAGATTTATATGTTCGAAGACAAGAGCAAAATTGACTTAACATCATCAAAGAAGAGGGAACATTATGCAACTAAATCTGATCATCAGGGTAGAATGCAAGATAATTCTTTGGACCAATCT
This sequence comes from Allium cepa, assembly GCA_030765085.1. NCBI lineage: Eukaryota > Viridiplantae > Streptophyta > Magnoliopsida > Asparagales > Amaryllidaceae > Allium > Allium cepa. The sequence goes on along the minus strand of CM060940.1, from coordinate 42,538,868 downwards.
AGAATTCAACTTCAAAGGAATATAATCCAAGTCGAAAAAGCTATCAAAATACTGAAGCTTATTTGAAGGATGTGGCGGAGAAAGCTGTTCAAGATTTGTTGAATGCCAAAGAAAAGAACTTTGGATGAGCAAGTGAATGACAACGATCGAGTAGCTCCATTCATCGATGAAATCATGTCAACAACAATTCCATCCAATTTTAAAGTCCCAACTATGAAATACCAAGGCACTACTGACCCTGATGACCACTTAATGGCTTTTGACAGCCAAATGGACCATTATAATGCTTCTGAGGTACTGCAGTGTAGATTATTTCCAGTAATATTTTAAGGGGCTACTACAAAATGTTACTGCCAATATAGGAGAAAACTATCTAATCATGGAAACAATTTTCCTGCGAATTCTTTTCTCAGTTCTACACATGCAAAGATCCAACAATTGACTACACTAGTTTAGCAAACATCAAGCAAAGGCAAGAAGAATCATTGGGTGATTTCCATAGAAGGTTAAATACAGAGGCATTGAAGGCTAAGGACATGAACGATAGAGATAAGCTATATGCAGTGCATTCAAGGTTAATAGAAAACATGCCATTTTAGAAGGAGCTCTTCGTCCATGGATGTAAAAGTATACAAGACTTTCACTTCCAAGATGATAAATTCATTCAGATCAATGAATTACACTATGCTAAAAAGAAATCTAACCCTAAGAAGGAAAGTGGAAGATTTGGATTTGATTGGGGACACAAAAGGTCGAGGTGGGAAGACCCCAATACTAATTCAATTGTTTCGAACAAGCCATTGTCTTATATCTATGACACAACTAAAGAAAAGGATAATTTTCCAACTTCATTCAAGGCCAAGCACTGCCTTGAACAGACAAATAGGGATGATTATTGTGCTTATCATAAGGTGAATGGTCATAAGATAGATGAGTTTCGAGTGTTGGATGGAATTATTCAAAAGCTAATCCATGAAGGACATCTGAAAGAATTCTTCCAAGATAAAAAGAAAGCACCCTAAACTGGCAATGGGTCACAAAAACTCTATATTAATGGTGTAAATGTCTTAGGGGATGAAGATCCATTGAACTTAAGTCCACCTTTGAATAGGATTGATGTGATTCATGGGGGACCACATCTAGCAGGTAATAGTAAAGGAGTTAGGAACATGTATATCAAAGAAGCTAGGGAAGGAGTGTTCTCTGTCCAGGAAGAGCTCCCGTTTAAAAACCCATGGCTTAATATATAAACGTTAAACATTGTCACTACCCCATAGGAGTTAAAGGAAGGAATTCACCATCCCCATAATGACCCCTTATGATAACAACGTAAATTGGGCATTCCGTAGTATCCAAGATTCCAGCAGACACTGGAAGTCAGTTACCATCATCTTCAAGCATTCGTTTGATCAAATGGGCATTCCTAAGGATAAGCTAGAGCCTCATCTTGAACCTATCTTTGGGTTCGATAATAAGGGGTCAACTCCAGTAGGGCAAGTAAAGATGTTGGTACAGATGGGCATACCACCATGTTGCATAATTTTTGAAACTCTCTTTGTGATCATCGATCTGCCATCATATTATAACACGTTCTATGGTCATCTTGCACTTGATGAGGTGGATGCTTTTGTCTCATCAAAATATCTAATTGTAAAATTCTTGATTAAAAGAGGTTGGGGTACTATTCGGGGAGAACAATCCAACTCCCACAACATGTATTTTTCAACTCTTGATAAATACAAAAGGGGGTACTCTTCTTATTACTCCTCTACCATTTTTCAACCGTTGTATGATGGATTTTTACATCCAACATTCGAAGCAAAAAAAAGATCTAATAAAACAAATAAACATGTGTTTGAAAGGTACATCTCAGTTGGAGGGAAGAGGAGGAGGACCAATGTTAACTCTTTAGAAGAAGCCAAGATCATCAGAGAATTGGATTCGATGAGAAATGGAGAGGACAAAGCCTATAGAGGATCTCAAGAAAATATGTATAGATCCAACTAATTCAACCAAAATAGCCAGAGAGGGAAAAGAGTTTAGAGAGCAACTTGAAAGTACACTTAATTCAATTTATTAAAGCTAGCAAAGGTGTGTTTGCATGGACCCATTTGGATATGGTCAGGATTGACCCATCAGTTATGTGCCATGCACTAAATATTGATCCAAACGTCACCCACATCCGACAAAAGAAGAGACAATTTGACATAGATTGATTTGATGCTTTAAAGAAAAGGTTAAAAGGCTACTTGAAAATGGATTCATTCGAGAAGTTTTTTATCCAAAATGGCTACAAACCCAGTGTTGGTAAAGAAGCTAAATGGCAAGTGGAGAACTTACATTGATTACACTGAACAAAATAAAGCATGCCCAAAAACTATTATCCGCTACCCAGAATAGACCATTTAGTTGATGAAACTAGTGGGCGCAACCTATTATCTCTCATGGATGCTTATTTAGAATATAATCAAATACCCATGTTCAATCTAGACGAAGAACATACAAGCTTCATTATCGATTAGGAACTTTATGTTATAAAGCAATGCCTTTCGGGCTAAAGAATGTAGGAGCTACTTATAAATGGTTGGTCAATAGAATGTTTATGGAATAGATTGGATGAAATATGGAGGTTTATATGGATGATGCGCTAGTAAAATCATATCAAGTTGAGAGTCACCTTAAAGATCTTGAAAAAATGTTTGAAGTATTGTGAAAGTATCCGAATCCTCAAAAATGTTCTTTTGGGGGTCATTCTAGAGGATTCTTAGGTTACATTATTAGTGAACAAGGGATTGAAGTCAGTCCAAACCAGATCCAATCTATCAAAGACATGGTCGAGCCCAAAACAAGCAAAGACGTAATAAGTTTGAACTATATAATTGCAACTCTAAGCAGATTCATCTTTAAGGCAACTGATAAATGCATCACATTCTTCAATGTAATCAAGAAAAGAAAGAACTTTGAGTGGGGAGAAGACTATAAGAAAGCCTTCCAATAATTAAAAATCATCTGGAAAAGCCACCGATATTATCCATCCAAAGAGAACTGAGATAACTTATACTTATATATGGCAGTCTCGAAACACGCGGTTCGTTTTGTTCTGATTAGAGAAGAAAACAAAACTCGGCTTCTTGTTTATTATGTGAGTAGATGATTGAAGGATGCCGAGGTTCAATACCCAGTCATAGAAAAGTTAGCTTACTGTTTAATGCTTACGGCATGGAAAGTAGGAGCATACTTCCAAGCACATCCGATCAGAGTATTGACTAACTTTCCACTCAAGCAGGTTTTTAGTAAACCAGAGACTTTGGGTAGGCTAGTAAAATGGAAAATTAAACTTAGCAAATATAACATTGAATTTCAGCCACGAGCAGCAATCAAAGGGCAAGCATTAGTGAACTTTATCAATGAATGTACAAGCATTGGTAAAGAACGGTTATAGAAAGATCAAAAGCCCATATGGCAACTATTTGTTGATGGAACATTAAATGAGCAGGGAGTCGGAGCAGAGTATGTCATAATCACACCAGACATCGCCTAGTCTATGCAATCAAGCTAGGATTACCTACAATAAACAATGTAGCTGAATATGAGTCGATAGTGGCAGGACTAACTCTGGCCTTACAACCCATGAATTCAAATCTTTAGCGACTGTCAACTAATGGTGAAGCTGACAAAGAATATATATTAGACTAAAGACGCTAGACTATCTTTATATGTTAAGAAGGTGCTAAAAATGGTTACCTTATTTGAAGATTTTTCTATACACCAAGTCCCAAGGAGAGAACTCTCAAGCAGATTCGTTAGCAAAATTAGCTAGTTCAAAAGGAGCTACATAAACCCCCGTCGTGCCAGTAGGGTATTAAGCAAATCCTGTATTAAAGAGAAAATGCTGGAACCAGGGAAAGAACTATTGGTTTTAACTAGATCCTAAGCCATAACATAAGAAAGAGAAAAAGGTGAAATTGACGAAGGAATTTCATATGAAGAGCCCATTCATCCAAGGGCCGATAATTGCTACAATAACACTTGGATGACCCCTATTGTAGAATATCTTACTAATGGAATATTATTATTTGACAAAACAAAAGCCAGAAGAATCATACAATAGGCTCTGACCTTCACTATGATGGATGGAATTCTTTATAAGAAAGGATATGTCCTTCCTTATCTAAGATTTGTGAATTCTAAAGATGGGTTGAAGTTACTAAAGGAGGCATATGCAGGATTTTGTGGAAACCATTCCAATGAGATAAAGTTGGCTAAGAAAATAACGAGACAATGTTTCTATTGACCTCAAATGACTAGTAAAGCTATAAATCATGTAAAGAAATGTAAAGGGTGCCAAAAATACTCAAAGATTCCTCGTTTACCACTAAGCCAATTAACCTCGATCTCTAGTTCATGGCCCATTGATGTATGGGGAATCGATTTGATCGGACCAATACCGATTTCTAAAGGAGGGGCAAAGTATGTTGTAGTTGCTACTGATTACTTTACTTAGTGGGTAGGAATAGAGCCACTTCCCAAAATCACTTCTGGGAAAGTACTTAGATTTGTTATTCAGAACATCATCACTAGATGGATCCCTTGCAAGATCATATCTGACAATGGAATGTAATTTGAAAGTGAAGATTCTTCTCGATTTTTTCATAAGCATGGAAATAGCAAAAGCATTTCTTCCACAGCACATCCAAAGGCTAATAAAGCCATCGAAGAAGCCAATAAGACTATTAAGACCATCTTGAATAAACGACTGAATAAGGCCAAAAGAAATTGGGTGGAAGAATTGTCAGTTGTACTCTAGGCATATCGTACATCCACCAAAACTGCTATAGGATATACCCTTACTCTCTAACATATGGGTGCAAAGCATTATTACCAACCAAAATTGAAATACCTTCACATCGAACAATCACATATGTGTTTTATCCAAACCAACAATTAAAGAAAGAGTCATTGTATTTGATACATGAGTTAAGAGATGAAGCAGCTATTCGAACCGTCGAATATCAAAGAAGAATCTAAAAATACTATAATTCAAAATTAAGGATGAGACATTTCATGAAGGAGATCCACTGCTTTGAAGAGTAATGGAAAACGCTATAAATCCTATAGACTAATTGCTAGGGCTAAACTGGGAGGGACCTTTAATTGTGTGCAACGTAATTCCTTCGGGAGCTTACAAGTTATGTCGTCTTGATGGCAATATGGTTCCTAGGACATGGAATGCGAAACATTTGCAATCGTATTTTCTAACGTTGGATAATAAAGCGCCTCTTTTCTAAGAAAAATCTACATGGTCAGGAGTAGAAGTCTCCTTAAACTTGGAAACTACCTTAAACGGTCATAAGCCTTTGTTCGCGCAAAGATGGCCAAATCAAAGCTCCTCCTAGAGGAAGATCAGAGTAATCCTTTATCTGTGCCATGCTATGGCTAGATTAAAGTATCTGCAAGCCCTTGATCATGCCTTGCTATGGCCAGATCAAGATGCCTCATAGAGGGGGGATGGAGTAAGCCTTTGAACGCGCCACACAATGGCTAGGTCAAGGCACCAACCAAACTTCAGTCCCACCTATAAGGCCTGGTTGGAGCACCTCCTGGTGGGAGGACAGAGTAAGCTCTTGATCTCGCCATGCCATGGCCTGATCAAAGCATCAAATAAGCCTTTAGTCCTACACTATAAGTCCTGGTTGGAGCGCCTTCTTGAGGGAGGTCAGGCAAGTCCTTGGGTCCTACTTGTAGATAAGCTAACTAAGCACACCTGACAATAATGTACTAAGATAACCAAGACTAAGAAGTGCACACAAAATAGTAATAATGCACAAAGCCTAAAGGGTAGTGCATGTCGAAAGAACCAAGAAGCAGAGAGGTGACACCTATGCAGTTAATGCGCTCGGTAGATTCAAAGCGGTGGAGGTGCAAAAAGTCATAGTGGGGATACAGCGAGAATATAGTGGGATATAGCCGATGGCTCTAAAATAGCATATAAAACTCGTACTTAATATTTTTACAAATATATGAATGGTAATTAATTGAAAAATTATCATTCAATTGAATTATAAATAATACATAAATAATTTTAAATAAAAACATGTGCGAATATACTTTAAATAAACGAAAAACTATTATAAACATAATTGAATTTGGTAGAATATTAGAGCATTTTCATTTCTGAAAATATATTAAAAATTAAATCAAATAAATTAGTTTCATAATTTTATAATGTATAAATGCAATTTTTCAATTCATTTTATTAAAAAAAGATATAGCGGGAATAGTGGAATATAATGGAAATAACGGGATATAGCTGAAATAGCGGGGATTAAAGCGGAAAGGCTATATTCTGGGGCTATATGGAAAAATCGTAGCGGTAGAAATCTGCTATGAGATATAGCGAGGATGTAGCGGGGTAATAGTGGGGAATTAACTACACAGGGTGACACAAAGCATAAGATTCGAACAATCAATATTCAAAGAGTGGTGCAGAACAAAGGACTAGGATGAGAATTTCTGGACTTCCATTATTCAAATAATGTTTTCCAAACTTTCCATCTCATTACCACGAACAGATTTTTAGTCTTCTACTACTTCTAGACAATACTTCCCAGACTACTTTTATATGAATTTATGGCCATTGGCTAATTTCTAGAAGATGATTTATGGACCACTCATTAATACTCGAATCTGGGTTTCGGGTCTCATGTTATTGATTTCAAGTCTTCTGTTATGGACTTCCGCTCTTCTACTAACTTTCAGATAATAATGTCTGGATCTCTCTTAATACCTGAATCTGGGTCTCGAGTCTTCAACTATTAACTTCTAGACTTCACTTATCAAATTATTACCCAAATCTGGGTTTTGGATCTTCTATCATTATTATTTCCTGATCTTCCATTGTTTATTCTCAATAAGGATTCCCGATCTTCCATGACTTATTTCCAAATGATGTTTCCTGGACTTTTATTATTACCAGACAATTGTTCTTGGTCTTCTATCAATTATTACCAAAAGATGGCTTCTAGACATCTATTATTATTATTTCCAGGAGAAGGTTTCCAAACATCTATTATTAATACCAGATCTAAATATTTGGTCCTCTATAATTAATTCCATAATTAGATTTTTGGTCTTCTATTAATATAACTAGAGTTGAATTTGTAGACTTCTCTCATTATTGCCAAAGTTGGATATTGGGACTTCTACTATTGTCGGACTAGAATTTCCGATCTTCAGTTATTCCCATCTATGGATTTCTCATCACTTATTAACTCTAGATGATGATCTATTAATTTCCATTATTCCCATATTGAGAATTCTGGAATTCTATTATTAGAAATTCTAATACTATCTCCAATAAAATTATGAACAAATGACTGAACATATTCTTACACAAATTTAGAATTAACGATGAGAAATGTTGTATACTTGGTATTTGCAAGAAAATAAAGTTGATAAAGAGGATCATTGAGGATGAAATAATGCAAAAATAGAATTGTTCGATTTTTGTCCTAAAGAACAAAAGCTTCTTTTATTCAAATGGGGTACAAAATGTTAACCATAGAACTCACTCAAAAATGTAGGTATGAAAGAAGGCCTGCAAAGGCATTGTAGAAGCTTCATAAGAATTGAAAAGAAGGCATTAGAGTAGCTTTCGAAAAGAAGGGTTTCGCCATTATTCAAAAGCGAGGTTTCGAAGGTATTGGAGTAGCTTTCGAAGAGGTTGGATTGGTGCCGCAAGCACCTGATGCTTCTACAACAATTAAATGGAGTTTAGGCTTCGGAAGGAGTCAAAAGCAAACAAGACTATCCTTTAGCTTTAGTTGGTCCTTTCAAAATAGTTGTTTCTGCATGCATAATGGAGTTTTGAATGTGTTAAAAATACCATTCGAAGGTATCGAGTAACAAGCTTCCACACAGATATCAGACCCTTTGAAATGGTTGGAGATGATCCTACTAAAACAACCTTTTTAAAAGAAAAGACTAGCCTTTCGAATTGGCTGAACCCTTTCACAAGTATTAGGGAGGTTTCGCACGTGACCAGTATTGCCTCCACAAACATCTGAAGATGAGCTTCCACATTAATCAAGGGATACTTTCGAAAACCACCTTCTGTAACCATCATCATCTACTAAGATGCCTCCTCCATTACAATTGACTTTTTGCAACAACCCTTTCTCCACCAGTGAAATCCTTTTGAAACCATCCAAATGCCCTTCCTTATTCATTCAGGACGAAATCTATCATATTAGTACTAGTTCTTAATAGCCATAAAGAGGTTTCAAGGGTTTCAAAGAGGTCTGAAGTACTTCTGCTTATACTCAAACAGCACAACGAGGTACTTTGATTCATTTACTACTAAAGGAAACATACCTTTCAATGTCGAGAGGCTCCAAAAGTACTCGCAAGCAGTATTAATGAGTATCATATCAATATCCATTATTAGCATGCTTTAGATGGACACGAAAGAAAATTCAAACATAACAAAAGACCTAAATACCTACCCACAACTTCGAAAGGACAAAGGCGAAAGGATGGGTGCGAAAGGTCGAAAAAGAGACCTTTCGGTAGCTTCGAAAGGATGGACGCAGAAGGGTCCAACCCGCATATATAAATACGACCCTAGTGGTCCAAGTTCGAGACTAGGTTTTATTTTTTAGATTTCTTTACCAAATCAAATTCATGCAACTCTATATCAAATTGGGGACAAATTCAATTACTTGTGATCCATCTATGAGAAATAAAAAGGAGAGGATGCATGGATTTGATATTTATTTCAAATGTGAGTATGATCATTTTGCCCATTAGTTTGTCTAATGACCAATTGCATATGATACACACTTATCTTCTTAACTCTTTATTGGTATATGCTAAACAATAAAGCTTATTTGGATATCTCAACTTTAAAGCATATTATCATCGTGTCCAAAGTCCATGTGGCACCAAAATAACGTGGTGATGATACTTCAATATCATCGATCCACGGGACTTATGTTATTTATCCAAAACAAGGCTTTATGGCATCTTGAATCGACTTATTATTTCAGAGTATACACATTGGGTTTTGAGTCCTTTGAAGGGATACACATCGAGTTCTGAATCCTCATGAAGCAAACTAGAACATCGAAGGGGTTCTCTTTGAAGCCATTGAATTAAATCCTTCGGAGGACTTCTTCAAAAGTTATCTGAACACTTTGGAACATATCCTTGCTTTTGAAGGAGTCCATCCTATGACAGAAGCATCAACGCTTTCGAAAGGGTCCATTTAAAGCGGGTTCTTAACCTCATTTTGATCCCCTAAAAAGGATCTCCCTCTTGGTTCACTTTCAATCTAATGTACCTTAGATTTTGAAAAGATTTCTTGTTAACAATAGGGATATCTAGACACCCGTCATTGTATTTAGTTTGCATTACACCCTTATTGTAATGATCCGTATTTTACCCATTGGGGCATCGTAAAATATTATTGTTTAAGTAATATGAGGTCGCATGACTCTAAAACGTTAGAAAATGACTGCTATGAACATTTTCCACCTTTAGAATTTTTACAGACATTTCAGGCCTATAAATTCTTATAAAGCCTATAACTTTTGATAGGAGAAGAATTAGGTCCTGAAACCACTTCCATTAGATTAGGCTTGCGGTTTCTTTAGTCATTGTAGGAAACAGAATTACCGTTTAAGAGGCGTGGATATTTCAAATTGTTTTTGCTGCTAGACAGATTAATGGGTAATTAAAAAGGGTTAAGGGGTAAGACAAAGGGCCATCTTGAAAATTCTACCAATAATGGCTGATATAACAACCCTCAAACAATTTCTTATTTACCCAAATTAGATCAAACCCTCCGTCAGCCCTAATTTCATTAAAATCCATTCATTTTTCTTAATAATCTTAGCTAAATTGTCGTTTGAAGGATTATCAGTGAAGAAGATTATATATCTACCATTTTGGTGCTTGGAGACTCACTTTTCTTTGCTATCCTCTTAGATCTAGGATTGGTATTTTGGGTATTTGATGAGTGGTTCTTGAACTCACACTATTCTATGCACGTTTTCATAAGTAAAATTGATGTTTTTAATATGATTTCGACCCTAAAATGTTTTCTAACTTTAATCACATCTTTATACATATTTATGGACCAAATTAAAATGAACCAAAATGGTTTTTAAATGGTTTTGCAAGCCATTTTGATCATATTGGTGTGCTAGTATAAAAGTTTGATCTATATTAGGATTTGTATGATTATCATGTTTTGATGAATTAGATGTGCATATAGATGTATATGGATGATATTTCATATTTGTATTTTGTGCTTGAATATGGTATTCTAGTGCTTTTAGCAAGTTAGGATCGAATTAGGCAAATTGAAGGTAAAAGTAGTTGAAACTGGATGAAACTTGGAGGAGGGGCACTAGAGTAAGGAAGTATCCCACGGTTTAATCCGCATAAAATTTGGACGTAGGGATTCATATAGGCGACAATCTAAATCAGGTCGATGGAGTTGCTTCAACTCGGTTATCAAATGCTTCGAGTCGTGCTTTGGTTATGGCTGAAAATTGTCGAGGATGGTTCAGGTTTGTGAGTGTATGTGCACAAAGTTCTAAAGGAAAAGTACCATCAAGTTATGCTAGATGAAATGCTTTAGGAAGAATAGGGAGAAACTTTGGGCTTCCTTTGGGATAATGTAAGGAAAGGGACATAGAGGCCAAAGCCAAAATTTTGGCTAAGTATGGAGCTTTGTACCAATCACTCAAATCGGTACCAGCCTCTTTTTCTTGAGATTAGAATAGCTTAGTGACTTGGTGGATTAAGCATTGGGGAAAGGGACTTCATGGGGCTGAGTGACCCAACATTAGCCAAGTTTTTAGTTTGGCACCAATCACTTTAGGTTGGTACTAACCTGAATATTTGGATCAATTAGTGATGTGACTTTCAAGGAAGGATGTAGGGACTCTACAGGTCATGCTAAGGGTGTTTGTTTGCTCGCTTGGGGTTCGATGGAGATGAAGTAGCATGATAGAGGATGATGGCTTTGGGACTTTGGTGATGGTAACTCGATGTGAATAGAGTTAGGTTTTGATAATGGCAGCTTAATGATGAAAGGAGTCATAAGAATGATTATCCACAAAAGGCAGGTTCTAGGAAGCGTGGCCCATGGATAGAATGTGGAATGGCTCTATTTTGGAAAGAAGGAACATGGTATGGCTTCTTGAGGACAATGGAAACTAAATAGAGCGAGGAAAAGGCTTGGATACATGTGCTAAGGGATCATTGACACTCGAACTATTTTTTGATGTACTTGAAAGTGAGGGTGTTATGAGTATTCTCATGGATATTTAGAAAGGCAAACCCAGACCAGTTGAATGAATTCATATACCCTAGACTAGGGGAATGTGTCTAGTATCAACTTTGAGCTATGACAAGTAAACTGAAAATCGGGAATTCCATTAATCCTTGGTAGGGAAAAGTTCATACGAGTTATCATCCATCTAGAACTCAATGAGTGATAGTAAGGATTATTTGATGGATGCCACATTTTCTTTTGTTTTTTTCTCCCATAGTCTATCACTCTAGGGATGTCACTTCAAATAGATACTGTGGATATGAATACCTGGACACCAATCATTGTACTTGGTTTGAATTACACCCTTATTATGTTATAAAGTAGCATATTACGTTTGTTATGTGCTAAATTTTTGGTTGTAGGGACAGGTCAGATGTAGTTCGTATACCCTTGTTCCTTCTTATATAGATTTGTATAGTATTTTGAGATTCATTTATCGCTCAGAACAGTCTATTGTCTGACTCGAGGTTTTATGCTTTGCTTCTTGTTATCTCGGGCACTCTTAAATAAGCAGACTATATAATAGGTCTAGATGTAAACAGTCGCAATGTAGAGGATGATAGAGATGGAGCTTTCTTATATTATACATGAATGTTATTGCTTATTACGTTGTACAACACTGTGGAGCGTAGGTAGATTTTGCTTTTTATGGTTTTATTTGAGTTTGTTTCTATTTGTATAAACTCTACTACTATGTCGTATAAACCGATGGATTTGTACTCTTATATTTAGTTCACTTAATTATTACTATCTCTCTTGTATCTATGATGATTATTATATTTACTCGATGTGCTGTGAGATATACGACAGGTTCGATGATGTTTTATTTTTTCAACCCATGACTATCATCCTACATTGGCTAGGCTCCATAGTTGCACACTATTTAGTTATACTGGGTGCCGATGTTGTTGGGCATTCATCACATTTGGTATTAGCGCTTAGGTTAACCTGAGTAGATATTATGGTCCCGTAGAGATAAAGTAGTTATCACCCTAAGCTGGATCAAGAGTATAGATATATGAGAGATATTATACATTTTAGTTTCCAAAACTATATAGTTTATATAAGTCGCATGCACATATCAGTACCATTGATGTAGTTTTCTTTTATGGGAGACCGATCATTCTAATCATAGATCAAGAATGAGCTCGAATACAAGAAACACTGTAAGGAACTCCATCTCGGGAGTTGATGAAGGAGAGTGTTCGAAGGCTGCTAAACTTGACTTATAGGCGATGTTCAATGAGATTATGGAAAACATGTTGCAAAATATCTGAGGGGCCGTTATGAATGTTTTATTGGTGGTGGTGCTCAAATGCCAGCACCTAGATTTGATTTCGCCAAGCCAAATAAGGATTTTGCTAGTCTTGGAGCCAAATCATTCCAAGGAACGGGATCGGCTATGGAAGTGCATAATTGGTAAGATACCTGCAAAAAGATCATTCATGACCTTTAATTGGATGATGCATTGAATAGGTGGTTAGCTTCTAGACAACTACAATGGAAAGCCATGAACTAGTGGAATGCTATTAGAGTTGCTACACCTAAGGATCATTTTACTTAGGACCGGTTCCAAGCTTGATTCAAGGAGAAGTTTATTCCAACTGCTCAGAAATCTGTGTTGTTCAGAAAGTGTGCTGACTTGAAGCGGGGGACGTGTTTATCTCAAAGTATGTTGTAGAGTTTAATGCCTTGTTGAAATACGGGATGTCTTTCATTGGCACTCCGTTAACAAAGAGTGAGAAGTTTATTATTGGTTTAGATGACTATTTAGGGGAGAAGTTGGCGAGTCATATCGATGAGCCATTTGAGAGACTTGTCGAGAAAGCTCTTCGTTGTGAGAGTTTGTACCCCCAAGTCTAAATCCGCTAATATGGTAAAGGAGGAGCCAATACCATAGTAAATCATGGAGGAAAGAAGAAATAAAATGGAAAAGGAAGCAGCTTCAAGGAAAGAATGCTCAGAAGGAGGGTAGGTGGGATCCTATCTATTTTGTGTGTGGAGGATCACTTGATTCCATACTAGCTGATGGGAAGAAGAAGTGTTGCAATTGTGGAAAGTTCGAACATATGTAGAAGAAGTGCATATAACAAACATACCAGAAGCAAGTTGTTAAGGCATATGATTTGGATGATGTCCCGACTTCGTCGAGTGCTCCCTCGTCGAAGGAGAAGAGAAAGAGCATCATTATTCAAGGTATGCTTTCCTTTTATGTTGTTCTCATACGTGTTATGTTCGATGCTAGGGCTTCACATTCATTTATATCTAGTGACCATGTAAAGAGACTAGGATTGAAACCTAATATAATTAACTGACCTTTGATTGTAACGAACCCTATTGGAGGCTCCACTAGCTTTTGTATTGTTTGTCGTAGTTTGGTCTTATCCAGTCATGGATTCTCTTTTGTTTGTGATTGCTTTATTTTAAATTTCATCAAGTTAGGGATTACCTTGGCGATGGATTAGCAATGGAATATGCGGTAGTGGTGGATTGCGAGAAGCTATTAATGGCAACTAGGGCTATGGAGTGGCAGATGGTAGTAATTGGCCACCTGCCAGAGGATGGGGTTATGGTAAGCTTTCTATATTCAGTCGAGTTTCCACAGGATGGGTTGTCATATATTACTATCATTAGAGAATATTTGATGTTTTTTTAGGAGTTTACTAAATTACAGCCATATCAAGCGATTGAGTTCTGTATAGACTTCATGGTGGATACTAGGCTAATAGTTATATCTTGAGACATATGGCACCCAGAGAGCAGAAGGAGTTGGATGCGCAGGTGAATGACTTTTTGAAGCTAGGGTTCATTTATAGGAGCATATTCGAGTGGTGCGCACCTATAGTATTCGCACTAAGGTGGATGGCTCTCTGAGGTTGTGTGTAGATTGCAATGAGCTGAATAAGATGACGAGGAAGAACAAGTATGCACTCCCACGTATTAATGACTTATTCAATCAACTCCATGATGAAAAGTTATTCTCTCGGCTGGATCTAGCAATGGGTTTCCGCTAGCTGAGAGTAGAAAAGGAGAGTTTGCTGATCAGCGCGTTTCATGTGGCGTTTGATTTCTATTAGTGGTTGGTTACGCCGTTCAGGCTAACCAATGCTCCTATGTACTTTGTTAATCTCACGAACCGTGTCTTCAAGGACAAGTTGAACGAGTTTATGCTTGTGTTCATGAATTGTATTATGACATATTGTAGGACAAGGGAGGAACGCAAATACACTTGATGATTGTGCTTGAAATGTTAAGAAATCACATATTAAAAGAAAAGTTTTGGAAATGTCACTTCTAGAAGGGAAAAGTGAGATTCTTAGGTCATGTCTTCTTTGGGCAGGGTATTGCGGTTGATCATGCGAAAGTGGTAGTGGTTCAAGGTTGGAACCAAACCAAGAACACTACTGATATGAGAAGCTTCTTAGGATTGGCGGGATATTATAGATTTTTTATCAAGGACTTCTCTAAAGTAGCAGCACCGTTGACCAATTTGATGAAGAAGAATCTGACTTTTGTTGGGGATGCGAAGTGTGAGCATGCGTTTGTGAGTTTGAAAGTAAGGTTGACGAGTGCACCAGTATTGACCATTCTGTTCGGGAATAAGAAGCTAACATTGTACACGGATGCCTATGGTACTAGACTTGGTGCGGTGTTGATGCAGAGGGGAAAGTTATCACCTACGCTAGTTGACAGCTGAAACTTCATGAGAAGAAGTGTCTGATTCATGATTTGGATTCGGCAACGATAGTGTTTACTTTAAAATTTTGAAGGCATTACATATTAGGAGAAAGGTTCGGTTGTTCAAGGACCACAAATCCTTGAAGTAAATTTTCTCCCAAATGGATCTCACCTTTACTAGCGGCGATGGTTGTAATTTTTAGCCTTCTATAATATTGAAACTTTTTGTATGCCAGGTAAGGGAAATGCAATTGCCGACGCATTAAGTAGAAGGCATGCCAGTTTTGGAGCGACGTCCTAGGACTAGAATAAGTTGTAGTATATTACTGGCTATGAATTCAGACCTCATCGCGAGTGAGAGCAAGAGATGTTGGCAAGGCTGACTATCAGAACTACCTTAATTAAGAGAATCGGTACTAGTAAAAGGAGAAATACTAGACTAGCTAGGATTACAAAAAAAAATAGAAGGGTAGAACTTGAGGACCTGAAGCAATACATACTTGACCAAGATGGTTGGCTCTAAAAGGATGGGAGATTGTTTGTTCCCAATGTTGATGGATTACGAGATGAGGTGCTACGAGAGTGCCATCATTCTAGGTTGACTATACATCCCCGCGGTAATAAGATGTATAAGTAGACGTATTATTGGGAAGGGATGAAAAATAAATTGGGACATTCATTTGGAAATGTATGAAATGCTATTTAGTGAAGGAAGAGCAAAAAAAGCCAAGTGGATTGCTACAACCACTTGAAGTTCCTAAGTGGAAATGGAAGCAAGTATCGATGGATTTCATTGACAAATTGCCAAGGACTAGAGGAAAGTACGATAACATTTGGTTCATAGTCGACAGATCGACGAAGAGTGCTTGATTCATACCTATCAAGTCTACTAGAAAGGCATCCAAATTGACCAAGTTGTATATAAAGTGGACAGTGTGAATCCATGGAGTGTCAAAGAGCATTGTAAGTGATCGAAACTCTTTATTCACTAGTTGGTTTTGGAAGAGCTTACAAGATGCATTGGGGACCAAGCTGCATCTCAATGTAGGTTATCACCCATTGGGCAGACCGAGAGAGTGAACCGTATATTAGAGTATCCTTTGCGAGCTTGCATACTCGATTTTGGAGGCTCATGAGATGATCAATTCATTTGGTAGAGTTCACATACAACAATAGCTATCAGTCTAGTATCAGTATGGAACCACATGAAGCATTTATGGTCGACCGTGTAGTGCTCCTTCATGTATGTGGGAAGCAGGCAAGAAATTACTTAGGCTAGATACGATTAGAGAAACTTTAGAGAAGATTTAGATCATTTAATAACGAATAAAAGCTGCTCAAGATAGGCAGAAGAGCTAAACTGATAAGAGACGTAGGGATTTGGAGTTTTCTATTAGAGAGATGGTGTTTTTAATAATTTCTCCATTGAAAAATGTTATTAGATTCGGTAGTAAGGGAAAGTTGTTGCCTAGATTCGTAGGTTCTTTTTTGATAGTAGAGAGGATTGCTGACCTAGCATATAATGTTGACTTGCCTCAGAAGATGGCAGGCGCGCACAGCATCTTCCACATCTCTCATCTACGGAAGTCTGTGCATGACTTGAGTGTGAAAATTGCACTGGATCAACTTGATGATATCGAGATCAAACTAGAAGCTTCAAGACCTCGTAGGCTGACTCGTATTGTCAGAGTTGCGATACGAAACCGCTTAGGAGGAAAACAGTGGAGTTGGTGAAGGTTTAATAGGGTGAAAGTGAAGGCGATTGCACATGGGAAACCAAAGAAAGCATAAGTGCAGCATATCCATAGCTCTTTGCATGGTAAGGCCTGCTATTTGTCATATTTACTTTAATTTTGATATTATATAGAAGAGTACAGTATCCCACATGCTAGGATAGGTTTATCCATACTATTGATTACATGGTCGCCTTTTCAATATGTTTGATGGTTACATATGATTGTTAGGGGTGCGGGGTAACTATGGTTAACTATTCTTTGAGTTGTTTGTGGATTTTCGAAGTAAAAATCCTAAAGAAAGAGAGTGTAACAACCCGTATTTTGCGTATTGAAGAATCATAAACTGTTATTATTATATTCATATAAGGTCATATGACTCTAAAACTGTGGAAAATGACTACTAGTGATAGTTTCCACCTTTAGAATTTTTATCGGATATTTTGGTCCTAGATATTCTTGTAAATCCGGTATCTTTAGATAGGATAAGAATTGGGGTCTAAATGCACTTTCATTAGATCGATTTTGTGGTTTCTCTTTTCGTAGAGTGATCATAATAGGAATATGGACTTATGGTTTAGGAAATGCGGTCATTTTAAATTGTGTTTGTTGCTAGATAGATTAATAAGTAATTAGAAAGGGTTAAGGGCTAAGCCTAAGGCCCAACTCGTAAATTATGCCAATAGTGGCTGAAGCAACAGCCGCTAAATCATCTCTCTTCTTCCCAAATTTAGTCAAAACCTCCATTACCCTAATTTCATTAAAAGAACTTTAATTTTCTTACTAAAATTAATCAAATTATCATTGGAAGGATAATTAGCAAATGAGGTTGTAGATCTACCACTTTGGTGCTTGGAGACTCACGTTTCTTTGTTGTCCATCTCAGATCTAGGAGGAAAAATTGGTATTTTGAGTATTCGATGAATGGTTCTTGACCTCTCACTATCTTATGCATGTTTATATAGTGAAAATTTATTTATTTTAACATAATTTCAATCCTAAAACTTTTTCTAACTTTAGTCACATCTTCTTATATGTTTATGGCCAAAATTAGAAAGATTTAAATGGCTTTGAAACTCCTTTTTATCATATTGTCATGCTAGTATAAAAGTTAGATCCAGATTAGGAGTTATATGATTATCATGTTCTGATGAATTGCATATGTGTATAGATGTATATGGATAATATTTTAGATTTGTATATTGCACTTCGATAGGTTTTCTAGTGCTTTTAGGTAGTTAGGAAAGAGGTAGTCGAATTGGGCAAATCAAAGGCAAAAGTAATCGTAATTGGATGAAGGCTCTGTAGTAAGGGAGGAGCCTATGGTTTAATTCGCATAAAGTTTGGACATGGGCATTCACGTCGGTGATGATCTAAATCAAGTTAGTAGAGTTGCTTCAGCTCGAGTATCAAATGCTTCGAGTCGTGCTTTGGGTTATGGCTGGGAATTATCGAGGGTGACTTTGGGTTCTTGAGTGCATGTGCATAAAGTTTCAAAGGAAAAGTGCAGTCGTCATGTTAGAGGAAGTGCTTCAGACAGAATGGGGAGAAACTTCGAGGCTTGCTTCGGGATGATGTAAGGAAAGGGAGCCATATGCCAAAGCCTAAATGTTGGCTAAGTATGGAGCTCGGAACATATCACTTAGATTGGTAACAACCTCCTTTTCTTGCGATTGGAGTAGCTTAGTGACCTAGAAGTTCGAGCATTGGGAGAAAGGGACTTCATGGAGACAGACTTATTCAAAGTTGGTCAAGTTTTCAGTTTGGCATCGACTAATTTAGGTTGGTGCTGACTTGAATACTTAGGTCCAGTGGCGATGAGACTTCTAAGGAAGGATGCAGGGACTCTACAGGTCATGTTGAGAGTGTTTGTTTGCTTCCTTAGGGTTCAGTAGCAATGAAGTATCACGATAGAGGATGATAGCCTCAGGATTTTGGTGACGGTAACTCAATAGTCTGATAATGGGGGTTCGATGTTGAAAGGAGTTATGAGAATGATTATCCACAAACGGTGGATTTTAGAAAGAGTGACTCAGGGATAGAATGTTGAATGGGTCTATTATGGAAAGAAAGAATGTGGAATAGTTCCTTGAGGATAATGGAAACTAGATGAACCAAGGAAAGGGCTTGGATACATGTGCTAAGGGATCACTGATACTCGAAGTGTTTTCTGATATACTCGAAAGTAGGGGTATTGTGAGGATCCTCATGGGTGATTTGAAAGGCTATCGTGGATCAGTTGAATGGATGTGTATACCCTGGACCGGGGGAATGGATCTAGTATGAACTTCGGGCTATGAATGAGTACACTGAAAATTGAGATTTGTATTAATCCCTAACAAAGGAAAGGTCATATGAGTTATCATATATTCAAAGCATACTGAGTGATGTTGAAGACTGTTTGATGGACACCGGGTTTGCTTTGGTTGTTTTTTCCCATATTTTTCACTCTAGGGATGTCACTTGAGATAGGTATTTTGGATAGGGATACCTGGACGCCCATCATTGTACTTGGTTTGTAGTACACCCTTATGATGTCATAGTGTAGCATATTATGTTTGTTATGTGTTAGCTCTTTTGTTGTAGGGACAGGTTAGGTATAGTTCGTATACCCTTGTTCCTTGCTGGATCGACTTGTATAGTGTTTTGAGATTCATTTATTTCTCACACTATAATATTGTCTGACTCGAGATTTTATGCTTTATTTCTTATTATTTTGGGTGCTCTTAAATGAGTATCGTAGATAACAGGTCTAGATGTATGCAGTAGCAGTGCAGAGGACTAGCAGAATGGAGCTTTCTCGTATTATCTATGGATATTATTGCTTATTCCATTATGCAACACTGTGGAGCCTAGGTAGTATTTGTTTTTCTATTAAGACGATTTTATTTGAGTTTGTTTCAAATTGAATAAAATTTATTACTATATTGTATAACTCTATAGATATGTACTCCGATATTTGGTTTACTTAGTAATTATTGTCTATTCTATTTTATACTCGTGATAATTATTATATTTTATTCAATGCATTGTGAGATATACTATAGGTTCTATGATGTTTTCTTTATTTCAACCCTTGACAATCATCTTTCATCTACCGGGCACTACAATAGTGCACTATATATTATATAGGGTGCCGGTGGTGTAGGCTAGTCGTCGCACTTGTGACATTTGTAGAGTAGCATATTATGTTTGTTATGTGCTAACTCTTTGGTTCTAGGGATATGTCAGATATGGTTCTTACTATATCGATTTGTATAGTATTTTGAGATTTATTTATCGCTATATATATATATATATATATATATATATATATATATATCGGTTCTACTTATAATTACCAAACCAAAACTTGAAGCCATTTCATCAGTCCAACAATTAAACAAATTCTTCAAATTAGATTAATTTCATTACAGGCAGATGAGACGATCCAGATGTGAAATTACTCATCAATGAAATAAAAATATCCTAAATCATTGTTGCTTATTGTAGTTGATATTTCGATTAATTTCACCATCTACTTCGTCTTACTCCACTCTCTCAAGTGATTTATCTCTCAACTTATTTTCTTTTCAAAATTGAATTGTATAAATCTAGAGAGAAAATGAATATTAAGTATTTATAACCATCTTGCTTAGGTGCTGCACTTGAAATTTTGGGTTTGCCGCCTAAATTTCAATTGCCTCCAAAAGATTTAACTGCATGCCCTCCGTATATCATACCACACAACCCCTTATAGTTTCAGACCCAAGAGTTGAAATCCAAGATTACACCCCTTGGTTTGGCTAACCAACCCTCTTGGTAGATAGGAAACCTCGAAAATGAGTACTAATTCCTTTATTACGCATCTACTTAACCATTTTACCTTCTTCAAAATTCAAGATGATGCGACATCTCATTAGGATTTTATTCGAATTGGTCTGACATACGCAAATTAGCATGTAAGCGTGTGTGTTAACTTTCCTTACAATCGTTTAATCAAACAAGTAGGTGCATTTGAGTTATGGCGATTTCACCTCCAAGATACATTAAAGTGTAAGAAGTTTATCTCCATGATCAATAACGCTTGCACTAGTGAAGTCAACTATAATTATTTTTTGGACTTTCTTCTGAATCTGCAATGATAAGAGTGCAGAATTTATAATCTTCAATGTTACAGATTCAAAAATATTTTCATGTTTTCTAAGAATAAATGCGATGGTAGATTGAGTAATCTTTCCCTCTTTAAATCAAAATAAATCATAAAATACACATATGTGATATATTAAGCTTTATTTTAAAATTAATCCGACATGACCTTGGTCTACACTCTCTCTTTTCCTCCTCCTCCGTTGTTGTTGTTGAGAGAGATCTCTCTCTTTTCCTCCTCCTCCGTTGTTGTTGTTGAGAGAGAGGATTTTTGCTTTACCTATTCTGAAGAATCACCAAGCTAAAGTTTAAATCTTCTTAGGTGAATTTATTACAAAGTTGAGCATGATAGGAATTTTGTTGGATAATCTTTTCCAATATTTAAACTCTAGGGTCTTATATATTTGTTAAATACATACTTTGGTTACTTATTACAAGTTTGTATGTTTCAGATTTGAACTCATGACATTTGATTTCGTAGGTCGAACTATCAACCGACTAAACTAAATTTATTTCTTCTTTGTTTTGTTAACAGTTAAAGATTGTCATCTTCGTTGTGGTACTTGAACTTTTATTGTTCTTTTCAATAAAAATGGTAAGGATCCATTCAATCATGCCCACCTTACCAAAGACATGGATATTATTTGTAATAGTAATGAATTTACATAATTACCCTCATGTGAGCACCTATAAATCTATTAGGACGTATATTTTTTTTCCGGCTATAAGATGAGACATAGTAAACTCTCACGTGTCAGAGATTTTGCCTATTATAAACATATATACAGAGCTAGGATCAATAGCCTCTTTATTTGGCACCATTTGTTGCCCCTGATATCAATCATAAGTTTATATTTAAAAAAATTAATTTATGTGATAGGAGAGAGAAATAACAAGTATTTAAATTAGAACATGTGATTTATATCAGGAGACTACAAGATGGTGTTGATAAAAGAAACTATTAATCCTAACTCATACATACATACATATATGTATGTATGTATGATTACATATATGTATGTATATAGCAAGAAACTATGTTTTTTTTGTTTTACAATAAGTTAACACATCTTATATGTGTCAAGGGTGGTTCTAGGGTTGATAATCTAGCAAATTGGTTATGAAAACCATTAGAAAGAGCAAAATCAAATTCTAAATTTAGTATATAAAGAAAGTTTACATTAGTTTTTATTAATTTGGAAGCAATCCAACTAATCTTTTCAATGATTAGAAGCAACAATAGCTACTGGTTGTCTTGGGCAACCTAGACAATAGGACCTGCATAGATCTATGAGTGCGAGACTGTTCGTGTTCATTTTTTTAAGTGGGAAAAAATATTTTTAAATATACTATATACATAATGACTTAAGGCACAGCTTAATGCACCTCCATAAGAACTCTAATTTATCCGTACAAAAAGAAAATAAAAAAGAAATTATAATACATTTTATACAGTTTTGGCTAGCTCCATACCGTTGAACGACAATATAATGTCGGAATAAAAATAAAATATGAAATTATGTATTAATGAACATAATATTCCATCGCTGAAATTATTTACCATTGACAAAAAATTTGTTTGCAAATTTCCTTAGCTGTTGTTTAGCCATTCGATTTGAAAAGAAAAAAATAGAAATTATTGCTACTCATCAATCCATTCATCATCCTTCATCTATATAATATTTCGATTGCCAAAATAATAAACCAGGTTTCGATGCCAAAATTATCATTTCTAAATCGATTAGCTTGAATAACAAAAAATATGAACATTCTCTCCAAACCCGATTTGCTTAAAGATACAAATTAAAACGTAAACCATGCTTGAATCCATCGAAGTAGAAGTTGCTGAATTTTTCTTCTTCGTGGTAAGAAGCTTTCTTGTTGGAACCATGACAAAAGGAATAATCCACAAATAAAGAGGTTAGAGTTTGAGTGATTTTGTTTGGTAATAAGAAGTGAAGTAATAAGTATTGGTATATAGATGCACTACTAGAAAAGGTTAGCATACCGACAGCACGTAGCGACGGCTTTCGACGGCTGATTTTCGACGGCTTCCGACGGGCTGTTGGCTACCGTCGGAAGCCGTTGGAAATTCGTGATTATCTGTTCAGACTGAAACCTTTCTTCCTCATTTGGCTGAACGAAAAAAAGAAATCAAAATCCCTCCTCCAAGCTTCCAATCTCCAATTTCAAGCTTCCGGATCCTCCACGGCTGCCTAATCAAACTCCATTGCTCTCAATCTCAGGTATAATCTCTTATTTTTGCCAAAAATCTAATTTGTACCCTAAATCTACATTTGCATAAGTTGGTAAATTAGGGCTAATTAGTGATTGCAATTGTTTCCAATAGCATAATAATGGTTTATAGTATATCATGGTATACCTATTTCACATGTTATCGGGAAATTTTAAAGAGTATGTATAATTTGTGATTGTATGTGTATAGGTAGACCATTATATATGTGTTGTTTCTATCATTATATTATGTTAATTGAAATAAGACATGAGTTGTATAACATCTTAACTTGTATAACAATAATGAACGCAGAGTCTAAAAAAAATTGGCTGTATTGGAAAATGATAACAATATTAAAGCAGCCTTATTAAATAAAATATGCAAAACAAATGTGGTAAATTAATAATTTTCGAAAATGTTAAAATGAGTAAATATTCTTTTTTATAAACTACTTTTTTTTTACATCCCTTAGAGAATTTTTTGGCCCCTTCCAACGAGTGTTGTACATGATCGTTGTATAAATAGCCGTTTTTTGTCACAAAACAGCCATTTATATTCATCTGGTACAGTACCTGTTGGATTGTCCATCTGTTGGACAAGTTATAAACAAAGTAAACAATTATATTTCGCATATTATTTTGTTTCAAACGGTCCATAAAATTTTGCCGTCACTTTTCTTTTTTGTTTCCTATGTACACGCATTTGTGTGCAATGCAGGAAACAAAAGGGAAGTGCTACCGAAATTTTGTTAAATCGTTTAAAACGAAATGTAAGTGTTTACTGTGTTTGTAATGGGAAGTAGGATGATTGACCAGAGAAACAAAAGATAACCATAAACCATTATTTCTATTTGTATTCTTAAGTGGTAAAATTGACGCGTATAAGTTTCTATATCAACACATTGAAAATAAAATGTGAATTCATAATATGACGAATATTTATTTTTGAATTTGTGACATATTTTTTCAAATAGGAAAAATGATCAATTATTTTGTTGATCAAAGGAGATGAATGTATCAAAGAAGGGGATTGAGAAGCTCAATAAAAGAAGATTTTTATAATGGCATAAACTTATTTGTTGAATTTGCTTTAAGTAATAATGGAAATGATGTAGAAATTCATTGTACATGTAGTAGGTGTCAACGTTTGAGGTATTTGTTACCCAATATTGTGAAAGTCCATTTGTGCAAAAACGGTTTCGTGCCAAAGTATTATGTTTGGGATCATCATGGAGAAGTTGTAGCAAATACTTCTGCAGAGTCTGAATTAGACATTGCCGGTAATGAAATTGTTATGTCGAACCATATAGAAAATATGGTTGAAGTTGTAGCACGATCAATGATCCCTAAGGTTGAAGTTGACCATGATGAAACTGTTAAAGAACCAAATATTGAAGCAATTTTTTTTTTGATTTAATGGATGCTGCTAAGAAACTTCTTTGGGATGGTTGTAAAAGCGAAACCCAGCTATCAGTAACCGCAGAATATATTGCGAATAAGTCAAAATACAATATCACTGAAGCCGGATTTACAACCATTGTACAAGCTGCAAAAAGACATATGCCGTCCAATGATTTAATGTGTGAAAATCACTATGAAGTTAAAAAACTTATATCGGCTTTAGATTTACCTTATCAAAAAATAGACACATGTTTAAGTGGTTACATGTTGTTTTGGAAAGAAGACATCACTCTTAGTAAGTGTAGAATATGTAACGAGAAAAGGTACAAACCAAGAAAAAAGAAGGGAAAGAAAGTTCCATACAAATGTATGCATTATTTTCCCATCACTCATAGGCTTCAAAGATTATACTCATCTTCTATAACTTCATCTCATATGAGAATACATAGTGTGAGAACAGAGGAAGAGGGTACGTTAACACATCCAGCCGATGGAGAAGCATGGAAGCATTTCGACAAAACTTATCCCAATTTTACAGCGGAGAGTCGTAATGTAAGACTTGGATTATGTATGGATAATTTTTCACCATTTACTCAATTTGGTGCTAAATATTCATCTTGGTCCATTATCATCGTACCTTATAACTTACCTCCGGGGATGTCTATGAAAACGCAATATATGTTTCTTACTGTTGTCGTTTTTGGCCCCGATGATCCGACACAAGGAATCGATTATTATTTACAACCATTATTTGAGGAGTTAAAAACACTATGGAATGAAGGAGTAGAAATATACAACGTTTCAAAGAAAAGAAATTCATATGTTTTCTTTTTTGTTGTGAACTATAAGTGATTTTCCTGCTTATGCAATGCTTTCAGGATGGAGTGCATCCGGTCATCTAGCATGTCCATATTACAGGAAGAAAAAAGGGGGTTTTCTTTACCAAATGGTAAGAAAATTTCATGATTTGACTGCCATCGATGTTTTCTCCATGTCAATCATCTCTTTAGAGGAGAAACGAAAAAAAATTTAGCTAGTAGAGTAGAAACCAGACGACCACTAATGATATGGTCAAGCAAAGACAAATACGAACTTGTAAGGGACTATCCAAAGATATATGAAACTGGAGTGCAAACAGAAATTGCAGGCAAATCGACTATTCATAATTGGTGCAAATGAAGTATATAATAGAAGTTTCCTTATTGAAAAGATGGGATTTCATTAAATCTTCGTAGATGTGTTGACTTTAAAAATGGTAGATTGAGCGGAATGAAAAACCATGACTGTTGCATTATGATAGAAATTTATTACCCATTCTATTCAAATAACTGTTGTCGTTAAATGTTTGGAAGGTAACAATGGAGCTTAGTCTGTTTTACAAAGAGCTTTGGTAGACTACTTTAAAAGTGCTACGTTTACGTAAACTTGTAGAAGATATTCCTATATTGCTCTATAAATTGGAGAAAATATTTTCGTCGGTTTTTTTTAATGTAATGAAACATTTACATGTTCATCTCCCATCTAATGTACGACTTTGAGGTCCTGTGCATATAGATGGATGTGTCCATTTAAGATGTATATAATATGTTACATGTTAATTTAATTACATTCTGACATTAAAGTTAATGTAAATTAATTTTGCATAAATATTTGAATTATCTGAAGAAAAAAGTGAGGCAAAAAGCATGAGTTGAAGGTTCGATATATAAATCTTACATCGAAGAAGAAGCTTCGTTCTTTTTCTCTCACTATTTCAATAACCATATGGACATATCAGTTGAAGTGTTCCTCGTAATGACGAAGGCTACGAATAAGAGTCCTCTCAAACAATGTTATCTATTTTAAGACAACGTGGTCGACCTTCTAGAAAATGTGTAGAAGTATGGTTAGACGATAGAGAATTTCATGTAGCATACACTTATATTTTACTTAATTGTACTGAGGTTGCACCATTTGTTAGGTAATCTGAAATAATAATTTATGATTTATTCATTTCCATAATGCATGCGCGTGTTGAATTTAATGCAATATTTATTCATATATGCAGCATTTATGAAAGTGAACATCCGCACGAAGATTTCAGTAAAGAATTTTCTGATTGGTTTTCAAAGTACATTTATGAACCGAGAAATTATGTGGTTGAGGAAGCTTTGAAACAACTTGCGTTGGGACCAAAAAGAATTGTCAAGACATATCAATTGTATTTCATCAATGGATATAAATTTAACACCAAAGAATATGGTGCAGAAATTTAACTATTAATAAGGGTGTATTTGTTAAAGGTAGTGATGATTCAAAAAATCACATAAATGATTTTAATGGCGTTTTAACACAAATTTTGCAACTAACAGATTTCTCACGATCCGCGGAGGAGGTACTTCTATTTAGATGCAATTGGTTTAGCAATATTCCAGGTTCTGGAATTAATGTGCATAAGGATTATAATCTTATTGAAATAAAGCACACATCGCATTATCATAAGTACGATCCTTTTGTACTAGCCAAACAAGCATTGCAAGTCTATTATGTTATCAGTCTTTAGAAAGAGATAAAGCAGATTAATCGGCAGTGTAGCATAACGGGAAGAAGCCGAAATGGATGGGGATGAGTGTGCGGGAAGGGTGACTGGTGTTGGAACTGGACCAGCCCGCAGTGGAAATTATGATGAATTTCAAAATTTTACCCTATTAGATCTTTATTAGACCTATGAATTCTAATTGAATTAGAACATTTCTAAATTTCATTTAAATTAAATCATTTATTTTATTTAAATTCAAATACATTAAGATATGAAATTAATTTATTTTATTTAGTTTATACGTAAATGTATCACATACATATATGTATGAGTGCATGTGTAACACAATAATCTATTAAAGGTATAATATTCTCATATGTAGATGTTAAGATTTACATCGCAACAGACATATCAGCTCATTTTATGTGTCATGTATGTTGTCCAAATATGTGCATGTATATGTGTTACAAAATACACACACTTGTATGTATAAATATATTATTTATAATATGAACAGAAAACATTTATATATAAATATATATATAAAGAAAGAGAACAATTATTAAAAATTATTTATAATTCAAAATTAACTTAGTTTTACAATCATAATAATTTTAGTATTTTAATTTGCATATATTATGAATAAAATAATGTTTATATCCATAAATAATTAACATAAAATAATATATTAATGAAAATTCAAATTTTACAATTTTTGAAAATTTAGGATTATAAAATAGAGCTTAGGAAAAATCTGGAGATTTTTCAAAGTTGAAATATTATTTTTAATATTTAAAAACAAATACATTGATTTCAAAATTAATTATTTAATATAAATCGCTATATTATTAAAAATTCAAATTTTAAAATTTTAGAAATTCTAGGATCATAAATGAAAGGTTGCGAAAAATTTGAAAGAATTTTTCAATTAAATTATTATTTTTAATAAATCATAAACATTTTTTCCAAAATAACATTAATTATTTAAATAATAAACTTTATTGAAAAATTCCTAAATTTTCTCTATATTTTTTTGAGATGATATAATATTTTTTGAAAAATATATAACTGAAATTTTAATGTAATAATTATTTTATACATAATATAATAAACAATTCAAAAATTCAATAAACGTTAATTTAAAAATATAAATATATGTATGATAATTAATTTTCGAATTTGTTAATTCATATTATATATAAATAAGTGTACTAAAACTTTTAAATCATATATATGTCTTACATATGCATATATGCTACTATGAGAGAGAAATATACACTAATATATATATATATATATATGAATTTATTAATAAATATGTATAAAACAATTATTAATAACAAAAGTTGATTTTTTTACAGCAAATAACATTTGTTTAATACATAAATCAAATAGTATAATAAAAAAATTACGCATATAACCAAATTTATTTGTGACAACGACATCTACTTACAAAATCTTATCTAACTAAACATATAGTAGCAACATAGTTAAAGAGATATGAAATTGCTCATTATAGGATCATAGAGTATAACTTAATTAGTGTAATATGAACTAAAATTACCAATTTAATGATGCATTTGAATATACGTTGAAGCAATGACTTCCCTTCTTTTTACTGTTCTTGATTTGTCAAATTGCAAGTCCAGAATCACCGACCTCTAACTACCGAATAGTGCTATTTTAATTTGAAATATATTTTAGAATTTTGGAGTGGATTAAGAGCTATGTTTTAACCATCAATATAGAAGGTAATGGCGGCCAAAAAAGTTTAGTTATTATTTTTAGAGATACATATATACGTACATACATACATATAGGGTTGTATTAGAGAGAAACAAGGAAAACCTTTTTACCCATTCTCACTTGATCTCAACCCATTATCTCCAAGCCAATTTTCTATGTTTTAGCCATCCCTAGACCTTTCCAAAACCAAATTTTTGCAGTCCTAATGATGGGCCTTAAACTCGTCTAAGCCTAAACCAAAATACTATGTAATTAAATCTAATTTAATCGCTTCGATATTGTATATCGATCGATATATTTATAATCGTTATAAATATATATAACATTATCTATTTATCAAATCATATTCAAATTTTATAAATATATATATAATTTATCGCTTACTCGTTTTTGGTAAAATTCAATTTTAGTTTAATAAGCATTACCCAGTTGTGACATTTGTTTACATCAATTCTCTTCGTCAAAACTATATCACTTTGGACTTATGGAATTTGGTAATGGTCAAAATTCCAACCTTATCCACATTAAACTTTATAGTCTAAATACAAAGTCCTTGGTTCAATAATATAAATTATTATTAACCGAAATGATCTGGCC
Organism: Allium cepa; assembly: GCA_030765085.1. Classification (NCBI taxonomy): domain Eukaryota; kingdom Viridiplantae; phylum Streptophyta; class Magnoliopsida; order Asparagales; family Amaryllidaceae; genus Allium; species Allium cepa. The sequence goes on along the minus strand of CM060940.1, from coordinate 42,509,488 downwards.
AGAGACTTTGAGTTGACTGTGATACTAACCGCATATAACTGAGGAGACGAATCCTCTCTTGAATAGTGCTTCACTTCCAATACTTCCACTCGACCCAACTGTAATCACTCGATAGATGTCATACCATGATTTGGCTATAATCAAAGCGGAGCTTTCATATTGAAGATCCATAGTATTCTCAAGTCGAGAGAACTGTTTAAATTGGTCACATCGTTATTTTTTGTTTTACCTTAGTTATATTAACCAAAAGAAAACTATCAAGTGAGCCGTTCCATATTTATCCAACAACTATTCGTACGTAACCCCTAGGTGCCCCGATAGTCCTGAGTAATACATTGCCCAATATTTGTAGAGTGTTATATACTCCAGTCTCAATAGATACATCGATATCCAGTCTCGATGGATCTTGACTTGAACATTTAAAATGGTATATTTGTTTCATTGTAATAAATTTCTCACGGTTTCAACATTTTGTAACTACTGTCATAAGTACCATTTATGGATTTTTCTACTAAATATACCGAGACGACCTGCCTTTCACTACACAGAAAGACGCATCATTTTTAAGAAAGAAAGGGATAGAAAATAGAAAAGACAGAGAAGAAGGAAAGAACAACATCAAAATCTAAACAGCGGAACGAATAAATTATATTAATCACATAATATATTACATAGTATCATTACATCAGAGTTACACAACTTATACAAACCATACTAGATAGTTATAAACACCTGTCTAGTTGTACAACTCAATAACAATAGACAATATCGACTCAGAGAATACACAGCGGAATACTATGTATCTATTCGCTGAAGCCTCCTGCTCCATTGCTCCTCCATAATTCGTCAAACCTAACCTGAATCCCTTGGCTACTCGTAAAAATTTGAGTACCCAAGAGTTTAAGAAAAAAAGAATAAACTCCGGGTCAGACATGGGTCTGGTGTGAGTAAACGATTAAAGTTTCTTAACTTTAAAAACCTTTTGAAAACAAAGGTTCACATAAGACTCCCCACACATAAACATGGGTAAGTTTTTACCTTACACTAGCCAAAATATTTGATAGGAAATCCAGTGATATAATAATAGGGTCTAGGGTTTCAAATAAATATGAAATAGCTGAAATTGTTACATGATTAAATTCCAGCTACTAGCCACAAAAGTGGGTAATACAATCAAATCCGATGGCACTTATTGGATTTTGGATTCCATACAATGGTAGGGATACCGGGGTACCACCCGTCACAGTACGGGGCCTAGATCACCGTGCCGAGGATTACTCCGAATCCCTGCAACACAAAGCTGGAACCATTCCTTACTGAACAGTTCCGAATAAGATAACCCCGAGGTTGTAGCTAGCAACCGCCCACATATCCGAATAAAAAGGGACTCTAGACAGGGGTTCATCTCATCCTACTTGGGCATGACCCACTTAGCCTTGCTGCACCTCACTTGTTTTAGCCATTCCCGGTTGATGAGGCTTGCGGCTACGATTACCTTTATAGAACACATCGCTTAGAATGCTCATCGTCCACCTGACGATGTGCGGAAAGCATTCAATCCATACAAGTCCGTTCCGGGTTCGAATGAAACCGAAGGCATTATTTCGTTACACTCATTTTGGAATCACCCTCAGAGTTAACGACAATAACCCTTGCACTCTGAATCTTCATCTTCACTTGAGATTCACGACCTATTGTAAATTTGGATCGATGTGGTTTCGGATATCCAAATCTGGAAATCCGATCCCGGTCTCATCGAAATCCAAAACGTATCTTTTAGGTCCAAGATGTTTAAGTTAAACAATTCAAATCTACTATCTATATACACACAGATAGATAATTCACAATATCACAATAGATAATCTACATTATCATCACAACAGATAATTCATATTATCATCATACTTCAACCAAAGCATCCATATCACACAGCATCACTTATCTCAAATCTGAGATCTTAAACCATGCAAAGCATACAATATCAATCAGCATCCCTAAGCAATGATTTATTAATCACCATTCTATAATTAATTTAAAATGAATTAAATTAATTACTTCTTCTCTAATTAATTTAAAATAAATTAATTACTTTCATCACCATAAATCTTGCTTACGTAAACATTAATTAAACCAATTAATTAATCATCATCTTAATTAATCAACCTTGATTAATTATCCCATAATTACATTAAGTAATTAACCCTTAATCAATTACACAAATTAATTATCTATAAACCATTAAGTAATTAACCTTAATTACTTTATTAATTATAATTAATTACATTAATCCTTAATTAATTACAATTAATTACCTTATAATAACTTATTATTGATTAATTAATCTTAATCGATCCTTAATTTCTCTCATTAATTATATTAATAAATGTTCCTTAATTAATTACTTCAATTAATCAACTTTAATTAATCATAAACAGTAATTACCATCCCGTAATTACTTACCTTTAATTAATTGACTCTTTGATTGATTAATTAATTAACCCTTCGATTAATTACACCAAGTAATTAACCCATAATTACTTCTATTAAGTAATTATCCTTTTTTACATCCTGTAATTATACATTAATTACTTACCTTAAGTAATTACATTTATCCATCATTAAGTAATTATACTTAATCAATCACCAAATGATTATCTTTAATTAATCAACCCATTTGATTAACCCAAATTAATCAATTTTATTTGATTAATTAAAATTGGGTAATTCATCCCTTAATTACCCCTTTTTAAATAAATAAATTAACATTTAATAACAGATTAATTAATTCTTAATTATTAATTAATAAACTTTAATTATCAATTAATAAAACTTAATAACAAGTTAATTAATCCTTAATTAAACAATTAATTAACCTTAAATAATAGTTAATTAATCCTTAATTAATTTTAATTATTAATTAATTTTTTTCTTAATTATTAATTAATAAAACTTAATTACAAATTAAATACCTTTTTAAATACAAATTAATTAATCTCTAATTACTAGTTAATCAACCTTGATTAATTTGTAATCATTAATTAATTATCACTAATTATCTAATTAATAATTCTAAATCATAAATTAATTAACCTCCAATTAATTAACTTATAACCCTTAATTATTAATTTTAAATAAATTAATTAGATCAATTAATTATTCTCAATCAATTCCTTAATTAATTCTTAATCATTATTAATTTAAATTAATTAATCATATCTGATATGATTAATTAATTTAATTAATTTCAAGATAAATAAACTTCTTTATCTTAAAATAAACATTATCTTATAAATACTTAATTACCATTTATATTTTTAAACCATTATAACTTCATAATTAACTCTACTTGATTAAATCAATAATTAAGTTTAAAATAATCATTAACTTGATATTTTAATGTTATCAAAGCATAACTTCCTTTACATAACCTTAAACATTTATCAAAAAATATGATTTAAACCAAATTAAATTTAGATTTTAAAACTTGTCTTTAAAATTCCATTTTTACTTAAGTTTTAAAAATAACTTTAACTTTATGTAACCAAATTTTAAACTTCTTGATAAAATGTTAAAGAAACATTTATTTTTATAAAAACCAAATAGTATTCAAAAACAACAAGATTCATTACAATAGTTAAAACTTTCTTTACTTAAATTAAAACTTGTTTTATGAAACTTTTAAAACATTTGAAATTTCTATTAAATCCATCTTGCTTCAATTTGAACTTGAGAATCATTCAATCCATTCAAGTTCAAATCCCTTCTCTTAAATTTAAAAAGTTTAGTTTAAATTTTAAGTTTTTTTTAAAACCTGAAACAACACAACTGTTACAGGTTTAAAACCATACAGACAAATTGAGTCCATACTTGAGTCTTCTTTCCAAAAACCCGAGACATTCTTCGAGTAAACCAAACTCAACTCATAACCCAAACAACAGACACAACTCCTCCTCCCTGTGCACATGTACCACTGTCGGATTCGCCTTCCATCATCGACGAATGTTCCATCATATCAAACATCACCGCGGCAACCATCTCTGATCATTAAAACACCTTCGCTTGCCTCGAAACAAAATCGAGCTTCCCAGTTAAAACTGGAACCAACAGTCATGTCCAAATCCTTCTCGCAGTCACATCTCCGACCATCTGACAATTTGCAACTCTGGCCATTCCACCTCCAAACCTCCATGAATCCATTCCCAAAATTTGATGCAACATGATGCATTAGAGAAAAAGCAGTGGACCAATTTACAAGTTCGATCTAAACTAGGTTTAGAATCCTAAATCTCCATGCCGCCGTCGCCACGACCATCAGAAACCTTCCCTGACATTTTTGCCAAGTACCCTGATCGTCAACCTAGCTCCAACAGGTACCACGAACTTCCCAGTCACAAAGATCATCAGATATCACCCAAAAACCCATTTCCACTTATTCCCAAAATTCACCATCAATACTTTATTAAAAATTGTGATTTTCTTTTTAAAATTCATATCTTCCAGTGACAATTCAGTTTATATAATTGTTTCATCCAATTTCAACATTCGATTTTAACATTGATGTTAGAATGTCACTGCATTTTTTGATTTCCAGGTGATTTTCAAACACAAGATACTTAAATCTATTTCTATTACTTAGATTATAATTAAACTAATCTATTTTCTTTGAATCCAAGTCCTAACAGTTATTTAAATAAAAAGAGCTTGAAGTTTTGATTGTAACTCAAATTCTGCAGTAAGGAAAACAGAGAAGGTAAATGAAATCAGACATGCACAGTTCAAAGCATAACAAACATACTGCACATGTATATCTATACAGAGGCATACTTATATACATAGACATAAAATAAACATCATCACAGAACTCACATGCAACAGATAATTAGCCAATAAAGTTTTAGTAAAAATGTTCGCTCACCTAAAAAAAATGCAGAGAGCCCTTTTTTGAAGCTGGAATGAAATTTGCATTGGATTGAAACTTTGAAAATTTTGAAAACTGCATCTTGATATTTGATTTCAGAAAATTGAATTGCTTGAACATTAAGATAGAAATGCTTTGAAGCTTGACTAGAACAAAAATGATGATTTAAGACTTTGAAACCCAGTTTGGTTCCAGGCTTTGAGAAAATGGCCACAGCTTGATGACATTTCTCTGTTTTGAAGCATTTGTTACATGCTTAAATTCATTTTTTGTTTCAGAAATGAACTCATCTTCTTTGATTACAGGTTTGTGAACTTTTTATTTTTGTTTTAGAGGAGAATACAAGCTTTGAAGTTTGTTGACAGACTTGTATTTGATTCTGGAAAATGAATTTACAGGTTTGCTTTGTTTTTGAGGAGATGAATCAGGTTTGAATGACAGTGTTTTCTTTTGAGGATTGATTACAGGTTTGCTTTGATTTGTTTCAAAGGAATGAATTACAGGTTTTAAACAATGAACTTCAGGTTTGAACTGAGAAAGGTTCTTGCATTTCAGGTTTTGAAAAATGAAGATTGCATGGAAAAATCCTGGCTTTTAGAAATGAACTTAGATTTGAAAGAAAAAAGAAAATGAAGAGGAGATAGGGGTTTATATAAGTTAATTTCAGATTTTAATAAAAATAAAAGAAAATTGAAAATAAATGTGACTCTTGGTATTTACACACTTAATCATTTAACACATGTTACACTTCTCTTTATTTATTTACACTTGTCGCATATATTAATTAATTACTTAACACATGTTTCAATATTCTTAAAACTTTAACACGTCATTATTTATTTTCATTTGTTTTTTTAAAATTATTTTAAAGCTTATTAAATTAAATTCTAATACATATATTAATTATAAATGCTTTTCTTATTTTAAATAAATAAAACTTTTGAAAGAAAATAAAATAAAAACCAATTATCTTTTAAATAAAATTACATGTAATATTGTAAACTCATTTTTAAATGCTAATTCAAAAAGCTTATGTATTTATTCCTATTAAATAAATACTTTACCAAATTTCTATAAATAAATTTCTTTAAAGAGAATAATATAAACAATCTTATTTTTACATAAAAACTTTATCCATATAATTTAAATCCAAACTATATTTTTATTTTTATTTTAAGATATGTATATTCCTTTAAATTCCATTTTTAAATTCAAAGTCAGTTTAAAAATCCAAATTTAAAGTCAATTCAAATAAATATAGATATCAATTTTAAATAAACACATTATTAATTGTAAATAATTATCCTATTTAAAATCAATTTAAATACACAGATATATATATATATATATATATATATATAAACACTTATTAATTTTGAAAACAATAAGCCAATTTGGAATTTATTTATACAAACTAAATAATTATTCTTATTTAAAATCAATCTATAATCATAATCACATTATTAATTGTTTGGCTATTTATATTTGAAAATAACAATTTTAACAAATTTTAACAATTTAATTAAGAGATTATCACATTTTAAATTCCTTGAAATTTCAGGATATCACATATACTTTTAATTAAGTTAATTAATTAATATAATCACATTACATCAAGTATATAATAGGAAGAAAATACCTTTTATTTCGAACAAGATTGATCAACGAGTTAGATATATGTAACAAATTATGATAATTACCCCTAAGGCATACCCCTAATTCTACCAATCTCCCACTTACACTTAGGGTCAATTATGGAATTCAATTCCAACTTCTCCAATCATTTTTCTCAAAACCAATTAGGTTAGTCCCTTAGTGAATGGGTATGCTATTATGTTTTAATTATCTACTTTGTCGATTAACTTTCTCTGACACTGATAAACTGCCTTTATCATGTGGAATGATTCGAAGTATGTCTTTCGACTTCTAATGAGCTTTAAGTTCTACCACGACCAATTTCATGACGTTGTTATCTTATAATAGTATTATGGGACTCTCAACATTTGGAATCACCTTTGGTCCAATTATAAATTTGTGCATTTATATCTATATACATTAGTTTACTGTAGCGCTATTCAAGTTATTGTTCTCAACATTTTGTTGAGTCAACCACAATCACTTTTATTTTTAACATTTTCAAATTAAAGATTTTAACTTAAATTTTATGATTGGCTTGTTATACTCAATATCACTTATAAAAGTTTGTGTCCAAACGTTCCATCTAACGAGTTTGTTGTTTCTATAAACATTTCTCTAGTATTTCATAAATACGCGAGAACATCTCAAACAACCATTTAGTGATATTAATTTAGATTTTATATTTTCTCCATGTATCAAATACATTAAATGTAACATTTTGCTATTTTGGACCATTCAAATCGATAATAAAACCACACATGTCGGACTTGAATAATTCAAAACAACATATTGTTAATAAATTTTAGGGCAAATAAAATCAATCACAGAATCACAGACACAAAATATCGAAATAACTCACAGCGGAATAAAATAAACATAGCAGTTCGTGAAGTTACTAGATGCATAGTCTCAAAAACAAATACATAATACCAGAGTCTGAAAGCAAATACAACTGGAAATCCAAATGCATAAGTTCACTAACACATAAGCAAATGACTGAAGGGAAATAACTAAAATAGGAAATAGATAGATAGCTAAATCTCCAACAGATCTCTAGCTCCAAATGAGAAATCCAAAGTTGTGATACTCAGGCTGACCCGAGCGTAAAGCAAAACACAAAACACTCGAGTCAGGACATACAGACTTATAAAATGTAAATCAACTTAAGTGAACTATATAAGAAATGCATCAGTAACTTAAAGAATGCTTGGGATCGCCCATCCTTTAAGGATCTGTTAAATTATCTACTATGTAGTACAATACACTATTAAAATATGTCTATAGTAAAGTAAACTATTAAAATAGCGTTAAGGCGTTACCCATATCCCCCTTAACACATTTTATATAATGTCGTAGTCTATACAGTATTGTAAACTCCACCAAACTAGTGGGCTATCGCGGAGCACTCCATAGGTATGACACAAAACAAACTCGTAGTGTTCTCGATAAGGTAGGGGACACGGCATAACTAGGCAATGCCAAGGTAGATATACCAATTACACTTCCAGGCTGGTGGTAACGCATAGCCGCAGCTACCGTCCACCATGATCCACACTCCCAAATCAAATGTGCGCAACAAATCAATCACAAAGTAATAAAATGGCAATCGAAGAAGTGCGTCCGATCGGAGGAGCTACCTCACTTGGCCCATCAATTGCTCCTATTTTAGCCACCTTAAGCTAACTCACGGGAGTCAGATCCACGTATATACCTCAAATAGAACGACGTCAACCACCCACTTCATTCTGAAATCTACACCGCGTACATAGTTATTAAAGTGGTTTTCGGTATTGGCAGAGAGTATGAAAATTACCGATCTCGATCTCTTTAACAATCAGACGTTATTATAACCCGTGGTTATTTCATTTTCAAATAGTTCATATTTCGTATCAAAACATATTCATTTCAAAATCATATAAATCCAATATCGTTATTCTTTAAAATAATATTCATTTTCAAAGTTGTAACACTTTCAAAAATTATACTCTTAATTATAACACTTTTGAAATCATAATATTTTAGAAACCATAACACTTTGAAAATGTGACCTTTAAAAATCACAACAATTTGGAAACATTACCTTTTTGAAATCATAGCATTTTGAAAACATAACCTTAAGAAATTATAGCATTTAGAATTCATAATACATGCCACAATAACAGTTTATATAATCAAAATATTATATATATATATATATATATATACTTATAATTTTTAACATAGTTATTATATGAAATCCATTTTGTTATATTAAATAGTTTATTTGGATATTAAATAAATTATGATTTTAATTAAATAAAATTTATTACTATAATATCCAATTAAAATTTGTATTTTCTCACATTAAGTTAAAAGTATATTATTAACTTAAATTTTATCATCATAGTAAAGAAAAATTAATATTTTTATTATTTAAAATGTACCATTACATTAATAAAAAATTATATTACTAGGTCACATTAAAAATATTATTAAGTCAAATTAGATTGTTAAATTTAATTAAATTTTATTCCAAAAATTACATTTTCAACCATTTATTTGCCCATAAATTTTTAACACATATAAAGTAAATATATGAAAAAATTATAAAAAATCATTAAATTAAATTTAAGTTAAAATTCATATATTTAAAAATCCAAAATACTTAATAATTGTTAGAAAATTATTTTAAAACCAACCGCGGAGTCTGTATAAAATTTTCTAACCTATAGTAAAGTGATACGGATATATATCATTTCAATTCGAAATTATTAATTTTCCAGATATATATCATTCCAACCCCCAATCCCAAGTCAAATAAAAATCGCTCCAGCCTATCATTTCAGCTCATAACAATTTTTCATTATTCTAAAAATCGTTTGGGTATGTATCATTTCAACCCATAATGAGGTAACTTACAGTGTGAGAGCAGAATATGAAATAAACAGAACAATAAATAGCATATCATAGCATATGATCATAACTAGTCTAATATCAGGTGAGACAACATAACATAAGCATATGTGAAATTACTAACATGCATATATATCTCAACACAATCCAAATGACATCGATTCACCAAAATATAAGTATGTAGTCAAGAGTGATTACTCAACTTCCTTGGTTAGGGAAAATGATTTCAAACGAAACGCAACAACTCCAAATAAGCACGACAATTGAGTGGAAGGAGAATCCAAATCCAAAGCTTAGAAAATAAATAAAAATATATATGTAAATAAATAAATTTACATAGACAAAATAAAAAATATTCTTTTTTTCAAAGAAACAAGTGGAAATAGGCTAGCCCAAATGGCTACAAGGCTCGGCCAACACTAGGTTTGGGCTCGGCCACTTGACTTTGGGTTAGGGTTTGGCTCGGCTAGGGCTTGGGAAGTAGTGGAAAAGGCTCGGCCAACATGGCTTTGGGTTGGAGTTTGGTTTGGCCTAGGCTAGATCAAGTGTTCGGCCATGGTTAAGGGGAAGGCTTGGCTATGGCAAGGCTCATGGCTATGGTAAGTGGTAGGGGTTTTGATTGGTTGATGAAGTGGTTGGCTAGGGGTTTTGGAAGGTAAAGGCTCGGCCATACAAAGCTTGGTGTTTCGGCTATGGGTTGATTGGCTAAGGGAAGGTCACAGCCATGGTTTGGCAACAGGAGGGTTTGGCCAAGAGGATGATGGGGTAGGAGAAAGAGCAGAGAATAGGAGGGGGAAAAGGCAAGGTGATGGTCGAAATAGGATGAAGAAAGAGGAAGATTAGAGTTTGGCCAAAAAAATTGAAAAAGAAGAAAGAAACTTAGAGTAAAACTTTTGAGTAGGAGAAAGAAAAGAATGAGAATTCAGAAGGAAGGAAAAAAAGAATATGTACGTACAGTTTCTCAAAAGGTGACTTTCCAAATCTAATACCCTTTCATGAGACAATAGAATTCCTAGCCCAATAATCTAAGCCCAACTACAAAACAAACAAATTAAATCTCTACATAATCTAGCCCAAAACCCAAAGAATAAATAAGAAAAATAAAATATGAAAATAATTGCGTGTAATACGCTTAAAACTATACATTATGAGATGTAAAGATTAGAATTTAACGAAACGAAAAACAGAGAGAATGTTAGAATCAAATCCAGCTTCATAAAAAAAAATCAAGTTTAAAATTTTCAACAGGAAGTCAAACTTTGACCAAGGTTGACCAAAATTTGAATTTTTAGAAAATTTTTAATTTTACTAAATTTGAAAAATTATTTCACATCAAACCCCAAAAATGTATATTAAAATTCCAAATTTATCGAATTTAAAATAATTTGAATCAAAGTTTCAAATAAAATTTCATTTAAAATATTTACTGAATTTACGGGTCGTTACATAAACAAAACACAATATCATACACAACATAACCTGTATGATAATTCATATTGCTAATGCACAAGGAATCCAACTTATATGTTCCCCTTTTAATAGGGTGCTCTTATATATCGTTTTGGGACAATCCCTATATCTTTTATACTCACCATAAAAGACATAATTTACAATCCAAAATTGAGTATTAAAACAACTAAAGTTGATTTTAATACAAGCATATTGTTAAAATTGACAACGTGTTATTTACTTGTAGTTTAGAAATATCAATGTACCTTTTAAAGCTCTTTCTTATGAACGCACGTTTCCTCTGCACTTTGATTGAAAATAAAACTATTTGATATTTCTATCAAAATACTTATTCAATCATGATGCTTATAAAATGATACATTCGTATCATTTCTTGGAGCATATCTAACGACTTACAAACCCAATATCGCTTCCACTGATTTTGAGCCATATTTGGTTAATATTTTTAAATGGCTTACTCTAAATCATTATAAATACATATGTATATAATATAATTTATAGTTGTTTTGAAAGTATAGACTAAGCCATAGTTTTGAGAAATAATTTTACTGTATAATTATGAATTAGATGATACAGGTTAATTATATCTCAAACAATTAATGTCTATGCACCATTCAGTGGGAGCATCATTAGCGTTGATGAACTCTTTGAATTAAGATGTATGCAATCACAAGTCTATTAATACCAAAAGGGTTTCACATACTTTGTTATATTCATCGATGATTTATTACCCACATGAACACGTGTATTAGATACACATGTAGTAAGTTTATGATAAAAATCATAGAATATAAAAGAAAAGTAAATAAAATAACATGAAATAGAATAAAATGATTCGATTTGGTTGAATAAGTGAGTATATTGAAAAGAGTTTCAAATGTACCTAAAAATGAATATAGATTCAATCTCAAAGTCATTCCTCCATGTGATACATAATGATGCATCGATAAGGAGTAATCAGACATTGTTGGACAATTTATGATTAATTGTGAGTGAAGTTGAGTTAGTTTATTTATATAAGGTCATGTACTTAAGATTAGTACACAAGGTTTATATTAGTTCATCTAAACAACAATTTACATAATCAAACATGATAAGGGTTTGTAAAAAATCCCAACATATCCTAGGCCAAGGTATTGGCAGGTTGTGCGAGTTGAAAGATTGTACGTAATAATTGTTCATGAGGGATCTTATATGAATATCCAAAAAAAATTTGGAAAGGTCAGTCGTCAAATAACATATTTATGTTTTGAACATAATTTTTGTAAACTAAAATTAGTTTTATAAATAAAAAGGTTCATAAAGCGTTTATGAATCCCTATTCTATTTGCACTAAGAAACAATTGTTGTTTCAAAATATATCAACTTCATTATGAATGAATTTCTTTGAGAAATTTTTGGTAGTTAAATAGAATTGGATCTGATCCATAGATAGAACTAATTATATGAGATAAAGTGAAATTAACTAACCTAAATGAACACATAGCATTAGAACATCTAATAAGTATTCTCGTACATCGAAGAGAAACTATGAGTTTCTTATTAATGTCAAAAATATACATTACCCTCGGCTATTCAATTAAACCACTAAGATTGTTGACTCTATATGGTATGATGCACAGATCTGAAAGAATTCCAAGTACGCTATCAAAATATGATTTTGGTGGCGTAACCAAAGGGATGTGATCCATCGACCAAGATTGTGTCTTTATTGAAAAGACTAATGTGGTTGGAATTAAATACGCAATGTTGATAAGAATAATATCGTAAATTTCAATTGTTGAAATTAGCATAACAGATTTGGTATTCAACATGTTCAAGTTAATTCAAATTTACTGAAAAAATTATCGCTCAATAAAACTTGGTGTTTGGTACTTATCTATTGAGACAGAAAATTCTATTTATTGTATCACTTTTACAATGAAAACAAATTCCATACTATAGCTCTATTTCATAATGAATATTCATAACAGGAAAATAGGCCCAGGGAAGAAGTTGCGAAAAAATTTAGTCTCAAGGACAGCAAGTTTGCTTTTTAGTCTGAAGGACGTTTGTTAGTGCAAACAGAAAATGATAGTTACAACTATCATTCTGTGATTTAAACTAAAAAATGTCCTTCAGCCTAAAAGGCAAACTTCTTGTCCCTAGAAATAAATTGTTTTGCAACTTTTTCCTTGAGCCTGAAATCCTCTATTGAAAATACTCATATTGAGATATAGTTATATCTATTTTTCAGTCAATATCAAAAAATAAACATTATTTCACAAATAATGTTCGGTACATTTTATGAAAACAATTTTCATAATTTGATGCAATCATTAGGTGCTATATGGCATGATCCCACTATTTACGCAATTACTATAATAGCATAGTAAATTTAGAGGTTCACCATTGACTTAATATTATTTACTTATTTCATATGCCGCAACTAGTTTACAAAAGAGAGTTCATTGATCAAATATATTGAACTCAAAGAAATAAATGTTATAGAAAACAAATTTCTATATGAAAATACATTTCAAAATAAAAATCATATTTCATATTTCAATATTATGTATCAGCTATTATTACAATTCTTGTTTCTAATGTTTCTCTATGAAGCAGAAGTGACTATTCATTCTCTTCATTCTAATTTTACCTTAAATTACATCTATTCTTATACATTCGTTTTTCTTTCAAATGGTCAAACTATTCAAAAGAAAATCTTACTACAATATCATAACAAACCTTTTACAAAAGCACTCTCGATTATTCTTAACGTTTAAGACATCAAATATGTTGCACTTTATGTAAATCGATCAAGATGACATTTCAATGATCGAGTTCTTAGATGTATCTCGTAGTTTATGGTCTTGTGTTACATTAACATAATATGATCCTTTTGAAATTATTCAAGTTGAATACATGATCTTAAATTACTGTTTATTGGTTTACTTCGAATGAACTAACTTCATCGAAATATTGTACCTCACATACTATGACTGTTCACCATATAACATTTATATGTGAAAGTGAATATCCAAAGTCTTGAATTGCATTTAGAGTTCACAAACTCAAAAAATGCAATACACGGTCTAAACCAAATAAACATATAAGTGACCAACTTACGAATGTATTAAGTAGTTGAAATTGGGCACTTGCATGGGTATTGAAACATTATATAACATGCAATTAGAATTATTAGCAGGTATATATTATATTTCTATTTGTCAACTCTTAATTCGGTTTGTTTTTATATATTAATTGACAAACATTTTATCAATCATATTAAATGCACAAATTTATCATTGTAAATAATTATAATATTATATAGGATATGTTCTTACAATATTAAAAAGGTTAAATGTTACCATTTCATTTTTCTAATAGTGCTCTCACTGGTCTTTTATATTTCTCCAAACCCTAAGATGAAACATAGAAGTCTTTCATCTTCACTAGTGGGTGTTAGGACTCGTTTGTTTTGGTATTCTGACCTTGAGTTTGCTCAACAAATCATACCCTCACAAACAATGGATAACTCCTTATCATTGTATCATATATACAACTCCTGACCCGTTTTTCCTTGTTCTAATCTCTTTCGACCTTTACTTTTCTCAACAAATCGAAAGAGATTATTCACTCATACCTACCATACCGTGATGGCCTAAGTGTAGTATATGTACCTTGAGTTTGCTCAACAAATACATATAGCTATCTTACCTCATCTATTCAATATATTAATAATACTACGCATAACATCCCTAGCTTGAGTTTGCTCAACAACTAAGGATTATGTAAGTAATTTATTAATATATATATATATATATATATATGGTAGAGGACAACATTATATTGAAGATTCATAATATTCAATATATATATATATATATTGAATGATATCGACATATAGAATCATATATTTCTTGTGAAATACTCCAGCGAATCAAGTGTCGGACGCATCCAAAATCACGATACATGTACATGTACATTTACATACATATTTACTTCTTAAGTCTATTTAGGTTTCTTTAACGTTCCATATTTAGTTTATACACATATCATATAAGTTTTATTATTATATAACTTTTATATTTCATATTACTTATATGATAGTCTTACGTATAATATATCATTAATTAAACCTTGTCTAATTAATTTTAGTCAATTAACTCTTTAATTAATTTTAAATTAGTATTCTAATATAACTTTTATATTGGACATATCTACTATAACATTTATAGTGTATACTATAACTTTTATAGTGTAATACACATATATCATATATATGTATTTTTTAATTAATTAACCTTTAATTAATTTATTCAATTAAACAATTTTTATTAAAATTTATTAATTTCAAAATTTATCTTGTATACATACATGTATACTTATGTTATCTTAAACATTTTAAAATAACATAACATATATCAACATATGTAATACATGCATATATGCATTAATTAATTAACATATTTAATTAATTTATTTCATTAATCTTATTAATAAATTTGAAATTTGAAATTATTATATAAATATTTTCAATCATTTTTAAAATATCATTATCCTTTCAAACATTTTGAAAACTTATATAGTATTATATTTTTATAATAAACATGTTTTATTTCAAAATTTAACTATTAAATTTAAAATATTTAACATTAATTTTCAAAACGATTTTGAAAATTAGCCCAAGGCCCAAATTAAGTTTGGCCTTTTCCATTAGGAGCAACCTTTGGGCTCACTTTACCTTTTGAGTTATGCCGATAACCAGGTAGGACATGATATTTGATTACCCAAATCCAATTCTAGACAATACCTTTCTAGACACCATACTAAGTGGGGAAGCCTAATTAGGTAGCTCTAATATGACTAATGTAGACCGCATAGGCTATTGGGCTTTGATACCATTGTTGAAACTGGACCAACCCGCAGCGAAAATTATGGATGAATTTCAAAATTTTACCCTATTGGATCTTTATTGGGCTTATGAAGTCTAACTGAATTAGAACATTTTTAATTTCATTTAAATAATTTCATTTTTTTTTTAAATTCAAATATATCAGGACATGAAATTAATTTTATTTGATTTAGTTTATACATAAATGTATCATATACATATATGTGTGAGTGCATGTGTAACATAATAATTCGTGAAAGGTATAATATGCCCCTATGTAGGTGTTGGGATTTACATCGCAATAGACATATTAGCTTATTTTGTATGTCATGTATGTTTTCCAAATATGTGCATGTATATGTGTTACAAAATACACACACATTGTATGTATAAATATATTATATATAATATATGAACATAAAACATTTATATATGCACAAACATATATATGGAAAGAGAGAGAATAATTATTAAAAATTATTTATAATTCAAAATGAACTTAGTTTTTCAAACATAATAAATTTAGTATTTTAATTTGTATATATTATGAATAAAATAATATTTTCATCCACAGATAATTACAATAAAGTAATATATTGATGAAAATTCAAATTTTACAATTTTCAAAAATCTACGATCATAAAATAGAGCATATGAAAAATCTGGAGATTTTTCAAAATTGAAATATTATTTTTAAAAACCAATCAATTAATTTCGGCAATAATTATTTAATACAAAATAATATATTATTAAAAATTCAGATTTTAAAATTTAAGAAATTCTAAGATCATGAATGAAAGGTTATGAAAAATTATGAAGGATTTTTCAATTAAATTATTATTATTAATAAACCATAAACAGTTTTTTTAAATTAATATTAATTATTAAAATAATAAAATTTGTTATAAAATTCCTAATTTTTTATATGTTTCTGAAATGATATAATATATTTTTTTAAATATAAAATTAAAATTTTAATGTAACAATTACTTTATATATAATAAAAAATTCAAATATTCAATAAATGTTAATTTAAAAATATGAATATGTGTATAATAATCAATTTTCAAATTTGTAAATTCATATTATATGTAAATAAGCGTACTAAATTTTTTAAACCATATATATGTCTTATATATGCATATATGCTATTATGAGAGCGAAATATACACTGGTATGTGTGTGTGTGTATGAATTTATTAATAAATATATATATAAAAAAACTAGTAATGATAAAATTTTATTTTTTACAGTAAACAACATTTGTTTATACATAAATCAAATAGTACAACAAATAAATTATGCACATAACCAAACTGGTTTGTGACAACCACATCTATTTACAAAATCTAACCTAACTAAACATAAAGTAGCAATATATTTAAAAAGATATGAAATTGCTCATTATAGGATCATGGAATACAATTAATTACTGTAATATGAATTAAAATTACCAATTTAATGATTCCTTTGAATCCACGTTGAAGCAATAACTACCCTTCCTTTTACTGTTCTTGATTCGTCAGATTGCAAGTTCGGAATCACCGACCTCTAACTATCGAAAAGTATTATTTTAATTTGGAATATATTTGGAGTGGACTGAGAGCTGTGTTTTAACTAGCAATGTAGAAGGTAACGACGGCAAAAAAAGGTTAGTTATTACATACATATGTGTGTGTGTGTGTGTGTGTGTGTGGTTCTATTAGAGAGAAACGAGGAAAACCTTTTTACTCATTCTCACTTGATCTCAACTGATCATTATCTCCAAGCCAACTTTCTATATTTTATCACCCTAAACCTTTCCAAAACCGAAATTTTGCAGTCCTAATGATGGGCCTTAAACCCATCTAAGCACAAGTCAAAATACTATGCACTTAAATCTAATTTAATCGCTTATTGATATTGTATATCGATCGATATATTTATAACTGTTATAAGTATATATAACATTATTTATTTCTCAAATCATATTCAAATTTTACAATTAATATTTCATAAATATTAATTAATTTATAACAATTATAAACTAATTAAATCGTTCGGTCTTAAGGAAATACACTATTTCGGCTGTGAATTCTTGGGTGTAAATTTGGTCAGCGATTAACATCGAACTATTCTAATGTTAACGTTCATACGTCACTTAGCAGGTGGTGTGGCATTATAGCCAAATTTATTGCTTACTCATTTTCGGTAAAATCTAGTTTTATTTTAATAAGCGTTACCCGGTTATAACATTTGTTTACACCAATTCTCTTCATCAAAACTATATCAATTTGGACTTACGGAATTTGGTAATGGTCAAAATTCCAACCTTATCCGCATTCAACTTTATAGTCTAAATATAAAGTTCGTGGCTCAATAATAACAATTATTATTAACCGAAATGCTCTGGCCGGAGACTTTGACTTTGAGTTGACTTTAGTTGACCATGATACTAACCTCATATACCTGAGGAGATGAATCCTCTCTTGAGTAGTGCTTCACTTCCAATACTTTCACTCGATCCAACTATAGTCACTCGATGGATGACATGCCATGATTTGGCTATAATCAAAGCGGAGCTTTCATATTGAAGATCCGTGGTATTCTCAAGCCAAGAGAACAGTGGAAATCAGTCACATCGATATTTCCTATTTGACCTTAGTTATATTAATCAAAAGAAAACTATCGAGTGAGTCGTTCCATAGTTATCCAATAACTATTAGTACGTAACCCCTAAGTGCTTCCAACAGTCATGAGTAATACACTGCCCAACATTTGTAAAGCGTTACGTACCCTAATTTCAACAGATACATCGATATCCTGTCTTGATGGATCTTGACTAGAAGTATTTAAAATGGTATATTTGTTTCGTTGTAATAAATTACTCATGGTTACAACACTTTGTAACCACTGTCACAAAATATACCGTTTATGGATTTTTCGATTAAATATACTTTTAGTTAAGTTAAATAATGTATATAATCACATTGTATCTAATATATAATAGAAAGAAAATACATTTTATTTCGAACAAGATTGGTTAACGAGTTAGATATATGTAACAAATTATATAATTGCCCTTAGGGCATACCCCTAATTCTCTCAGCTGGCACTTTGGGATAGCGGTGAGGCGAAGGTAAGTGTACTAAACTTTTATTAATTATTTGATTGATGCGTAAATATCAAAAAATATTTGGTAAGTAAATAATATATTAAATTTAAATGTACATGCAAAGTCGAAAAGAAACTCTGCAAATAGAAACAAAAATCCCATCACTCATCGAGGAGGGTCGAAGTCGTTCCAGCAATATCGCCAAGAGTTGGAAAATTTATTAAACGTGAATTGTAAATAGTTATTGTGTAATATAACTTTGAATATACAATAACAGTACATAAAAATGAATTTCAGGAAGCTGAGACGTGGGGTCCTGTGTCATATATGGACATGTTGTCCTGTACTCATGTTGTCTACCATATAAATCCGGACGGGACAGTTTCATACACATGAGATGACGATAAGTCGAGAAAGAGTCATGTAAGCATATTTCAGATTATGTGCTATTAGTAATTTTTTTAATTATTAAAGTATAATGAATTAACATATCATGCTATTAATTTCAACTGCATTTTTATTTGTTCATGTAGGCAAGGTTTATGGAACAACGCCAGAAATTCTTAGAGAATACCAGTCAAGAGCAGTTGACGACAGATGAGGAGGACGTTATTTTTGAGTCATTCATGAATCCACCGTCACAGAACAGGCGTTACGGCTTTGACAATTAAGTGGTAATTAATAATATATTAAGATATAACAATTTAATAATCTTTTAGTTCTAAAGAATTCACATCGCTTTAGTTTCAGTAATAAGTTTATAGATATAACAATTAACGCATTATGTTGTAGCTTTGATAGTAAGATTATAGACTAAATTAAATGAGTATTGTAGGCCAGCAGACAGAGGAAAGCCAACCAAACGGTCAGAGTTGATATCGATCTAGCAGAGATCGAAGAGTTGAGAGCTAGGGTGGCGCAGTTGGAAGAGCTGAACTATCACCAGGCTATCGAAATGAGCAGCTGTTGGATCAGCGTATTGCTGAGTACATGCCGCAGTATGGTGACCGCTTTTCATCCTCGGCTGGTTCGAGAGGTTCTGGAGCTGATTGACTGGAGTAATAGGTATGGTTTTTTTGTTTTTTGTCATTGTTTAGTAAATTTCAATAAGCATTGAGTTGGTGGAGTTGGATTTGAAATATTATGTATACTGTTTGATGATACATTGAGTTGGTGGAGTTAGATTTGAAATGTTGTGGGTATTGTTTGATGATATACTTGGTGGTAGTAATTCTGACATTTGGGAGTTGATGGTGAGGAGTTGGTGAAGAATTAATATATATATTTACAATTAGAGTATGTAAATTATGGAAGCGAAGTTTGATTTGATTTTATATAAATTATGCTTGATTTTTTTTATCATGATATTTGATTATGTTTGTATGATTTGATTTCATATTGAATATATAGTTGGATATATGATTGTTGGGTGGAATTTATTGTGTTTATGGATTGTGGATGGAAGGCGAAAACGTAGCAGAAATACTGAAAAACAGGTTCAGGTTTTCCGACAGCTACCGACGTCTGTAGGCTAAAAAATTTCAACGGTTTCCGATGGTTGGGGACGGCAAAATTTCGACGGCTACAAACGGCTCTCGACGTATTTCGGCAAACATCACAGGTCAACGTGTCTTCGTCCGACGGCTATCGGAAGCCATCGGACGGCCGTTTGCAGCCGTCGGAAAAGCTAGGATGGGCAGTGTCGGAAGTCGTCGAAAATTCTGTTCGCCGACGGATTTTTTTTTTAGCGGATTTTTCCAACAGCTCTCGACGGCCGTCGATGGACATGAGCCGTCGGAAATTGATCCGATTCTTGTAGTGATGAGGTAAACTTGAACGGTCAGACTCTTCACGAATTAGATAAAAAAATTGAATGGGATACATTTAGCATTGCCTAATTATTCATATTTTTGCACTAGTTCTGTTACTATGATGCACTTGCAGATGAACTCCTCTGGACTTTTTTTCTCTGTCCTCTTGTGTCCAACAAATTACAGGTACACATTATAAGCTAGACATTATAGTTATTTAATTGGGGATTTTTACTTCAAGGACTTATTTGTGTCGGGTAATAAGTTTTAAAAACACTACTTTTGAAAAATTAGTTTTAAGAACATTTTACTGGAAAAAAATAAATAATTTATTATTTTCAGTTATACATAAATAACGATAAAAGGATCTATCAATTTCTTGTATAACTTAAAAAGATAAATGAATCTATTATTATGCTGTAAATTATTCTTAAAACTAATTATTCAAAAGTGTTTACTTAAAACTTATTACCTTGCAAATAGAAGTCCTTCAACTAAATTTCCACTATTTAATTCATTTACACACGGAGAGTGAGTAGCTGTGATATATAGCTTACACATTCAAACTGATAGAAATGGAGACAGAGGAACAGTGACCCTGCCCTTCTTAGTTCCATTACTTTGACCGTAAGGTATTACATCCAGGTAAAGAAAAACGAACAAAACTGCCATCATCATATTGATACGCTAAGTAATCGGCCTGAACTTTTGCTGTTGCTTTAAGAAACGAGTCTGTACAGAATAATTTAACCTAATTATTGTATGATGACATGCGCAAGCATTATAAATACAGTCATCACTTATTTTCATGCAGACGCAATTTATATTGCAGGAAAAGAAAAAAAAAATTAAATCTATCTCCGCTTAATAAGCACAAGCAATAGACCCGATAACAACGGCGATAGATTGTTAGACAAACAATCTTGAAATCCGAAGCATTGAATGTGAATGTTTTCATATTAGAAACGTCAAGCCAGTTATATTTTGTTTGAAGCAACTGGGTTAAGTTAATGAACAATTAAACAACAGGTTTTCCAGGATTTTGTATATGTAAACAGGTTCCTTCGCAGCCGTTCCTTGTATAAATATAATATTTACAGCTTTGGGTTGACAAAGAATACAGAAGCATATGCATGGAGTTCTGAGAATGAAAATGGAAATCTAATGAGAAAGGTACAAAGGTAATTTTGTCTTCAACATGAAATATTATTCCAAAATCCCATGAAACAATGTTGATTTGCTTAAATTAAAAGTCTTAATTAAGTTTATTTAAATTTGATCACAATATAGAAGGAAGACTACAAGGCCTAAACAGGTGGACAATTGAAATTCAAACATTGTTAATCAGAATCTTATAGGCAGTGTACCCGGGCAGTGCGGATCCATCATGTGAAGAGAACTGAAGTGAATTCTTTCGTATTATTTTTCACTGAAAACGAGGCTTATATAGCTTATCAAAGTCACATTATTCTATGCATGTATATAATGCAATATAACAATTAGCAGATCTCACGTTGAATATGAACTGTCCTCTGCAAAAATTCCACAATATGGTACATGTCAACTAAAAAGCTAATGGAGTCGAAGTCCAAGATTTTGACTAAGCCATTCATAACAAATATGGTTTTATAAGTTTAGTGATATTGGTCCATGCTAAACTATTACTTAATATATCTTTTCATCAAACATCTTGTACTTCATCCTTTTATTTGAGAAGTTTTGGATCATCTGTTCTAGTCATAATTCAAAGATATAAAACAATCTCTTCATGATCTATTTTATATATGTATATATATATGACCCACACAAAGTATTGAGAACATAACTTTGAGCTAGATGTGTGAAAACATGAAGAGAATAAATGGGTGACATCGATGAAATTACATTGTGCTTACAACCTGTAGACAACGTGCTCTTTAATTCATGGATGAAATTTTATACATATATACATACATATATATATATATACACACACAGAGGGAGAGAGTATTGAGAGCATAACTTTGAGCTAGATGTGTGAAGACATGAAGAGAATAAATGGGTGACATCAATGAAATTATATTGTGCTTGCAACCTGTAAACAACGTGCTCTTTAATTAGCCTTGCATAACACTGCATTGATATACGTGAAATGGTTTTACATTTCAAGAACCTGACCAATTAATTCATATATTCTGATTCCATTTACATTACTTAATTCTGCTTATTAACCATGCTTTAAGGTATTGCATCTTCTACTTCTTCTACGGTTCTGAAGTACAATGAATCTTTAGTATATAATTCGTATTAAAGCTGTTATTGTTATGTTACTTCTTCAACTCATACACTCTTCAACCTGTTTTGTTGGCCAAGTAGAGTATAAAAACAATCAATTAATAGTTCATAATGAATGAACAATCAATACATCTGAATCACCTACACAATAACACATAATTTAATTTTAATTTACATAAAAGTAAATATATAAATTCAGTCTCGATCATAACCCCAAGCTGTAGGGCACTTTAGTTCCAGGCAACCAAGCAGCACCAGCAATGAAATTAGCAACAGTGAACCTAGTCACAAACGAAGGTCTAACAATAATATGGTACCCTCTCCACTTGACCCGAAACCGCATTATAGACCCGCTTCCAATATTCTTAAACTCCGCGTAATACAAGGTGTTCAACGCGAACTCTCCCTTAAAGGGCAGCCACCCTGAAGGATGAATAATACCATCTATCGTATTTTGCATGTACACGGTCCTTGAATACAGCATCCAGGGACGGCCCAGGTAAGACCGAACAGTCTTTCTAACAACCCATAATTCGGTTGTGGCCCGGATCCTTGAAAACTGGATAACAATACCCGTATTCTGATTCGGGTCTGTCCGGCCCTGTGCCGTTATGACATTTGACTCTCCATGATTCGGCTTTCTGATGTAGAGTGTGCATTTTTGTATCACTGCTGCTGCGTTGCCGAATATGAAGTCTATGGTTCCGAATATGTTACATTCTCTGTAGAATTGCCTTTGTGTGTATACACAGAGTGTGTCTTGGTAGCCTTCTATGCTGCATTTGTAGAAAACCGATTGATCTGACCCGGATAGCAGAGCCACGGCCTGCGATCCTGGTCCGTATGTGTTTCTGAATGTGATGCCTGTTCCAACAAATCTATCTCCAAATACACCTGGGGTACAATGATTTCCATTTAGTCACATTACTCTTCATTAGCAGCCGAAATGGGTAAAAGATTAAAAAAAAATCAAAAAGAAAGTATTACTCCTGCTATACCAAAAATGCTACTAGGACAAAATTTTGATTTTGTTCAATTATCACCACAAACAAAAATGTAGGAGCAAAACATTGAATTAATATTGTGCCTCTTTAATTATTCATTCCAATTATACCAGGGCTACCGGAAAAAAATTCATAGTACCAAAATCCTTAAAGGATATATAGTTTATCAAAGTACTGAACATCATTCATTAATTATCAAAATAATTAATAAGTAGTCAAAATAGTAGAAATAGACTGTGTACATCCAGCACAACATGGAAAAAAATAAATTGGTGGGACGTTCAAAGTGTTTAGACTTAGAGCCATTAAATTACGAATCTAACATTCTAAATTTAGTTTGGTGCATTTGAGCAAATCTGGTGCATTGTAGAAGATTTCACATAAAAGTAGTTAAAATAGTTGGGAATTTATTGAGAAAACTCTTGTAAACCACCAATTTTTAAAGTTTAAAATACACGGTCATTTGTTCTAAAGAAACTAATTTTAGAAAACATACCCGTGCTTTATTTCAACCAAAATGGAAATATTGAACTTTCGAAAAAATAGCAAATATTTACATTAAAAATTGTAGATATTAGCATTTATTCCCAACAATCTCTAAAAATAAAAATAAAATAGTTTTCGTTGTAGAAATGTGAAACTAAATTCGCATCTAATTTTTGAAAATAAATTAAAAAACTCGTTGAAAATAAAAATAAAACCTAATCTAAAATATCTTTTTGAGAAAATTTCAAGTTGAAGAATTTCAAACTTTAAAATAAGTGACGGATCTAAATTTCCACATTTTAGAATTTATGTCAGTGCTATAACATTAAAAAATACAGAAAAATAGACATAGTGATAAAGTTGAAAAAAATTTAGTCTCGGAGACAGCAAATTTGTTTTTTTAGTTTAAAAGACAATTTTTAGTGTAAACAGAAAATAACTGTTACTGTCATTATTCTATAATTTATATTACAAAGTACATTTCAACCTAAAAACAAATTTATTGTCCTTGAGCTAAATAGTCCTAAAAAATATTGTAACAAGATTTACCCTAAAAACCACAGTTTAAGGTTAAAAACATAGAATTCTGTGTGTTCCCCTATATTTTTAGACTTTAACCATCTTTTTATACATACATACTATATACATGGTATAGTAACTAGCATCTATTATCTAATTTCAACAATATTATGCTATGGTTTGAGCAAGTTTTTGTTTTAATGGTTAATTAGTACGAATGGTTTCATGGACATTATATGTAAAGAGAAGACATACTGAAAGTGGGAGAGCTGAAGGTAGTATAACCACGAGCAACGCTTCTAGAACCAGTAATAACAGTCTTCCCCATCCCATCTCCAATCATAATCAAATCGGTTAAGCTACTCGAAACCGTAACAATCTCATTATAAACCCC
The DNA here is from genome assembly GCA_030765085.1 of Allium cepa. Classification (NCBI taxonomy): domain Eukaryota; kingdom Viridiplantae; phylum Streptophyta; class Magnoliopsida; order Asparagales; family Amaryllidaceae; genus Allium; species Allium cepa. Next base: position 42,484,112 of record CM060940.1, on the reverse strand, counting down.
CGCCTTCACATAAATCGCTATCCTCTTCACATACCCATTCCTCCTCAAGTACGTCGCCGCATTCACCGCAGCCTGCACCGTCCTGTACTTTCCGGACCCCCCTTTCGCCACCACGAAGTTCGTCCCCGCCGCCGCCGTCTGCAGCTGCAACAACGTCCGTCCAGGAGCTTTACCCGCCGGAGGCAGCACGGTCATGTTCCTGGGGCGGTTGACGGCGAGGCAGTTGCTGATGAGCTCGGAGATATTGTACCGTTTGTACACGGGCAGGACGAGCTTGGTGGAGGCCTTGAGGTCGGAGAAGCCCTTCTTGCAGGTGCGGAGGTTGGTGAGGGCGGCGGACAGCCAGGTCTGCTTGTCGGTGCGGGTGCAGTTGGGAGGGTGGGGGTTGAGGGTGCGGTTGAGCTGGATGAGGGTGTTGCCGTAGAGCTTGGAGCAGTCGAGGATGGCCTTGCGGGACTTGCGGGTGCTGGCGTGGGTGGAGAGGGACTCGAGGCGGGACTGCGCGTGGAGGGTGAGGGTGTAGGCGATTTGGACGGAGAGGGTGGTGAAGTCGGAGCGGTGTTGGGGTGGGTGGTCGGTGTAGGGGGAGAGGTAGTGGCGGCAGGTGCGTGGGTAGGGGGTGCGGTTGCACCACCAGTCTAGGGTTTGGTTTGTTGAGGAAGCGAGAGGGAGGAGGAAGAGGAAGAGTGTTATTGCTTTGAATATAGCCATTTGTTTAGAACTTGCAATGAGGACGTGAAGAGAGAGTGGTTATATATTGGAATTTGTTGACGTGAATGTGTTTGGTACATGGCGTTTGGAGGTTTGAATTTGGTTGTTTTTTGTGTTTTAAGGGATGATTGTGTTGCTGCTCGTTGTGTTTTTCGTTTGGCAGACTATTTTGTTTGCCCATTTTGCACTTTAATGCTGTTGATTTGGCCTAATAATTTAGGAAAAGGAGCACTAAAATGCTTTTACAGTGGATTTTTAATGTTTGGTTGATACACGAGAAGCTTGGTAAAGAGTTAAATTCCTCTTTTACTTGGCTGAACAAACTAATAAATAAATGGGATCCACCATAATATGTGAACGGTTCATGATGAAAAGCTAAAAACCGAAAATACACAGAGGAGCATTGCATGGAAGTTCCTTGTTTTTCACGTTTGATAAGTCTTTCTGATAACAAGAATATAAATTAGATCTTTATTTTTTTTTAAATCAGAAAGCGTAAATAAAAATTGCAAGTCAATTTGCATTTTTTAAAAAATTTAAAATTTTTGAAAATTTCAAAATTTTCAACAACAAAAAATTAAAATAAAAAAGAACAAACGAGATTCCGCCTATTCCTTTTTAAAAATTTCGAAATTTTCAAAATTTGAAAAAAAAATTAAAATTAGAAATCACAAAGTAGCTTGCGTTTTCCTGATGGAAAGTTTAATTAACTTACATTATTCGAAAGTTTCATTGAATTTGAACGTTTTAAAAAAATTCAAAATTAGAAAACGCAAACTTATCTTGCGCTTTCGTGATAGACCACTTTTCAAAAAAATTCAATACCTTTTATAAAAATAAATTCAAAGTCAAAAAATTGCACGTTGGTTTGCATTTTATGTTTGCATTTTCTGTCAGACAATTGTAAAGCACCCTGCGTTATCTGTTTTTCAAAAATAGGGACTGAATTTACATACTTATATCTAGGTGGAATTAGTTTAAAGCATAAAAATTTGTATATTTTTAGCTTTAAGGACAAGATCTCAAAATTTTGATATCAAGACAAACATTTTCCGAAAAATTATTTATAAGGACAAACATTCTTTCAAAACTGCTAACAAATTAAAAACCGATACCTAAAAACTGATACCGATAACTACAAACCAATACATAAAAACTGCTACTAATAACTAAAAGCTGATACCTAAATAAAATTATCTTTCAGACTAAAATACTAAATATCTGTTTTTGAGGCTAAAACACCGAGGAAATTTATCTTTGACGGTAATTTTCTGTTTATACTGTTATAATAACATCAAAAACACAGATCTGTGACCTTTTTCGTTGTAGATGGAGGGGATAGAAAATTTGACCTGAAGCGATGAACTATGTCAGCCACGGTCACGTGTATTTGGCTGTGATGACCACTTCGTAGTTTGTTGTAAGTACTTATTATTTTCACTTTTTGATCATGTCATCTATGGATTTTATATTTTTCTTCCATTCTATAGAGAAGTTTAGTCCAGTGTCCTAGTGTAGTTGAGGGAACAGCACGTACTACCTCACGGTATACGAGCAAACTTTTGAGTATTTTTTTAAAAAATACTCAAAAGTTTTTACCGGTTAAATTATGAATATCTTGAAGGTAACTTTAGTAAAACATCGCATTTTACAAAATAAACACGCGTCCTTATGAGATACGATTTTCGAACAACAATCACATGGACTGCAAATACATTGCCGTTTCCAAAACCATGAATATTTAACTGGGTACAAGGACAAACTTTGAAAAAAAATTAAATTTAAAATAAACAAGTTTCATTTTTGAACTGAAAAAAAAAATTAGACCGTTTAAAAATGTTAATTATAGTTAGCATTTTGTACAGTTTAAAATATAGTGCTCGTTATAACAAGCATTTTGTATAGTGTAAAAACTGAATATAATACTAGTTATAACCAGTATTATTTTCCAACTTAATTTTTTTTAAGTTTGTCCTTTAGTTCAAAAATGAAACTTGTTGTCCTTCACTCTATTCTTATTTTAAAGTTTGTCATTTTCTCCAATTCTCTCGTTTATTAATCTGCAGCAGCGAATGCTACAAATATTTTCGGTAAAATCTACAAATATTTACCTTCTACGGGTTCAATCATGTCCAGTTGCACTTCATCTCCATTGCAATTTGCGTTCTCAATATACTTTTTCAGGGTTAAGCTTTCGTTTGGTTCTCCAAGTTCTCTCTATTTATTTATTTATTTATTTATTAAAAAAAAAAAGATTCATCTTATTTAGATTAAGTGTAGTTTTGATTCTCGAAAAAGAAATTAAAATAAATTTATTAAAAATAATTTTAATAAGTAATTTAAAGCATGTTTTTAGAAGAATTTTAATGTATTAAGTTTCAAAATAATATATTGTGCAATAGTAGAAAATTTGATAGAAACGTCACTCTTCAGAAGCGTACATGAGATTTTTTTTTCTTTTTTTCTTTTTTTCTTCATACGACTTTTTGTTCAATTCTTTCGAAATAATTGTATGTTTTTCTTAGTTGGATGCTAATTTCCACTGGCTTGCTTTAACCTCAAAACATGATAAATTACATGGGTTTTGCAATATATATGTATAGATAGGCTAATAGAGCCATATTTGTCCGAAGTATAAAGTTATACTTCATTTACTGCCTAAGTAATGAAAATCTTCACGTATACTCTATTGAATTGGATAACAATTCCAGCTTAATTACGTACACACGTATATTCTAACGTTGTTGCTTCCAGTTGACATGATAAATCTCGCTTATTTTTCAACAACTAATTGTACATTGTACATTAGGCATAGTGTAATTCGTTGCAGGAGAGTAATGTCGAAGCAAATAATCAGAGAATTGAATTATGTAATTGCAAGTTCTATAAGTTATATTGGATCCCGTAGCACATGTTATAAATACTATGTGCGTTAAAACATATTATAGCTCATTTTATCTTCTGAAAATAAACTGAGAGAAGTATTACAAATGTTATATTGCTTACATATGAACATGCTTGGGTTTAGAGGGAAGTTGTTGACATCAAACAATTTCTATTAACGGGTAAATATTAGTAAATTGTACAGAAAATAGTTTTAAATAAGAAGTGATTATATAATTAATCATAAATATGAGTACAAAATTAAAAGAAGTTTCGATGTATCTAGATAAGGCCGGGTAGGAGAAACCCGCTAAGTCCAGGATGCACTTATTATTAGGGATGAGTATTTTTTCATTTTTCCGCTTTTCCGTCAAATTTCTTCCGACTATTTCCGAAATTTTCGTTTTCCGCTTTCTTCCAAAAAAATAATTTCGGAAGGAATTCCTTCCGATTAATCACGGAAAAGGACGGAAATTTATCACAATTTCCACGGTATTCCTTTCCTTCCGAAATAACGTCTATTAGGCCTCACCCGCAAGCCCAGTACCTTTTCTCTAGCTAAATGCACTCACGTCGTCAACTTCAGAGTCAGGCCGAAATTCCCAAAAAGAAAAACTCTAACCCTAATTCCACCTTTTCTTCCTTCAACATACTACTAGCCCTAATTTTGTCGCTTAAGTTTGCTGTTAACCCACTCTACAGGTACATAACCAATTCAATTTCAGTTCTTTAGTTTTTTTTTTTACTTTTTTCGTTTGTATCAAGATTCAAAGGATTTAACTGCACGTTTCTTTTTGATATTTAGGGGTATTATTGACTCCTTCCTGTATTACCAAACAGTATTTTGGTTATTTCCCTGATGCAGGATTGTTAATTTTTTTAGTCAGTTGGTTATCTCCTAATTATAGTGTTTTTCTGTTTATTTTTCTGATTTGAAATTTGCGAGGTTCGATTTCTCTTATTTTGTTTTAGATTTCTTTTGGGATGTGCTTGTTTAATATTTCTATATTTACACAAATAACGCGCGATCGCTTTCTTAATTCAATAATTTGTCATCGTTTAGGACAAATCATTTATGTAACCACTCAGTGGTGAACTGTTGGGTTGTTTACTGTGTTGGTGCAATCCTATGTAGAAGTTCTCATTTGTATGTAAATAGATAGTATATGTATAAGTAAATTCACTTTGATTATATACCTGTGTTATAATTTGACGCTGTATTTCTTTGTAAAATTGCACATGCTAGTTTGAAATCTTTATTGTTCTGGCCCTTTCAGTATCTCTAGTACAACAACTAATCATGAAACTGGAATATCATATTGTTGATTTCATGTAACTAAGCATTGCCCAATTTCTTTAAAAATGATCACGTATCGCTCGCTAGATCGTATTATTATGTGCTGTTTAATGAGAATCTCATAATTATGAACGTTTTATAAGATTCTCACAATATTGATGTGTAACCATTTCTACCTTGTCATATTTGCTTACTTTGTATTGACTTAGTACTTGTGGTTGGTTTGCTTTCTCATCAATTCTGTTTCAAAACTCTTCATCATATAATTTGAGCTTATAAATTCAATACAGTTTTAGATATTGTCTATTTACAAATTGTGTAGATTGCACTTCTGTTTGATTTGTTGGCATATGTTCATAGAATAGTTGTAGGCAAAAATAGATGTTCAGATGTTTCGTCATGTTTGTTGCATAGCTCACATATATCTGATTGAATATTGCTCCATTTCTTGATTATGTCTAATGTGTTTCATTTGTTTGTGTAAGCTAATTAAAGACACCGAGACATCTTAGGAGCATTGGCCTTGTTCCATAAATGATGATAAACTGGATGCACTAAATTTTTAAGTCGAACACTATTCCAGGCTGATTTTAGGTTGGAGTGATGCAGTTATTGGAATTTGTGATGCTAGGCTAAAACAGGAAATTTAACTGCACGTTTCTTTTTTCTTTTTAAACGAATTCGGCTGAAATGGAAACAGGAATTAAAGATTTTGTTACTCAATGGCTAACTTCTTTAATTAGTTATATGCACCTTCTTCAATTAGTTACCAAAGTCAGTTAACCTGTATGTACATTCACTTTTTAAATGTCATTTCCTGCTTCGAGTCAATATTATATACATCGTTGAGTTATTAATTATATAACTTTTCTGATCTGCCTTTTAACATAAACATTTTGTTGATACATGGTTTGACATTGTGTTGTACTGTATACAAACAACTTATCTGATATCCTCTTTTGCTCCTTGTCATAGGTAGATACAGTTGCACAATTTGGTGTAATCTTTCTTCCTTTTGCATTAGGACTTGAATTCTCTATAGCAAAGGTAAATGCCAAGTTTTTATTACTGTGATTTTATCAACACCACTATGGTTATGGATATTACAAATTACTACTTTGCTAGCTGCTTATTTACCTTAAATATATTGACTCTGTTTCCACATCTTCGAATTGTTCCTCTGTTTCTACAGCAAAGGTTTGGTACAAAAAATGTAAAAACTGCAAAAATAAAATAAAATTATTACTCTGTTTCTACAGCAAAGGTTAAACCATTTTCGAGAATAATTATTATTTTAAATTACCATTGGAAAATAGAATGTTTTTTCAGATGTATTAGGCAAAATTCAAGGAAAATTAGATCCAGGTATTACTTGGCACAAATATTGTTTGGTACAAAAAATGAAACAACTGCAAAAGTGGTTCTTAGGAAAAAGAAATCATGACATTGGCAATGAAATATCATTTAGGATGGAGAAAGCGAAGGGTTTAAAGAATTATTTGCTGAACTTCAACCCAGATTTGTTGTACCTGATAGGAAGAAATGTGTCTTGGCTATTTGAGATTTATTTACAATAGAAAAAACTAAATTAAGAAGTGTTACCGATTTATTATCTGGAAAGGAGAAATTAATTCATGTTTAAACTTTATGCTCATTTCTTGAAGTTGAATCTTGAGAAGCATATGTGGTAATATCAAAATGCTAATGTGTTGTTAATCCTGGTTTTTTTTCTACTAAACATGTTATAACGTACTTTCAGGGTACCATATATCCACCGAGGTGTCTCTTGGTGTTGTTGCTACAAGTCTTGGAGCTGGCATTCTACTGAGCCTAATGAAAAGGTCTGATTCAGATTCATGAAATTACAGTAGAAAGCAGTCATACAAGGAATGACAGCTAATTTTGAACAAGTTGTCTTTAAAAGAAAAAAGAAAAGAAAATACATGCTTTGTTTAATGCATCATGTTGTGAAAGTATGCTCCGCTATATATTCGTTTTACTAGGGATAGCCGCATTAAATTTGAATTTTCCTGTGGTTTAGTTTAAATTAATTATTCTTCAAATTTATTCATCTGTTTCGCATTTGATTCATAACTGAATCTCCCTATTTGTTCTCTGGCCTGTGTAGTTAATAATCCTTTTCATTTTCAAAATATACGTGATTCATAACATAAGTAAAGAACTTTTATAACGCAACCCGCTTCATTATCTAATATGGATTGCACAGGTTCTGACTTTTATTTGTGATGCAATATCTGCAGTATTACTGTCATAATGGTTTTTAACATTCATCCACCATGTAATATTTTACACTCATCTTCCACAACCATCCTCCCACAGCCTGCATAGTATTTACTGTTAGTTTTCTTTACCGGAAAAGGTGGAATTTCCATCTTCCATCCCGCCTTTTCCAATTCCCGTGATTACCAATTATAGGAATTTCAGAGTTCACAAAACGGAAACTGGAACAAATATCATCTTTCCATCAGCGCTCGGAAGAAACAGAAAAATCCTCGGTTGGTACGGAAATTTTCCAAACCCATCCCTACTTATTATATATATAACATAGTTAAAGTAAGTTGACCACATGAATGTACATGTCTAAGCGGAAAACTTTGTAGCTATAATGTTCGCAGGTAGGGTTCCATCCAGTAGGATAGTATTTTTGTTATTTTTTATTCAATTGAATAAATTTATCAATTTGGACTGGAAAAACCCAATCTTTGGACCTGCACTAGATCTAGATGAACGAAAATGATTTTATTTCATTTTACTTATCATTTTGGAGTAGAAACAGATTTGGTCCATTTTCTAATTACATGTTTACATACAACACTTTTACATATAATTATTTATTATTTTCATATCAAATATTATTATGGACACTATTTGCCTTATAATATATTAGACAACTTTTCGATCAATCATTTTGTGCATCATTTTGATATAAGATTGTATAAAGATGTTAGAGTACACCAAGAATAAGTATAGAGAGAAATTTGGTGCCATTGTTTTACATATAAGATGTTTAAAAAGGTAGCGAGGCTTAATTAAATGGCATCTAGAAGACGATAAAATGTTGGGCAAGTGATCCAATTGAATTGATAAGTGTATTGGGTACTTAGTTAAGTTAACATGAAATAATGACTCAATCACATGAAGTATGAGCAACATCATCACATGAATAAGTTGGAGCTAGGCTATCAATCGTGGAAGGCGTTGATGTACTACTTTCACTTTAAGTGGAATGATCGCACTGTACTTAGAACAGTCGGTTGAAAGCATACATTGTAGCACGACTACTAGGGAACACCATCGAATGAGATTTTACTTAGCATTAGAGAACACATTCAAGACGAGTCAACTGGATATCACTTCTTACTTCAAACCCAACGGATCTACACTAGATACTCTTAATCTGAATTTCATAATACGGGGATGTTTTCGATCTCTCTAACATCTATTTGGTGTGTGTGAGGGTTTTTGGGTGTGTGGGGGAGGGGGTGGAGATCATATGGATAAGATGCTCTTTTCTGACTTCTCACCATGAGGTGCTGCCCAAATATTAGGAACTCTCTAATCTTAAAATCAATTCTTACTAAACAACATGTAAGCTTTTATATATTACTTTGTATCAAAAACATTAGCGTGTTCTCTTTTATTTGACTTCTATATGAGTATTGTCATTTATATTTGTTGTGTTTAATATAATATTGCACCCATAATCGAATTCGATACCCGAAATCATGATAAATTATAAATTTGGCTATCCAACGACCAATGTTCTTCGTGATATAAATTCGTAGTTTGCAATTTAAAAATCAACAAATATTCGGTGCATTCACTAACAAGAATTCATTCTCAATCTTGAATGCTCAAGATTAGAAGGCTCATGATCACTCAAAATGAGAAAGAGATTCTTCGAAGGAAACACAAATGCTTCAAATGTTGTTGGTTCTGGGCGTAACTATGGAATTGAAGGACCTGCCAATCCTCCTTCACCAAATCCACTGGATGATGTGGTTCTGTAAGAGCTGACGGAATGATCGATGACATGGGGGAGAGGTTTGCTAGGGAGCAACATGAGCATACACTACTGGAAAATATCTACGTTTCCAACCCAGAATTCCCAAACCATCCCAATGCCACATAAGCATAGTGTTAGTAAAACATAAGGTCGTATTTTGACATCGGGAAGAATGGGAAAATCCCTATGCTTTTCCTACGCCGTACTAATTTTTCCAATTTTCATGTAGGCGTAGAGAATGTGTAGGGAAGTCCTGCACTTTTTCAAGGTCATCTAAGATCTCACTACTACAAAACAGGTCATTTGCATCGCCTCATTTGAATCGGTTTAAGTAAAAACTGATGCAAATAAAACTATTTGCATCAGTTCTGTCTTAATAACCAATGCAATCGGTACATGGAAAGCAATAGGTAACAAAAAATCAAATTTGCATCGGTTGTCACCAACAACTGATGCAAATACGTCGATGCAAATAGATTTAGTCGCATCGGTTTTAAAGTCAACCGAGCCCAACAAACAAACTAGTCTTTACAAAATAACATTTATCAAACGCAGAAACAAATCACTTTACTCAACCCAGATATCATCTAACCCTAAATTCATTTCCACATCCTCGTGAACTTTCAAATCAGGATTAAAATTTAAAGTTCCAAATTAAAATTCACAATTAAAATCGAATTCGAAGAATGAAGTTGCAGATTGATTTCGATTATCGAGCGAAGGATGTTTGAGATTGGAGGAGTTCGTTGAGAGGTTTGGGTTTCGAGTTGCTCGCGGCGGTTGAAGTCGATGTTGAGGGTGCTGCGGTTTTGCTTTAATGGTTGATTGATGCGGTGAGCATGTGTTTGTTGAAGTCGCAGGTTGAAGGAGTGTCAGGTGAAGTTATACAGTTTCTTTTTCTTTGGTGTGAATGTGGATGAGTAAGCTCAGCTGTGTACTTGATGATGACAGAGAGTATGCTCGGTTGTAGTTGACTGGAGAGTTTTGACTGGAAGGGGTACTGGTATTTTACTGTTGTTGTGATGGCAGAGAGGATGCTTGTGATGACAGGGTGATGATGTTGTTGTGGTTAGGGGACAAGTGGTAGAGCGAAACAAGGTAATGTTTTGAACTGTTTTATAGTGAATGGTGATGTTTCAAGGCAAGAAGTGGTTAAGTGTGTTGAGTTGCTGTGATGCTTGGGTTGTGAATTTCTGTTTGAAGTTGAAGGCGACAGCGTTGATGATGGATATTAAGGGGTATTTGATGTTAAGTGGTAGAGGAGTTTGGGTGTAAGTGATGTCAGAGAATGGGTGAAGTGGAAGTGAAGTTGTAATGTGATTTTGCTGCAGTGTGAATACAAGGCACGGGTGTAATGTGAATGACAGAGGATGGTCAAGCAAGAAGGTAATGCATAGTTTTGTAGTGTTTCACAAGATAAGAAAGAGATGGATGAATGTATGTTTGGAGTTTATAGTTGAAGAGCGGTGGAGATGAGGTTGAAGCGTGGGTGACAGAAGTTTAGTTTGGTGATGTCTTGATGCTCTGTTTTGGTTCGAAAGCAGCAGTTAGGTGAATGTAGAACTGTGATGTTGAAATGGGAGAGGAACGTTTGATAAATGTTATTTGCATCATGTGAGTATTATATATGTGCCTAACGAAATATCAACTATAAATATCAGCCATCATACCCTATTTGTACGATCTCTTAAATCTTAACACGCAGAGCAAATAGAAATAGATTAATCCTACCACCTTTTATAGACTATTTATTTATTTTCTCCTTATATCATCACTTTTCCCTTGCTATATATTTTTAGTTTATAATTTTTTAGATTGTAATATGGTTATTGTTTTATCAACAAAGAAGATAAATATATCATTTACCTCAGCTTCCAATGACTATATTTCAAAATAATAACCACCCAGTGAAGCTGACAATAGACGTACATATTCAAATCAGACCTGCCGTATATAGCATGTGTTCTGCTATATGTGCTCATAAATTGACATGTTCATCTAATTAGTATAGGTTAGTATTACGTACCAACTTGCCACTTGCACAAACTCATATTCAAAGACACCTGAAAAAGGCCCAAATGAAAATGGACAGATGTTAGAGTTCTATCCCATTAAAATAAGAGCAGCGCTAAATGAACTCCAAAAATCCCTCATTTTACTCCACTGAAGACTGCTGCTTCTTCCAGCAAACCTCCACCGATATCATGCTCAAAAACAGCAATTTCGGTGCTGCCGTGGGCTGTCGAGGTGATCGGCCAGTTCTACTGGCCGCAGATTGGTAAGGGTGGATAAAATGAAGTGGACTTTGGGATTCATATTGCAACATTCAATGTTGCGCTCGTTTCTGCTAAAAAACTTTAATAAAACATTATTTATTTTCTTATGATCTTTCGTTAGGCATATTCTGCAAATGAAACCTGCCTAGGGAAGAAAGCTTAAAAATCAGATGACTGTTTATTGATATCTTATTTGCCTTCTGATATCTTTTTTGCTTGATGCAAGTGAATATGTGCGTTGTATTTAAATTTTTATTTTATGTCTAGGGCCTTTAAAACTTATAAGGCATATGGTGGAAAATCACGAGGAACTTACTTGAAATGGAAGACTGTTAAGGTGATTTACTTTGTACAAAATAAAAATAAACTTCTATGTTGGATATAAATTCAAATTATCCTATCTATTAAATTATTGTGTAATATTGTTGTAGTGTCCTCAACAATCTAGAACGACGGATTGTGTGATGAGGTATATGTATGATATAGTAAAAAACCATGATCAAAGCATCGAAATACTTGAGGTACCACTTTAATTTTTTTCCTTCATAATTTTTGTTAAGTAGTTATTCGATCAATGTTTCGAAACAATCTTGTAATTGCAGTACTTTGTACAGGATGGCTTATAGCCAGCAAGAGATAGACGAGGTTCATGATAATTTAGCTAGTTATATCATGCATAACTGGATGTAGTCTTCTTATATGCTACTATATGGTGAGTTTGTTCTTGTCTCTTTCATACTTTCAGCATTACATGATTTAAATTGACCTTGTTTATATCATTGTTTGCACCTGAAAAATATCACAATATATCCATCAGCGTATCGTCTGGTTGAATATGATAAATATGATAAATAATTTTGGAAGCGTTCTCGTTATAAGTCTAGAAACATTTAGTTTCAGTGATGGTGTCGTATTCTCGTTTCAATGATTGATCTGTTAGCAGGTTCGCGGGTGATTGGGATTGCGATGTCCCTTGGTTGATGTTCAGAGAAGGAAGTTGTAGGTGATATGCTCTTGAACTAGAGTGAAGGATAGGGGAGTACGCAATGGTGAGTGACTAATAGTTTGTAGTGAGGAGTTTGATATTTTGTTCTGTGAAGTGATGGTATATGGACTTGTAGAGGGATGGTGCAGCAATGGTCAGATGATTTATAATGGTGCGTTTGGTATTGTAGAGGAGTGTGTTGACTGGAATTGGATGCTGAGGCAGTCTGTTAATATATAGTGGAGCGAGTAGTTGATTGCAGTAGAGGGTTGTGGCTGGGGTATGGAGATAACCTGAAGTTTGTATGCAGGTTGTGATGGTGGGTAGGATGGCAGTTGATGGTCTGGTGATAGTTGTCATCGAAGTTGAATGTTTGTAGTGATGGAGGTGAAGTGATATGGTCAGTAGTGAGGAACAGAAGTAATAGATGGTGAAAGAAGAGCAGTGGTGAAGTTTGATGGTTAGGAGTTGTTATTGAGCAGGCAGGGGAAATTTGTTGTTGACAATGGTTACAACAGTGTGCATAGAATTGATGGACTGAGGTTTGTAAAGGGAGTTGATGAATGTGGCATTGGTTCTTGATGATGTGTATTGTGCATAGTGGAGGGGAGTCTGCAGAAGTGTGGGAGAATTGTATGTTGGAAGAGGAGAGTATGGTTGGAGTTAAGAGTGTCACGAATGATTTTCAGGTTGTGGATTGTGGATTTTTGTTGGAATGGTGAAGGAGATTGAAGGCGGTATGGCAGTTGATGTGTAGTGTTTGGCTGAGGCAGTGGCTATGACAGTAGTGGGTAAGTTTGTATAGTTTGATCTGCTTAAGGAAGTAGATTGAAGGTTGTGGATGGTGAATGGTTCCATATATGCAAATAGTTGGTGGTGGAGTTTATGGGGCAGTGGGTGGTTTGGTTATAGTTGTTGTTGGTTGTGGAATGAAGTAAGTTGTATTGTGCAGTGGTGAATGTGATATTTGGTTTTAATGAATGATAGTGTATGTCAGTGAATTGAGTAGGTAGTTGTTGTGATGTAGGCTGTATGACCGTATTGTTGTTATTGGTTGGTGGGTATGCGGATATGATGGTGGGAAGGAAGGAGGTTGTGCAGGCGATGTTGTTGGGGATGGGGCACTGCTGTTGGCTGTAAAGGTTGTAATGTAATAGAAAAATGAGGAGAATGTTTGACGTAATGTAATGTAATGGTTGATGGAGGAATGTTGCTGTAGTTTTGGGTGGTGAACTAGCGGTAGTAGGAGAAGTTACAGGTAGAAGGAAGTGTGCAATTAGTAGGAAATGGTTATATGCATAAGGAGGATGTGCACAGAGGAGGGACGATATGCAGAGGATGTTGTATGTGGAAATGGAGGCTGGGTTGTAAGGGAAGGTGGAAATAGACAGTGGCAAGGCAGTGGAGTCTGTATGATTGGAGTAGTGGTTGCAATAGGTCAGGGTGGTAATATTTGCAAGCCAAGTTATATTAAATTTAAGTGTTTTCCATAATTCCTCATAAATCACTAAACATCACTTTTATAAACAAATTAGAATGACCCTGGCTAACCATAGTTTTGTATTCTGCAGGATTATATGCATTTGCAGATTGCACAGCTCAACTTCAAGTAGCTCAAGTACAAAATAGGATGAAGGTTTGTGCATTTGAAGACCATCTTCTACTTAATTTATCCACTGTCATCGATACATTCTCTTCTTTGTATATATGTATTTTTCTGTGTCTACATATAACAGACTTCATTTATTTTTTACTACCGACTGTCTGATTATGTACCGTGGAATTTATTTATGTTTTTCATTCTTTTGTCGAATTATTAAATCTGATTATGTATTTTCCATCAAATTTTATTTTGAATGATTGAAATATTGCATGCAATAATTGTTTGTCATAATCGATAATATATATACAGTCTATTTGAATACTGTAATAATGGTTTCTGAGAATGGCGTTTTTGCATCAGGTATAAATAGCTGATGCAATAGAGGGATTAGTTTGCATCGGTTGTTATAAAAAACCGATGCAACAAGTTACTTTGTTACATCGGTTTTCATTACAACCGATGCAACATGGGGGCTGTGTTCAAGCAACCAACCATGATATTTTGCATCCGTTGTTAGTAACAACCGATGCAAAAAGGACCTTTTTGCATCGGTTTCAGAACTGATGCAAAAGTATTAAGCCTGTTGCATCGGTTGCATATGCATCGGTTGTTGAACTGATGCAAAAGGGGGGTAAACAACCGATGCAAAAGGCCTGTTTTGTAATGTCTGCTTCCAAATATCAAGCTTATCCTGCACTTCAAGAGCCGATTTCCTTTCTATAACAGTTTTCTCCCAAGACTAGAGAAGTCTTTATTCAATTTGGAAAAATTAGCCCTTGGTATTTGCACTGGGACACCACCATCCACTACAGCTGAAGCGCCTCCTTGGGTATTCTGCATCATGATCCTCATCATTGTATTGAACATGGCCTGCAAGTCAAAGTTGGCAGTTTCCCTTGAGCGCACTCCTTCTTCAACATCAAAAATAGAGTTCCTTGTTATATTCCTTGTCTGTCTACTCATTCTTACAATATGTAATAAGAATGGTTAATCTCTCATAAAGTAAAAAATGCATAAGTGGTACTGAGAGAGAGAATTAGAGGTATGCCATAGGAGAAATTGTGTAATTTATTACATATACCTAACTCTATAACCAATCTTGTTTGTAACTAACGTGTTTAGTTTCTACTATCACTATTAGAGAAGAGGTAAATAGCAATGACCATTCCAACAGCCGTCGATTGATCAGCCATTTTGTTTTCGACGGCTTTCGAAATTAACATAATTTTCACATTATTTTAACTTATTAATTATAGAAGTTCGAAATTTGTTTAAAATACTAATTTAATTCCTAAATATTAAAGAAGATGTCTTTATTCAATTCGTCAATTTCATGACGATTTGTGGTTACTTAAATTAGTGTTTTCGATAATCTTTTGCTATGTAATTCGATATTTAACTTTATTGAAAATCAAACTCAAACGATCAATCTATGCTACTTTCAGTCCGTCTATTATACAACTTCAGTGAAATTTATGATGCATAACTATTTTATGAATTTAAATATATTTTTTAACCATTATGTAACTAATCATGAATTTTTAAAGGTATTTAACGTTATAAATTCAAACTAAAGAAAATATTCATTAGAATTTTTTTTTAAACCTTATGTCGATCTAAAGTATTTTGGACCTACTTCCAAAATATGATAAAAATGTAAATAAATTTATGGTGCTGATCATGATTTCAAATTTATAACCCTTCATGACGATTTGAGTTTCTCACGCTGGTAAACCAGACTGATCCAGGTGTTATCTTCATATTATGCTCGGTTCAGACCCAAGTTCACTTCCAGATTTAGCTATGGACGCTTTGGAGCTTTAGGAGGAGAGTTGGAAGCCTCCAAGACCTATTTACGTATTTTATTTTTTGTCTCATTACTTGTTTTGTATCTATAGCCATTTGTAAGGACACACTGTTATAATTGTTCTAGCTAATGATGGTTTAGTCTGCTCCGATTGTTATATGTATATTAAAGTTTTCTTTTGTAAAGATCATTTGAATATTATATATTACTTGCCAGGATATGAGATTATGTTATATCTTTTCTTCTGCCCAAATAATCTGTCTTTTTGGTACTTGGACGCTCGGCACGTGAATGTCGCACATGTATTAGTGTCGACTTTTGAGGGTCGAAAAGGCCGGTCGTTACATGTGGTATCAGAGCTTAAGTTGAGAAAACACCTTGGCATTGGTGGAGTAAACTCATTAGACATAGGATAAGTGACACCATAGAATGAGTTTGAGTGCAAATGTGTGTGTGTGTGTATAAGAGCGTGTATTTGTTAATGCTATAAAATTGTTTTATATTGTACTGATTGGTCAGTTAAGTGGTTTATGAATTTTGGTCAAGACGTATGATGCCACGGTGTCGATACAGATTTTTAAACACTTGGACAAGGCAAACCGATATAGTAATTTTTTTAAAAATTGGTAAATGAGGTAATTTTACCTAGGATTATATTATATATATAAAAGCATAATTTTCAAAAATTTATATAGTTATTTATGATGTGTTCATTTGCTAGGAAATGATAATATTCAATTAGTATCATTTACTATTTGATTAGTCATGCTCGTCCAGTTAGGAGTACTGACTATTATTTATTGGTTGATTATTTATGCTCGGTCTGTTTATGAGCATTTATTTGTTTGATTTAGATTAAATATAAACACCTTGTGAATTAAATTTCACAAGTTCACTATAAGGTGTTTGGTAGTAATGTTATTATAAAGTTTATTTTGAAACAAGAAGAAACGATTTTATATAAAGATGATTTTATAAATTGGGTTTATAAAACGTGTTTTGCAAATAAAGTGAATTTTTGAGAATATAAATCCATGTGTCTCCGGAAAAAATTTCAGTTGAGTTTTGGAAAAAGTAATAATAGTATTACTCGAAAGTATTTATACGTATAGGTATTTTCAAATGGAACTTTAAGTAAGGTACATTCTCTTTGGATAGTTCGGGGAATAAGTCTCAACTAGTTTTGTGGTAATCTGAATAATCTTCTAGGTGACAATTGGATGTTTGCTTAGGCGAACGTTGTAGTGCACTTATACATTATTCCCTTTGTCATTGTACGATCGATATGAGTTTGAATCCAAATGAACCTAAATGTAAGTAGTAATAGATATTTTGTTAAAAACTATTTATTAGGAAATTATATGGTATTGTTTCAAAATGGAACTCCAAAAAAGAAGTGTTTTTATGTTAACTATCGAGTGGCCCGTAAATGACTAAAATTTGGCAAATGATGTGTTCGGATAGTAAGCACTTCTCTTAAGTATTACCTTTCTTGGTAAGAGGATGGATGATACTATCTGGTAGGGCCCTGTTTCTCGGTATCATTTTGGGATTACTCGGTCTATATGTATATTTTCTATGAATTAAAATATATAGTATCATTTTAAAAAGGTTTGAAATAAAAACTGGTATTTAGTTCTTAAGTTTTCTTAAAGAAATGGATTCAAAATAAAAAAGGTATTATACAAGGTTTAAACTTAGGATAAATTTTTTATGAAATGTTTTCATATATAATTTTGGGAAGTAAAAAGAATTAGAATAGTTTAAAGTTATTCTAAAGGGATAAAACCATAAGTTGGCATTGGATCATTTTATTTGCATGACAGCTCTTGATCCAGAGTTCGTGCGTATGATTTCTGGGTGTTATACACCAGTCCGAACTAGGCATTTTTAGTCGATTCTTGAATGTGAGTACTTGAGATTCTTGGAGTGGTGTGAGTGTTTTCTATCTTATTTTAAGGCTACGTAAGTAAAATATAAGTATCAAATCAAGGAAATGGATCAGCGTTCCGAGATGGAGAAGTTAAATGATCTATACTAGTTTGGATGAGTGATTGAAATATCCAAGCAAGTGATCGAGTCAGATATTGCATACGAATGATTCATGCACATTATACGAGCTTAAGTGAAATGTTTAAGTTTTTGTGTTGACTTATTTCCTTCTTTGTTTGGGTATGATGAAATTTCGGGGTCGA
Source organism: Allium cepa (assembly GCA_030765085.1). Classification (NCBI taxonomy): domain Eukaryota; kingdom Viridiplantae; phylum Streptophyta; class Magnoliopsida; order Asparagales; family Amaryllidaceae; genus Allium; species Allium cepa. The sequence continues at coordinate 42,466,328 of CM060940.1, read as the reverse complement.
AATTCTTTTAAGGGGAAGGATGTGACAATCCATAATTTTATTGCTTTGATGTGTGAATATTTAATTAATTTTAAATATTCAATTAATGTGTTTTGATAATCAAATAACTCTCTTTTAATTACTAAGTAATGAAAGTAAACTCGTTTTGAAAATTTGTTTATAAAAATAAATAGCTCAATGAAAAATTGAAAATGTGACCGAAATTCGTTTTTCAGATTTTCAACTTTTTATCAAATGAAAGTTGTTACAATGTTGTTGCACACATATGCACAAATACATGTACACATTTAATAAAATTGCAAATAGTACAAACTAAATAAACAAAGTTACTTTCTTTAATTGTTTCTAAGAATCATTAACTTATAATTAAAAGGTATTCTAATTTCCTAAAATTGTACCTTGTTTTAAGGAGGCTTATTCCGCACTATTTTTGTTGATGTGATGAGTAGTACAAGAGTTGAAGGTGGCATGGTCCTAGGCGGGTTAGGAGGCTGCATATGATGATGAAGGGGAGGGGTAGTGTCCTTAATCCTAGGGAGGGCATAGTAGTCTTTAGTCCTCTTTTTTTCAATTTCTGTAAAAGGTGGCACTTTGTTTTCTTTTTCATTTTTATACTTTACACTTTCATTTTCCACTTTTTCTCTCTATTCTTCATGTCTTCTCCCCTATTCTTTCACTAAAATTTCCATAAAGAAATCATCTCAAAAACACTTCTTTTCTACTCTAAACAATTATACAAGCTTAGAATCGCTTTGCTGTCATTGTCTATTTCAAATAGATCCAAAATTTGAGGTAGTACCCCCTCTTTCTACCTAGGCCGAGAAACCCACCTAAGCCCATCATGGGTCCTTTGAGTCAAGTTTTCTATAAGAAAGCTGGGTTCTTATGTAGTTGTTAGTGGTAGCAAGTTATTTCCGAAGCCTAGTGTTTGTACCGAAATTGGGTACAACCCCCTTAGGACGTATTTGAAGAGATTAAATGAAGAATATAAATAAAAAAGGAGGTTAGTCTAACAAATACACCAACACAGACAAACAAAAGAGCAAGAACACAAGAATTTAGAGTGGTTTGGCGTTGTAGCCTACGTCTACTATGGAAAGTTTGCTATTTTATTGACTTTGCTAACTGATTACAACTGATTATGGCAGTACACTCTTAAGCACTCAAGATACAATGGAGTTTCCGACAGAGTATCGGCGTACAAGAGTCAAAAGTCCCTTTTTGGAGGCATATGGATTCTATTTATAGGCGTAGGCAGAAAATATCTAGCTCGAATCTCTGAAGACCTCTTCTCTCACGTGGGTGGACCCACCAAATCGATCCATGGCCATTTGGGATCGATCCATGATCGATACGTGTACCATTCGTATCGATTAAAAATAACTCAATTTGGGCTGAGATCAATCAAGGACAATCTTGAGGTGGTACGCAAGCTCCAGTGAAAATTTGATAGCATTTGGACATGTAGATTTTGAGTTATGATCGATCCAAGTTTGGATTTGTAAAAAGCTATCGAGTTCGTATCGATACCATTCGTATCGGTTGCTTCCTATCCATGCTAGTTCGTATCAATCAGGGTGATGTGGCGCTATATTTTAAGATCGATCCACTTTTCGTGCCGAGTTACCAAGTCTTCCACTTTTCCATGCCTTGTTCGTGATGACCCAATGTAACTCCATTCGGTGCGTTTCCTTTGTGGTCAGTCGATACGAAGTAGGTTTATGGGTGGATCAATACGAAATAGTAGTTCTCCATGGATACGAAGCGGTCTGACTTTGATGGATACGAAGGAAATTGGTGATTGATGGATACGGAATAAAGCTTTCTGGAGGGATGGATACAATAAAGTCGTTTTCTTGACCTTGATCGGTCGATATCTTGAGCATACAAACTCCGATTGACATGAGATTTGGAACGTTGGGTTTCATAGCTTTGCTTATCACACCATGTTAATTGTAGCTCGATATGGGCTCAGAGAATATTTTCCAGTATCCATAGTAGACCTGTGTATAACAAATCTTTGGGACGGACTGTCTCTATTTCCTAGTCAAGTTCTTAGTGTCACGGCCTTGCCAAAAGGCGTGATAGCATTCACCCTCCAAAATACGTCTTGTGTGAACATGACGTGCTTTGAAAAACTACAATCTTCGGTCTGAAAAGTTCTATCTGATTCATTGAATAGTTGTTGTCTTTTCATAAAAAGATGTTACCTATGATTGATTTCTAGTAATATAAATGCTTAATTATTGACTGCCAATGATTACGCAGTGCATTGTTGTAACTGAGTGTTGAGTGTCAGCAACTTGTCATTCACTGTTGTAATTGCCACCAGGTAAGCATTCAACTCCTGTAAAATTTTAAGATTGAATATTAGTTCGTTATACATACACGTATGTCAACTTGACTCCCGTTAACTTTCGCACATTCACGAGTCGTTGTCAAGGGTTTTTTTAAAATTGAGTTTCGTATCGATCCTCTCCTGGATCGACGTGAAATTCGAGTTGAAACAACACTTGATGGTCGTTTTTGAGTATTCCTTCATATCGATCCTCTTTTGGATCGATTTTAGAAGTCAGGATAGGTATTACGTATCGATGGATATGAACTTTGGTGGTCTTCAAAGCGATGGATACGAAATTGTTGTTTCGTATCGATGAATCATTGATGGATCTAAGTAGTTCAAACAATCCTCTATGTATCTTTCGTATCGATGGGTCGATGGATACGAATGGATGTTGCTTTAGATCGATTCGAGTTGTTGGTTACGAATAGTCGTTGTTTTAGATCGATAGTGAACAGATATGAATAGCTTTATTCGTATCGATTGGAGTGGAAACTGCTTTTTATCGGTTAAAATAACCGAGAGATGAATCGTTTCCTTCCATCTTTCGTGCCCATATAAATATGTTTTGCACTTAGAAATTTTCTCACTTGCTCTCATTTTCCTACCGCTTTCGTATCGATTGAAAAACCAAGAAATATAAATTGCTCTTGCCTTCGAATCGAACCAAACTTCAATCCCTTCAACTAATTGCTGAAATTAGGTAAATAATCGACCAAATTCAATCTTAAAATGATGAGACTCAAATTCTCGTGTCATTCCACTTGCATTCGTGGCTGATTATGGTTGATCATCGGAGCAAGGCCAAGGAAGGCTGGAATGGTATTTTGCATTATTCGGAGAAGAAGAAGTGTGAGGGACACGAAAGGAGCATTCGTATCGATGATGGGTGAAGGATGAGTTCATATCGATCCTGATATGATGGAGCTTCATATCGGTTGAAGGGTCTATTTCATGTCGATGGATGGTAGGCATTCATATTAATTGATCACCGATGGAATTCATATCGATATGTACTGATCGATACGAATTTTGAAACTGGTAACTGATACACAATCAATACGAATTAATGGTTTACTGATCGATACGAAGACAGTTTTAGTGATCTATACGAATTGCTTCTTGATATGAATTGCTCTTTCCTGATCGATATAAATTTCTCTTTTGCCGACCGATCCAATTTGGAATTTTGATGGATGCGAAATTTTTGCACACTTGAACATTTGACTCCGACGAGCTTCTACCTTGCATAATTGGACTTATCCATTTCACTGCATATTTGACAACCCTCTGGAGCTTGTCGATGGAACCGTAACTTGACAAATTTGACGAACTTCAACTTGGATCGATTTTCGAAGTCCGAATGGCACGGTTGTGATGTTCAGCGATGATGGTCACTCTGTTTTGAATTTCGAAGTCTCATCATTTGAACATCTCACAAATCCGGTAGAATTTCTTTAGTATGATGTAGCACTGCATTGCACAACACATTCATGCACTTCACGCTGGGGGAACACGGTTTATTGTTGTCTAACAGTGATTTTTACTGAGTTCGGTAGTCATGCAATCCGAAAGTTCACAGTCGTAGGATGTTTAGAGTCCACTACTTCCTGTAGTCGAAATGCCGGCTATTGCAGCCGAAGTTATTTGCTCTGCTCCAGATGAGCTACCAGAAGTAGTCTTCATCGCACACCCGCAAGATTCTGTCCACTCCAATATTTCTAGAGACATGTTAGGCAGGATTTGCCTAAGACACAGGTTGCGCTGATCGATGTTTTACTGCCCGGGCCGGAAGATAGAGCTCATAAGCCCCCCGAAAGGGTACACAACCTGCAATAGATTTATGTGTGTAGCCGGGACACTTCATCCTTTCAATCGGTTCATCCGAGAAGGTTTACTTTTCTTAAGGATTGCTCCATCTCGGTTGCCCCCGAATGGGTATGCCTTGCTTAATATTTCGTTTGTCATCTTCATGGAGCACCCTCTTCTGTCCTCCGACAGTAGAAGAGATCAGGTACTTATTCAATATAAAGAGCCATGGGGACAACCCTACCTTCACTTTTTTAGAAGCAGTTAGGAACTATTAAGTCATGGTCCGGGCTTGGAGCAAGCTGAGATACTTTAAGACTGAATGGTTCTTCGTTCAGTGCCCACCAGGGTTCGCAAGACAGTGGCTAATCAGATGTAAGTGCTCCAACCTTTTTGTTGGTTAACTATATAATAGCAATCGATGCCGAGACTAACACTTTATTTCTTTTATAGCTTCGATTCCACGACCCGAAGGAGCTCGGTTTAAGGAGACAGTAAGGATTCTTTACACCCGTCGCATGCAGAGAAATTGACGAAATCCTTACAGACGAATATTTGATTGTTATGGGGTTAATTGATAGAAACCAGAGCATCGGCCTTGTAGGAGTTCTCAAGACGGCTCTGGAAAGGCCGATGAGAAGGAGAGCTCATGGGATTGTCATAACTGAACAAGGAGTTGATGAGAGCTTGCCAGCTAGAGACGAGTCTGTAGCGGTGCCTTCATCGGACTCTCATGCATTGGGAAAAAGAAAAAACAAAACTGGTGCTCGCAAATCCATAAGGTGCAATACCGTCATAGTGTCTTTGCCTGCTACTAGTCAAGAGATTCCTCCTCGGCAGATGGAGAGTTCGTTTGAGGGACTGGCGGACGTCCTCATTCCAGACAACTTGCCTCTACATCAAGATATCGGACTTGAGGGGCTGCAAAGTGCCTTAGATATAGGAGAGTCAACTCCTTCAATTTTGACTATTACAACCGGTTGGTTGGGTGGTTTTCATATACAAACACTTCATGGCATCACCTAATCTATAATCACATGTTTTTCAAAACTCTGAAAATATCTAGCCTTGTTTCTAATGTCACTGATACAATGTTGAAACGAGGATCTATACTCGGCAGTCTGCGTTCTGTGTGCCATTCATCTAGCTCATATTCTGAGTCTCGTAGGTGTGAGGCCGAAAGAGAACGTGATTGTGGCTACTCCGGTTAAGAGAGGGAGCGTTACGAGAGGGAAAACGATAGGGAGAGGGAAAGGCAGTATAGGTGTCATTCTCGGTCGTGCTCTCCGCGACCTAGAGGTCCAACGCAACCCTCAGGCTCCGGAAAACAAACTACTGAAACTTCACGCCAACCAATGCCTCCACAAACTTCGAGATCTGGTGAGTAGCGCCATAGAACTAGGATAGATGTTTCTGTCATTACTACATCAACGGCTATGGAGCCCATGGGAGAGGGAGCCATCTGAATAGCTCAGTTGAAAACGGATTTCCCTAATATTAGCTTTGATGGTTTTCACTTTCCCCCAAACTTGAAGCGAATTCCTGATGGGTTTGAACAGACCGTGCATGATTATGTATATGATATCTACAACTAGTATCAAGGGTGGATGAAGGTTGCAGAGAAAGCTTCAGCGGTGGCTTTTGATCGAGTGCAAGTGCTTACCATCGAGAATGACACTTTAAGGAACTCGGAGACGGGGTCCCTTATGAAAGTCGATGAGACAAGTAAGCAAAAAGAACAAATGCGACAGGAGCACCTGACCTTGGTCGAGGAGATGGGCTATAGAACTACCACCATTATGGCGGAAAGAGATGTCGTGCTTAAAGAGCTTGAGGAGCTCAAATCCAAATTTACTAAAGTGGTCAAAGAGAAAAACGATGCTAAAAAATTGCCCAAGAGGCGTGCGATCAGGCCATGGCACTCAGGGGTGAGCAGGATGCGACCAAGTTAAAGGTCCAAGAAATCGAGGCCAAAATCGAAAAAGATGTTAGAGTGGCAGAGGCGAGGTTGGATGGTGACATCGAAGACCTCTTGGTCACTTATAATGTCAATGTCCTGAAGCACCACAACCTAAGCTGGCTCGATGACTACCCACTTCATCTATACAATGCCTGGTACCGCTTGATAGAGGATGAAAAGGCAGACCATCATCTATCGATGACTTTGAGCTGGAGAACCGGATATTGACTGAAGATGCGAAAAAAGTTCTCCACAATGCCATTATCTCTTTAGAGAAGGAAAAACTCGCCAGCCAATATCCAGATGTTGGAGAGGGGTCTGAAGTTGAACACCACGAATCGAGCTCTGAAATGCATGCAATAACTCAACCCAAGCATACTTCTACAACTGACCCTTCAGCTGTTCCTACATATGACCCTAATCAACCATATTTGCCTCCTATGCACGAGCATGGTTCCGAAGACGCATCGATTCAGCATGTCAGCCCAATTGAAGAAGGTACTCTGAACACTTCTTGCATCCATTCAAAGTTGGGAATGCTATCAGAGAATGTCACTAATGTTTTCTCTTATATTTATGCAATTATAATAGAATATGCACCGGCCAAATCTCCTACAACCCAAGAACTGCATCATGAGCAGGAGGTCCTTACGATAGAGGCAACCACGACCACGGCCGTTGCACCAACTGAGGGAGTGCATGAGAGCGCTTTCATTTTTGACGAACAGATGATGGAGGAACTCCTTGGTCATCAAAGTGATCCACTTACTGACTTGCCATTCATCTTAGGTGAAGGTGTGTTTACGACCAGCTCTTCGGGCCTAACCAACATCATTCCCGTGGAATCCCAAGTAGTTCGGGAGGAAGAAATAATGGTAGAGATTAATGCTTAAGTGGAAAGAGCCGTGCAGGCAGTAGTATTGGAGGTAGCATGGCAGGTCCTGGTCCAGTCCTCATGCAAATGATCTCTCTTGGCGGCACAATCATTGACATTGGCTTGCCTCCCTCTTCCTCTAATATTGAAAGTACTGCAATTCCTCCGACTCCGCATTCTGAGAGTATCCTGATCCCCATGAGTTCGGAGGAAGATATCACCGTAATTTCCCCGGCCGAAGACCAACTAGCAAAAGGAGGCCAGGGAGGCAAAGGCTCGAAAAGGCAGCCGAGCGATAGTTCCAACGGGTCAACGCCGAGGAAGAAGAAGAAAAAGCAGAGGGAGTAGACATGCCCCTTTTTTTGGTAGATAGATAGGAATTTCTTTTTGCTTCCCATAGGCCATGTATAGATGCGGGTTCAGCCCTTGCTTATAGGAATTCTTGAAATAATTTTTGTACTTATCCTTTTTTCAAAGATGTGTTTAAATGAAATTCCATTTTGTTTTCAGCATAACTCTGTGTTTATTTGCTTAAGTGTTTTAGCGCTCGAATTTCCATTCGATGTACTTGTGAGGCTTTAGTCTTTGAATCAGACTTGAGTTTGGTTGTTTAGTCCCGAAGTCATGGCTTCGGGTCATAATCAAACATCTAATCGAGTCCCAATGTTGTACTGTCTCAATTAGCAGTCAGTACTTGAGTTTTGCCCCCAGTCTTGGGGGTGAATTGAAGTAATAGGTCAACAATCGCTTTCCGCCTTCAATAAATTGAGCTTATCTTAGTCGGAACAAAGTTGAAACAAGATGAGTTCGAGTGGCCGGATCACACTCGCTCATCTACTAGTAATCGCATCCACACTCTAGGGATTGCACTTGTGTGTTAGCGGTCGGTCATCCCTGCTTAATGTTTAAAGATATGTCCGTGCTCCGGGGACTTAAATTTTTCTTCAGGAGGTCAGTCACACCAGTTTAATGTTTAAACATATGTCCGTGCTCCGGGGACTTAAGTTATTTTATGGACGGTCAATCACACTCGTTTGCTAATCACAATTACGTCCGCACTCAGAGGACTTAGATTAATTTGCGGGAGGTCAGTCACACTCAATTTATGTTTCGTACTCTAGTTTGCACTCTGGGGACTTAGAGTTATCTCGTGGATGGTTGGTTCACACCTGGTTTACATTTATACTTCAGCCCGTGCTTTGGGGACATAGAGTTGTGGTCAGTCACACCCATCTTGATGTTTATACTCTAGTCCACACTCTAGGAATCTAGAGTTGATTGATAGAAGGTCAGTCACATCTGCCTAAGCATTAGGATCTCGTTCACATTTCGGGAATGAGAAGTTGATCCAGAATGTGGACGGTTGGATCACATCCACCCTGAGTAGGCAAGTGAAGTCGTAGATGGACGGGTCCATCCTCCTTGAGCCCACGTTTTGGATTTGAAATTTATACTCCAGTTTACACTTTGGGAACCGTAGTTTGTTGGAGGATTGTCGTGTATCAATCCTTTTTGGCTTCAGTGTAGTTGCTTGCCTACGAGCTTGGAATTTCACTTAGCGAGTGACCGCTTGTTATCACAGTCGCTCTCTATTTGAATAATCCCCACCGTAGGATGGAACTTAGCTCTCCATCCATTGTGATAGTCGCATGAGCATTTCAAGAATCACCACTCTGGTTTGGCGAGTTTGCATTTTATTGCTGAAATAAGAAAGTACGGTAAAGTCGGTTGCCTTATTACAAATTCAATTTTCAAAATGCATACAAAATTACAAACTGAAAGCAGACTGAATGAATAAACAAAGCTTGTTATGTGTAGTAGTGAGGGAGACTCTCGCTATTCCAACCTCTTAGCAAAGTGAGACCATCAACAGTTGATAATTTGAATGTGTCATCTCCAAGTCTCCATTTGATGACATACAGTCCTTCCCATGTTGGTTTCATATGTGAAGGGACCGAATAGATTCTCTTGAGTACAAGATCACCAATTTCAAAGTTTTTGGGTCGGACCTTAGCATTGTATAATTGGGCGATTCGACTTTGGTGCATGGCCGCCCTCAAATCAGCCTCTTTACGCTTCTCATCCAATAAATCCAAAGATTTGGTAAGTAATACGGTGTTCGTTTTCGGATCATAATATGTCACATGATGAGAAGGTACTTCCAATTCAACTGGAAATGGCCTCATAGCCGTAAGAAAGTGAAAATGGAGTGTGGCCGGTCACGGACTCATGGGTAATTCGATATGCCCATAGGGCCATGGGAAGTTCATCGACCCATCTGCTCCAGTCTTCTCCAGTCGTGCCTTCAGAATGGACTTAATAACATTATTAACAACTTCGACCCTTCCATTTGCTTGAGGGTGAGCAACTGCTGAAAACTTCTTCTCGATGTGAAAACATTAACAGAAATTCTTGAACTCAACACTATCGAATTGGGCTCCATTGCCAGTGAATATTGTTTGTTAGATGCCAAAATGATAGATAATGCTGTGTACTACAAAGTTGATTACTTTTTTCGTAGTGATTGTGGCAAGGGGCTCGGCTTCCGCCCATTTGATAACGTAGTTAACTGCAACGATCGCATACTTCACACCACCTTTTGCCAGAGGTAGAGACCCAATTATATCGATTCCCCATGTGGCGAACGACCATGGACTGACCATCTGAGTGATTTCTCTAGGAGGGGCTCTTGGAATTTGAGCATATTTCTAGCATTTGTCACATCTCTTGGCATAGTCCGTTGCATCTTGATTCACAGTCGCCAATAATACCCGTATCGGAGTATCTTTTTAGCAAGGGCTTGCCCTCCATTGTGATCGCCGCATTCTCCTGCATGTACATCGTGTAACACTCGTTTGATTTCTTCATGGTCTATACACTAGAGTCAAGGAACAGAGTATCCTCTCCTGTACATGACTCCATTCTGGATAATGAATCACGAAGCTTTCTGGAGAATTCATCTTTTCTCACTTCTGCTCTCAGGCAAAGCTCCATGTTCGAGATTGCTTCTGAATGGGGTCATCCATAACTCCTTTTCGGGCATTGCCTCATGTACCCAGTCCATCTCCATCTGATCGATACTCGAAGAGGTAAGAGACTCAATGGGGACGAGTCCCATTTGCTATGCTTCACCGGTGCTGGTCAATTTCTCTATAGAATAGGCCTTCTGATTATGCTCCCAGGCTGTACAGAGGATGGCATAGTGGTCGAACAGATTTAACACTTCCTGGACTCGGGCAAGATAAGCGGCCAACCTCCAGTCTCTTTCTTGGTATTCTCCCCAAACCTGGCATACAACCAATTGCGAGTCGCGGTAGATCTCTACAGCAATAATTCTCAAGTCTCTGGCAAGTTTGAGTCCGGCAAGTAATGCTTCGTACTCGGTCTCTTTGTTAGTCGCGCGGAAGTCAAACTTCAAAGCATAAAATATGGATCGAACTTCTAGGGGTTCGAGTACAACTCCAGTGCCTAAGCAGCAGTTGTTTGATGCGCCATCTGTGTATAGCTTCATAGTATTTAGGAGATTCACTAGTCTCGAGCAAGTCATCTGGGATAGTAAATTTAGCAACGAAGTCCGCTAGAACTTGTCCTTAGATGGCTTGCCTTGGTGTATAAGTAATGTCAAACTGACTCAGCTCGATGTTCCATTTGAGCAACCTAGCTGACATCTTAGGCGGCGTGAGGACCTGTCGTAATGGCTGGTCGATGTAGACTGTGATCGGATGAGCCTGAAAGTAAGGACGAAGCTTTCTCGAGGCAATGACGAGGCAGTAAGCCAGTTTTTCCAACTTTGGATAGTCCCTCTCTGACCTGGTCAATCGCTTGCTAATGTAATAAACCGGTCGTTGTATCCGATCTTTCTCCCGAATTAGTGCATCACAGATTGCGTTCATTGAAACTGCCAGATAGATGTATAGTCTCTCATGATTGACCGGCTTTAAAAGAAAAGGTGGCATCGCCAGGTGTTGAACCAGTGCTCTTAATGCGCCCTCACACTCCTCAGTCCATTCAAAGTTTCGCTTTCCTTTCCTAATCAGATCGAAGAAGGGAATGCACTTGTTGATGGATTAGGAGATGAATCTGCTCAAAGCTGCCACATTCCCGTTGAGGCTTCGTACTTTATTTATAGTTCTGGAAGTGCTGTGATTCCGAATTGCCTAGATTTTCTCAGGATTGGCTTCAATTCCTCGAGCATTGACAATGAATCCAAGGAATTTTCCAGATCGACTCCGAAGTGACACTTCAACGGGTTATGCTTCATTCGATATTCTCAGAGGATGTTGAACATTGTTTACAGGTCCTTGACATGATTGATGGAGAGTCGCAACTTTGCAAGCATATCGTCGATGTACACCGCCATAGTTTTCCCGATCTAGTTAGCAAACATTCGGTTGACAAGTCATTGATAAGTTGCTCCTGCGTTCTTGAGTCCGAACGGCATCACTTTATAAAAATAGAGTCCTAGATCGATGACAAAGCTGGTGTACTCCTAATCGAGTGGGTGCATCGGTATTTGATTGTAGCCGGATTATGCATCCATGAAAGATAAGAGTTCATGTATGGCCGTTGAATCTATAAGTTGATCGATCCTGGGAAGTGGAAAACTGTCCTTGGAGCATGCTTTATTCAAATCTGTGTAGTCCATATAAGTTCTCCATTTTCCATTGGATTTCCTGACAAGTACTGGGTTTGATGGCTATTCTGGATACAATGTCTCTCAGATAAAACCATTCGACTTGAGCTTATCTACCTCTTCTTTCATGGTGGCATATCTCTCTGGATTTTCTGTTTGACCAGGACATGCCGCGGGTCAATATTCAATGTATGGCTCACGATGTCCGACGGGATTCCACACATGTCTGAATGCGTCCAAGAAAACTGGTCGAGGTTTTCCCGGAGTAATTCAATCAATTCCTCTCTCATCTGTTGGCTTAGCTGAGATTCTACCTTTATCATTCTGGAGTCTTCGTCGTCGATCGGAACATCAATTGTCGGCTCTACCGGGGAAGCCTGATTATCTTTGACTTCCTCTTCATTATCGTCATCTCATGGATCAAGATATTTCAGGAACTGGTTATGGTGCCCCGGCCTAAGCCTAGGTGTTAGCTGTCAATTTTTAGTAAACCGAACGTGGAAAGATTCCTCTACGTCCTTGCCCTTCTCTTTCCATTATGCCTCCTACAGCTCAGCTGAAAGAAATGCGGATTACAGACCTTAAGGCTAGGATTAATACTAGAGGAGGGTGAATAGTGTTTATAAAGAATTGCTAAATCTTTTTGAGTTTATGTTAATTTAGACGTAGATGTATGCAATCTACAGATACAGGGATAATCACAGAAACAAACACAGATGTAGAAATAAAATAAAAGCAGTAAAGGAAAGAACATACCGGATTTTATACTGGTTTGGAGTTACCCTACATCCAGTCCCGCAACACAAGTACGAATTTCCTTTCAAAAGCAATTGTACAATTACACCCTCGATTTCAAGGCTACGAGGTACACCCTCCAGAATTTCAATCCTCTAGGTAGAGATACTTGATTTCCGGGCCACAAGTTTACCCAATTGATTTACCAAGGCTACAATCACACCTTTTCTCGCTTGATTGATTTTCAAGGTCACAATCACACCTTTTCTCGCTTAATAGATTACAAAGAAGTCTATAACTCAGAATAGCACTGAGAACCTTATTGAGATAGTGATAGAGAATCAAATCAGAAGTAATCGAGTATGATTCAATATTGATTTCGGCAGAGTAATGGTAAGAATATGTATTAAGAAATGTGAAAGAAGAAGAGGAGTGAAAAAGCAGAAATCTGATATAAAATTCGTTGAAACTAACCCCTATTTATAGAAGAACAACAACCATGTCCATTTATGAAGAGTTATGGCGAATAGACACTTCTTTTGAAATTTAAATTTTGAACTCAACTGACACTATGTCGACATGGTCACCATAGGCATGTCGACATCCCAAAGCAATTTTTAATGATTTGATTTTCTTTGAAAATAACATTTATCTTATATTAAAACTATTTTAAACTTTTCTAATATACTTGACTATAGTTAAAATTCATAAGTAAATATAGAGAATAACATATATAAAATTTAATTATAATTTTATATTTAAGTCTTAAGTATAAATATTTAAAAGTTAAATATATTATTTTAAAAGATAGTTTAAAATCAGGAGTAATTTTGACTTTGAAATTAAAGATAATTTTGAGGCTAAAATTAATTAAAATCAGGATAGAGGTTTTTGATGCTTTTAAAAGGAAGGTTTTGAAAACCTTTTGAAAACGAGATAGAATTTTGAAAAATCATTTTGAATAAAAAGTTAGCGGATACAAAACAATGTTCCACTAGATTTTTTGTAGATTCCATCTTACTTAGGGTTCCATCCCTTTAACAGGCTCGAAGTGGATTCCATTCCACGAATAAATTGGATTTTAAGATGTCAGTGCTTTTCTATGAGTTTTAACAAAATTTCTAATTAAAGAATAAATTACTTCAATTCTTGAACTCTTGATATTCTTGATACTCATGAGTCATCAATCTTGATATCTTGAATCTATATACTGTACAATCTTCATTCTTGATACCTGCATGGTTAAAACCTGCATATACATATATATCTAAACTTATGATGTTAGTATTTATATTTTATAATCTATTCTAAGGTTGTTGTCATCAAAACCATCATCTCACGGACTAACAATCTCCCCCTTTTTGATGATGACAACCTTTGTTTATAAAATATTACTTCTATCCTAATAACTCCCCCTTAATCTATAACTCCCCCTTAATTTATGCCTAACTAACCTATTTTATATTTCTCCCCCTTTGTCATCAACAAAAACAAAATCTAAACTTTATAACTCCAAACTATATAACTCTCCCTAATTCTAATATACTATGTGATTATAATAATAGTGTTATCATAAATAATCAACACTTAGACCTAATAATAAATCTAATCCTAAACTACTAACTATCTTAAGTATACAATAACCATATAGTTATATGTATTAATAAGAAGAACACATATAAGAACACAATTAATTTATTAATCATATAGTTGTACATTTTTCGTTGTAAACGTTTGAAGGAATAAACAACAATGGTAAAGAAAGAGAAGAAAGTGATGTGTGTTTCTAAACATAGGAGATCTATAAATCGAACAGTTTGGATAGTGAAAACAGAAAATTCCACGTTGTTCGACAAGATTCCCATTCTTTTCAAAACACACTTCTCCAACACACACAACTTGGTGATCATCCTCCACGTGCGCTTCTTCCATGGGTACTTCCTCTTCTTCTTCTTCTTCTTCGCTGGCCTCTTGATTGAGTGAAGAATCTTCATCAATCAAGATAGGGTTGGCTTGATTATCCATTATAAATTTTTACAAATTCCTAAGAATCTTTCCTTGCTTCTCTTGTTCCTTTGCCATACGGAATTGAATCACTTGAATTTCAGTCATCATTTGAAGTGCATCCTTCAGAGAGTCCTTTATTTTAGTCACACGAGTGAGAGTAGTACGTTGAAATGGACCAGACGTAGGAGAGGGGAACGAAAAGGTTGATTTTATGTTTGATTTGGAAGAGTATGCCATTGATTATTTGATTTCAGAGAGAAGAACAGAAAGATAACAGAAATGACCAATAGAATTTCGAAAATGTGAAGAATATATAACCAATTATTTTGAATTTTGGTGGGAAAAGAATTTAAAAAAGAAAAACGTTGCATGTCGACATGGGTATATGGGGGATGTCCACATGGTCCTTTTTATTTTTACCATTTGATTTATTTTAATGTAAATTTTTAATTATACTTGTTATTTTTATTTTATAGTTCAGTTATAGAACAAATACTTAATTCTCTTCTAAATTTAGTAAATATTGATTCATTTAAGGGTTTTGTTAAGATATCAGCAATTTGATTCTCAGAATTGACATAATCGAGAGTAACTACTTCCTTACTTATATTATCTCTGAGAAAATGATGTCTGATATCAATATGTTTAGTACGAGCATGTTGAGTAGTATTTTTGGATAAATTTATCGCACTCGTATTGTCACAATAAATCGGTGATTTTGAAAAAATTAAACCAAATTTTTTAAAGTTTGCTGCATATATATTACTTGAGAACAAGCCAAAGCAGCAGAAATATACTCTACTTTAGTTGTTGATAAAGAAACTGTGTTTTGCTTTTTACTAAGCCAAGAAACCATAGAATGCCCCAAAAAGTGACAAGTCCCACTTGTACTTTTTCGGTCTGATTTACAACCAGCATAGTCAGCATCACGGTAAGATATTAAGTCAAAAGAATTATTTTTATGGTAAAATAAACCATAATCAGATGTGTGTTTAACATATCTTATGATTCGTTTTATGACTTTTAAGTGGGTCTCTTTAGGTTGGGATTGATATCTGACACAGAGACAAACACTATGCATGACATCAGGTCTACTGGCAGTAATATATAGTAGTGATCCAATCATTCCTCTATATAATTTTTGATCTACATATTTCGAGAGATCTTCTTTACTAAGGTACTCATGGGAGTGGGTTTTCCACTCGCAGTAGTCAAACAAAATTTATTAATTAGGTCTTTAGCATATTTTTCTTGACTAATAAAGATACCATTATCTAATTGTTTTATTTGTAATCCTAAAAAGAAATTTAATTCACCCATATGACTCATCTCAAACTCTTTTGTCATTATTTTAGAAAATTCTTTATTCATTTCAAAATTAGTTGATCCAAAAATGATATCATCTACGTAAACTTGTACTAGTTGAATATCATTTTCATGTCTTTTAATAAAAAGAGTATTATCTACTTTACCAATTTCAAAATTAAATTGCAATAAATAAGATCTTAGTCTATCATACCAGGCTCTAGGAGCTTGTTTTAGACCATATAAAGCTTTCTTAAGTTTGTAAACATGATTTGTTAATTTATCATTTTCAAAGAGTGGTGGTTGTTCAACATACACTTCTTCTTTTACAAATCCATTTAAAAAGGAACTTTTAACATCCATTTGAAATAATTTGAAATTATTATGATTTGCGAAAGCAAATAGAGTCCTAGTGACTTCCAATCTTGCTACGGGAGCAAAGGTTTCATCAAAATCTATTCCTTTTTCATCAAAATCTATTCCTTCTTCTTGACAATAACCTTAAGCGACTAATCAAGCTTTATTTCTAACTACCTCTCCTTGTTCATTCATTTTATTTTTATTGTAACAGCCCGCAAATTAGTACCCCTTGAGCAACACTATTCTACAACAATCAACTCAAGTTGTACAGAAATACGAACCATTGGGTTAAAGAAGAAGAGGTAGAAGAAGAAAATAGAAAACAACAACAGAATCTAACCGTCGAAGCGGAATAAAATATAATAGATAATAAATGATCTTTACTCAAAAGTCAAGTATCTCTGTTTATCAAATATCTCTGTTTATACATTACATCATCAGGGTACATCAATCACAGCTCAACATCAAAATCATACAAATGGATACACAACAACTCAACACAGCGGAACATATATATAAACAAGTACGGGAGTACGTATCGACATCTTGTTTGTCTCCTAAGCTCCACAGCATCACATCCTGTATTCTATAATACTCGGTCTGACCCGAGCATTACAGTTAAATAACACCCGAGTCAGTCTGGAATACCAGCGTGAGAAAATCACACCCAATTGATTATTAACGTTTCAAAAATCCTTTGAAAACAAAAGCATCTCGTAAGACCACGCCACAAATAAACATGTCGGTTTTTACCTTACGATAGCTAAAACAATTTTTATAGAAATCCTCTGATATTATAACAGGGTTTATATACAAATACTTATAAAATAGCCGAAATTGTTACATTCATTAAATTACAGCTACTAGCCACAGAGTGGGTAATACAAACAAAACTCGTACAAGGCTCGTAGGGAGAATGGATTTCCAACTAATAACTAGGCATTGGGGTACCACCTGTCACAGTACGGGGCCTATATCACCGTACCGAGGAGTACGCCCGCTCCCCTGCAACACAAGGCCGGGACTACCCCTTACTGGATAATCCCGAGTGAGATCACCCCGCGGTTGGGATCAACAACCGCCCACTAAGCCAAAAAAAAGGGACATCTAGACTGGAATGACCTCACCCTTCTTGGGTGTTACCCACCTAGCCTTGCTGTATAACCCCTGATTTTCAGTCATTCACATTTGATGAGGCTTGAGGCTAAACGTTACCTTTATAGAACATATCCCTTAGAATGCCCATCGTCCACCTGATGATGTTTACGAAAGCATTCATCCATACAAGTCCGTTCCGGGTTCAAAGCGGAACCGAAGGCACTATTCCTACTACATCCATTTTGGAAATATCCTCAGGATTAGTAGCGACTAGCCCTTGCACTTCACTGCTCCATCTTTGAATCCAAAATCGTTTTCACGAAACGTACAAACCAGATCGAAGTGGTCTTCGAGAAATAAATCTCGATCACGGTCTCTTCGAAACGATCAACGTATTTGGCCAATATTGATAGTCGGTTATTTAACTATCAATTAATATTCACAAACATCCATCAAACAATAAATAATTTTCCAAATTATTTATTAATCTCAAAAATATCTTCAAAGGATATATTTTCACTTTTCAAATTCCTTTGAAAACAGTTTCAAACCATCATTCTTTTCAGGATAACTTTCCCAAATATTTCCTATCTCCACTGAAATCACCAAGCACAAAACTAGATTTTTAAAATAATTTAAAACACTTTATTGAAAAATACATTTATCATATAATTTAGAAAAATTGCTTTAATACTTAATTTTAAATAATACTCTAGAAATAATTAAAATAAGGTTACCTTATAACTAAACATTAGGTTTCTTCTTTAATCAAAATACCAAATCATTCTTTAAATAATTACTGTTATGATAGATTAAAAGGAAATACTTACTTTAGACTTTAAATATTAGAAATAGTAAATTTTACAAAACATACTTTTTAAAACAACTTCAAAATCTTTTAACTTATATTTAAAAATTTACTTTGAAACGTACTTGGTTATCCAGGGAGAATTTCAAATCTCAATCACTTAAATCAATTTTCCAAATTGATTTCCAATTTATTTTATTTGAAATAAATTCTTTTACTTATCAGTTCATTTCCAAATTCAATGGTTATGGACTTTATTATTATTATTATTATTTTATTTCTTTTATTACTCTTTCAATAATTCAAATCTTAAATTCTAAATAAATGTTTGTTCTTTTTAATTAATAATACTGCATTTTAAAATTCATTAACTTTCTGTTTATGCAAATGTTCCTTTCCATTCTCAAGATTCATTTATTAGAATTTTAAAGTCACTTTATTTCTTTTCCAAGCCATTCTTAAATTTATTCTATAATTATTTTACTTGCAATTTCACTTCTTTTATTTCATTTCAAAAAAATCAAATTTATATTTTTGGTAATTCATTATACCCAATTATATCAACCAAGCCATAGCATTCAATACTTTCACACAATTCATCATAGAATATAAAATAATCAGAACAGAGAATATTAAATAATTTAAATAAAAGTTGAGGGGTCCAGTTGGATCCCTCCAACCTGTTTTCCCTGCACCCACAGACGTTAGCATCACATAAAATGCCAATTTCAAATTATATCATACTATATGACATCAATCAATTCAAGCATTCAAATAATTTTTTAAATTTAATCATTTAAATTTAAATTTAAACTGAGTGAGATTAACTCACCTTTGCATTAAAATTTGCAATCACAATCCAACGCAGCTTGTCTCCTTACGATCTTGGGCCTTACGGAGCTTCGGCCATCGACCCTCTGCCTCCACTACCAGTTCGAATGTCGCGACCACCCAAGCCACGCGGCTGTCATCATCCATGCAGCAGCCATCGATAATGCCCAAAATCAATTCCCTCATCACAAAATACTATTCGCGTCCCACACCCCTTCGACTTCGCCTCACTCGAGCGCGAGTACCTGCGCTCACGAGTCGGTCACGATCCCTCCACGAACGCCGCTGCGCCGGCCCTCCTTCATCGCGTTCATTTGTTCGAGCTTAGGCTGGATTCCCTCCCCGTCTTGGTAAATCGATTTGGGAACGAATTGATATCGTAGCGATGATTTTGAATTTGAGTAATCCCTCAACAATTTCACGATTTCATCTTTTTTTTTCTACCGAGTGGTTTTGGGGTTTGAAAGGAAGAAAAGGGTTCGGCCCCTATTGTGTTGCTCTTTTCTTTTATTATACGCGGCGGTTCCCTTTGAAGCTTCTTTTATTTATCTATTTATTATATATTTTATTTACTTATTTATTTATTTACCGATTTTGATTTTCAGAAGGAAATGAACTTATCTGTCCTTTTAGAAGAGAAAGGGAAACATGGATTTAAGTTAAAAGAAGTGGCGTATAAGAGAAGCTTGACTAAGTAAATTTCATTAAATTATTATCAATTAAGTTTTCAGCGCGTTATTATATCGTACACTCACACATTAACTCCAATCAATACGAAATTTGAAATCCGATAATAATTCAATATTACGGACCCAATGGAACTGGTTTCGTCTAATTCCGAGACTGTGTCTCGGAAGGCTATTTTTTTTAAATTCAATTTAAACGATAAAATTTCAAAACTGAACAAACCACTGCTAATTTCAATTTTACAACTTCTATTATCTTCAGTGTTATCAATATAAATTTTACAAGCCTTCAAATTATATTCAACAGGTTTAAAACTTCAGACTCAACATTTAGTTCAACTTCCAATTATTTAATTCAAAACTTTAATTATCAAATAATTTGTGATATTCGTGATTCAAGTTAAAATTACTCTATTGAATATTTAAAATCAATTAAATATCCCCATTTTAAACGCTCGAAAATTCCGGGTCGTCACATTCCTCCCTCCTTAAAAGAATTCGTCCCCGAAATTACTAGTTAGGGAGAAATGATACAATACCCGTTTACTTTCCTCAAATCCAAACAGTTCAACATCTATCCAACTATCTTTTTATAAAAGACCATTATCATTCTTATTAACTTTCCAAACCCTTCCAATAGTTTCAAACAATACTATTTGATTAACAATTCAAGTTTCAATTTAAAATCAAATTTTGAATTATCAAAATTTTCTTACAATTTTTCTAACTCCCTATTCCGAATTTTTTTGCCAGCGTCTTCTTTGCGCGGTTAGCTTGGTACAACTACAAAATGGCTCTATGGCCTCCCAAATCCAAAAAGAAAACAAAAGGCCAAGTGGCTCAATCCAAATCCCAATCAAATTTCATACCAAATTTAAATACATACCTTTTTTGTCGAGCATTTCAAATTTATCTCTTGAAATCAAATCCAATTTTCTTTTCCCTTTATAATACCTGCATATCCTGCTTAGCACTAATATCCAGTCACAACTTTCAACACATTTTATTGACTTTCTTACAAAATGTCAATATCTATTCATTCCAGTATTATCTTATATTATATTTCTAGTATCAATCTTTCATTTAAGAATTCACCATTCCTTACTTAAGTTAGTATAAGCATTATATATGTTTCTTATATTTATTTTCACTTTACCACTTTGGTTTATATCTATTTCTATTCAAATTGATTCTTTCATTTCCATACGAATTCAATTTATCTTTAACTTTAAATATTGAATTATATTTTCCATTTATAACTAATTCATGTCATTATTTTAGTTAGTTACATTTACTAATTTATTTTAGTTTCAAATTTGAATTCGTTTTGTCATTAACTAAATTTTCCAATATTTACAAAATAATTCTGACTCCCAAAATTTCTGAAATTTTTTGGCAGAGTCTCCTTTGTACGGAGGAGCTTTTGCAATTTGACAAAAGAGATAAATATATATACATCGACCCACCCGGTCGAAAAAACCAAAAACAGTTCATATTTTCTATTTTTATTGCGTAGGCGTACCTTATTTAGCATTTTAAGCAAGCGGCTTATTAATTTTAGCAAATAGCACAACCAAATCCAGCCACTCGGCTTCCAGGTACCTGTACTTACTTAATTTAAACATGTAAGTGCCAAATATAAGAAGTTTAACACATTTCACTTACTTGCAATAGTTAAAACATATGAATTCTAAAAGAAATTCACACCAAACATTTTTCCATAAGAAACTTATACAATTTTCATACCAATTCCACTGTTCCAACTAATATATATCCATTTTCATTCAATTTGGAATGGTTTTCAATCCATTCGTATACAACATCAATTTTGAATGGTTTAAAACTCAATCACTTACATTAATTTATTTTTAAGCAAACTGAACTCATATTTAGTTCAATTGCTCTCAAAATCAATTTATTTTACCTCTATCAATTCATAGAATTTTAATTACTTCCATTTACATCAAATGTCAATTTTTTCTATGCAATTCGAAGAGATTTATGTGAATAAATAAGTATTTATGTTTATAACCAATTTAAATTGATTTCAACTCAATTTATACTTAATTCTATTCCATTTTCAATTTATTCACAATCCATATATTCTCATTTTCATTGCATTTCAGAATTGAATCCATTCACTTGCATTTCGTTTTATTAACCAAACTAGTTTATTCAAAATTAAGAACTTAGGTTCATGTTCATTTCCAATTAAATTTCCTTTTTATTTTAATTCATTCACAACCATTTATTAAACTCGACACATTCCATTTAAATTTTATTCTCAACCCAATCATTAGCGTTTCATTTAAAACTATTCTATTAAAATTGAAAACATTCAATTGTTAATATTATCTCCAAGTTATTTCAATTTCTTAACATTTTAAATGGTTTACAATTATTTATTTAAGAATTTTCATTCCATTAAATATTATCGGCAACTCACCGAATTTTATTTCAATTAAAAATCCATTTTTACGTGATTTAAATCCAATCCACTATTATTAAACTTAATTTTCAGTTGAATTCAATTCAACTCCTTTCCTTTCCATCTTTTAGCTTAAGTTTATTCACTCCAATTTTATACTTAAGCTCATTTCATTTTCAAGTAATTTTTTTTTCTTTTATTCAACTTAATTCTCTCCCAATTAAATCTCATTTTAAATTTGCAATTTCATTTGATTTGTTATTTTAGAATTTAACTTCCCAGATTCAACTCATTCAATTTATTACCTGGCTATTTTCCAATTTATCTTCACTTATTTGGATTTTACTTGCAATTCATACCATTTCTATTTTAATCCAATTTCATTTTTATTCGATGCATTTCAATTATATCCAATTTGTTGACACTTCAAGTCGAATTTTAATTAATAGCTCAAGTTCTGATTCCACCATTCACTTTTAAATTATCATCCAATTTTATCAACTCACAATTCAACTTCATTCTCAATTCATTTAATTAATTGCAAGGCCACTTTCAATTATATTTTCTTAAGTTCAAATTTATTTTATAATTCAAGTTTTGATTTTCATTTTATTCTCCAATTCATCAAAAATATTTATTTTGGGTTTCCTATCCCACTTTTCAGATTTTATAAGTCACAACTTATTATTATTATATTTTTTTTATACAATTCCATTCATCATAGGCTTGAATATATTCTTCTTTTATTTAAACTCAAGATTTGCGCTTATTTATAACTCAAGCATATTTTTATTCCATGTATTATAATTCTTTTACACGTTATTCTTATTCAATTTATTTTCCATTTGTTCAGGCAAAAATTTAATTTCATTCATTAATTCAATTGAATTCTCATTCCGATTCAATTTTACTTTAACTCAGATTTATTCAACTCAATTGAATTCCAACTTGATTCGAATACAACTGGATATTATTTTCAGCCTATCCAATTTATTTTAATCCAGTTAAATTTTTATTCCCCAAATCCAAATTAATTCCATTTTTAACTTTTCACTTTAAATTTAAATTCCAACAAATTTCCTTTTGAAATTTTCAAAAACAACTAGCTTTTCTGAACGAATAAATTTTTGGCAGCAATCTGTCACTTAGAAACTCGAAAATGAACATCGATGATGCTGCAGTCATCACCGAAGTTATTTTCCAGCGACTGAAGTGAGTTCAATGCTATATTCCTTCCCAAAATTTATTTGAAACAATTTTCCTTTTAGAAATACCCCAAAAACAACAATGCTACTATTTATCTTCAAAGTACTCCCAAATCTCTGGGGTTTTAAAGTTTCAAATTCTATTTGAATTCAAATTTTAACTATAATGCATTTGTATAATTTATGCTTACACAAATTTCCATTTGATTATATTTAAATTTATAAATTACATTTATAATTCATATTTTATAAGTTTTTTTTTATAATGAATTTATTCCCTTAAACTTTAGTTATATTTTCAATTTCTAGTTAAATTTTCCATACAATAAAGATAATAATTTAAATACCATTATTTCTAACATCCAAGCAACCATATATTGGCTAAATAGTTTTCAAAAACTTTTCTTTATATCAAAATATGTTTTTGGGTAAAATTATTTCATTCACCCACATTTAAAACAATATTGTGTCAATTGTTCTATTCAAGTGTTTAGAAACCCCTTCAATACAATTGCGCAGACTGTGTCGATGAAGGTTCATATGCCATTAATAAATTAATCAACGCAATATTAAAATAATTTATATTCGCTAACAAATACGCGCTCATATCTAATTATACGCTCAAACTCATTCTAGAGTACTACGGACTCTAATTTAAATGAGTAGTTCCACCAGAGCCAAGGTTATCTCCAACCTAAGCTCTGATACTAAGTGTAACAGCCCGCAAATCCGTACCCCTTGAGTCAACACTATTCTACAACAATCAACGTAAGTTGTACAGAAATACGAACCATTGGGTTAATGAAGAAGAGGTAGAAGAAGAAAATAGAAAAAAACAACAGAATCTAACCATCGCAGCAGAATAAAATATAATAGATAATAAATGATCTTTACTCAAAAATCAAATATCTCTGTTTATATATTACATTATCAGGGTGCATCAATCATAGTCAACATCAAAATCATACAAATTGATACACAACAACTCAACACAGCAGAACATATATATAAACAAGTACGGGAGTACGTATCGACATCTTGTTCGTCTCCTGAGCTCCACAGCATCACATCCTGTATTCTATAATACTCGTTCTGACCCGAGCATTACAGTTAAATAACACCAGAGTCAGTCTGGAATACCAGCGTGATAAAATCACACCCACTTAATTATTAACGTTTCAAAAATCCTTTGAAAACAAAAGCATCTCGTAAGACCACGCCACAAATAAACATGTCGGGTTTTTACCTTACGATAGCTAAAACAATTTTTATAGAAATCCTCTGATATTATAATAGGGTCTACATACAAATACTTATAAAATAGCCGAAATTGTTGCATTCATTAAATTCCAGCTACTAGCCACAGAGTGGGTAATACAAACAAAACTCGTACAAGGCTCGTAGGGAGAATGGATTTCCAACTAATGACTAGGCACTGGGGTACCACCTGTCACAGTACGGGGCCTAGATCACCGTACCGAGGACTACGCCCGCTCCCCTGCAACACAAGGCCGGGACTACCCCTTATTGGATAATCCCGAGTGAAATCACCCCGCGGTTGGGATCAGCAACCGCCCACTAAGCCGGAAAAAAAGGGACATCTAGACTGGAATGACCTCACCCTGCTTGGGTGCTACCCACCTAGCCTTGCTGCATAACCCCTGATTTTCAGTCATTCCCATTTGATGAGGCTTGAGGCTAAGCGTTACCTTTATAGAACATATCTCTTAGAATGCCCATCGTCCACCTGACGATGTTTACGAAAGCATTCATCCATACAAGTCCGTTCCGGATTCGAACGGAACCGAAGGCACTATTCCTACTACATCCATTTTGGAAATATCCTTAGGATTAGTAGCGACTAGCCCTTGCACTTCACTGCTCCATCTTTGAATCCAAAATCGTTTTCACGAAACGTACAAACTGGATCGAAGTGGTTTTCGAGAAATAAATCTTGATCCCGGTCTCTTCGAAACGATCAACGTATTTGGCCAATATTGATAGTCGGTTATTTAACTATCAATTAATATTCATAAACATCCATCAAACAATAAATAATTTTCCTAATTATTTATTAATCTAAAAAATATCATCACAGGATATATTTCCAGTTTTCAAATTACTTTGAAAACAGTTTCAAACCATCATTCTTTTCAGGATAACTTTCCCAAATATTTCCTATCTCCACTGAAATCACCAAGCACAAAACTAGATTTTTAAAATAATTTAAAACACTTTATTGAAAAATACATTTATCATTTAATTTAGAAAAATTACTTTAATACTTAATTTTAAATAATACTCTAGAAATAATTAAAATAAGGTTACCTTATAACTAAACATTAGATTTCTTATTTAATCAAAATACCAAATCATTCTTTAAATAATCACTTCATAATAGACTAAAAGGAAATACTTACTTTAGACTTTAAATATTAGAAATAATAAATTTTACAAAACATACTTTTTAAAACAACTTCAAAATCTTTAACTTATATTCAAAAATTTACTTTGAAACGTACTTGGTTATCCAGGGAGAATTTCAAATCTCAATCACTTAAATCAATTTCCCAAATTGATTTCCAATTTATTTTATTTGAAATAAATTCTTTTACTTATCAGTTCATTTCCAAATTCAGTAGTCGTGGACTTTATTATTATTATTATTATTATTATTATTTCTTTTATTGCTCTTTCAATAATCCAAATCTTAAATTCTAAATAAATGTTTGTTCTTTTTAATTAATAATACTGCATTTTAAAATTCATTAACTTTCTGTTTATGCAAATGTTCCTTTCCATTCTCAAGATTCATTTATTAGAATTTTAAAGTCACTTTATTTCTTTTCCAAGCCATTCTTAAATTTATTCTATAATTATTTTACTTGCAATTTCACTTCTTTTATTTCATTTCAAAAAAAATCAAATTTATATTTTTGGTAATTCATTATACCCAATTATATCAACCAAGCCATAGCATTCAATACTTTCACACAATTCATCATAGAATATAAAATAATCAGAACAGAGAATATTAAATAATTTAAATAAAAGTTGAGGGGTCCAGTTGGATCCCTCCAACCTGTTTTCCCTGCACCCACAGACGTTAGCATCACATAAAATGCCAATTTCAAATTATATCATACTATATGACATCAATCAATTCAAGCATTCAAATAATTTTTTAAATTTAATCATTTAAATTTAAATTTAAACTGAGTGAGATTAACTCACCTTTGCATTAAAATTTGCAATCACAATCCAACGCAGCTTGTCTCCTTACGATCTTGGGCCTTACGGAGCTTCGGCCATCGACCCTCTGCCTCCACTACCAGTTCGAACGTCGCGACCATCCAAACCACGCGGTTGTCATCATCCATGCAGCAGCCATCGATAATGCCCAAAATCAATTCCCTCATCACAAAATACTATTCGCGTCCCATACCCCTTCGACTTCGCCTCACTCGAGCGCGAGTACCTGCGCCCACGAGTCGGTCGCGATCCCTCCACGAACGCCGCTGCGCCGGCCCTCCTTCATCGCGTTCGTTTGTTCGAGCTTAGGCTCGATTCCCTCCCCGTCTCGGTAAATCGATTTGAGAACGAATTGATATCGTAGCGATGATTTTGAATTTGAGTAATCCCTCAACAATTTCACGATTTCATCTTTTTTTTCTACTGAGTGGTTTTGGGGTTTGAAAGGAAGAAAAGGGTTCGGCACCTATTGTGTAGCTCTTTTCTTTTATTATACGCTGCGGCTTCCCCTTGAAGCTTCTTTTATTTATCTATTTATTATATATTTTATTTATTTATTTATTTATTTATTTATTTACCGATTTTGATTTTCAGAAGGAATTGAACTTGCCTGTCCTTTTAGAAGAGAAAGGGAAACACGGATTTAAGTTAAAAGAAGTGGCGTATAAGAGAAGCTTGACTAAGTAAATTTCATTAAATTATTATCAATTAAGTTTTCAGCGTTATTATATCGTACACTCACACACTAACTCCAATCAATACGAAATTTGAAATCCGATAATAATTCAATATTACGGACCCAATGGAACTGGTTTTGTCTAATTCCGAGACTGTGTTTCAGAAGGCTATTGTTTTAAAATTCAATTTAAACGAAAAATTTCAAAACTGAACAAACCACTGCTAATTTAAATTTTACAACTTCTATTATCTTCAGTGTTATCAATATGAATTTTACAAGCCTTCAAATTATATTCAGCAGGTTTAAAACTTCAGATTCAACATTTAGCTCAACTTCCAATTATTTAATTCAAAACTTTAATTATCAAATAATTTGTGATATTCGTGATTCAAGTTAAAATTACTCTATTGAATATTTAAAATCAATTAAATATCCCCATTTTAAATGCTCGAAAATTCCGGGTAGTCACATTTATAAACCCATTTAGTTCCAATTATATTTTTATTTTCTGGTCTAGGAACAAGTTTCCAAACATCATTTCTAGTAAATTAATTTGATTCTTCTTGCATAGCCAAAATCCATGAATCATCAGTTGATGCTTCTTTTGGATTTTTGGGTTCAATAGTTGATTTAAAAGCTACATTACTCATTTGACTTAGTTGATTTCTAGTTTTAACAAAAGATTGCATATCTCCTAGTATATTTTCTATAGGATGATCTTTTAAAAGTTTTGTCCTTTTATTATGATGGTTAATTTCATTATTAGTTCAATTGATTCTTGATTTTGAGTGATTAAACCCTCTTCATCATTTGTATCTTCAAAATTTTTGAAATTTTCATCAAATGAAACATGCATTGTTTCTTCAGTGGTGTTAGTTTTTAAATTAAATACTCTATATGCTTTACTTCTATTAGAGTATCCGATAAAGATTCCTTTGTCGAATTTAGGATCAAATTTATCTAAATTATCTTTTGTATTTACAATAAAGCATTTACTTTCAAAAATTCTGAAATAAGATACCTTAGGTTTCTTTGAAGAAAGAAGTTCGTAAGATGTCTTATTAGTTAGAGGTCTAATTAAAATTCTATTTAAAATATAACAGGCGGTAGCAACTGCTTCTGCCCAAAAATTCTTTGGTAAATTACTATTTGAAAGCATAGTTCTCGCACACTCTTGAATCGTCTTATTTTTACGTTCTACTACTCCGTTTTGTTATAGAGTTCTTGGAAATGAAAAATTGTGAGTTATTCCCTTTTTATTGTAGAATTCCTCAAACTTTTCATTTTCAAATTTACCACCGTGATCGCTTCGAATAGTTATAATTTTAGAGAAAATTGATTTTGAATTCTTTTTGAAAAGGTCTTAAAACATTCAAAAGTATCACTTTTATGTTTCAAAAATATTGTCCATGTAAATCTAGAATAATCATCTACAATTACAAAAACATATTTACTATGATTTATTGACAAAATTTGAGATGGACCAAATAAATCGAGATAAAGTAATTCAAGAGGTTTTGAAGTTGAAATCATATCTTTTAATTAAAGGAACTTTTTCTAAGTTTTCCTAATTGACATGCATCACATAAACTATCTACTTGAAAATTCATTTTAGGGAGACCTCTTACTAGATCATGTTTCGATAGTCTAGATAAGAGTTTGAAATTCAACTGCCTAAATCTCTTATGCCAAATCCAAGGTTCACTTGTATTTGCCAACATACACAGATTATCATTTGAAACTTTCATACTAAGAATATAAATATTCTTTTTCCTGACTCCCTCAAATATTATGGTTGAATTATTTTCTTCGATGTAACATTTATCTTTTTCAAATTTAATTTTATATCCTTTATCGTAGAGTTGACTAATACTTAGCAGATTATGTTTTAGATTCTTAACTAGCAAAACATTAGCAATAGTAGGAGTTTTAGAATTACCGACTTTGCCGATGCCAATCACATATCCTTTTGAATTGTCTCCAAAGTTAACCAGTCCTCCGTCTTTGTATATAATGTCATTCAGTATTTCTGGATTGCCAGTCATGTGTATAGAACACCCACTATCAAGTATCCATTTGTTCTTTCTGATCTACACAATTTGTCCGTTGTGGATTGATTCCTCAACAGCCATAAAGCATGATTCCTGCACATCAAACAATTTTGATAGATAACTTGAATTTGAATATTGATTATATGCAGACTCATGAAACAATGATGATTTGAATATTTCTAAACTAGTATTAATAAATATAGCCATTTTAAAAACTTTTTTCAAAAATCAGATTATGAAATTTTGAAAACATCGCTCTGATACCAATTGAAAGAAATGCGGATTACGGATCTTAAGGATAGGATTAACACTAGAGGGGGGTGAATAGTGTTTATAAAGAATTACTAATCCTTTTGAGTTTATGTTAATTTAGACACAGATGTATGCAATCTACAGATACAGGGATAATCACAGAAACAAACATAGATGCAGAAATAAAATAAAAGCAGTAAAGGAAAGAACACACCAGATTTTATACTGGTTCGGAGTTACCCTACATCCAGTCCCGCAACACAAGTACGGATTTCCTTTCAAAAGCAATTGTACAATTACACCATCGATTTCAAGGCTATGAGGTACACCCTCCAGAATTTCAATCCTCTGGGTAGAGATACTTGATTTCCGGGCCACAGGTTTACCTAATTGATTTACCAAGGCTACAATCACACCTTTTCTCGCTTGATTGATATTCAAGGCCACAATCACACCTTTTCTCGCTTAATAGATTACAAAGAAGTCTATAACTCTGAATAGCACCGAGAACCTTATTGAGATAGTGATAGAGAATCAAACTAGAAGTATTCGAGTATGATTCAATATTGATTTCGGCAGAGTAATGGTAAGAGTATGTATTAAGAAATGTGGAAGAAGAAGAGGAGTGAAAAACCAGAAAATCTGATATAAAATTCGTTGAAACTAACCCATATTTATAGAAGAACAACATCCATGTCCATTCATGAAGAGTTATGGCGAATAGACACTTCTTTTGAAATTTAAATTTTGAACTCAACTGATACCATGTCGACATGGTCACCATAGGCATGTCGACACCCCAAAGCTATTTTAATGATTTGATTTTCTTTGAAAATAACCTTTATCTTATATTAAAACTATTTTAAACTTTTCTAATATACTTGACTATAGTTAAAACTCATAAGTAAATATAGAGAATATTATATATAATTTAATTATAATTTTATATTTAAATCTTAAGTATAAATATTTAAAAATTAAATATATTATTTTAAAAGATAGTTTAAAATCAGGAGTAATTTTGACTTTGAAATTAAAGATAATTTTGAGGCTAAAATTATTTAAAATCAGGATAGAGGTTTTTGATGCTTTTAAAAGGAAGGTTTTGAAAACATTTTGAAAAAAGGATATAATTTTGAAAAATCATTTTGAATAAAAAGTTAGCGGATACAAAACAATGTTCCACTAGATTTTTCGTAGGTTCCATCCCTTTAACAGGCTCGAAGTGGATTCCATTCCACGAATAAATTGGGTTTTAAGATGCTAGTACTTTTCTATGAGTTTTAACAAAATTTCTAATTAAAGAATAAATTACTTCAATTCTTGAACTCTTGATATTCTTGATACTCATGAGTCTTCAATCTTGATATCTTGAATCTCTATACTGTACAGTCTTCATTCTTGGTACCTGCATGGTTAAAACCTACATATACATATATATATCTAAACTTATAATGTTAGTATTTATATTTTATAATCTATTCTAAGGTTGTTGTCATCAAAACCATCATCTCACGGGCTAACATCAGCAACATAACAGGTGTGTCCTGCCGCCTGATCTCCTTGAACAACTCCAACTCCATTCTCTGGGGGGAACTTAGGAGTCAAACATCATGGGGGCAATGGCTTCCCTGAACTCAGCTAGGGTCGGTCGGCCCAAGAGCATTATACGAAGAATGAATATCCAAATCAACGAACTGTAACATCCAGACTCTCCGACGATCTCCTATTCCCAACTCAACTAACAACTCTACCATCCCAGTGGGTATCGTTGCACACCCATTAAAGCCATGCATGCGAGACCGGCATGGCTTTAAGTCCTACGCTTCCATTTTCATCTGGTCATAAGTTTGTTTGAAAAGAATATTCATGGAGCTTCCACTATCTACCAAGATCATCTTCATCCAAGCAGGACATATTTGAGCTGATATGACTAGTGGATCGATAGTAGGGGCTTCGACTCTATCAACCTCTCTATTACGGAAAACGATGTCGTCCGCCATCGTCTTTTGTTTTTTCGCCAGAGCCCCATCATTAATATTACTGCAACAATCGAAGACCACATGCCTGATCAAACTAGCATACGACTCTATTTCCCTGTAGCTCCGATCAGCTGGATGAGGACCACCACTAATTGTATTAATAACCAATCTCCTGCTAGTACGCGCAGGTTCTTCCGGTTTAACCTGATTTTGACCTTGATTCAGGTTTGATGGGCGCCCACCTCCAGCCAACGATGCCCGAACAAATTGTTCCAATTTTCTCTCCCTAATTAACTTCTTAATAATGTCTTGTAAATGATGACACTTATTAGTATTGTGGCCATAGTAATTGTGGAACCTATAAAATTTTCTAGTTTGAATCTGCTTTTAGGATGATTGTTTCGAAGCTAGTTTCTTATACTGTCCAGTATTATAGGTTTGCAAACAAACATTCTCCATGGATGTATTCAATGGGGTATATTGGTCAAACATGTATTCAATCGTAGAACCATAGTGTTTGTACCAAAATTGGGCACAACCCCCTTCAGACATATTTGAAGAGATCAAATTGAAGAATATAAATAAAAAAGGAGGTTAATCTAACAAAGAGGCCAAAATAGATTAAAAAAACGCAATAACACAAGAATTTAGAGTGGTTCGGCGTTGTAGCCTACGTCCACTATGGAAATTTTACTGTTTTATTGACTTTGCTAACTGTTTACAACTGATTACAGTAGTACACTCTTAAGCACTCAAGATACAATGGAGTTTTCGGCAGAGTATCGATGTATAAGAGTCAAAAGTCCCTTTTTTGGTGGCATATGGCTTCTATTTATAGGCGTAGGCGGAAAATATCTGGCTTAGATCTCTGAAGACCTCTTATGTTATGTGGGTGGACCCTCCATATCAATCCATGGCCATTTGGGATCGATCCATGATCGTTACGTGTACCATTTGTATCGATCAAAAACAACTCCATTTGGGCTGAGATCAACCAAGGACATTCTTGAGGTGGTACGCAAGCTCCTGTAAAATCTGGTGGCATTTGGACTTGTAGATTTTGAGTTATGATCGATCCAAGTTTGGATTTGCAAAAGGCTGCAAAGTTCGTATCGATCGCATTCACATCGATCGCTTCGTATCCATGCTAGTTCATATCGATCAAGGTGATGTGGCGCTATATTTTAGGATCGATCCACTTTCATGCCGAGTTACCAAGTCTTTCACTTTTCCATTCCTTGTTCATGACGATCCAATGTAACTCCATTCGTACTGTTTCCTTGATGTTGTTTCGTATCGATCACTGAGTTAATTGGCTTTGTGTTGATACTTTCTGGTGCTACTTCGTATCAATCGACAAGGACATCATTCATATCGATCCTTCATGTGCTGTTCGTATCGATCAGTGGTCATCGATACATAGTAGGTTTGTGGGCGGATCGATACGAAATGGCAATTCTCCATGGATACAAAGCAGTCCGACGTTGACGAATATGAAGGAAGTTGGTGATTGATGGATACAGAATAAAGCTTTCTAGAGGGATGGATACGAATAGAGTCGTTTTTCTTGACCTTGATCGATCGATATCTTGAGCATACGAACTTCGATTAACTTGAAATTTGGAACGTTGGCTTTCATAGCTTTCCTTATCGCACCGTATTAATGTAGCTCGATTCGGGCTCAAACAAAATTTTCCATTATCCATAGTAGACCTGTGTACAACCGATCTTTAGGACGGGCTGTCCCTGGTTTCTAGTCAAGTTCTTGGTGTTACGGCCTTGCCAAAATGCGGGATAACACCTAGGTTGCTTTTGTAAGTAAGAATATCACCTAAAGTTATATACTTATGTGTGTAAATCGTTGTATTAATTTATATGTTGCTTTCTCTTATTGCGATGCATGGATTTTTGAGGCGGGAGGGGCATGGCCAAACACTTGGGAGGTTTCATGAGGCCTAGGTCGAGTCAAAGCAAGGGGTTTAGGTAGCTTATATGGTAATAGAAAGGAAGTTATAGCAAGTGGCGGGCTTTTGGTTGAGATTTAAAGGGAGATATCTCACTTAGAAATATTTTGAAAATGATGTGACATGCTGTAAAAATATTATTGTTTATGTTGTATATATAAATGTATGTATGTAATGTTTAATGATGTTTGAGTCCTGCTTAAAAGAAGATGACATATATAATTATTTTTGCAGGGAACCAAAGCAAAGAAAGTCGAAGTGTTTCATAGCGAATTGGTCGTGACGAATACACTTCAAAATACTAGAAAATTTATAGAGGGACTCTATAGAGTTCCTTGCTTTGTGGTTTTCATTTATATATATTCCTGTTTATGTAAACACTTGTGATATGACTTGGAAAGTTAAATTCTTTTGTGATAGAAATATTTGTAGCACTTAATTATATGCTAGAGTAGCCGCTAAGCCTCTTTCCATTATTTGAAAGGTTATTTCTTATGGTTTTAATTTATTTTTTGAAAACACTTGGTTTCAAATGTTAATTTCAAGAAACTGAGTTTAAAAGCTATTTGATTCACAAAACAAAGTTTTAAAAGTTAACGATCCATATAATGCTAGTCCATATCTATGATTTTAATAAAGTATAAAAGGTTACCTACTTTAGGTACTTTATAAACTCTATTTCAAATGTGTTTTAGAATGGTCATTTAAGTATTTAAAAGGGGTTGAAGTTTTAAACATATTTTTTAGAATTTTTTTAGTTATTTACACAAGAGATTCAAATTTTATAAAGGAAAAATGTTATCTTTCCAAATCAAAAGTTGGGTTTTATTTAAAGATCCTCAAGTAATGTTTTGTATAAGAGTTTTAAATTATAATTTAAGTATTTTAAAATTTACTTTTGAAAAGTATAAATGTTTAAACGATATTTGAGAATTAAAGGATTTATTTTGAGATATTTAAACAAGTTATTTACATAAAGGAAATCCCTTATGTTTCAAAGTCGAATTCTCTTTTAAAGGTAGTGGCTTTTAAGTTATGATTTGGATGGAAGTTTATAATTTGTTTAAAGTATTTTTAAAGGAGGTTTGAAATTTGTATAAGTGATTTAAAAGATTATTTGATATAATAAATCAAGTGGTGCTTTATGAAAAGGGAAACTCCATTATTTCCAAAGTCAAATTCTTTTCTAAATGTGGTGACTTTCTAAGTGATGTCTAAATAAAGATTTTAGACTATTTTAAAGTGGTTTAAATATGATTTTAAGTATAGAAGAAAGCATGGATTAAAATATCCTTGTTGTGATAAATGTTTCCAAGAAAAGAAAGGAAATCAAAGACTATAACATCCTTGTTCTAGTAAATGGTTTTGGGAGACTGGAAAAGAAGTTTAGTTTATAACACTTTATTTTAAATGAAATAGCACATAGAATTTATGAAGTCTTGTACTTATTATTAAGCTTCGAGGTAGGTAAACTTCTACTTATCATGAAAGATAAGAATGTGGTAGAGTCAAGGTTTGAGAGGTAATAATACCCCAACTTGAATGGGTTCATTGTTAACCTAAGGATAGTTTAAGTTTGAAATAGAAGATTGATGTTAAATATATGAAGTATTATTCACGTATACGAATTCTGTTACTTTTGGAAATTAAGTAGTCCTATACTTGGCACTAAAAGCTGATAATTAGATTGATCCTCTATCCGTGAGATCAAAAATCAGATTGTTTTAACTAAGGCAATGCTAGGAGAAATCAGTGCCCTGACTTACCTGGCTTCATTTCTAGACGAGGGATAGAGTATGTCGAGATATTGAAAATGTGACAAGTGTAGGAGATTCGATTTCTATAAATGATCTTTATAATTTATGGTGGTATGGAATGCATTCTTGATGCTAAATCCGAGGTAGGGAAACTCGTCTCTATCTGTGAGAATTTAAGAATGTACGTCGAGTCAAGGATAGTATGCTAACTTATTCGACTACATTATTAATCTAGGGTTAGTACAAGTTTGAAATTGGAAGTTAGTGGTAAGTATATTTGGTCTAATTTTTATACGATCCATTTACTTACACCAAAGGTATTTTCGGTTTATTACTACTAGTGTTTTTAATTACATTTGTTTTAGCCCAATTAAGTATGTTTTTGGAAACAAATTATTTCTTAAGATTTTTGGAATATACTTATACCGTTAAGATAAGTATATGATACTTTTTCTAAGTATTGAAAGTATAGTGTTTGTGAATATACATAAATCGATGAGATGAAATATATGAATATTTTTTCAAGTATTTACAAAGTGGTTTTAGTTAATGAAAGGATTAATTAAAGAGGCTTAATGGTTGCTTATGTGCTTAATCATGCATGCTTTCCATATGAAATAAAGTCTTTGATTGGAGTGTTTGTTCTTATTTGATAGTTAAATAACAGAATATCAAATCTTTGCCAGTTTTGAAACTATCGGTTGTTAATTCAAAGAAACCGGGATCGAATAAGCCTGAGTTATCTGAAAACCACTTCGAACTAGCATAAGCCTTCAAATTGGAGACATCTTGAAAATTATGAAAATCGAAGATAGAGTTTTTTGAAATGCAAGGGTTACTTGCTACTAATCCCGAGGGTGATTTCAAAAAGGATGTAGTAGAAGTAATGCCTTCAGTTTGTTCATATTTTGAACAACTTGTATGGATGAATATTGACAATGCATTGTTGCCTATAGAGAAGTGTTAGCATTCCCAATGAGATTCGCTAAAAAGGTAAAACGTGGCCTGAAGCCTCACACCCGGTAATGACTAAAACAGGGGATATGCTTTAGGGCTATGTGGTTCGCTATTATTAGGGTACGATCATCACTTGTACCTGTTAGTCCTTGAGATGATGGTTTTAATGACAACAACCTTAGAATAGGATTATAAAATATAAATACTAACATTATAGTTTAGATATATATGTATATGCAGGATTTAACCATACAGGTACCAAGAATGAAGACTATACAGTATAGAGATTCAAGATATCAAGATTGAAGACTCATGAGTATCAAGAATATCAAGATTATCAAGAGTTCAAGATTTCAAGAATAAGTAATTTAATTAGGAATTTTGTTAAAACTCCTAGAAAAGCACCGACATCTTAAAATCCAATTTATTCGTGGAATGGAATCCACTTCGAGCCAGGTAAAGGGATGGAACCCTAAGTAGGATGGAACCTACGAAAAATCTAGTGGGACATTGTTTTGTATCCACTAACTTTTATTCAAAATGTTTTTACAAAATTATATCTTGTTTTCAAAATGATTTCAAAACCTTCCTTTTAAAAGAATCAAAATCATATATCCTGGTTTTAAATATTTTAGACCCAAAATAATCTTTAATTTCAAAATCAAATTATCCTTAGTTTTAAACTATCTTTTAATAATAATATATTTAACTTTTAA
The DNA here is from genome assembly GCA_030765085.1 of Allium cepa. Lineage (NCBI taxonomy): Eukaryota > Viridiplantae > Streptophyta > Magnoliopsida > Asparagales > Amaryllidaceae > Allium > Allium cepa. The sequence continues at coordinate 42,429,638 of CM060940.1, read as the reverse complement.
TATTTATACTTAGATTTAAATATAAAATTATAGTAAAATTTTATATATACCAAAATATTATTCTCTATATTTATTTATGTATTTTAACTATAGTTAAGTATATTTATAAAAGTTTAAAATAGTTTTAATATAAGATAAAAGTTATTTTTAAAGAAAAACAAAACACCAAAATTTCCTTTAGGATGTCGACATACCCAAGTTACCCATGTCGACATAATATCAGTTGATTTCAAAATTTTGAATTTCAAAAGAAGTGTCTATTCGTTATATCCCTTCACGATTGGGCATGACTGTTGTTCTTCTATAAATAGGGGCAGTTTTCAACGAATTTCTAATCACGTTTTTCTGATTTTCACCCCTCTTCTTCTTCCACATTTCTTTATACATATTCTTACCATTACTCTGCCGAAATCAACATTGAATCTAAGTAGATCATTTCTAATTTGATTCTCTATCACTATCTCAACAAGATCCTCAGCGCTATTCAGAGCTATAGGCATTTTTGTAATCATTTCTGTGATAAAAGGCGTGATTATGGCCTTGGAAATCAATCAAGTGAGAAAAGGTGTGATTGTAGCCCTGGAAATCAATTGGACGAACTTGTTGCCCGTGAAATCAAGTATCTCTACCCAGAGGATTGTGAATCTTGAGGGCGTACCACATAGCCATGAAATCGAGGGTGTAATTGTAAAGATGTCTTATGAAAGGAAATCAGTACTTGTATGCGGGACTGGATGTAGGGTAACTCCGAACCAGTATAAAATCCGGTGTGTTCTTTCCTTTACCGCTTTTACTTTATTTCTGCATCTGTGTTTGTTTCTGTGATCATATCTGTGTCTGAATATTGCATACATTTGTGTTTAAATTAACAAAAACTCTAAAAGATTTAGTAATTTATTAAAACACTATTTACCCCCCTATAGAGTTTATCCTAGTCTTAAGATCCGTAATACGCATTTCTAACATTTGGTATCAGAGCAAGGTTTTCAAAGTTTTCATAATCTGAATTTTGAAAAAATTTCAAAATGGCTTCCAACACTGGTACTGGTAACACTACCAACACTAGTTCTATCATCCATATCGCTAGTTCATTTGTAGAAGGTCAGTCTACTATCAGACCACCACTTTTTAATGGTAATAACTATGCATATTGGGCATGTAAGATGAAAATATATTTACAATCTGTAGGATTAGACACTTGAAATATCACACAGACTGAATATTCTGAACCCACAACTGATTTTGCACAGTGGACCTCTGAGCAAAAGACTGTTGCACAAAATAATTCTAAAGCAAAGAATAATCTGTTTTGTTCACTTGATAGGAATGAATTTAATAGAGTGTCAGTTTGTAAGTCTGCATATGAAATCTGAAAAACTTTGCAAGTTACTCACGAAGGAACAAGCAAAATTAAAAAGACCAAAATTTCCATGCTCACAAATCAGTTTCAATTATTTAAAATGAATTCTAATGAGTCTATTTTAGATATGTATAGTAGATTTTAGGATATTGTGCATTCTCTAATATCCTTGGGAAAGGAATTTTTGGAAGAAGATCAAGTCAGAAAAATCCTAAATTCTCTTGCTCCGGAATGGGATCAAAAGACATTTGTGATCGAAGAGGAAAATGACATCAGTACCTTAAATATAGAAGAATTAATTGGAAATCTAATGTCATTTGAAGTCCAAATGATTGGGACACGAGAAAGAAAAGCATCTGAAAAGAAATCAATGGCATTCAATGCATTGACCGATGAATCAGACTCAAACAGAGATAATGATGAAGAGATAGCTCTTATGACCAAGAATTTTCGAAAATTCCTGAAATATAGAAAGATGAATAATTTCAAGAGAAAAAAATATAAGAATTCTGGAAATCAGAATGCAGTGCCAAACAATATCAAATGTTTCAACTGTGACGAACCAGGCCATATCAAAAGAGACTGTCCTTATCCAGGCAGGCAAAATCTTCCTATAAACAATGATTCCGTAAAGAAATGAAAACGTGCATTTACTGCTACTCTAGATGACTCAGACTTGTGCTGAAGCGATGATGACCAGAAGACAAATAATTCAAATATGTGCTTCACATCAGTTCACGACTCCGACGAATTCAGAGAAACGGACTCAGAAAAAGGTACACATTTACAATACAATTGGTTGAAATTGCATGATTAGAACTGGTTGCTTGATTGATTGATTGATTGATTTTGAATTGGTGTGTAGTTTGAATTTTAAATTTTTTATTTTTTACTATTATTTTATTTTTATTTTTAATAGTATTATAATATTTTATAGAATATGCTATAATTTCAGAATTATTCTAGATATATATATATACATTAAAAATAATAAGTATATATATATTAGAATACTTAGGAAAAATAAATCATAGAAATTCAAACACACATGTCGACATGGTCCCTACCATGATGTCGACATGGGTACAGAATATGAAATTCAAAATTTAAATTCAAATGGTTGAATTTCCCTCCACCTTTTCACTTCATTCAATTCTCTGAAAGGGCATCTTTTGACCAGAGAACATGTCCTTTAAGAATATATTTATTCACTATCTTTTATCACATCTTTTCACTCTCATTTTCAAATTCAAACTCTCTCTTCAAAACTTCAAGCTCTCTACTCTCTACTTTAATGGCTTCTTCAAGCAACCCCTTCACCATGAGAATTTCCATAAAGATAAAAGAGCAACTCTTCAATGATCCGGAGGCCATAAAAGCATACATAAATTATGCTAACTATGAAAAAGTCCATCCCGGAAAGTTGGTTATATTTCAAGATTTTTCTTCTTATGAAATTGATTCTCTTTCTGCAAACAATCAAATTCTTAGTCTTATTGATGCTTCTCAAAATGATTTTGTTTGCTATCCAAACCTTGTTAAAATTTTCTATGCAAATCTTAATCGTGGATTTTATATTGGAAATGATGATGAAATTTGGAGTAGTGTCAAAGGCACTAGAGTTGTTTTGAATTGTGATCTTTTGGGTACCATTCTCAATTTCAAGAGTATGAGAATGGATCTTTCTAGTTTTAATATTGATGAAAATGGTCACGAGACATTTCATCACATTTTCGAAGGAAATGATGATTTTGAATTCAAAAATCGAAACTTTCGACCAAAAGCTAGAATTGTCAATCTTCTTTTACAACATACTTTGACCCCAAGATTGGAATTTTAACAATCCTACTTCAAAAGTTTGCAAAGCACTTTTTGCTATTTTTGAAAATTATGATATTAATTGGGCGCAAGTTATTTTGGATAAACTTCGTCCCAAAAATCTTGAAATGGGTGTGAATACTTTGTATCATGGAATCTATCTCACTCGGATTTTTAACTATTTTGGAGTAGATTTCAAAGGAGAAGAAATTATTTCAAGAAAGGTTTTCAATCATTTCGATATTTCTTTTATGAAAATTTCATTTGTTGTTCAACTTATGAGACTCTTGCCGAAAAAGAAGAGTGTTTGGCTCATGAGGAGATGGAAAAGGAGGAAAAGGAAGAAGAAGGGGATGAAATGGAAACTGAAGAAGAAGAAGAAGGTAAAACATCTTTGGAAAGCATTGATTACCCTCCTAATCCAACCAACAAAACCCTTCTCAAAAACCAAAAGACCATTGTTGAGAATCAAAGGATTCTTAAACGATCCGTTAGTAAGAAGTTAGACAAAATTTCATCTAAGATAAACAAGTTTATTTCCAAAGTTAGCAAGAAGCTGGGATTATCTTCATCTTCATCATCCTCTAACTAGTTTACCTTTTCATGTCTTGTTGTATTAGCTTTAGTTTGATTTGATTTAAAAGTTCATGTAATTCTTTGTGTTTAATCGTTATATCGTGTTATCATGAAATGAAGTTGAATTTCCTTTCTGTTATCTAGCTTATCTTATCTCCAGAATAAATGTTAGTATATTATATATATATATATATATATATGTATAAACAATTGTTCATAAAATCAAAATAAGCCATCAAAATTCACTACACCATGCCGACATCCCCCCTATGACCATGTCGACATGTACTGGTCAGAAATGACATTTTATTTTGAATTTGAAATTTGAATAACTACCTTATGTCTATTCATTTCAAACGAATTTCTACACCTATAAATAACTATTTCTTCCAGAATTCATTACTCAATATTATTTCTTATCTACTTTGTCTCTTATTCTTCTCACAAACTAAAATATGGTCAATCCAATTCATAATTTATCTAAGAATCTTGAAGAGACTCTTAATTCTTTCAAGAATATTCTTTCGTTCATTCTTCGAAACCAGCGACACTTAGAGTTGAGTCAAATGCAGATGATCAAGGAGCAAGAAAGGCATTTCGATGCAATACGGTGGATGATTTCCTCCCTGCACAAGGATGGTAACGAAGCACATCCTCCAGTCTATCTCACTAATATAATAAAAATTGGGATGCCATTAAAGCAGACCCTATATTTAGAGAAGAAGGATGGGTGGAAGTTCCTCGTAATGTTTGATTTGATTGGTTTGTTTTATTTGAATTATTTGCTTTGATTTGATTTGTATTGATATTTGGTGTTAAAAACATGTATAAATATGCATTGGTATTTATATGATCCTTAATTAATTATCATGTCTATAAGTATAATTATCTCTTAATCTATCTATTATATACTCCATTGTATAGTTTATAAATGCAGGTACTTTAGTCCAAGAATGAGGGGGAGTTATATAGTTTGGAGATTATATAGTTTGGAGTTAGTTTTTGTTGATGACAAAGGGGGAGAAATATAAAATAGATAGTTTAGATCAAGGGGGGTTATTAGGATAGAAGTAATATTTTATAAACAAAGGTTGTCATCATAAAAAAAGGTGAGATTTTTAGTCCTTGAGATGACGGTTTTGATGACAACAACCTTAGAATAGGATTATAAAATATAAATACTAACATTATAGTTTAGATATATATATATATATATATGTATGTATGTATATGCAGGATTTAACAATGCAGGTACTAACAATGAAGACTGTACAGTATAGAGATTCAAGATATCAAGATTGAAGACTAATGAGTATCAAGAATATCAAGATTATCAAGAGTTCAAGATTTCAAGAATAAGTAATTTAATTAGGAATTTTGTTAAAACTCCTAGAAAAGCACCGGCATCTTAAAATCCAATTTATTCGTGGAATGGAATCCACTTCGAGCCCGTTAAAGGGATGGAACCCTAAGTAGGATGGAACCTACGAAAAATCTAATGGGACATTGTTTTGTATCCACTAACTTTTATTCAAAATGTTTTTACAAAATTATATCTTGTTTTCAAAATGATTTCAAAACCTTCCTTTTAAAAGAATCAAAATCATATATCCTGGTTTTAAATACTTTTAGCCCTAAAATAATCTTTAATTTCAAAATCAAATTATTCTTAGTTTTAAACTATCTTTTAATAATAATATATTTAACTTTTAATATTTATACTTAGATTTAAATATAAAATTATAGTAAAATTTTATATATACCAAAATATTTTACTCTATATTTATTTATGTATTTTAACTATAGTTAAGTATATTTATAAAAGTTTAAAATAGTTCTAATATAAGATAAAAGTTATTTTCAAAGAAAAACAAAACACCAAAATTTCCTTTAGGATGTCGACATACCCAAGTTACCCATGTTGACATAATATCAGTTGATTTCAAAATTTTGAATTTCAAACGAAGTGTTTATTCATCATATCCCTTCACGAATGGACATGACTGTTGTTCTTCTATAAATAGGGGTTGTTTTCAACGAATTTCTAATCATATTTTTTTGGTTTTCACTCCTCTTCTTCTTCCACGTTTCTTTATACATATTCTTACCATTACTCTGCCGAAATCAACATTGAATCTAACTAGATCATTTCTGATTTGATTCTCTATCACAATCTCAACAAGATCCTCAGTGCTATTCAGAGTTATAGGCTTCTTTGTAATCATTTCTGTGAAAAAAGGTGTGATTGTAGACTTGGAAATCAATCAAGTGAGAAAATGTGTGATTGTAGCCGTGGAAATCAATTGAGTGAAGTTGTTGCCCGTGAAATCATGTATCTCTACCTAAAGCATTGTGAATCTGGAGGGTGTACCTCGTAGCCTTGAAAACGAGGGTGTAATTGTAAAGATTGCTTTTGAAAGGAAATCCGTACTTGTGTGCGGGACTGGATGTAGGGTAACTCCGAACCAGTATAAAATCCGGTGTGTTCTTTCCTTTACTGCTTTTACTTTATTTCTGCATCTGTATTTGTTTCTGTGATCATATCTGTGTCTGAATATTGCATACATTTGTGTTTAAATTAACAAAAACTCTAAAAGATTTAGTAATTTCTTAAAACACGAGTCACCCACCCCCTCTAGTGTTTATCCTAGCCTTGATATCCGTAATCCGCATTTCTAACAGTATCCACATCGATATTTAAGGAATTTGTATGTTGGGCCGTTGGAAATTGTTTGTCTAGTTGGTAGCCAGGGTGATGATCATATTCGGTATTATCCAGGAAGGAGTACGCCGATCCACGATTTGCGGAGGTGCAATGTTTGTAGCCTCGGTACATTTTATCTAAAGGTGTACTGTGACTAGAAGTACCCCTATCATTGATAGAATCTATTTTTCTATGTGCCTTATGGACTTAATTGTATACTAATTATATTGTTGAGTGTAATTAATGCAATCATTCTGGCTATGTTAATCATTTAATTTAAACCTTAGACAATATTATAATATCACTAGATTTTCTAATAAAAATGGTTTGATTATCGTAAGGCAAAAGCATATCCGTGTTTTGTGCAGTTTGTTGTTAGAGGTACTTTTATTTTTGAAGGGTATATAAAATATAATAGTCCGTATAATTTGAGTTTCTAACACTCCTTTACCAGACTGATCCGGATACTATTTTCTTAAAATGCTCGAGTCCGATCCGAGTTCATTTTCAGATTTAGCTATGGATGCTTTGGAGCTTCAGAAAACAAGTTGGATGCCTCCAAGACCTACTTACGTATTTTATTTTCCGTTGCATTACTTATTTTGTATCTATTAGCATTTGTGAGGACAGACTTTTATAACTGTACAGGCTAATGATAGCTTAGTTTACTTTGATTGTTGTATGTATATTAAAATTTTGTTTTGTAAAAATCATTTGGGTATTATATATTACTCGTCATGTTGTGATATTCTGTTCCGCCTTTTCTTTTCTTCCACCCCGATAATCTATCTTTCTAATACTTGAAGGTTCAGCATGTGAATACCATGAATGTATTAGTGTCGACTTTTGAGGGTCAAAAAGGCTAGTCGTTACAAATTCTATTTTGAATAGTGTTTCACTTCCAATGCTTCAACTCAAATCCAACTATAGTTGTTCAATGGATGCTATATCACGATTTAACTGTAATCAAAGTGAAGTACCCATATTGAAGTTTAACTGTATACTCAAGTTAAAAGAACTGTGTAATATGGTCCCTTTTCAGATTTCCTATTTGGCTTTAGATATTACCAACCAATAGGAAACTCTCGAATGAGTCATTCCAAAGCTTTGATTATGTAACCTCTTAGTGCTCCCAATAGCTGTGAGTATACCGCCAACATTTGGAGAGCATTACGTAATTTGATCTCAATAGATATATCGATATTCTTTCTCAAAACGCCTTGACCAGGAATATTTAATGTAAAATGTTACTTTATATTGCGAACAATTACTCATGATTGCAATCATTTGTAACTCTAATCACGCTAATAGAGTTAAGGATATGCACTAGGGGCAATTCTGTAATTTACTATAAATTATTAACTCTGTAATAAAATCTCGTTCGAAATATAAGATGCTTATTATAATTATTATATTTAATTGATTATTTAATTAAGTATATTTCACAAAAAAATCCATAAATGATGTGTTTTGTGATAGTAATTACAAGGTGTTGTAATCATGATCAATATATCATAATATAGTAAACACATCGTTTTAAATATTCCTATTGAAGATGTATTGAGACTGGATATCGATGCATTCATTGAGACTAGAATATGTAACGTACTATAAATGTTAGACTATGTATTACTAATGGCCATTGGGGGCACTAAGGGGTTACATACTTATAGTAATTGGATAATCATGAATTGACTCACTGGATAATATTTTTTTGGTTAACATAGCTATGGTCAAACAGAAAATATCTATGTGACAATATTATGCAATTTCCTCGACTTTAGAATACTGTCATGCTTTAAGTGGAAACTCCGCTTTAATTACAATTAAATCTTGGCACAGTGTCCATCGAATGACTATCGTCGAGTTGAGTGGAAACATTGAAAGTGAAACACTATCCAATAGAGAATTCATTTTCTTAGTTATATAGGGTTAATATCTTGGTCAACTGAAGTCAACTCAAAATCAAAGTCTATCGTACAGTACTTTGGTTAATAATAATTGTTGTTATCGAACCAAGGACTTTGTATTTCGATTATAAAGTTGAGTGTGGATGATATTGGAATTTTGAGTACTACCAAATTTCCTAAGTTTTATGTGATATAGTTTTGGCCTGCAGAATTAGTGTAAATAATTGACACTACTGGATAATACTTAAAATAAGTAAAATTGGATTTATCGTAGCTATGTAAATAATAAATTTGATCATAATGTCACACTACTAGATAAGGTGACGTGTGAATGTTAATATTCAATTTGTTCAATATTAATTGCCGATCGAATCTACACCTAAGAGTTACACAACCGAAACATTGAATACTCTGACTACCACATGATTTAATTAATTTTAATTATTTTAAATGAATTAAATAATATATGAAATATTAACTATAAAATTTTATTTGATTTGTATTGAAAATAGTGCGTATATAAAAGTTGTACACATATGTATCGATATACGATATCGATGTACATTACATTAGATCTAAATATATTTTATTTAATTAGGCTTGATGTGATTGGAAGACCAATAAAGAGACCTGATTTGGTCGGTCGTAGGTGTATGAGGAGGGGGTTGGATTTAATTCAAAAACGAGTTTGAATTAGTAGAGATATTTGTGTATCCAGATCCATTTTTTGCTTCTCTCTTTCCCTGTTATTTAAACACCATAATCCACTCATTTGTTAAGCTCTCTTTTGAAATCTCCTATCATCCACGTCAAGTCAAACTCCTCTCCCCTCTTCCTCCATTAATTCTTGTAGTCATCCGTAATTTCGAACACTTCACCTTTGAATATCGTAACTTTTGAAATATGATAAAGTGCCATAAATGGGATTTTATAAACTTGTTAAACTCTTTTTAATTAATCTAATGATTAGAAACTTTTTTTAGAAGTTTGTTTACAAAAATAAATATTTTGAAGAAATATCGATAATCTGACCGAAAAATCGTTTTATTGATAAACAGCTTTTTATCCGATATAAGTTGTCAAAATTTTTTGTACATTCGAAATAAAATAAAAGGTCACTAATGGCTAATAAAAATATTTTCACTAAATAGTTAGCTAAATCACCTAGGAAAGTTCTAGAAGCTACCAGAAGGATTTGTGAATGGAGGTATTTTGAAGAAGATATTTGTTTAGCTTGGTGAGGTGGAAAGCAAGCATATGGAGGGGGAGTGGGTTTAGCCGGCTAGAGAGGTAAGGGGAGGCGATGTGCTTACCCCTCAATAATTATATAAGTGTGTGCATACACATGAAAAACACTTTCACGATCTTAGTGCCAAAGTACTAGCTTTTCACTCCTCTCTTCATAATTTCCTAAGGACAAAGTAATTCAAATCAACTCAAAATCAAATCAAATTCTTTCTATAAGCTTACAACAACATAGCATCACCTTCTAGCAACGTGGAGCTTGATTGCAATGCACTCCCCTATCCCTCCTCGATCCAAAGGTCAAGACCGTGAGCGGTACAGAGTATTTTACCCTACGTCGTGAGCAAAGCAAGGTTGAGGCAGGAAGTTTTGGTGTTTGCAAGGTTAAGGTAGGAAGCGAGAGCTTGTGCTTGATTGTTTACTTGTTGAAGGGTGAGTTAACACACAATTTGAATGAATATGAAGTGTTTATAATGTTTTTCAAATTATAATATATGTGCTTCAATTTATATTATGATATATTATTGTGATTCTTGCTTTGGAAAGCAAATATCATATATAAATCATGTATATGGACTTGTATGACCTTGTATGACTTGTTGCATATCCTTGAACAAAGCACATAGGATTTGGTTGGACTTTGATTTGAATAGGACTTGAATTGAAAGCGGTTTTATAGCGATAGTCGCTATAGAAGCACTTCAGAAATCTCTTATGTTCGGCATTTTCTATGATTTTTTGTAAAGATATCCTTAAGGGTTCCTCGCTATGGTTGTGATGTATATTATGTATTAGTTATTGTAAAAATATTGGATGCTAAAGTTGGTTACCATATCAAAAATCGATCATACTTTCAAGATACCAAAACTGGCCCAGTTCACTGCCATTTACAACAGTCAATTATAGCACTTTTAAAGCTTTGTAGTATCATCGAACTTCTTTCTACAGCATTTTGTAAATGTTGCGGTTTCTATTTAAGACTTTAAATTGCTTTGAAGTGACATTTAGATTAAGTATTTTACATTAATCTTTCAAGTACTCTTTTCTAACTTCTATTAGAGTATATGATATGTGGCTTGGAATTTTTATATATTTTTAATAATTAATTTTGAATTATTAAAGTAGAAGGTTTATTTTTATAAATAAGAAAACATGTCTTTTAAAGTTTTTAAATACATTATAAATTAGATAATTTTAAATAATATTTGAAATAGATGTTTTAAACCATATCATAAGTATTTTAAAGTATATTTTATTTATATATACTTTTTAGAAAATTAGTTAACTATTTTATTAAGTAGTAAAAGCTTATGTAATATAATATCATTTAATTTGTTTTTAAATATCTTAGCTTTATAAATAAATTAGTATACACTGACACATATCATTTTAAAAAAAAATGGTTTATAAATGAGGTTTGGGAGTTACTTAGTGGCTTAATAGTATTTGTTTGTTTAACTTATTCATTGAAAGTAATTAACTACACTTAACATTAAAAGCCTACGAAGTAGACCTGTCTATTTGTGAGAGCTAAGAAGGATGTTCGAGTAGGGTTTTAGAGCAATAGTTTTCTAACCTACCGGTTTTACTCTTGACCGAAGGATGTTAAGTTGAGATGATTAGAAATGTACGAAACTTGATTTCTATAACCGATCTTTTTTAGAACTAGATAGTTGATTAGTCGACTAATCAAACTTGACCATTTAACTTAGGAAGTATACGAAAGCTTCACAGCTTCATACGGTTTGAGATTCCCTGGGGAGGGCTCATTAGTATGAAACATCTCTAACTTTAAGAATTGTATATGCATGAGATCCCTTGAGAAGAACTCCTTTACATATAAGTCACTTACTTCTAAAAGAACCAAAATTAAGTTTATAGAAAATTCATCGATTTAGTTTTGAAGAGTCTAGGATAGATAAGTGTATTACTTACCGAATACTAATTCAAAACTAGTCTATGTCTACGTTTTGGAGTGGTTTTAAAGTGAAATGTTATAAAATTGAACTGTCTATCTTATAGAGTTGAAATGTCTATCCTAAGATTAAATCCACGAAAGACACTACAAGAAACTGCGGATTTACCAACCTCAAAATGGTGTAGCCAGAGCGTAGTTAAATACAATAGCTACGTTATGGCGTAGGTAAAATCTGCGTAGGAAAAACATAGCATTTCCTACATGAAACAAGTCTTACTTACGTCATTATTTTTCTACGTCTTTCTTACGCCTTTGTTACCTACGTTTTTCCTACATCCACACAGTTTTCTTTACTACAGTAATATTGGATCTACCTACGTCATTTTTAAAACAAATTTGACATATTATCATTGTGCTTCTTTCCATCAAACATAATATTAATCCACAACACTATCGACATCAAACTAGCACCAATATCAACTTATTCAACAAAAAAAACATAATATCAAATCATTCATCATTAATCAAGTTCAAATATCTCATCCATATTACAAAATCAAATCAACATCAAACAAGTTCTCATATGTTTAAAAATACGATAATATGTTCATAATACATAACATCATATGGATATATCTAAGAACATAAAAAAAAACCTCAACCCACGTCACGACGACTATTCGACCCTCCATCAAATCGTTGCCGAAGCATCTTGTTCATACTGCATTTTTAGCATTTAAACTCCTTGGAGCTCCAATTTCTCCTCTAGTGTGACTCTAGTCAGTGTTTCGCTCTTGTTGACACTATAATTGGCATCTTTATATTTCTGCATTTAATCAAATATTGCATCAATTTCTAAATTTCAAACTAATTAAAACAATGTTTTACCGAAAAGTTTAAATATTTACCCCAAGGATATTGCCATGGTTAATATGTTATAGCTGAAGTATTAGATAAAAGCTGTGTAAATCCTAGCTATTACTCATAAAATATGTCATCATATTCAAAATTGTGTAAATCGTAATTATTAATCAAAATACGTCTATACAAATACATTTCATTTATTATTAATATTTATTTACTGACACTAAATCACAAGAAACTATTACAAAATGTACCAACATTGTCTTCCCTAAAACAGTACAATTTTAAGTGAATAATACATAATCAAGCAATATTGTATTACTGTTATAACACTTCTATTTCATTTATCGTTCTTTTCCTTCTCCGGTTGAGTTAAAGTTCTGCATGAAATATTTTACTGTCTGTCGTAAGCATTTAAATAAAGAAAGAAAGTTATCTAAACAAAACGAAACATACAATACGTCTAATTGAGAAGTTATGTTTCTTATCGGTCGATATAGCATCTTCGTACTACCATGAGAACGGCACAAGCGTAGATTGTTAACAAGTACATATAAGTTCGGATGTATCATGAATGTGTTAGTAGTTTCAAATTCATATAAGTGCATTACATGTTAATTCTTCAGCACAGATTTAACAAGAGTCTTCTATGTGGTATACAGTTTTCAATTCAGTCCGTAGTATAAAACATAAGCTTACCATGCTAGTTTTAGTTCAGGCTACTCCTATACATGCACGTTCAAGCTGCTCAAGCACATGACGTTTTCAACCTCCTCACTGAACTGTATACAGAATTGGCATATTGGCCACTTCAACAAACCCAAGCTTAATTACTTGATCTTGTTAATATATTTTATAGACCAAAATTAACTCTATTTCAAACTCGATATGTGGATAACCCATATGTTATGTAAATCATCATGTATGTCATCCTGAGTTGAGTGAAAGAATAAATCTGAAGGAAAGATAATACAAGCTTCCAAACCTGAAAGTTTATAGACCAGTTGGATTCCCAAAAGAAAATGCTTCTATTAAAGCCCATCTGCATCATTGAGAAATTTCAGAACGTTACCTACAGTTTATCAAGCTATTTTATGAAATATATAAGATACAATATGATGTATTGCTTAAACCATAAAGAAATGTTCTTGTAATTGATCTAAGAGCAACTCAAATGTATCAGCAAGTACCATTATGATGAAATTTCAAAGAACAATGGTTTACCCATAAGAGCACCAGCATATCCTCACATACTGTGCATTCCTTTTTTTGTCCCTAGTTCCTTCACACTGTTTATTGTAATTTGTTCATATTTTTATACTGTGAGCATTTGAGTTGAGTACATTTTCTTTTTAAAATCAAATTAAGTAATCAAAGTAATACATTTTAAAATTACAGAAAAATAGACAAGAGAAAAAGTTGCAAAAAAGATTTAGTCTCAGACAGAAAGTTTGCTTTTTAGTCTGAAAGAAACATTTTTAGTGTAAACCAAAAATGATAGTTACAACTATCATTCTGTGGCTCACACTAAAAATGTAATTCAGCCTAAAAAGCAAACTTCGTGTCCTTAAAACTAACTTTTTCGTTGAGCCTAAAATCCCCTTTTAATTACTTCTCTCAATTAATTTGACTGAAACGAACTACATTCTATTATAAAATAAGTCATCTTTTAAGTCTTTTTAAACAATTTCTCTACAAAAATATATACTCTATGCTGGTTAGCTTGACAAAATAATATATGTATTTTTTGCAAAACTCACAACAATATTCTGTAAATACAGCTGCAACATCTATGTTTACGTAGTTAAATTTGAAAGAACAAATTTTGAACTCTTAAATTAAATTTTTTCAGGGTGAGGACTGTCGGATCTTTCTGTACCTCGTCTACGGTGAGATGCAGGTTGCTTTGGTGGGTCTGTAGCCATTAATGTGAAGGTGGCAGTAATTTTCTTGGTGATGGGATGAGGTGTTTTGCTGAGGAAGAAGATAGTAAGGTGGCAATTGAGTGTGCAAGCAGTTGTTTTAAGCAAGAATAGCAGATTTGAATGAAATTATGATTTAAACTGAGGATTTAATGTGACAAAAGAGCTGAAATGAATGGCAAGAATTGTAATGTAAAGTGTGCAGACGTAATAATGAAAGAAATATGAAATGTAATTGCTGAAAGTAAATGGGATCAGAATTTTTGTATTGATATTGCAATGAGATGTAAATCACAGGAACTAGAAACAAGAAACAATTTGCAAGAAAGTTAAAGTCCAAGAACTGAAAAATGATAATTTGCAGTAAAATTGAAAACTATAAGAATGCAGGAAATTAACAAGAATGGAAACTATATATTTGCAGAAGTGTAAGAAACTGGACTGAAATTTGATATAAAATCAAACTAACAAGAGATTAAGTTAAGTAACAAGATCAAATTGCAAGAAAGAACATGTACATGGAATTTGCAAATAGCAAGAAGATGAACAAATAAAAAGTGACAGAAAATGTAAGTAGCAGAAGTTAAGAACAAGAACTAAATTGCAAGATGAACAAGATTAAAGTAACTAAAATTATCTAATTGTAGAAATCTAAGAACAGAGAAAAAGTAATTGGAAATGAAATTGAACAAGAAGAATAGTATCTAAACTAAGATTAGATTTTAACAGTGATTAAACTAAGAACAGATCAAAAAGAAAGGAACTGATACAAGGTTAGTAACTGTAATGAAGAAAATGGATTAAATTGCTTCAGATTCTCCTTTTCTGATACATCATTTCTTGTATTTATACAATCAGATAGCAAGACTCAATCAACTCATACCCAAGTGACTCAATACAGCCCAGGTTCAAAAATTATAGCCCATACATCATATAAAATGATCACTGCTCCCAGATTCTATAATAGTACTAAATTATGCATGTTCCAGTTGTGCACGTGCACACACTGACACAGGCATTTATCTCTCTCCATAGGTCATGGCCTCATCCATTCAAGCACCGGACATCCTTTGGCCACCTCCAGCCTCCCTCTCCGATGCTCTGCAGTTCAACTCTGGCGAACAGTGGACAGTTGCAAAAGTTTCTTCTTTTTCAGCTTGTACACAGCAGCTCTTCATCTCCAAAACCATGCCCTTCATACCGTGGTTGTTACATCTCCCCTGTGCTTCAAGAATGGACCTTGTCTCAAGGTCCAAGGTAGGAAATCTTCTAATCAATGGCCAGTAATCCTCCCACGTAGCCTCTTCTTCAGATCTGACCTTCCATTTAACTAAAATTTGTACAACTACATCATTATCTCTGAGTACCATTCTGCGGTTAAGAATCTTCTTTGGTTGGTCTACTATTTCCTCTACAAAGCTTGGTGCATCATCTTGTATTATTATGCCGTCTCCAACTCTCTTCTTAAGCTGTGATACGTGAAACACCGGGTGGATTTTTGAGTGATTTGGTAATTGCAACTTGTAAGCCACACTTCCAATTTTCTCCTCTACCATGTAAGGCCCATAGAATTTTGGTGACAACTTATGAGTTTTTCGATCTCGGGCTGAAATCTGCTTGTATGGCTATAGCTTCAGGAATACCCAGTCTCCAGGCTCAAACTCTCTCTCTGTTCTTCTCAAGTCAGCGTACTTTTTCATTCTTTCTTGTGCCATCTTTAAGCTGTCCTTCAGGAATTCCATCATAATATCTCTAGTGAACAAATGCTCTTCCACCTGTTCTATTTTTGCAGTGTTTGGAATGTATGACATAAGGGTAGGAGGATCAATACCGTAAACTATTTTGAATGGAGTGGTTTTAGTGGGTGTTTTCCAAGTCGTATTATACCAATATTCAGCTAAATCCAACCAATCCGCCCATGCTTGTGGTATATGACATACAAAGCATCTCAAATATCCTTCTAGAATTTTGTTAACAATTTCAATTTGACCATCACTTTGAGGGTGATAGGTCGAGCTATACTTCAGGTTGCTCCCCTGCAATCTAAAAATTTCCTGCCAAAAATGACTGGTGAATAACGTGTCTCTATCACTCACTATGGTTTTAGGCATGCCATGAAGTTTGAACACCCCCTTAAAAAATACTGCTGCTATTTCCTTGGCTGTGTATGGGTGGTGAAGAGGAAAAAAGTGTGCATATTTACTGAGTCTATCAACCACAACAAAAATTACACTATAAGTATGGCTTTTAGGCAGGCATGTAATGAAATCCATGGATATATCTGTCCATATCTTCTCAGGAATTGGTAATGGTTGCAAAAGGGCGGGTATTAAAATATTTTCTCCTTTATTTCTTTGACATTCATCACAAGCTCTGACATATTCTTCTACACTTCTCTTCATTTTCTTCCAGTGAAATACTTGTTTCAATTTCTGCATAGTTCCCTTTATACATGAATGAGCTCCTAGAGGTGTTGAATGGTGTTCTCTGATTAGAGCCTGAGTTAGCAATGAGAGGTGATGGTCCACTAATATTCGTCCTTTGTAAAATATTAGATCTTCAACCAATTTATACTTAACTTCTGGCAGTTCCTTTCTTTGAACTTTCTCTTTTTGATTTTTATACCAAGTAGAGGTTTGTAAAGTGTTCTTCAGTTCCTGCAACCATGGTGTTTATACTGTTGAAATGGCTTGCAATTGTTCTTCCTCCTTCATCTCCCCTTCTTTTCTAGATAAAGAGTCAGCCACTACATTCTCTTTCCCACATTTGTATTCCACTTTATAATCAAATCCATGAAGTTTTGCCAACCATTTATGTTGAAGACCAGTTGATAGTTTCTGCGACAACAAAAATTTAAGACTTTAATAAGCAGTCTTAATTATAAATTGCCTTCCCATTAGATATTGTGCCCACTTTCTTGTTGCAATGATTATGGCTAGAAGTTCTTTTTCATATGTAGAGAGTGCCAAATTTCTTCCATGTAGTGCCTTGCTTAAGTATGCCAAAGGCTTGCCATTTTGTGTCAACACTGCTCCTATTCCTTGCCCACTTGCATCACATTCCAAGGTGAATGGTAGGTTGAAGTCAGGCATAACTAGGATGGGTGGTGTAACCAAACGGTGTTTGAGTTTGTCAAAGGCTATCTTGGCATCTTCATTCCATTTAAATGCATCCTTCTTTAACATTTTAGTCAGAGGTTTAGCAATCAGCCCATAATTCTTAATAAACTTTCTATAATATCCAGTTAGTCCCAGAAACCCACTCAATGCCTTTAAGCTATTAGGTAATGGCCATTCAACTATTGCCTTCACCTTATTGGGATCAACAGCAATGCCTTCATAAGAAATAATATGGCCAAGATATTGTATAGAACTTTGTGCAAACTGACATTTAGATAACTTGGTCATGAGTTCATGGTGCTTCAAGACCTGAAAAGTTAAGTTTAAATGCTCCAAGTGCTCAGCCCAAGACTGGCTATAAATCAGTATATCATCAAAAAAAAACTAGCACGAATTTCCTCAAATAAAATCTGAAAATGTCATTCATTGGAGATTGGAAAGTGGATGGAGCATTTACTAACCCAAATGGCATCACTATAAATTCGTAATGACCATCATGGGTTTTGAAAGCAGTTTTGGGTATGTCAGGCTCACACATTCTGATTTGATGGTATCCTGATCTAAAATCAAGCTTGGAGAAGAATTTGGACCCTTGTAATTCATCAAAGAGTTCTTCAATCAATGGAATAGAGAATTTATCCTTTATAGTTTGGTTGTTAAGTGCCCTATAATCAATACAAAGCTTCCATGTTCCATCCTTCTTTCTCACCATAACTACTGGGGAGGAGTAAGAACTGTTGCTCGGTCTTATGGTTTCTGCCTTCAGAAGTTCTTGAATAATTTTCTC
The DNA here is from genome assembly GCA_030765085.1 of Allium cepa. NCBI lineage: Eukaryota > Viridiplantae > Streptophyta > Magnoliopsida > Asparagales > Amaryllidaceae > Allium > Allium cepa. The sequence goes on along the minus strand of CM060940.1, from coordinate 42,411,415 downwards.
AAGCTCATTTTTTATGTGGTAGGAATGTCTATATGGTTTTAGACAGATTGGTTTGGTATTTGGGAGCAAAGGGATTTTATGGTATTGTAATCTTTTAGGAGGTAATGGGGGATTGGGGTTAGTTATTTCTGGGTAAAGTTGGAGGAGCTGTTGTACTTCTGGGGGAATGTCAGTTGTTTGATTGTCTGAAGGAGGTGATAGTGAGCAAAGCATCATGGTAATCTGAGCCTCTGCATATTCTTTCACTACCATTTTATTGCTAATCATCTTCACTTCTTCTTGTTTCTCCCCTTGCCAAATATATTCCCTGTTATTATATGTGAATTTCACCTGCAGTTTCTCCAGATTTAAAGTCACTTTTCCTAGTTTTTTCATCCACTGAGCTCCCAAAATTACTTGGCATCCTTCAAGCGGCAGAAGTAATAGTTCCACAGGCATCTTACAACCTTGACAACTAAGTATAACATGATTACATATTCCTGATCCTCTCAACTTCTCCCCATTTGCTACTTCAACTTCATAAATTTTTGATTCGTCAACTTTTAGCCTTAGCTTTTTAGCCAATTGATCATGTATAAAACTGTGTGTAGACCCCGAATCAATTAATATTTGTACAGGTTTACCACATATATGTCCTTTAACCTTGATAGTTGAAAGTGCTGGAATTCCACACATAGCTTGTAGTGTAATTGAAAGGGGGTTTTCTAAGGTTTCATCTATTTCTTCATTAATTTCATCTTGCTGTTGTTCATCATCATATAACGGCATGATGCCTTCAAACACATATACTTGGGGATTCTTACATTTATGGTCCCTCCACCACTTCTCCTTGCATCCATAACATAGATTCTGTCTTCTCATTTCAATGATCTGGTTGGGGGTGAGGCCCTTGCTTTTTGCCAAGTTCTCTAGGTTAGAGGTCTTTTCTTTAGGTTCTGATTTGGTGGGTTCAGAAGTATTTGGTTTTGAAGCTTGAGGAGCAATATGGTTTTTGGGAACAATGGTGTTTGTGGTAGAGTTTTTAGTTCTTTTGGTTTGAATGTATTTACTCTCATACAACTTTGCAAGAGACACTGCTTCTCTAAAATCATTTGGTCGATATGTCAATACATCATATCTGATTTCTTCCTTCAATCCACCAATAAATCGGTCTAACCGGAATTTTGGAGGTAAAGTTTCTATCATGGCTTGTAGCTGCTCAAATCCGTTGAGGTAAGCTCTGACAGTGGTATGTTGCTTAAGTTTGGATAAAGTCTCATAAGGTCTCTCCATCTCCTTTGGGTTGAACCTGATTTGGATCTCCTCTTTGAATACTGGCCAAAACTCATGGTTAAACACAGTGTTGGTATACCAATGATACCATTGAAGTGCTTCCTTCTTCAAATAAAAAGAACAAATCTCTACCCATAGGTTCTCCTCGGTATGATGAAACCTAAAATATTGCTCTACTTGCCTAAGCCAATCAGCAACACCTTCCTCCCATGAAAAGATAGGAAAATCTAGCTTCATGGTGGGATAGGGATAACGATAGTTTGGGTTGTGATGGTTTAGGTTGTTATAATCTGGGTTAAGATAGTTGATGTATGGATTTATGGGGGATCGTGGTTGAGGATCTTAGGGATAGACTGGTGGATTATTGAGGCACTGTGTGTTTCTTGGTGGTGGTATTGCATTTCTTGGCTGTGGATTAGCAGTTCTGGGTTGTGGAGTAACATTTCTTGGTTGAGGAGGAACTGTGGGTGCAGGCAGAGTATATTGACTAACTGAAATGGTGTCAGATACTTGTGTAAGAGGTGGATAGTGGTGAGCAGGCGGTGGTGCAACGGGTGGTTGAGCAGGGGGTGGATATTGATGGGTAGGTGGTGGAGCTACTGATGGGGATAGGTGGTGAAGAACATAAGATGGCTCTACTGGTCTATTTTTGAGTTGTTGTATATCTTGTGCTAAAGAAGTGAGAAACATTACGAAATCCTTCGAATTTGGTGTTGAGATCTTTGGTTGCGTGCTCTAATGTCTTCAGTGAGAGAGTGGTACGTTCATTCACCTCTTCTTGCTTCTGCTATGCCATTTCTTGATCAAGAATTGATGGGGTGGATTGGGAAGGGTCGCTGTTGTGGTTAGGATCGAACTGGAGGTCGGATTCATCCCCAGTTGGCTGCTCTGATACCAAATTGTGAGATGCAGGTTGCTTTGGTGGGTCTGTAGCCATTAATGCGAAGGTGGCAGTAATTTTCTTGGTGACGGGATGAGGTGTTTTGCTGAGGAAGAAGATAGTACGGTGGCAATTGAGTGTGCAAGCAGTTGTTTTAAGCAAGAATAGCAGATTTGAATGAAATGATGATTTAAACTGAGGATTTAATGTGACAAAAGAGATGAAATGAATAGCAAGAATTGTAATGTAAAGTGTGCAGATGTAATAATGAAAGAAATATGAAATGTAATTGCTGAAAGTAAATGGGATCAGAATTTTTGTATTGATATTGCAATGAGATGTAAATCACAGGAACTAGAAACAAGAAACAATTTGCAAGAAAGTTCAAGTCCAAGAACTGAAAAATGATAATTTGCAGTAAAATTGAACAACTATAAGAATGCAGGAAATTAATAAGAATGGTAACTATATATTTGCAGAAGTGTAAGAAACTGGACCGAAATTCGATATAAAATCAAACTAACAAGAGATTAAGCTAAGTAACAAGATCAAATTGCAAGAAAGAACATGTACATGGAATTTGCAAATAGCAAGAAGATGAACAAACAAAAAGTGACAGAAAATGCAAGTAGCAGAAGTTAAGAACAAGAACTAAATTGCAAGATGAACAAGATTAAAGTAACTAAAATTATCTAATTGTAGGAATCTAAGAACAGAGAAAAAGTAATTGGAAATAAAATTGAACAAGAAGAATAGTATCTAAACTAAGATTAGATTTTAACAGTGATTAAACTAAGAACAGATCAAAAAGAAGGGAATTGATACAAGGCTAGTAACTGTAATGAAGAAAATGGATTAAATTGCTTCAGGTTCTCCTTTTCTGATACATCATTTCTTGTATTTATACAATCAGATAGCAAGACTCAATCAACTCATACCCAAGTGACTCAATACAACCCAGGTTCAAAAATTACAGCCCATACATCATATAAAATGATCACTGCTCCCAGATTCTATAACAATACTAAATTATGCATGTTCCAGTTATGCACGTGCACACACTGACACAGGAATTTATCTCTCTCCATAGGTCATGGCCTCATCCATTCAAGCACGGGACATCCTTTGGCCACCTCCAGCCTCCCTCTCTGATGCTCTGCAGTTCAACTCTGGCGAACAGTGGACAGTTGCAAAAGTTTCTTCTTTTTCAGCTTGTACACAACAGCTCTTCATCTCCAAAACAATGGCCTTTGTACTGTGGTTGTTACATCTACTAAAAAAATAAAATAGATGCAGTGAAAGTAGGAGAAATAATTTACTTGTTTCTCATTGTATATGATTTCACATAGTATACATATTTTATGTCATTTTGCATGCTACATCATTATTTTTTGGATTGATGAATAAACAAATAGACGTCTTGCACCTGATGGGGTCTCCGTTGCACGACGTCTCGCACCTAACACCGTCGTCCACGTGCGGCATCCCTTCTCCTCGCGCGCGCAAGCACCGAGCCTCCCATCCATTCCACCGTTGCGCCGTCATTGAAGCATGCCTGCGCGAATTATTTTTCCTGTGAGATTGATTTGTGAATTAGGGCTGAGGTATGGAACTGGGGGTGCGCGGGTTCTGAAAGTTTGGCGTTGCTCTACATTTTAGCGTTAAATTGCTAGGCGTTGAGATACAAAAGATAGAAACATTAGGTTTTTTAATATTTACTTAAAAAGGGAAAGTCTATTTAGACACAATGGAGACACAATCGGTAACACAAAAAATCTTCACCATTGAATTGCCCTCTGAATTCCACCTTTTCCATAAAAACAAAAAAAATCAATTGTCCGGATCTTTTGTGTCACCATTTTGTGTTTAATTTTGTGTTCAAATAGCCGACCCCTTACAGAAAAGGTGGAATTCAACGGGCAATTCAACAGTGGAGATACTTTATGTCATCAATTGTGTCTATATTTTGTGTCTAAATAGACTTTTCCTTTTTCTATATATTTCGCAGACGTAGAAAATTTTCTACATCTTTTTCGTACCTTTACCTCGTTCTATCTATTTTTTATGCCTTTCATACGTCCCGCCGTATGGCGTAAGTAAGATATAGGAAATTTTACGTGGAAAACTGCATTGTTTTCTTCTAGTGAGAGGTAAACATTAACATTTCAGACTAATGCCATAGAGTTGAACTGTCTATCATGTGGTTAAGTCCAATAAAGAGGTCAGTGTTAGCATTTGTCAATGGACTTGCGTTGAAATCTAAAAAGAATTAATATTATTTTCGAGTAATGAAGACTCATGTGTAAGATGTTGCATGTGACTTCAACATCGAAAATGGCTAAAGACAGAATAGGCTGTAAAACCTGGGGTTTAGTTAACCCGCAACGAGGAATATCAACTCCATATCTAGAGTATACTTATCGATGTTGCTAACAGGAGTTGATGATACTTGGTGCCACATGTTAGGGCACGGGTCGGTTGTATTTTCCTTATGGTATATTTAATTAGAGATATACGACGATTTGGAAGGTGACTTTTGATCCTTATGCATAGGGGTCGGTTTCAGTTTACTAAGGGGATCTTTGTGAAAAATCCATATGCGAATGTACCTGAGCGGTTTTATATGTACTTCTAATATTGTTGTGTCGTGAGATGCAAGAAGCATATCTATTTTTCTATTTATATTATACGCACTATACATTATTTAGTATATCATTACATTAACTTGATAGATGGTTTTGCTTCTTTGAGCGTGAAACTATTACAGTGATCTGTACGATCTCAAATGTTATCGTTATGTGAATGCATATATCTTGAATTTTCTCATATCAAAGTTATGTCTAACATCTGGTTTTTGTTTTCCTTAAACTCCTCCTGTACTCTTTTGAGTATGTTAAGTAAAGCAGGATTTAATTTGGAAGCTTCAAAGTTTCATGAGATGAGCTAGCGACTATAGTTATCTTTTTATTTCTTTATCAATTGCACTTCTGTTACACATATATCAGCATTGTAAGGAAAGAAGTTACAACTGTCCAAGCTGATGATAGTACTTAGGTTTTATAACTTTGAAATTACTCTATATTTTGGAGTAACCCTTTGAACTTTCTTTTGGATATTATATATTATTGTTCCGCTGTGAGATTCTGATATTGTTTTCTTTCTTTATTGTTATGTTTCTTTTTTCTTTTTATTTTACCCTAACTATCTGTCTTTCGGCAATTCGGTGCTTGACACACGAATACCATGGATGTATCAATTCTGACATTCATGGATCAAAAAGTTATGTCATTACATTTAGTTTCAGATCAAAGGTTTAGCGAATGTTTTGGCTTTGGTTGGGTATGACTCATTAGAAATAGTGTAAGTGACATTTTAGAATGAGCTATGTGTATTATATACACACGAGAGAATATTTGTATTTTTCTGTGAATTTATCCCTTTATAGTATTTCCTTAGGAATAACTCCTTCTTTGAAATATTCTATCCTAAAGTTTCCTAAAGTTGTTTTGCTATGTTCAGCTAGTAAGAATGATGAGTACAAGAGTTGCTAATGCCAGAGGAGGAAGAGGTAGAGTTGGATGGAGTAAACTATCACCAATGGTGTGCATCGAGCATTAAAGAATGTCACTCCTATTGAGGAAACGATGGTCAATGTTGTGGAAGAGGTCATATAAGTTCGATCATAGATGAACTTTGCTTCGCTATGTCGTGCTTTGATAGGTTGGGTGATAAGAGGTCCAATGGCATTGAGACTATCATCGTAGTTTAGACTTGGCTTAGTTTGTGTGGCAAGATATTTGATGCCATAGAGTTCGATGGCACAATGAAGCATTGTTTGGTATCGCGGCATGTGACTAATGTTGTATGGATTGGTGGGTTCAGTTATTGAAGATGCCCAAGAGAATGACTTCTCTTAGGCCTAGTTCAAGGAAGTATTTGAGATGAAGTTTGTTTCGAAGGTTGGGAAGACTATGTTCTTTAGGAGCTTTCTTGATCTGAAGCAGGGGACTATGTCAGCTGTTGAGTATGATAACAGGTTTAATGCATTATCTCGGTTTCGGTTGGAGTTAGTGGATAAAACGCTGAAGAAGAACTAGATTTTTACTACAGGTATGCATCCAGAGTTTTAGAGGAACATGACAAATCATATTCAGGGATGGTTTTTGAATCATATAGGTTTAGGTTTAGGTTCGAGAGTTTGGCTCCAAAATCGTCAATATTTTCCCCAACCGGGGATGGCAAGTTTAAGTTTCAGTCGTTAAGGGATGTTTCCAATTTAGCTTGCCATAAGTGTGCAAGAAGGCACATTTGCTAGAAATTGTAGGTTAGGTAGGGGAGGACAAGTGGTTAAATGCCAACAGTCAAATCATCGACTGCTAAGGTATCGAAGCTAGAGCAATAAGCAGCCAAAGCTCAGTTTGCACCGAGGAGTTGTTATAACTACCATCAACCGGTTCATTTTGTCAGGGACCGTTTGATGCTTCAAAAGAGACAATAGCTTGGAGTTTTCGCACTTTCTTCAATACCTTCTACTTCTACAGTTGTAAAGGAGAAGCGGGTTATAGAAGGTATTTTATATGTCTATAACATTCATGTCCGTGTTTTGTTTGATACTAGTGCTTTTCTTAGTTTCATAACTTGTAATCTTGTCAATTGATTATGACTAGAGCCAATTATGGCTTCTGATTCTATTTGTACGTCGAACCCTATGGGGGCTAAACCAATCTTAGTATGGTACGTTTTGGGGATTCAGTTACTTGTTTTGATTAACTTTTTCCTTGGAATATGTATGTTCTCGGTTTTATGGGTTTTGATTTATTTCTTGAGATAGATTGGTTGTCATAGAATCATGCAGTCTTGGATGTGTTAAGCAAACTGTAACCATGAAAAAAAATGACGGAAGGCTCTGACAGTGCCATGTGACGGATCTAGCTCGCTTATGACTACTTTTCCTTATTCCCTTGATGTGGCGAAAGAGGAGTTATGTTCGATCTTTGTTATGCAGGAGTTTGTAGATGTGTTTAAAGAAGTATCTAGTTTACCACTTCATCGTGAGATAGAATTTTTTATTGATTTGGTTCGGGATGCTAAACTTATTATAGTGCCTATTCATAGGCTAACATTGAACGAGAAGTTAGAACTAACTAACCATGCAGCGATTTGATGCAAAAGACCTTGATTTGACCGAGTCATTCGAATTGGGGAGCACACATCATCTTTGCTATGAAGGCAGGCGGTTCCTTAAAATTGTGTGTGGGTTACCGTGAGCTTAATAAGCGAATTGTTAGGAACAAGTATCCTTTGCCAAGGATAGAGACTTGTTTGATCAGCTTCATAGTGCTTAGGTGTTTTCTCTGCTAGATCTTGCCACTAGGCTTCGTCAGCTTAGGGTAGCAGAGGAGAGTGTACCTTTACTAGCTTTTAGGTCGGATAATTTTTATGAGTGGTTGATTATTCTGTTTGGCCTAACAATGCTACAGCAATTTCATGGACTTAAGGTATCGAGTTTTCAGGATGTGTTGAATAAGTTTATTCTTGTGTTTATTGATGATATTCTAATCTACTCTAAGATCGAGGAGGAGCATACTTTCCATTTTAGGATTGTATTAGAAACATTGAAAAAGCATGTATTGAAAGCTAAGTTCTCGAAGTATCACTTCTTGCAGTCGAAAGTGAGGTTCTTATGACATGCTATCTAGGCGTAGGGTATTTCTATTGATCCAGCAAAGGTTATGTCCGTTCAGGATTGGAACAGGTCAGAAAGTACAACTGAGATTAGGATCTTCTTGGGGTTAGCAGGTTATTACAGGAGGTTTATTTGAGACTTCTCGAAGATTGCTTTACGTTTGACAAAATTGACAAAAAAGATGTCAAATTTGTTTGGACTGGTAAATATGAATAAGCATTCAAAGAACTAGAGGCAAGGTTGATTAGCATGTCGTGACTTTTTTGGATGGAGGTGATGGTTCAACTATATATACATATGCTTGTGGGATAGGTTTTGGTGCAGTGTTGATGCATCATAAAGGGTTATTGCTTATGCCAGTCGACAACTCAAGCTGCAACAATTGACGTATTCGACTTATGACTTAGAGTTGTTAATAGTTGCTTTTGCATTGAATATTGGGAGACATCACTTTCTTGGTGAGAAGTTCAAGTTGTACACAGACCATAACCTTGAAGTATCTTTTCATCTAGAATGACTTAAACATGAGGGAGTAACAATATTGGAGTTTCTCATGGCCTACGATTTAGATATTTTGTATATGCTTGGGATGGCTGATGTTTTAGCCGATGCGCTCAGTAGGAGTTATGCACTTGTGGAAAATGTGAAAATTAGTTCGACCTTGATTAGTTATATCGAAGGGAATTAACCGAGAGTTCTACATATTGCTAGAAAATCTAAAGCGGTAAGTGAGAATGAGGCACTAAAGAGGTGGCCGGGATATGAGGCAGATAGCCATGATATATTGAGGATGAACTAACAATTTTATGTCCCATGTATTGATGGGATTAAGCAAGAGATATTGATAGAGAGTCATCATTTGCAACTAATGATACATCTAAGGGTTACTAAGATGTATCAAGATATGAAGCATGCTTTATGGTGGGAAGGCATGAAGAGATGTTTCCATATTCATGAGTAGGTGTTTTAGCCACTAACAAGTCAAAGAAAGCCATCAAAAGACAGCTAGATTGCTACTGCCATTTGAGATTTCTAAGTAAAAGTGGGACTAGATATCTAAGAACTTTATAAACGGGCTATCGAGGTCAAGGAAGGTTAATGAAGGGTTTGGGCTATAGTGGACCGATTAACAAGCGTGCACACATCTTACCAGTGAAGACTATGACGACAACTTCTAGTTTAGCTAAATTGTACGTTAAGGAGATCATCGGACCACATGAAATTCTTTGTGATATCATGAGCAATAGGGATCTAGTATTCATAAGCCTGCTCAAGAAAGGTTGTATGATGCCTTAGGGATAGAGCCGAGTTTTAATACCGCTTACCATCGATAAACTAATGGGCAAATGAAGAGGCTTAACTGCATGTTAGAAAACTTTCTTCATGCTTGTATATTAGATTTGGATGGTTCTTGGGAAGATCACTTATAGGTTGTTGAGTTTTTATACAACAACAGTTACGAGGCTAGCATCAAAATGACACCTTTTGAAGCATTGTTTGCAGGCCTTCCAAATCTCCATCATGTTGGATAGAACCCTGAGATCGTTTAGAACTTGGACCAGATATGATTCGAGAGGCATCTGATTAGGTAATGAAAATTCAGAAGTGAATTAAGGAGGCATAGAATTGACAGAAGAGCTATGCAAATGAGACGCATAGAAACTTGGAGTTCTCAGTTAGGGAATTTGTATTCATAAAGGTTTCTCTAAAGAGAAGTGTTATTCAGTTTGGAAGGGCTGGCAAATTCACTCCTAGTTATAGAGGACCATTCTCGATTTTGGAGAGGATTGATACACTAGCGTATAGAGTCGAGTTACCAAATAGACTAACGAGTGTGCACAATATGTTTTGTGGATCGCATTTTCATGAGTTTGTACATGATCTTTCTTTGATAATGGAAGCATCGTAGTAAGAGGATTTGGATTATACATGGGAGATGGAGGATAGTGTGAGGGAGTCCTAACCGGAGTCGCTATTAGACTAGTAGTTTCCTATTATCTTACTATTGCCTTTGTGCTGTACTCACCGCTTGATGTAGAGTAACTTAGTATGCATTTTGTTCTATAGTTTATTTTGTATATAGTTTCACAGTACTCTAGATATGCACTCGTTTCTTCTGTTCCTCTTCGATTGTGTTCTTGTTTGAATTTCAAGAAAGAAATGTCTTTAGTGGGGGAGAATGTAAGATCCGTATTTTTGAACACTTCATCTTTGAATATCATAACTTTTGGAATAAAGTTCATCGTCATAAATGGAATTTAAAACCTTATTAAACTCCTTTTAATTAAAATCTAATGGTAAGAAAATAGTATTTTGATACTTCTCTACAAAAACTATTCTTGGGGATAGACAACCAAAAATTTCAAAAAAATGGCGTCCCAAGCGGATTTAGGAGGGGAGGAGGCAGATGAAGAGGGTTGGACTAAGGTGATGGATCGGAGGAAAAAGCTGGCGGCTACGCAGGAGGCAAATCGCAAACAGCTGAATCGTTCAACTAATATGCACATGCTGGATCGGCAAAGGCAGAAGGCGGCTGTAACATTTCATGCAGGAACAGATCTGGATCGGCAAAGGAAGAAGGCGGCTATTCATGTTAAATCAGATCAGGCGAAGGCGTTTAAAGCAAATAATGGATCGGGTTTTGCCGTTAATCTCAAGGCACAACCCATAAGTTGGTGTGATTTGGTTAAAGGAAAGAAGCAAGATGAAACCATGCAATTCTTTGATCCGGTTATTGTTAACGACAGAAAAACAGCTATAATTGAAGAGGAAGAGCTTAGATCTGCAGAGGAAATGTGGTCCAACTCAATTCTCATCTATTTGGTGGGGAAAAGACCATATTATATGTTTTTTAAAGCATATATTAAAAGAATGTGGCTTCCAAAAGGTAATTTTAAAGTTTTTGCTAGAGATAATGGTTTCTATCTAGTTCAATTTGAATTAGCAGAAGATTGTAATAAAATACTAGAAGGAGGACCATGGATGATGGATGGGAAGTTTATTATTATGAAAAAATGGAACAGTTCTATCAAATATGAAAAAGATCTTTTATTATCCATACCTATATGGGTGAGGTTTCCAAATCTCAACTTTGCATATTGGAATCACATATCTCTGTGTAAAATTGCTAGTACTATTGGAAAACCTCTTGCAATGGATGAGCATACCAAAAAACGAAGTAGAATAGCTTTTGCCAGAATGCTAATTGAAGTAGATGCGTCATACAAATTTGAAAATGAAGTTCAAATAAAACTGCCCAAAGGCGACTGTGTTATGCAAAAGGTTGAATACGAATTCATCCCTCCAGTTTGTCACAACTGTATATGTTTTGGCCATATGGACAATGAGTGTCCTATATCATTTAAGCAAAAATGGATACCAAAACCAACATGCAGTAATCACGAGACTAATAGCATGGATATTAATACAGAGGACATTACAACTCAACAAACATTTTATGTTAATTCACAAGGAGTAGTGCATCATAATGCAGAAATTATCACAGTTGATGAGTCCAATGTTCAAGATCATAAAATATGTAATAAAGACAATAATTCAAGCATAGAAAAAGAAATCTCTCCATTAGATTCAAATGCTCTAAATGTTGAGACAGTTCAGACATCTTCAAAGGAACCGGCAGTTGCAATTGCAGCCTCGCCATCAACTGTATGTGTAGTATCTGACTTACCTTCAAAAACTAGCATGGCTGCTACAATTGCAAAGGGTCACAATGCTCATGTTTCTGAAACATCTCACATTCACAACATCGAAGAAGGATCGTCAATGAGTATAAAAACTCTGGATCCTAATGTATTGACGTCATCAGCTAAAGCCTCAATCATTTCATCATCATCGGAGATATATAGTACCAGGGAGTTGTTAAATCATACTAAACCTGTGTTAAATAATTCAAATTCTCAAATTTTTGATCTAACAACTGTAGTGCTTAATACTTTTCAAGTGCAGAAAGGCATGATAGACTCGAAGATGAATGAATCTTCTCTATGTCAATCATGTATCAATCCCACATACCCTTCAAATGAAAAACCTCTCAATATTACGCCCACAAACCTCACATCCATCAATCCTGAATTTGAAAAAGAAATTGCAGATATGAGAAGTAAAAATTTACATGACAGAAGAAAGAACAAAGGAGTATTTGAAAGTGTGACTCCCACTATAAGGACAAGGAGTCAAGCAAATTCATCCAAATAATGTCTATCCTATGTTGGAATGTGCGTGGTCTTAACAAGGCAGCACATATTTTAGAGGTTAAAAATATTGTGTGCTCGCATAAACCTTATATTTTTTGCTTAGTGGAAAATAAATAGAGAAGAAATAATCTTCAGCAATACATTGAATCTTGGGGAAATAAATGGACTTGCATAAACAACATTGAGTATCATCACAAATGCAGAATTCTCATCATGATAAATTCAGATATATGGAGCAGCTATGCAATTTCTATGAGTAAACAGCACGTCACTTGTATGCTTAACAACACTGCAGGGGCTCAATGCATTATCACTGTTATTTATGCTTTAAATCTGGAATCTGATAGGGCAAGTTTATGGAGACAGTTGGAAAAAGAAGCTAACACTTTTAGTACACCTTGGTGCATCATTGGAGACTTTAATTGTGTTAGGCTCTTGAATGAAAAAATGGGAGGGAAAAACTAACCATCAGAAATATTTCAAGAACTTAATAACTTTATCAACGTACAGGGGTTAATGAAATCAGTATTTCTGGAGTTAAATATTCATGGAGATCAAGGCCTCAGAAGAACATTGCTTCTAAAATTGATAGACTTTTCTGTAATATAGAATGGATGAACATGTTCAACAATTCTCATGCAAAATATTTAGATCTATCAACAAGTGATCGTGTTCCTATCATGTTCTACTTTAATTATATTCAAACATATGAAGGTCCTAAACCCTTCAAATTCATGAATCACTGGATTATGTGTGAGGGGTACAAAGAGACAGTTGAAAAATGTTTTATTTTCCCTGAAGGTAATCAGCTATATAACCTTATCCAGATGCAGAAAACCATCAAAAAGGAAATCAAAAATTGGTGCAAAGGAAAAAATGATTTACAATCACAAGTACTAAAATGCAAGCAAGAGGTCAACACTGCTCTGCAAATATTAGAATCAGATCACAACTCCTTGAATGCACATAACTTGCATGAGGCTCAAGTGAAAATGGCCAAAAGTATGGAATTGTTAGCAATTGATAATAAACAAAAAACTAAATGTCAATGGATCAAGTGGGATGATAGCTGCTCTAAATTTTTCTTTGCAAAACAAACAACTAGAAAATTTGTCAACAGCTCCCATAACATTTTTAAAAGAAAATGGAGATGTAGTTAAAACCCAAAAAGAAATGGTGGAAGAAGCTGTCAAGTTTTTCTCCAATATATATAACAGAGGCAATATGGAGAATCAGTTCCCTAATATCACCCCAAAAAGGATACTAAATGATTGGGGAAAAACATTTCTTAATGCCACTTTTGATGAAAAGGAAGTAAAAAGAGCCATTTTCAGTGTGCATAATGATACAGCTCCTGGCTATGATGGTTTTAATGCCGGATTCTACAAAAGACATTGGAACAAATTAAAGAAACCTCTTCTAGAAGCTATGCAGACTTCTTTTGACAATGGCAAAATAGTGAGAGAAATTAATCACGCCATCATATCCTTAATCCCAAAAGTTAAAACCCCTCAATCAATTTCAGATTTCAGACCCATAGCCTGCTGTTCCATGTTATATAAAATCCTATCAAAACTTCTATGTGACAGAATGAAGTTTGTGCTTGCAGAATTAATATCTGACAATCAAACAGCATTCTTACCAAACAGATAGATAAAAGATGGGATAATAATTGCACATGAACACATCAGAAATTTCAACAAACATGGCAGCAACAAAATGTGCGTAAAGGTAGATCTTAAAAAAAGCTTATGATTCAGTAAACAGATATTTCATTCTGCACATGATGAAAATCATGGATTTTCCAGCTAAATGGGGTAAAATTATTCATGAAATGATATGCACTCCAAGTTTTTCATTTTCTATTGAAGGATATCATAAGGGATATTTTACTGGTAGTAATGGATTAAGACAAGGAGATCCATTATCCCCTTATCTTTTTACTTTATGCATGGAATATTTAACTTTGTTGATGGATGCAAAAGCTGCTAAAGGAAAAATAGAATCAGTTATCAAAAACAATTCCACAATTCCACATTTAATTTATGCAGATGACCTCTTAATCTTCACTAATGCAACTGCAACTGGAGCTAAAGCTATCAAAAATTGTTTCAAGAAATTACAGAGAGTTACTGGTTTGGAAATGAACAATCTCAAAACCCAAGTGTTTTTCAACAAGTTTTGTAATAACAAGGATCAAGTGCTTAACATTCTGAATATTCAAGAAGGACAATTACCTGCCAGATATCTTGGGCTACCCCTATCAGTGACATATATCAAACAATCAAACTGCAAACAACTGATTGATAGAGTGCTAAAAAAGATGCAACGTTGGGAGTGCAAATTCCTCACAGTTACAGGAAAAATTGAATTGATAAAGGCTGTTATATACCCTATGGTCAGTTTTTGGATGCAGTGTTTTATGCTTCCTAGCTTAACTATTCAAAAAATCAATCAATTATGCAAAAATTCATCTGGAAGGGTAAAAAGAGCAGTATTCCATGGGAAACTGTTACAAGTGTTAAATCTGAAGGTGGAATGGGGTTGAAAAAACTATCTGATATAAATATCACTTTCTGCATAAAAAGAATTTGGGAGACACTTAATAATTCAACATTCAGTGCAAAGTGGTTAAATGAGAGATATGCCAACAACAAAACACTGTGGGAATCTAATTACAATACCAATTTCTCATGCACTTGGAAAAAAATGCTATACCATAGAAGAGATGCACAAAACTTAATTGACAGAAGAATTGTGGATGGGAAATCTACAAGTTTATGGTTTATTCCATGGATAAATGGTTCAACATTATTAGAAAAATTGGGGCAAGAAACTTTATCATACTCCAGAGGTCATAATCATAAGGTAAATCATATCATATCTGGAAATACATGGAGAACTGAGACTACCTCATACCTTGGTAATATAAGTGAAGATATAAGACAAGTACCCATTCATCATGACAAAGCAGAAGACTATTGGTTTTGCAAAAATAGTAAAAATGGCAGTTTCTCCTTTCATAATGTATGGAACAATCTTAGAATCAAACTTCAAGAGACCAACAATCACAAATTCATATGGAACAACATATCCCTTCCTAAAATGAATGTTTGTCTTTACAGAGCCAGTTTCAACTTTCTACCAACAAAAGATAAATTAAAAAGGCAAGGAGTGACTGAAGATTCTATCTGTGTTTTATGCAATAGAGAAGAGGAAACTTGCAATCATTTATTCTTTAACTGTTCTTTCTCCAAGCATGTGTGGTGTTGGATCAGAATTATGATGGGTGATCCTATAACACATAGTAATATTGACACTTCTATCTCAAACACTATTGAATACATAAGTCAAAATTTTGCAGCCAACAACATTAAGAGGGATATCATAATAGCTGCTCTAAGCACAGCCATCTGGTTCATTTGGAAGAGCAGAAACTCTACGATCTTTAACAATGACAACACAGACAAAATTGCAGTTTGCAAATCCATAAAAAATATGGTTCGTGACCTTATCATCAACAGATCTAAGTTCTTTTCTCACAGTATGGTTAATACTGATGACATCCTAGTCAAATGGGAAATTTTACCTTCGCGTGCAGACCTTACCTTTCCCATGACCCCTAATTTCCCAACCACAGTATCATCCTCAAGGTACATGATTGATAGAGAAGATGATGAAGCTGAGAACTCTATTATGTCTAGAAGCACCGATAGTATCATCACTATAGTTGGAAGAGAGGAAGATTTGCCAGGCAGAGAAAACGAGCCGCCATGAGGAAAAGAGCATTGCATATTTTTCGCAGTGTGTTTAGGGTTTGGTTGAGAATGTGTTGGGCCGCATACAAGTTGAATGTTTCTTTACTTGTAAATATTGTGTTTGTATTGTATCTTCAATATCAATAAAGCTTTAGACCTTTTTTCAAAAAAAAAATAGTATTTGAATTTTGGTTATAAAAATAAACACAAAAAAGAAAATTTGATAATGTGACCTGATAAGCATTTTTTATTCGATATAAGTTGTTGAAACTTTTGTATATGTCTAAATAACATAAGAGGTCATTAATGGCTAATATAAATGTTTTCACTACATATGGTTAACTAAATCATTTAAGGGAGTTCTAGAACCTCCTAGAAGGATTTGTGAGTGGAGATATTTTGAAGAAGACATTTGTTTAGCTTGGTGAGGTAGAAAGAAAGCATATGAGGAGTGGGAGTTGGTTTGGCCAGCTAGAGATCAGATGAGGGAGGGGGTATGCTTACCCATTGATGCCTGGTGTTTGCATGCACATGGAAAATACTTTCAAAATTTTAGTGCAATAATACTAGCTCTTCGCTCCTTCTCTCTTCATAATTTCCTAAGAACAAAGTAATCCAAATCAACTCAAAACCAACTCAAACTCTTTCTATAAGCTTACAGCAACATAGCGTCACCTTCTAGCAACTTGGAGCTTGAAGACTCAGAGCACACCCCTACCCCCAAAGGTCAAGGCGGTGATCATTATAAGGTATTTTACTCTAAGCTGTGATCAAAGCAAGGTTGGGTTAGGAAATTTTAGTGTTTTCAAGGTAGAAGTATGAAGTAGAAGTTTGTGCTTGATAGTTTACTTGTTGAAGGGCGAGCTAACTCACGATTTGAATGAATACGAAGTGTTTATAGTGTTGCTTGAATTATAGTATATTTGCTTGAATTTATATTATGATATATTGTTGTGATTCTTGCTTTAGGAAGCAAATGGCATTTTAATTTATATTATGACATATTGTTATGATTCTTACTTTAGGAAGCAAATGGAATATGTAAATGATGTATATGGACTTGTATGACTTTGTATTACTTGTGACATAGCCTTGAAACAAAACATATAGCATTTGGTTGATTTTTTATTTGAATCAGACTTGAATTGGAAATGAATTTATACTGATATTCGATGTAGAAGCAATTTGGAAATTCCTTGTATTCAGCATTTTCTATGATTTTTTATATAGAGATCCTTTAGGGTTTCCTATCAGGTTGTGATGTATATTATGTATTTTAATTGTTGTAAAATGATTAAATGCTAAAAAAAATTATCATATCGAAAATCGATCAAACTTTCAAGATATCAAAACTGACACGGTTCAATGCCTTTTATGACAATCAACTGTTGCCTTTTTGAATTGCTGCAATAGTTTTAAACCTCTTTTTACAACATTCTATAAATCTTGTAGTTTTGAGACTTCAAATTACTTTGAAATGACTTCTAACTTAAGTATTTTAAACTAATCCTTTTACTTGTCTTTTCTAACTTATATTAGAGTATTTAAAAGTGTTTTGGAATTTATATTTTTTATAATTAATTATAAAATATTAACGTAGAAGGTTTATATTTGTAAATAAGAAAATATGTATTTTTGAAAATTTTAAATATATCATAAATTTGATATTTTTAAGTAATAAATTAAAAAAATGCAATAAACCATATTATATGTATTTTAAAGTACATTTCATTTATATTTTTTTAGAGATTAGTTAATTATTTTATTAAATTGATAAAAGCTTATGTAATATAATATCTTTTAAATTGTTGCTCTAACCTATTGGCTTCACTCTTGACCGAGGGATAGTAAGTTGGGATGGTCAGAAACGTGTTAAGTCCGAGAAATTTGATTTCCATAAGTGATCTATTTTAGAACTAGATAGTCAATTAGTCGACTAATCGAACTTGACCATGAAACTTTAGAAGTATATATGAAAGCTTCATTGCTTCGTACAAGACTCATTGGTATGAAACATCTCTAGCATTAAGAATTGTGTATACACGAGATCCCCTAGGGAGGACTCATTATATATAGTTCACTCACTTCTAGTTCTAAAGAGCTGGAATTGATTTTATCGAAAATTTATCGATTTATTTTTAATGAGCTCAGCATCAGTTGGTTGCATTACTTACCAAATGCCAATTCAAAACTAGTATACATTTCGGAAGCGGTTGTGAAGTTAGAGTTGAACTGTCTATCCTTAAGTTAAGTCGAAGGAAGAGGGCAGCGTTATCCTTTTTCAGTCGACTTGTGCTTAATCCATGAAAGGATTTGTGTTCTGTTCGAGTAATGAAGACTAATGTAAGGGATATCGTACATGACCTTGACATTCGAAATGGCTAAAGTCAGAGTAGGCTGCATAAACTTGGGTTTAGCTAACCCACGGTGCGGTATATCAACTCCATATATAGAGTATGCTTATTGATGTTATCAGTGGGAGTTGATGATACTTGGTTCCATGTGTCATGATGTAGCCAGCTGTGTTTTCCTAATGGTATATTTTAATTAGAGATATACATGCTCAGAAGGTGACTTCTGATCCCTGTGCATGGGATCTCTTTGGAAAATCCATATGCGAACATACCTTAGCGGTTTTAGATGTTCTTATAGTATTGTTGTGTTGTGAGATGCAAGCAGCACTGCTATTTTCTGATTTATATTCCACATTCCAAACATTATCTATTATATCACTAATAAATGTAATAGATGGTTGGTTTATTTTAAGAGAAAAACTGTTATTGTGATCTGTACGGACTCAAAAGTTACCATTATATAGATGCATATATCTTGAGTTTTCTCATACCAAACTTATGTTTGATGCTTGCCTTTTGTTTTTCTTAAATTCCACTCATACTCTTTCAAGTAGGCCGAGTAAAGCAGCTTTTGTTTTGGATGGTTTAGAGCTTTATGAGATAAGCTGAAGACTTCTGTTTATCAATCTAATTCTATTTCCATTGCACTTAGATTATGTACATATTAGCATTATAAGGATAAATGGTTATATCCATGATGACGATAGAACTTAGGTTTTGTAACTCTGAAATTACTCAACATTTTGGAGCAACCTTTTGTACTGTCTTTTGGGTATTGTATATTATTGTTTTGCTGTGAGATTCTGATATTGTGTTCTTTCTTTGTTTGTTTTATTTCTTTTTTCCTTTCTACTTTACCTTAACTCTCTACCTTTCCAGCACTTGGGTGCTTTCCACATGAATACCGTGGATGTATTAGTGTCGACATTCGCGAGTCAAAAAGTTAGGTAGTTACATTCAAGCATTAATCAACACAAATTCAAATAAAACAAGGCATCGGTGTGTAGCGCTTTCGACCTAGTAGCTCTCTCTGGAAGGAATTGAATTTTATTTAAATGGTGACAACTGATGTATCATTCGAGGTGTATTCTCTAGTCTATAGTAATGTAATATTCTTATCTACTGTTTATATACTTTTTTTCTTATGATATAATACACGTGTAGCTAGATCAATTATATTATCACAAGTTCTTATATTTGCGTGATGTTAGCATTAAATGTGAATACACACACATTGCAATAAAAAATTATATATGTCGATATATGAAATTAAGGCCATAAAATGAAAAAGATTAATTTTTCAAAATTTTATAATAATTTTGAAGAATTTTTAAAGAAAATAACGTATATATACAGGATGTGTGTGTGCATATATTTTTATTAAATCATATATATATATTATAGTGTTTTTAAAATGATTTATATATGCATATATTATTTCAAAATCCATATGTATAAACCATTTAGATATTACACATTATTTCAATTTGATATATGTATCATAAAATACATATAAATAAACACATATACAAATACATATATAATTTTATATACATAAAATTATTTTTGTCATGAAATTTATTTTTGAAAAAAATTAATAATATTTCTTTACATTTCTGTCTATAAAATATTAATAAAAAAATGAATTAAAACCATAAGGTTTTTAATATCAAAAAATATGATTTTGTTAACATATTTTATGGCCGTAAAAAAATATATATCAATATATACTTATACATATAATTTTATATAGTTACATTTTAAACATATAGAATTATATTATATTAAATTATTTAACATATATGTTTAAGTGTGTATATGAAACAAAAAAAATTATTTTTGCAAGTGTATATATACACACACGTATATATTATTAAATTGTAATTTATTATTTTAAGCTATTAAAAGATATTTTAAAGTCCAAATCTAGATTTGTAATATGAAAATTGAAAATAAATCATGTTTAAATTTAAAATTAATTATATTCATATTTATAAATATTATTATTTTGTAATGATATGTACATACATAGATATATTTAGAAATATTTATACTGTTATAAATATAATTTTGTGTCACATTGAATTATTTATATATGTATGAATGTATGTATGTACGTATGAATGTATGTATGTATATATGTATGAATGTATGTATGTATGTATGTATGAATGTATGTATGTATGTACGTATGAATGTATGTATGTATGAATGTATAACTACAATCTTCTTTTACCTCCACGGTAATTATGACACTGTCCCCCAGTATGCTCATCAATGTGAGGATATCTAATCTCAACCGGATATTATCCCTGAGGTAACAGACTACTGGCCTAGCTGACGTAACGGGATAGGGTTTACCATCGTATGGGTTAACTACCCTAGCACAATCATCAGAAGGTGTCATAGATCTAGGATGCGACCCCACGATCAGCCTGTTAGGATGGTAATTGGCCTGATCGGGTTCCCTCTAACTCCACACATATGTTCTGAATTATATCGTGATAGACAAGTAGATAATATCTACGAATCTACGAATATACGTAGGTATGCCCCTAACTCAATAACCATGAGTTTCCTCAACACCCGTGAGCATCACCTCACTTAAGTATAAACCATCATCCATATGCCCGTCCTATGAGTGTTATCTACTTACACTGAATACTGAACAAATACCACATCGATGTCCCATGTTACGATCGCCACATGCCTCCAACCCAAAAAATAGAAGATAGTATGCTATTGTCATGCCTGGCCGAAGTAGGAGGAGTCCCAAAGATGAGAAGAAAAGAAGACCGAGCATAAAACTTGTAAAACATCTAACAATGCACAAATAACATATAATAAAACAACATACATGTAAAACTGACGAGATAGTGATACAACAGAATGAACTATAAATAAGAACATTAGAGCGCAATAGTTCACAGACTATACAAGAACTAAAATAAAGAGTTTACACATCTTATATCTCTAAAATAAACTCTAATACTCTAATAATACAAGTACTTTCATAGCTCTATAGTACTGCACAACGGAATGTAAGGGATAGTAAAATCTAAGTATAGATTTCTGAAATTGTAGCCTCCGGCTCATATTCTACATAGCTCCATGCACTATCCAGACCCTTTATACCTAATCTACTCATTTAAGGGTACAAAGATAATAAAAAGCAAAGCATAAAACCACAAGTTACAAAACAGTCAGGTGCAAGCAATACATCATCACAAAATATAAAATTGTATGTAGTAAATAAGGACTTAGGGTATGAAGAACCTTACCCGACCTATCCTTCTATTAAAAGAGTCAGCATATAATAATTGATATATTCCATTCAACTATCATAATAAGGTATACTGCACTATGTATGGCATGGGGGTCAAGGTACCTAACACGGTGTACCTATATCACCAGACACCCATGGCAAACATTAAACAACTAAACCAATAACAACTGCAATCATGACAAGCACAAAATAAACATGTGCAATATTGATCATAACCACAACCTCACTTTGCTCTTACCCTCACCAAGGTCTCGCATCACCACCAAAATGCCACTTTGCTCTAACCATTGCCACTATCCTACATTATCACAAAGAAGCCACTCCTCTATGATCATCACCGAGATCCTGTATCATCACCAAAATGCCACTCTGTTCCAACCATCACCGAGGTCTCACACCATCACCAAGATGCCTCATAGTCTTTGATAAACCACATGGCCATCACCAAGGTTGATGACACACCACGTCGCTATTAGATCAAGTGTTCGATCACGTACCATCACCAAGGTATAACCATAACGAAGGTACAACTATCACCAAGGCAGGCTCGACCATCACATAGGTCCAAGGGCCACATATGAGCATCCTCACATACCCTTGCCTTATGAAACGCCTTCCCCATAAAGGGTTATCGCTATCTTTTGTTAACATGCTTCAATACTGGAACACACAAGTTCTCATCGTCCTACTTCATCCATCGAAAGTACTTCTTCGGACATCAACAAGTCCGCATGGTCAATCATACCTCCCATGAACATCAACAAGTTCAAGTACACTTCCTACCCGAAGTTATCAACCAAACTGCTTCACCAATCGGTCGTAAAACAAACTCTTCAAGGTTCTGAAGCTAACACCCCAAAAGCTTCATTCCATGTTCTTTTCGGCATCCCTATCGGTCCATCCTACAACCGAGCCAGGCAAAACACTGTCGCCACGTCAACCATGCAGTGCGCCAGCAACTAAACCAACCTTCGCGTCCAACCATTGAACCATAGTCCTTGCTCGATCGCCGAACCACCACCCTTGTCTTTCCAATGAACCGCCCCACCACCAAAAAGGACTCCAAGTTCGATCACCGAACCAGTACCCTCGTTCGGCCATTGAACCGCCCCACCACCGAGTAGAATTTCTTATTCGGCCACCGACCTAGCTACTCTGTTGAACCACAGCCTAGCCTGAACCAAAGTACGCTGAACCAAAATTCTATGGTGTTGTAGAATCCAAGTTTCACATCGATTTCACTGCTACGCTCCATTCTTTGACCTTGTGCATTTCATATGAAATGACACAACTCCCGACAATCTAGAGCCAATCCGTTAAAGTCTGGTTTCATGGTTTCTAACTCTAAATCGCTCTGATGAGCGTTCCAACCATATAAGTATTCACACAAACACAACACACAAACAAATCACATCCAACATCCAAACATCAAAATACACATCAAACCATACCAATTCATCATGAAATTACATCCATAATATAGCCTACTACATACAAAGACAACTACACTCAGAAACAATATGATTAAGGCACTTTAAATATTCAAAAAGTCATTTTACTTCAGGTTTTCTTAGAAAACAGCTTTAAACCATTAATTTGACTTTAAAAATGGATTTAAAGCATGTAAAATCCTATAAATACATATAAATCACATACCAAACACCCAAAAGTGGATATTTGTGCATAAATCGAGCCAAATCTGAAAATTCCAGCCAATATCTCATTTTCCTTCCCCAAAGATGTAGATTTGAAGTTCTCTAATGAATCTCTGTGATATCTATGGTTTATATAATATTTTAGGCTGATCAACAACTACTTTCAGATTCAGACAATGTCATATCTGTATCCGTATCCGAGAATATTTTTGGATATCGGATATCTATATCCGCGGATATGGATGGATATCAGATAATTATTCTATCACTAATGATCGATAAACCAAAAAACATAAATGGTAAATTTTAGTTTAACAGAAACTTTTTTCAAACCCATTGATTATTAAAGTGTTAAAAATGAACAATATAATGATAATAAATAATTTTGAGCATTTAATTTGCACTTAGTGCATATAATATAAACTTTTAACTTAATATAATAATAAATAATATCTTTCATTGCACTAAGTAACACATATTTTAAAACATAATCTTGAAAAAAACCAAACAGACAATTTTCGGATGTTGATGTCTTCGTATCTGCATCCGCAACCGTTTTTACGAATATAGGATACTTATTCGCTTTTCGGATACGGATGCAGAAGGATTTTGGATTTTTTTGAGTATTCATTGCCAGTCCTATAATATTTGGATAAGAAAGGAGAAGGATTTGGGTGAAGAGTGGAATAATGGAGGGTGAGGATCAAATGGGAAGTGGTAGGAATAAAATGATTTGGGGGAAGATGGCTCACCTATTTATAGGCAAAACCCCCAATCACGCCCCTCTTCGGCCAAAAAGCTCTAGACCACGGTCTTCGAAACTACACTACTGAACCAAGCAATTCTCGGACAGAAATCCATGTCCGGTCTTCCTTGCCTAACTGAACCCCAAACATGCCTAGCACTGATCAGAGCCTGCCTTAACATAGTTATATCTCCTAGCCAAAAAATCCAAATTGCTATTCTGACAACTCTACAAAAAGGAAAACATCATATCTTTTCAATGGAAGTGGTCTCGGATGATAATTCGGCTTCTTTCAAAAGTTACAGTGGATACAATTTTTCTGAGGATAAAATCGTTTGAAAAATTCTAAAGATAGGAAATTTACACCCTCCACCTTTAGTAATTTCGCCACCGAAATACCAAAAAAAACAATGCAAAGTCAAACATAGCTACCCCACATACCTATCATCCATAAGCAACCATATCAAATATGCAAATAAAAACAATAAACAATATCTATGCCTACTCTAGCATGTTGGATACAAAACTACCATATATGATATTGAAAGTGAAAGTAGTTGAGATATATATAAGTCTTACCAAACAAAGAACTGTAGATATGAGGCCCTCGTGGTCTCCGTGGTTTCTCATGTGTAATCGCTGTCACTCCCCACCATCGAACTTTCGCTAACTCTATTGACTTCCCCTTTGGTGGTTTTGTATCACGTCTGACAATACAAACTGATATATGATGTCTCGAAGCTTTTAGTTTAATCTTGATATCATCCAATTAATCCGATGCTACTTTCCATAATGCCCTTTGTAGGCTCTCCTTAGAGTCCACTCACGGACAATAGGTATCTATTACTTACAATACCCCTTGGCATGCTCTATGATCACATAACCCACTTCAAACCTTTCTACCCGATTCACCGCCATTCTGCTCGGCTCTGCAGTTATAGACTCGACACTCCTCATCAACCTATCAGGAATGGCTCGGATGTCACAATACCCTCCTTTTAGCATTGGCGATTTATCAGTGCTTATTCCCATTCCGACTAGGAAATCTCTATTGGTATAAAATAATCTAGTATATCACACCTTCGGCTCTAGCTGCCATGCTAGTTGAAATTATAACCAGTAGTACATAAGTCCGATCATCTCTAGGAACACTACTCTTAGGCTGATACATTTCTTTAATACCTCCTACATAACTTCATAGTGAATCATGTGCTTCCCACTAGCTAGAAGATGAGAATTATTGCCCACGGACACCAGTACAACCATTCCAGGTTCCGATACTCCACTCTCTCTCCAAAAGTCATTTTCCCACTATACGAATATTATAGGCATTCCTCACTTGGATATGCTCCTAAAAAGGACCCACTTTCTACATCGGTATTCCACTTTTTTCTCCTATCTTACTCGCTGTTCAAGCACCACCCTCCTCGAAGATAAAACTCTAGTCCTAGGTCGATACAGAATTCAATCCCTTTACACATTAGCAGTCTAACTACCTCCAAATGTTTCCTTTGCCATGGTAAATGATGACGAATCCTCCTATAGATTCTTAAGAGAACACGCCAAGCCAACCATAAATATACCCTCTCAGGTGCACAGGTCATCTCTAGCCTCTACTCTCCTCCTGCCCCAATCGTCACCTTCAGCTCCTCTTCATTCACCGTATCTCCATATCTCTTTGACCACACTATCCCAAATGATATCAAAGTCAACGAACCCAAACAAAGTGATCATAAGCAAACAAACATCAATGACTCAATACTATAAGTCTCAACGAACCACAGCTAAATCGATCGAACTATCACTAAGCTCGAAGCAACTATAGGTTCTCCTATTGGGTCAAGGCACAACCCTAACAAGCTCACTAAGTCACTGGATGAAATGGTCTAACATAGTGATATCAAATAAAACATGTATAGGCATAACGTGAATGTAAAGCATACACCGAATAGCGATGTCATTCTCTTTCATCGATGGAGCACTTGACGAAGTTAGAACAGCGTTCAAAGTGCAAGCAGACACAACATGCTTATTCCTTAGTAGTTCGGGACAATCTCTCTTCATGTGCCCAGTCTTTGATGAAGAACTTCCTTTCCACTCTTCGGGGCCTGCGGTACTTACAAGGTGATTCCTCTCATTGTAATTAAGTACATCGGCTCCCACTTAACCTTCTTTTGGTCCTCTTCTTTCCAAGGTTGCTTCTTTTCATTGTTGTTGCTATTCCCCTTTCTCTTGCCTCACCCGCTTACCTGCGGCTTTGGCTCTCTTAGAAACAACAACCTCAACTATTGGTTTCGAGTATAGACCTCAAGCCTCAGATCTTTCTTCTACGGCCCTCTCAAAGGTCTCATTAATATGGCCAATTATCCTCTCACTCAAGTACTCATTCAAGCCAACTATGAATTTCTCATTCTTCTTTAACGGAGTGTCTATGAAGGATAAACCATATTTAGATAGCTTTTCAAATTCCGCCACTTACTCAAAAACCATCATCTCTCCCTATTTCAACCTAGTAAATTTCTTAAACAATATCGAATTTTGAGCGACCGGTAAGAAATTCTCCTCAAATCGAGCTTTCAACTGCTCCAATGTAAACTACTCCTCTAGAGTAGCAATCTTTATAACATTCCACCATCCCATAGCCCATCCCTGAAGTTTCCCAGAGGCTAACTTCCTCTACGTCGCATCTTTGATCTCTAAGTCCTCAAAGATGTGCTCTCATGTATCCGGTCAGTCTTGCATCCCATAGCCCATCCCTGAAGTTTCCCAGAGGCTAACTTCCTCTACGTCGCATCTTTGATCTCTAAGTCCTCAAAGATGTGCTCTCATGTATCCGGTCAGTCTTGCACTTCCATAGATGATTCTATCCTAAGGAATGGTTTGCTTCCAACACTGGAGTAGTCCTTGTTTAATGTAGCAAAATCAATTCTGGGCACTTGCATCGGAGCACCATCACCACCGATAGCCATCACAGGAGCATCACCGTGGGAATTTTGCAGCATGTTCCTCATCATCTTAGTAAACATAGTTTCACTACTACAAAACAGGCCATTTGCATCGCCTCATTTGAATTGGTTGAAGTAAAAACTGATGCAAATATAACTATTTGCATCAGTTCTGTCTTAATAACCAATGCAATTGGTACGTGGAAAGCAATAGGTAATAAAAAATCAAATTTGCACAGTTTTCACCAACAACCGATGCAAATATGTTGATGCAAATAGTTTTAATCGCATCGATTTTAAAGTCAACCGATGCAACTACGTCCAAAATAATAATTTTTGCATCGGTTCCCTACAAAGGCGATGCAATATTATTTAGGTTATTCTGCTCACGTGTTACATCCCGCCTTTCCAATTTTTTCTCCACTCCCATTCTTTTCCCTAAATAATTCGCCTGCTTCAAAACAAAAAACCCTAAAATGGTTTCTCGAGTTGCTATAGATTCCACAGTTCGTATTCGAGATTCCACAGTTAAGAGATCAATTTCTATAGATTCCACAGTTCGTATTCGAGAGCGATTCCACGATGGTAGTCGCTTTGGGTGATTTGGGTTTACGAGGTGGTTCGTGGCAACTTGGCAAGGAAGACTTGGGTATTGGGTTCGAGATGTTGGCGATTGCAGTTTGGAGGAGATTGGGTTGCCGTGGTTTGTACATGGGTTCGATCGGGGATTGCAGTGATGCTGCGCTTGGGTTTCTCGAGTTGCTACTCTTGTTGGAGAGGATTTGGTATGGTGCTGCAGTGTGGGATTCGAGCAGGGAAGCGAACTGATGGCAGTGGTCAAGTGAATTCGAACATAGATGCTTTGGTATGTATTTTTTCTTTTTTTGCATGGATGATGGGTATTGATGGTTGGCAGTTTTTTTTATTAGTTTACATTAACAATCTTATTAAATATGCACCTGCAAATACTTATCACATTAACATGCGTTATTGTTTAAGCTTAAAATGGAAGCAAGTGAAGCTAACAAATTACTTTGAAGTGTAATGTTCTTCAAAATGAATACATCTGTTATCATAGGAAATTTAACTTCGGTGAATGATGAAATGTTCATAGTGGTTTTTCATGAGATGTAAAATGTTTTGTATTAGGTGTCACTTTGGAAAACATAACTTCAATTTGGAAAATGTGGTTGCCTACCATCTGTGAACGCACAACCAAGGTCTGATGCATTAATTCTTATCAGAAAAGATTTTGGTCTCTCTTATTAATATCACAAGATCATAGGTGATCTAACATATTGCTAGTAAGGTATTATGTAGAAAGAAATATAGGTAAAGAAAGTTGAATTGAAGGCCTAAAAGGCCTATAAACTAATTTATTGACAGTCCATGAATATCTCATAAACCACATGGCCTAAGGTTACATTGATGAAGACATTGGCAATGCAAGCAAGGATTTAATTGAGATTACACATCATGCTTATTAATTTACTAAGGTCGGATTTCTTTTGTTGAGGTTCGTTCCTCTGTTTGAAAATGGAATTTTTTACATGAGTCGTTCTTGGATGGCTTATTAACATAGTCAGTTACAACCACATTAACATGGCTAATTTTTCTCAAAATACAAGGTAGATTGAACACACGCACATGTATGTATGTTTGTATGCATGTATGAACATACATATGTGCACTTATCTAGATAATAATACTATTAAAAAATATGCCCAGCCATCTTGTTTATTGTTCATGAAACCATGGTTTTAAAACTCCACCTTCACAAATCTCAGATATTAAATTACAAATGCTTATAATAATTGATGCTTATTAATTCAACAACCAATTTACAGACCTGATTGTTGTGTAACTGGGGGTTCTAGCAAAATTATTTAACTACTAGTAATTATTAATTACAGCCTGCTTATACCTTATGAAGACTGTAATTGTTCTTATTGACGTATATTACAGCCAATGCTAGAACCTCATAAGCATTACAAGCTTAACCATTATAGCATTTTGTATTCACATTAGCTAGCTTTCCCATTTGTGTCCACCTGTAGCCAGCAACAGGTTTCAAAATATAATACTGTGAGTTCCTTCATGTGTCATATTTTGTTCACCTTTAGCTAACTTTCCAGTTTTGCTAAATTTTGCTATGGTTTGGTTTTAATGTTATATACTATGTGATTTTAATATAGCAGCTGTGATTTAATTTTAATTCTGTTTAAGGATTCTATTGATTGTTCTTAGTATGTAGTGTGCTAACTCTTTGAGTTACTAAAAACTTATTACATCAAAACACTTCATCAAATATTTTAAATTTTTTGCAGGTAATGCACAATGCAGAACATGAAAGTACAGGGTATAAAGAAAAGCAAGATCGTCCATTGCTTAAACGGAAAAACCTATTATTGTTTGTTTCTTAGACTGAGTCGCCATCATGAGGTAAATTGTTAAATTTTCTTAATCTAGAAACATGATGACATAATTTCTTTTACAATAATCTCATGCTAGCTTACTGGTAATTAGTTGCTTCTATTGAATTTTATGAAATATGAACTTTTATGTACAAGTGGACTTGAAGCAACTGAACAAAATAAGGGAGAAATTACCAAGTTCCATGTTTGCATGGGTATTTATGTGAATATGATTATATCATCTAATAGCTACATGTTCTCAAACTTTATGTACATCGACTTGATGAAAATAGGAAAATAATAATAAATAACAAACTGTTGTTATCATGTCCGAGCTGCAATTATATGAGTTCATGTTAAGATAATTTTGCGTATATGCTTAAAAAGATTTCTGAATCATAATACATAATATCTGGAATTAAAGAAATAGATGTCCCACTTTGATTGACTATTTTGTAGTTTCTTTTGGGAACAACATAGCAGGCAACATTTTTGCCCGGCATATTCTGTTTATTATGAACTCACATAAGGCCGCATATGATACTGCATTAATTCAACTCTGCTGTGTTGTTTTATGTTATTGTCTTCCAACTAATTATCTACCATAGCATTCCGCAAATTGATGATGTCATGGAAAATTTCTAGCAGAATGGAGATTCTAAATGGGAAAGAAAGGAAACAACCAAATACTTATAGTATGGAGACATTGAACAAAAAAGCAAAGATGCAGCAAGCTTTGGACAAGCACAATATGTTTGCACCAAAATTGAACAAACCCCAAGTGTTGTGAAAGCACCAGTGTATGAATACAAATCAACAATATTCAAACACAAATCATAGATTTAATCAAGCAACAAGTAGCAATTCAGAAATAATGAACAAGGACACACGATTTATAGTGGTTCGGCTGTCTCCGGCCTACGTCCACTTCAAAGGTTTTTCTTTTTGTTGATGTTCTCTTGATGATTACAACTGGTTACAGCAAGTTATGATGGATTATAGCTCTGAAACTTGAATGCAACAGCGATGATAAGGTATAGAATTGAATCCAGTAGAGTCTTGGTGCTTCAGAATTCCGATCCTCTTTTCTGAATGACCTGGGGCTCTATTTATAGGTGTAGGAGGCTGATATTTCTCCTAAAAATCCGGTAGACCACTCCTGGCACGTGAGGGGGCCCACATGTCCGGCCTCAGGAAATTTGGGCCCACCTTGGGATCGATTCGAACTCCTTTCGAATCGATCAAGAAATCACCCAATCTAGATGAAATTTGGTGTGGACATTCTTCAATGTGTAGGTAAGCTCCTGTAAAAATTTCGTTGCATTTGGACTTGTAGATTGCAAGATATAGTCGATTCGAGTTGATATTCTCGAGCAGGTTGCTTGCTTCGACTCGATCCCCTTTGAATCGATGGGTTCGACTCGATGGCTTCACGCGCTTTCGTAATGACGTGGTGCGCCTTCTTCGTGTCGAACCTCTATTTACTCCGAGTTGACTGGGTCGACTCCATGCTTTTTGTCACTTTGACTTAGTGGATTCGAGGACTTTTAGGGATTCGAACAGGGGCGTGTTCGTATCGATCGTGGTATGCTCTGGCCGATCGATACGAAGCTGTTGTAGATGGATTCGAAGTGGAGCAACTTCATGGATTCGAAGGACTTCAATTTGATGGATACGAAGCGGAGTGATCCCATGGATTCGAAGTAGGAGGGACATGGTGGATTCGAATACATGCTCATTCGATGGTTTCGAACCTAGGGTTATTTGACCGATATGAAGCACACGACCTGCCGATGGATACGAAGCGGCACACCTGGACCGATTCGAACGAGTACTTGCTGATGGTTGCGAACTAGATGGAGTCGAACCGATGGACACGAACAGAGGTCGACTAACTCCTGATGGATTCGAACCTAATGGATTTGAATGGAATGAGGCTACCCTGTAATGACAGATTCGAATGGTATCGATTCGAACACGGACCGATACGAACGCTGATGGATACGAACAGCATGTTCTCTCTAACTTGTATCGATCATATCTTGAGCGTACGAACTCGGATTGACTTGAAATTTGAAATGCTGGCTTCTATAGCTTTGCTCATCATGTCTTGTCAATTGCGGCCCGATCCAGACTTGGACAAAATTCATCGATATCCATGGTTATCCTGCAATGCATGGTTGATATTCAAGAATAGTAATCATTGATTTTTAACTGATTTTTGGGTATCTCAGCTTTGCCAAAAGTTGGGATAACACAATATACGATGGGCAGATATGTGGCTTGCGTTGATGATGGCTGCAGAGATGGTTTCCAACTTAGGCCATGCTGTATGAAATGGGAACCGTGGGACTATCGACACCTTAATAAGCATTTAGTAATCTGTAAATTGTTGTCCTATCTCTGTCAATTGCCAGTTAGTCAACATTTTCATTGTTTATGGTTTAGTTTGAAAATAACTCGTTATCTCTATCCCATTAATAAACATTTGTATATTTTCCGTAAGTTTCATCATAATGGAATTTCGCGTCATATTTCTGTACATCCTTTACTGCTTAAAATAATTAAACTTGCATCTCATATCAGAATTCTTCTTATAGCAACCATGACCGGCGGAGTAAACAATGGCCCAAATTCAACAAAGGTTCGTTACTTTTGCTTTTTAATTATTTTCATTGATAATATAATATTGACACCGATCAAACTGATAGCTAAACGTCATGTTTGAATTTAATAGGGAATGCCTTTTGGAAATATTATTTGCTGAATTCTAGGGAATGGAGTTCTCATATGGAATAGCATGCTAACAATTGTAGATTATTATGTCAAAATATTTCCAGTACGATCATTTATTTATTCAATACCTGTTCTTTTACCACTTGCACCAGCTACTTAATATTGTTCTAGTCAACTTTTATGACTGCAAAAGTACCACCCTAGAAAAAATACTCACCTATTATCAATCGTGTGCCTTTTTTGCTGTGCCATTTGTTGGAGGTTATCAGGTAGTGGAGGAGTTGAGGCATTTGTTGGAGTTTGCATATCGAGTGGGATATTAGGAATTGGTGATGCTTTATCTCAAGGTGAGATTTATTTCTCCCGTGCCTCCAGTTTATTCAGGTACTTCTGTAATCAATTTTACTAGCCGTGACTTATGCTTAATTATGTGTGTTGAATATGCGCTTATATGTATTTTGTTTGATGATAATAAACATATATACATTCGTTTAAATGTATTTGATAATATACTATTTTATTTTTCACAAATTAAATAAATATTTGCTGAATAAAATAAATAACACGGAATTTGAATTCAAACGAATATTTTATTCAAACAAATATTTATTACATCTTTGAATAGTACAATTTTAAGCTCTCACTATAACTATACAACTTTGATTACAATTACATCACATTTCATATTTACAGTTCACCTCACTACATATCACTCATTCACTCAACTCGTATTTTTATCTTCAACTGCATTCCAGTTTGAATCCAGCATCTGAGAAATCTGCAAAAATATTCACTAACGCAGTAAAATTGAAAAAGAAATATTTTTGCAATATAAAATAAAATATGGTTTTTGAAAATAATTTTTGCCTCGGTTATTTGGGTTGTTCTTCATCATTCATATTTGAATTCATCATACACGAACAACTTGTGACATACACAGTGTATTACTGTATATGCCACAAGGCCGTGCACGCCGATATATACACTTGATTGATTTACAGGGACAGGTGAGCACAGGTCAAACCCAAATGAAAAACCGGGTTCAACTCACATGCAATACACCATGACATGAGCATAAGGTCAAACCCGAGTTTTTGTAACTGGATTCAACTCAAGCGCAAATCAAGTACAACACTGTACAAACTCAAGATGACAAGTTCAACAAAGAAATGCATGTCACCAAGTTCAACAACATACTTCAGTGACTAAAATTCGACAAGCAACTGAAGGCAACAGGATAGAAAGCAACAACTCAAATGCAAGTATGCAAGTTCAGACCAAACAGCAATGGCACAGCAACAGTGAAGACTGCATAAGTGATACAAGTCAGAGCAACAAAATCATCACAATGAAGACCACTATGCAGTATACAACAGTGACATGCACATCATCCAAACAACAGATGAATGACCAGAACAATGACCAAGCAATGACCAAACTACAAAGAACATCAACAATGCAACAAAAGTGCATAGCAACCATCAAGTACACAATGACAAAGCAACACTGGGAGCAACAGCTACATGCAGGCCAGAAGCAAAAACTCAAGTGCAACAGTGAAGTTCAGCTATGCAAATGAAACACAGTTGCAAACAACATAACAAATGAAAACAGTATGCAAGCTCAAGCACAAGAACATGACAGCAAACAGAAGTGCACAGCAACAGTAAGGCAATGCACAAATACAATAGAATCAAGTGAAGCATTTATGTCAAAAGTATAGCAACTGCAAGAATATAAACAAGTGATACAGTGAAGTCAAACAAAGGCATCAACTAAGACAACATCAACAGCACAAAGATGGGCCGAAGCAGTGTCAAAGCA
Organism: Allium cepa; assembly: GCA_030765085.1. Lineage (NCBI taxonomy): Eukaryota > Viridiplantae > Streptophyta > Magnoliopsida > Asparagales > Amaryllidaceae > Allium > Allium cepa. The sequence goes on along the minus strand of CM060940.1, from coordinate 42,377,646 downwards.
AATGATAAATAATTTTTACAGTGTCAAGCTCATGTATGCAACAGATAAAGTGCACCAGTGATGCAAGCTACGAAGCAATGAACAGAGTAACCAAAATCATCAATGAAATACACAGTATGAATGAATGCAACAAGTCCAGATACAAGTTAGTTCCAGTGCCAACATATCCAACTAGAAGTGCAACTACAATATGCAGACACAAACACACTGATCAAATGAAGATATGAAGAACACAAGGGTCAAACTAATAAGTCTATCAGAAATTCACAAGCTAATATCAGTTGTGATCAAGTCAACAAAAGTCTGGTTTGAATCAAAGCATACTGAAGCCGAGCCAACATAAAAATTCACAGAGAATCAAGTAGTGATACAAAAATCACAATGAATTAAAACAGTGCCGAAGAATGAGCAATATCAAGAATTCAAAGTTTTTTTTAATTGAACAAGTCAACAGAGAAATACACGGAGGCAGTCATGAATCAAAACCGTGTCAACCAAGCCGTGAGAAGAAAGTATCAAAATATACGCATATGTAAAAGTCAGAGATAAATCTCAAGCATCAATACAAGATCGAACGAACGAAGCCAAATTCAAATGAACGTATACGAACGCAAAAATAGGATTTCGAATCCTATATAAAACCCTATATCATCATCGGCAAAAATTGTGTGAATTCGAGTTTAAGCAATAACCGCCAGCAAGGAATCAAATCAATAACTCGAATCAAATCGAGTTCAAAACAAATCAATCAGAAAAAGCAAAAAGGGAAATCACATACCAAGTCAAGTGAACTCGAGAAGGAGCCTCGTGCAAATCGAAGAAATAAAGGATCGTCAAAGCAATCACGACAACAACCACCTGAACGATCAACGAAGTCGGCGTCTTTAATTTTGCACAAACCCTAATTTTGTTCAACAAGGAAACGAATGAGATCGAAGCAACCATTTTCAAAGAGGAGTCGGCCGAAGAAATAAAAAAGAATAAAGGGGAAGTTACTCTTATTTTACTTTGGGCCGGCCTGGTTTATTTGTTGGTTACTAATTATATAAGGCTCTAGTTAAATTAGGGTTTATTTATTTTTAAATTGTTTTTTGATTTGTATCTTTATTTTTAAACCATTTATTTTTCTAGTCGTGTGACTAGGGGACAAACTACGGTGTGTAGTTTGGGAATTCGCAACTCGGTGGTTGAGTTGTGGCAAGGTTTTGAGCGTAGAGTTAGATTAGTCAATAGCGGGTATAGCGAGTTTACGTGTGTAAGCGAGGGACTATCTAATTTCTAGTAGAAACCTTGGGGGCAGCACGTAGGCAGGGTTTTGCCGAAGCTGGGTAAATTCTGTGTTGTTCTGTTTTATTCTGTTATTTATATTTTGCGATATCTGTGCTGCTTTATGTGATCTGAATTGAAATTAATTTATAAGCTTCCGCGATTAATTTTAATAATTTATACCATCACCCTATTCACCCCCCCTCCCTCTAGGGTGAAATCGATCCTACAAGTGGTATCAGAGCTAGGAACAAAAGCCGTATTTGTCTTAAAAATTTTTTTACAAAAATCAATTTTTTTGTTTTAAATTCGTGTTTTAAAAATTGGTTTTTGTTTTAAAATTTTTGAATTTTTGAAATGGCTTCTTTTATTAATACTTCTGTTGAGGGTCACTCCAATATTATTCCTTCTATTTTCGATGGAACAGATTTTTTGAATTGGAAATTCAAAATGGAATTTTATTTAAAATCTGTTAATATTAAATGTTGGGATATTATTGAAAATGGGTGTGACATAACAGATAAGAAAATTATCTCGATTAATGCTCTTGCTATGCATATATTATATTCTCATATTAATCAAGATAATTTTAATTTCATTTCTAATTGTGAAAATGCACAGGAAATCTGGAATACTTTCGATGCAATATATGGTGCAAAAGTCAACAGCAATGAGAAGTCCTCCACAACTAACTCAGTTAAAGAAATGTGCTTAACAGGATTGGTAAATAGCAGTTGTGATGAGGATGATGATGATGGAGCAGCCGAGCTGGCATTAATAATGAAGAAATTCAAAAGGTGGAACCGCAAATACGGAAATCCAGCTCTAAAGCAAAAATTAAAAAGCAGAATAAGAAAAGCACTGGATAACTCAAAAGAACACGAGATCATCTGCAACAAACCCGGTGATATCAAGCCCAATTATCCCCGATTTCAACGCGATTTTGAAAAGAAATCAAAACGGTGTTTTACAGCCACGTGGAATAAAAGCGATAGCAGTGAGAGTGAGAAAGCAGATATGTGCCTTCATGGGAATATAACTGATAGCGATGATGACGAGCCAAGCGAGGTATCAAAACTTACTCACTCTGAATTACTTATTTATTTTCATGAAATAAATGGCTGTTATGAACGACTTAGGGAAAACTACGCCAAACTTGAATCACAAAAGGATACTTTGATAGATTTAAATAAACAACTTGACCAATTAGTTAAAACCTATCAAAGTAGGATCCCTAAGTGTGATAAGTGTCCAACATTCGAAGAAGAAATTAAAAAATCAGAAATCAATATCAAATCACTTGAAAATGAAATTCTGATTTTAAAAGAAAATGAAAATACTAGGAGAGAGAATTCTATTAAAAAGCGCACACAATTGTTAAATGAAAATGAATCTCTCAAAACACAAGTCCAACAATTGTCAACGACTTTGGATAAATTTTCAAAAAGTGAAAAATCGTTAAATATGCTATTAGGAAAGCAAACTGTTAATTCGGTTAGACAAGGACTTGGATATAATAGTTCGAAAATTGTTGAAAGCAATATTAGTCAAGTTAATTCCATGTGCACGATTTGTAGAAAATATGGACACAGTCACAATAATTGTTGGTATGGACCCAAACATGTGAAAACTATACCGATTTGGGTTCCAAAAGGCACAAATATAAAATATCTCAAAGTTAAACAAATTTGGGTGCCGAAGGAAACAATTATAAATAATTTTGGGTCTTTACAAAATTGTTTTTCAAAATTTTCTGCCACTAACAACCATGGACCTATAAAAACAAATAGGTCACATAAATCTTTTCCCGTGTAGGTGTGGTGGCAGGCTAAGGAACAACAATAGTGTTCTCTGGATTTTTTGGTTGTTCCAGAAACACAACGGGCGACAAAGCAAAGTTCCTTAGCCTAGTATAAAGGTGACAGAATCACAACAGACAACAACGAAAAATATCGTAAAGGTAAAACAGGTAATTGTATATTTATTTGAACGATATATTAAATGTGATAATCTGCACCATATTCTGAATTAAAATCAGCCAATATTGAGATGATGAAAAGATGATTTTGATTCTGACTTATTCAACATAGTTGGCCAATTATATTCTTATGCCAAAAACACTATAAAAATCTCTAGATTCTTTGAATTACTTCATATATATCAGTTTGGATTAAAAATAGTGTTTTGTTGGATAATACAATTGGTTATAATATGGCTAACTCTATATTCACGTTTTTGATTATTTTCACGGCTTCATTTCAAATTCAAAAGAATGTCATTCAAATTGCTGTTAAAATTGAGTTTGAAATTTTTGGTGCACACTTCATGGTTTGGTCAATCAATTTCAATTAATGATTTTTGAGTGAAAGAGAAATTCAGATTCAGATTACACTGGTAATCTAGTTGATAGAAAAATTACTAGTTGAACGTGATTTTTGAGACATTTAGTAACTGCATTTTTTTTCAAAGAAAATATCTGCATATTCTTCATTTCAAATAATTTTCAAATAGCAGAAAATTTTCTTTTAAAACCCCCTAGAAAAAATCATTTTTGACCATATTTTCAAATTAGTCATTTTGAAAAATTAATTTCATAATTATTTTTGAATTGATTTTAAATGACTATTTTGACTAATCTGACTCCCTAATGTTTATCGAAAAGAAAAATAGTGATTGAAAAAGTGATGAGTGATAATATTGATCAAATATTATGACTCAAGATGGTATAATTAATAAATTTCTTTAGAAATTTAAACAAGAGTTATAAAACTGTTTGTTGGTAAAAATTCCATGACCATCTCTATATCTATCATATTTCTAACGACCATCACTCTTCAAAATTCTATATAGTTTGTCGATATGTGGTACTTTAAACAGGAATCGTTCATTTTTCATTTTCACATTTTTTTAAATAAAAAAAATTAATAATAATAATAAATAAATACCAAAGTATTCACGCTCATTTAAAAGTCCTCACGGCTATGCATGGGTGAATTACTTGGAATTTGTTATGTGCTTCCATGCTCATTTAAAAGTCCTTGCGGTTATGCATGTATGGAACGCATATCAAAAGTTGATTTTTAAAAAAATAATAATAAATAAGTTGATTCTAATCCCATTTAAAAGTCCTTACGGTTATGCGTGGTTAGAAGATACTTGAATTCATTTTTTTTAAATAAAATTGGAATACTACTAATCTCATTTAAAAGTCCTAACGGTTATGCATGGTTAGTAGATATTCAAATTCCTGATATAAATATACCACAAATAGACACAACTGTATGGTTTTATATGATGACATCATTTCCATCATTCTAAAAGTGGAATATGCGCCTAACAAAATATTTATGATTTTTGTTTGACTTTTTATTGAAATTTAATATTTATATTCAATTGAGTTTTAATGTTGGATTGATATCAATTACTTTATCTCTATTTTCTCTAACACTATTATTCTTTTGCTGATAACAAAAGGGGGGGGGGAGAAAAGTTAAGATTTTGTCAAATAAAATCAAGCAAAGGTCAAATAATTTTCCATTTTGCATCTAGACTCATTTGCATATTTTATTTGTATACATATATGTAGGGGGAGTTTTGTGTAGAGAGGAAGCATTTAAATAGGGGGAGCAATTAGAGCATATCAATGATCAAATACATTTAACATATTCAAAATCTTAAAAATATGTTTGTTATCATCAAAAGGGGGAGACTGTTGAATATGCGCTTATATGTATTTTGTTTGATGATAATAAACATATATACATTCGTTTAAATGTATTTGATAATATACTATTTTATTTTTCACAAATTAAATAAATATTTGCTGAATAAAATAAATAACACGGAATTTGAATTCAAACGAATATTTTATTCAAACAAATATTTATTACATCTTTGAATAGTACAATTTCAAGCTCTCACTATAACTATACAACTTTGATTACAATTACATCACATTTCATATTTACAGTTCACCTCACTACATATCACTCATTCACTCAACTCGTATTTTTATCTTCAACTGCATTCCAGTTTGAATCCAGCATCTGAGAAATCTGCAAAAATATTCACTAACGCAGTAAAATTGAAAAAGAAATATTTTTGCAATATAAAATAAAATATGGTTTTTGAAAATAATTTTTGCCTCAGTTATTTGGGTTGTTCTCATCATTTATATTTGAATTCATCATACACGAACAACTTGTGACATACACAGTGTATTACTGTATATGCCACAAGGCCGTGCACGCCGATATATACACTTGATTGATTTACAGGGACAGGTGAGCACAGGTCAAACCCAAATGAAAAACCGGGTTCAACTCACATGCAATACACCATGACACGAGCACAAGGTCAAACCTGAGTTTTTGTAACTGGATTCAACTCAAGCGCAAATCAAGTACAACACTGTACAAACTCAAGATGACAAGTTCAACAAAGAAATGCATGTCACCAAGTTCAACAACATACTTCAATGACTAAAATTCGACAAGCAACTGAAGGCAACAGGATAGAAAGCAACAACTCAAATGCAAGTATGCAAGTTCAGACCAAACAGCAATGGCACAGCAACAGTGAAGACTGCATTAGTGATACAAGTCAGAGCAACAAAATCATCACAATGAAGACCACTATGCAGTATACAACAGTGACATGCACATCATCCAAACAACAGATGAATGACCAGAACAATGACCAAGCAATGACCAAACTACAAAGAACATCAACAATGCAACAAAAGTGCATAGCAACCATCAAGTACACAATGACAAAGCAACACTGGGAGCAACAGCTACATGCAGGCCAGAAGCAAAAACTCAAGTGCAACAGTGAAGTTCAGCTATGCAAATGAAACACAGTTGCAAACAACATAACAAATGAAAACAGTATGCAAGCTCGAGCACAAGAACATGACAGCAAACAGAAGTGCACAGCAACAGTAAGGCAATGCACAAATACAACAGAATCAAGTGAAGCATTTCTGTCAAAAGTATAGCAATTGCAAGAATATAAACAAGTGATACAGTGAAGTCAAACAGAGGCATCAACTAAGACAACATCAACAGCACAAAGATAGGCCGAAGCAGTGTCAAAGCAAATGATAAATAATTTTTACAGTGTCAAGCTCATGTATGCAACAGATAAAGTGCACCAGTGATGCAAGCTACGAAGCAATGAACAGAGTAACCAAAATCATCAATGAAATACACAGTATGAATGAATACAACAAGTCCAGATACAAGTTAGTTCCAGTGCCAACATATCCAACTAGAAGTGCAACTACAATATGCAGAGACAAACACACTGATCAAATGAAGATATGAAGAACACAAGGGTCAAACTAATAAGTCTATCAGAAATTCACAAGCTAATATCAGTTGTGATCAAGTCAACAAAAGTCTGGTTTGAATCAAAGCATACTGAAGCCGAGCCAACAGAAAAATTCACAGAGAATCAAGCAGTGATACAAAAATCACAATGAATTAAAACAGTGCCGAAGAATCAGCAATATCAAGAATTCAAAGTTTTTTTTAATTGAACAAGTCAACAGAGAAATACACGGAGGCAGTCATGAATCAAAACCGTGTCAACCAAGCCGTGAGAAGAAAGTATCAAAATATACGCATATGAAAAAGTCAGAGATAAATCTCAAGCATCAATACAAGATCGAACGAACGAAGACAAATTCAAATGAACGTATACGAACGCAAAAATAGGATTTCGAATCCTATATAAAACCCTATATCATCATCGGCAAAAATTGTGTGAATTCGAGTTTAAGCAATAACCGCCAGCAAGGAATCAAATCAATAACTCGAATCAAATCGAGTTCAAAACAAATCAATCAGAAAAAGCAAAAAGGGAAATCACATACCAAGTCAAGTGAACTCGAGAAGGAGCCTTGTGCAAATCGAAGAAATAAAGGATCGTCAAAGCAATCACGACAACAACCACCTGAACGATCAACGAAGTCGGCGCCTTTAATTTTGCACAAACCCTAATTTTGTTCAACAAGGAAACAAATGAGATCGAAGCAACCATTTTCAAAGAGGAGTCGGCCGAAGAAATAAAAAAGAAAAAGGGGAAGTTACTCTTATTTTACTTTGGGCCGGCCTGGTTTATTTGTTGGTTACTAATTATATAAGGCTCTAGTTAAATTAGGGTTTATTTATTTTTAAATTGTTTTTTAATTTGTATCTTTATTTTTAAACCGTTTATTTTTCTAGTCGTGTGACTAGGGGACAAACTACGGTGTGTAGTTTGGGAATTCGCAACTCGGTGGTTGAGTTGTGGCAAGGTTTTGAGCGTAGAGTTAGATTAGTCAATAGCGGGTATAGCGAGTTTACGTGTGTAAGCGAGGGACTATCTAATTTCTAGTAGAAACCTTGGGGGCAGCACGTAGGCAGGGTTTTGCCGAAGCTGGGTAAATTCTGTGTTGTTCTGTTTTATTCTGTTATTTATATTTTGCGATATCTGTGCTGCTATTATGTGATCTGAATTGAAATTAATTTATAAGCTTCCGCGATTAATTTTAATAATTTATACCATCACCCTATTCACCCCCCCCCCCCCTCTAGGGTGAAACCGATCCTACAATGTGTAGCCTGTAGGGCTGTATAAAGACTGGTTTATATTTCACTCATAATAGTATTCGGTTTAAAAATTCAATTAGAATCACAAAGTACATTACAATAATATACATCATGAATTTGTGATGCACATAATGTATTAGGTTAGTAAAGCCTTAGTTCTATTCTTAGATCTCTAGAACCAATTGGAATGGCAACTACAAATGTATCTTAGCAATAAGATTTTCATAATTTGAGTCACAAAAAAACAAGGTGATTTGCGTACAAGTTCTATACAAAATCCTTGCAACTGGAATTTTGTACGTGCTTTGTGATTTGATGATAATGACCTTTTACTTTTGAAGTTTTATACGTGGAAAACTCTCTTTACAAAAAACGTCTTAAATCACATCTTTATTTTTTATTTCCAAAAAAAAAATTAAATTTAAACTTAATCATACGGTTTATATATTTAAGGATTTCGTGCTATAAGTATCAAAATCAAAGAGCCAATATCTATGTATTTGTAACATTGCAGCTGTAAAGAATGCAGAGAATCGATGTGACGCAGTATTCCATCTACTAAATTAATAGTAAGTTTTTCACCCATAAATTGAAAATCAAATCAATGTTAGTTGACTTTCATAGTTTTAAAATTTTTGTATCAGATTATTATAGATTAATGGAGAAGGGGAGGGCAGTACAGTAGTAAGCAGATATGTCTGTTGTGAAATGTAAGTTAGTGGTCAGATGAAGGCTTATTGTGAAGTGCAGTGGGTGTTGATGGACAATGTAGAGGTGATGGGGGATGGTTTGATTATGGTTGTGATGGTTTGGGAAGTTAGACAGTGTATTGATGTTTGTCACAACAGCAAGGCAGTTTAGTAGTGATGCGGTAGATTGGAAATTAGGCAGCGGATGGAGGTGAATATGCTATGGAAATGAGGAGAAGTGCTGCTGCTTGGGTTGGGGTATGTGGTGAAGTATGGTCAGTAGCTTGATGATGGATATTGGGGGATGTTTGATGTTAAGTGGTGGAGGAGTTTGGGTGTAAGTGATGTCAGTAGTTGCTGCGAAGTGTATGTGTTTTATTTTATGGAGGAGGCAGAGGAGCAGCAAATGTTGGAGGTCGATGCTATTGCTGATGAAGTGTGCATAGTGATGCACAGTGGAGATGACAAAAATCAATGTTGTAAATGAAGGTGAAAATTTGTAAACCAAAGCAGAATTTGTAAATGATAATGAAATAATCTCTTTTTTATTTTTGTTTTTTGTGTATGTTTTTTTCTTTTATATATACATATATATATATATATAAAGATTATCAACAATATATATATAATCTATTTGAGTACTGTAATAATGGTTTCTAAGGGATTAGTTTGCATCGGTTGTTATATAAAACCGATGCAATAGAGGGATTAGTTTGCATCGGTTTTCAACAACAACCGATGCAACAAGTTCCTTTGTTGCATCGGTTTTCATTACAACCGATGCAACATGGGGGCTGTGTTCAAGCAACCAACCATGGTATTTTGCATCAGTTGTTAGTAACAACCGATGCAAAATGGACCTTTTTGCATCGGTTTTAGAACTGATGCAAAAGTGTTAAGCCTGTTGCATCGGTTGCATATGCATCGGTTGTTGAACTGATGCAAAAGGGGGGTAAACAACCGATGCAAATGGCTTGTTTTGTAGTAGTGTTTGCATATCGGGGTTAGCCGCCCTCAAATCCGCTCCTCCTTTTGCTTTAGAAGTGGAGTTCCCCATAGCATTTCTTATGGATCATTCTTGATCTGCAACAAGAATAATTAGTCTCTTATAAGAAAACTGCATCAATGGTACTCATGTGCAATGCGACTTATATACTACATATAGCTCAAAAATAAAAATATATAACAAGTACGCTTTCTTGTATACTCTTGATCCAGTTTAGGGTGATAACTCCTTCCTATCTCTATTGGATCACAGCATTAACTTAGGTCAACTATGTAACCTAAACTCGTGCCCGACCAATGTAGGACAATTGCCAATGATGAAAAGAAAAGAAGACCAAACACAAAACATGTAGAACATCTCACGATACACAAATAAAATAAAATATAACAAAATAGAGGTAAAACTGGCGAGACAATGATATAATCAAATGGACCATAAATAAAAATATCAGAGTGCAATAGGTTCACAGTCTATGCAAGAACTAAAATAAAGAGTTTATACATCTCGCATCTCTAAAATAAAATCTAATATTGTCTCTAATAATACAAGACTACCATAGCTCCATAGTACTGCACAGTAGAATGTGCGACAGTAAACTCCAAGTACGGATATTTGAAACCATAGCCTCCTACTCATACTCCGTACAGCTTCGTGCGCTATCCAGTCATATATTCCCTAATTTACTCATTTAAAAGTACCCAAGTAATAATAAGCAAAGCATAAAACCTCAAGTTAGACAAAAATTCTGGTGTGAGCGATACATCATCTCAAAAATACTATAAAATCGTATATAGTTTATACGGGCAAAGAGGACGAAGAACCATACCTGACATGTCCTTGCATCCAAAAGAGTCAGTATAAGAATCAATATATGCTAGTCTACTATCACAACAAGGTATACTACACTAAGTATGGCATGGGTGTCAAAGTACCCTAACATGATGTACCTATATCACAAGACATCCATGGAAAACATACAACAACCAAACCAATAAAAGCAGCGATCATGACAAACATAGAATAAACACATGAAATAATAATCAACATCCCGGCCTCACTTCACTCTTACCCTTACCAAGGTCTCACATCACGAGTAAGATGTCACTCTGCTTTGACCCACCATGGTCTAGCATCATCACCTAAATGCCACTTTACTATGATCATTACCGAGGTCCTGCATCATCACCAAGATGCCACTCTGCTACAAACATCACCGAGGTCCTGAATCGTCATTTAGATGCCTCAAAGTCTTTGATAACCCTCATTACCATTACTAAGGTCAGCAACACACCATGTTGCTGCTGGATCCAGTGTTTGATCACATACCATAAAAAAGTTACTGCCATCAGCAAGGTAGGCTAGACCATTACCAAGTTCTAGGGTAAACAAGTAATCATCCTCACATACCCTTGCTCCACAAAACACCTTCCTCATCCAGGGTAATCGCTATCTTTCTTTCGCATGCTTCGACACTAAAACACACCCATTCTAATCGTCCCACTTAACCCATCAAATGTACATCCTCAGACATCACCATGTCCGCATGGTCAATCATACCTCCTTGGAAGTTCACGTGCACTTCCCACCTGAAGTGATAAACCAAACTAGTTCACCAATCAGCCATAGAACTAACTCCTTAAAGTTCCAAAGCTAATACCCTAAAAGTCTCATTCCATGTTTCGTTCGGCATCCCTGCCGGTCCATTCCACAAACGAACAAAGCTAGACGCTACCATCAAGTCAACCATGCAGTGCGCCTACCACTAACCAAACTTCGCATCCAACACTGAACCACCGTCCCCGTCCGGCCACCGAACCACCACCCTCGTCCGGCCACTGAACCGCTTACCATCAAATAGAACTTCTTGTTTGACAATTGACCCAGCTACTCCACTGAACCAAAGCCTAACCTGAACCAAAGTGCGCCGAACCAAACAAGTCATACCAAAATCCTGCACTATCATAAAATCCAAGTTTCTCATCCGTTTCACCGCTACGCTCCGTTATTCGATCCTTATGCATTTCATATGCACTAATAGAACTCCCAACAATCTTGAACCAATCTATCGAAGCTCGGCTTCACAGTTTCTAACTCTAATTCGCTCCGTTAAGCATTCCGTCCATACAAGCACTCACACAAACACAACACACACACAAATCACATCCAACGTCCAAACATTCAAACATACATCAAACCATAGTAATTCATCATGCAATTATTGAAAATAACTGGTGTGGCTAACAAGGTTAGCTATTACTTAGGATCGTGTAATACGGAATATAATTAAATCTAAATGCGGAAACAGATGATAATAGCAAAGTAAATAAAAAATAAGTAAAATAAAACAAGCACACCAGGAATTTTTATACTGGTTCGAACTTCCCGTTCTACGTCCAGTCCCAGAATCCTTCTGGAATTTCAACTACAACAACCCTCACTTAACCCGGAGGAACAAGTTTACACTACCTGAGCAATCGAACAGGACTTCACCCGCCTAAGCAACCGAATAGGACTTCAATACAAATAACAAAGGTGTCTGATTGTAGTATGTTCTTAAATAACACTGATAAGTCAATTGAGTAAAATCTTCCTATAATCTTCTCCTTAATGATATATAGTGACGTACTTTGAGAATTTGGAAGATAAAGTGATCAAAGATCAAATTAAGTAAGTGATTTGAGTGCAATTTGAAAGTTTGAGAATGGATGAGAATTCAAGAGTGCTAAAAGTAAATTTGGTAATTTGTTTGTCGAATTCTATAATCTATTTATAGTATATAAAGAGTTGCATCTTTAAATGAAAAGTTATATTGAAAAGAACGGATGCAACTGTTGATTTAAAAGAATGTTTCTCTTGGTGAAGAGAAATGACTTTTTAAGAAAATAGCAGTTGAGGATATTCAGACGTCTGAATAAAAAAATTCAGACTTCTGAATTAAATTGAAACGCAAATAGCAAAGTAGACCTTATTCAGACGTCTGAATATTTTTGTTCAGACGTCTTAATGTTGTGAAAACAATATTTTTATCTTAGCACTCAGACGTCTGAATATATGGTTTCAAACGTTTGAGTTTGCTCTTTTGTGCATGTATAAGCATGTGTGTGCATGTGTGTGCATGTATGTGTGTATACATATCGTTTAAGGAGAGATTTTAACAAAATTTCTAAGTAAAGTATAGACTCTAGACACACAATATACAACTTTAAACATATGTAGATGAATCTGCAATAAATCTCCTGCAAAGATGGTTAGTATACATATATCATTTAATATAGGTTGTTATAATCAAAATCGAGATTCTAAAATTCTCCCCCTTTTGATGATGACAACTATATAAAATTAATAAACAAGTAAAATATTGTTGCTCCCCTGTCAATATGCACAATTTAAATTTCTCCCCTTTGCCATCGGCAAAAAGAAAGAACATGAATGATAATAGATAATTCATTCCATTAACGAAAACAAAGTAGATAATAATACATAAAGAGATACTGTTTTAGAAATTTCTCATACAACTAGACAATAATGTTGATAAGCAAAACATAAGAAAATTTCTCATACAATTAGACTAAGATAATTAAAATTGGCTTGAAAGAGATGGATCATTGTGATTAGAACTTGAGCTTGAGGAAGACCATTCAAATGGAGATGGATTGTAGGCTTGAGTGGATGAAAAACCGAAACAAGAAATTCGATCCCATATTTTATTGAGAAAGCCTTTGATAGAGTTGAATTTTCTTTCCGTCTTCTTCTCAAGGCCTTCATGTCCCGATGAATTTTTGGTTGATTTCGGGAGAGAGTGATGATGGCTTATCTTGAAGAAGTATCCGGGCCAATTTCTTGGTTGGTGTCATCGTCCTCCTCTTCTTCTTCATGTTGATTATGAGAAGAAGAAGCAATACTAGTGTCTCGAGATTGAGGAACACCTTATTGAATATTTTGTGACCATTGTTGGAAGGAACTAATTTGTTGAGAAGGAGGCCGTATAAGAAGACCCATCAACCCTAAAGTTTTAGTGCCTAACTCACTAATACTTGTAAAATCAGAGTCAAGCATTGGTACACCGAAATTTAGGAGAATGTACATAATATAGGTACCATAATGAATGGTTCTATACTTCCTTCGGATTGTGATGTCTTGGAATTCATCTAAAATAATTTCCCCCCGATTCACTTGTTGATTGGAGTAGATAGAATAAAGTGCTTGGAAGTTTTCTTTATACACTTTTTCATAGCTACCCGTCCTTGGTTGGAGAGAGCGAATAAAAGCACGGTGAATTAGCCTAGCTTATGGCCTTAAAAAGGTAGATTTTAAATTGCCCATATTTATAAGTTGATCGGATAAAAATTGATGTGAAACTTCATTCCGATGTTCCATATCAACTTCTATTTCATTAATATCAATTCCTTGATAAGGGCAATTTAGAATATGACCTAGTCGTTGTAAAGGTAAGAAGATTCTTATGCCACAAACTAACGACCAAACACAATCTTGACAGTTTTAAGGATTTTGATAATCCAAATTTAAGTTAGCAAGGAAAAGTTTAATCATAAGATGATTAATCTTAACATTGTTAGGAGTATACCCAATCAAGCCGTCGAAGTGAAATTGCTCCGCTAACTCTCTAATATGATAAGCTGCGAAATCCGAAAATTTCATGAATGCTCCTTCAAAGATGTTGGAGTTCTTTATAGAATTAAATCGAGAAAAAGCAACACCGTTCCATAGCCATTGCCAAATTTGGTCTTCGGATGGTTCGGATGCTGATTCTCTAGTTCTCTTTGATCTTGGTGCCATCAAAGACTTGAAGAAGGTTAAAAGCTTTGAGAAAGATAAAAAATGGGGGCTAGGTTCTGAAGTAAGAAGGAAAGAAGTGAAAAAGGTATTGTATAGAGGGTGAAAAGGAAGGGGTAAAAAGGTAATAAAAAAATAAGAAAGGTGTAAAAATTTGCTCAGAAGAGATTCAAATGTCTGAGTCACTTGATTCAAACGTCAGAATTGAGTTGAATTGCAACCCGCAAGGAATTAGTTGAAAAATGGTCTAATTCAGACATCTGTTATATTTGATTCAGACATCTGAATCTGGGGTAAAAAAATTTATGTTATGAAGATTCAGACGTTTGTTATACTAATTCAGACATCTAAATTTTGTACAGAAGCACATATTGCCCTTTTTGAGAATAAAAACAATACATATTATTGAATAATTTATAAATATTTTAGATTTTAGAATAAACATATCATATAAACAACAAAAGATAACTAAATAGATTTTGAAGAAGAGGATGGAGTATGATATGATTCTTCTTCAACTTTGGTGTTCTTTGCAAATGGTCGAAGTGGAGACAATCTGCTACCACGTTCCTAGGAATTTGGAGTTGTTGGTGGACGTTTTGGTGATGGTTCGCAAGGATTGCGACGACTTGGAGAACGAGCTGAAGAAGGTTGATGAACAGTATCTTTTGATGAAGAACCACATAACTTTAATGCTACTTGTTCCAGAAAGCTAAGCCGTTTGGCATTAACTTTTTGCTTATAGTATAATTCACGTTGTAAGTCTAATGTTTCTTTCTGATAGTGATGAATATCATCGATTTTTTCTTTTGTGGATGGTGATCCAAAAAAGAGAGACCGTCTTGTTCTTTTAGATGGAGGAGTATATCCAGTATGAGTTGAGGGAGGGACAATCGGAACTGGTTCATATATTGGAGTAGGAGTTGGTAGATTGTTCGATTCCGAGGAAGGAGAGGTGTAAGATAGCTTAGATGATTCAGAGTTATTGTTGAATGACATGATTAAACAGAAATTTTTGAAAAAAAAGAGAGCTGAATAAATTCATGGTGAAAAGAATTAAAAAATGCATATAATATATAGGTAGAAACTAGTTAAATTTAGAGTAGATAATGTATGGTTAAAAGAAAAATGGCCATAGGAAAAAGAGGAGAGAATGGCCGGTACATAAGAGTTCAATAATAACCTCATATTTTAGAAAACAATAGATAGTGAAGTGGTAGTGTAGAGGACTACCAAGTATGAGGTCTTGAGTTTGAGTGCTAGACGACACCCTTTTTTTCTTTTGAAAGAAGCTATGAATAAAATACATACATAAATACATACATACATACATACATACATACATACATACATATATATATATATATTTAAAAGCTTGAACTTATAAATCTTTAAAAGAGACGATTCCGAGTTCTCGTCTTAAATTAATGAAAGTATTTTCATTTAGTGGTTTTGTAAAGATATCTGCCAATTGTTTGTCAGAGGATACAAATTCTAGATTTATTAAATCTTTTCAATAATATCACGAAGAAAATGATGACGAATGTCAATATATTTTGTTCGTGAATGATTTACATGATTTTTAGATAAATTTATAGTACAAGAATTATCACAATAGATAGTTGATTTACTTAAATTAAACCCAAAATCTTGTAATGTTTGTTGCATATAGATGACTTGAGCACATGCCAAAGCTGCAGAAATATACTCTGCTTCACATGTCGATAACGAAACACAATTTTGTTTCTTACTAAACCAAGATACAAGAGATCGTCCAATGAAGTATCAAGTCCCACTTGTACTTTTTCTACCTGTCCGGCTTCCTCCAAAATTAGCATCACTATATGACACTAATTCAAAAGGACATTCCTTTGGATAAAATAATCCAAAGTCCTTGGTTTTATTAAGATACTGTAGTATGCATTTCACTGCTCGTAAGTGTGATTATTTGGGATCTACTTGAAATCGTGCACACAAGCAAACATTCATCATTATGTCAGGTCTACTAGCTGTTAAATATAGTAACGATCCAATCCTTCTTGGGTATAATTTTTGGTCAATACTTTTACCACTTTCATCTTTATCAAGATGTATGGTTGTACTCATAGGAGTTGGTTTGGTAGAAGTATTTTCCATACCAAATCGTTTAATTAGATTGTTACAACATTTTTTTTGATTTATAAAAGTATCATTTCCTAGTTATTTTATTTGCAAGCCAAGAAAATAATTTAACTCACCCATATGTGACATTTCAAATTCTCTAGTCATTAAATTAGAAAAATCTTGAATAATTTTTTGTTTGTAGATCCAAAAATAATATCATCAACATATATTTGAACAATTAAAATATCCTGCTTATTTCTTTTAATAAAAAGAGTTTGATCAACCTTCCCAATTTCAAAATCAGAATCTATTAAATATCTTCTAAGATGATCGTACCAAGCACGGGGTGCTTGTCTCAAACCGTATAAGGCCTTTTTAAGTTTATAGACATGGTCAGGAAATTGTTCGTGTACGAATAAAGGAGGTTGTTCAACATAAACTTTTTCTTTTATAAAACCATTTAAGAAAGAACTTTTAACATCCACTTGATATAATTTAAAGTTATGAAAACATGCATATGCTAATAAGATTCGTATTGCTTCTTGTCTCACGACTGGAGAAAACGTTTCTTCATTGTCAATTCCTTCTTCTTGATTATATCCTTGAGCAACTAATCGAACTTTATTTCTAATGATATTTCCTTGTTCATCTGCTTTATTTTTAAAGACCCGTTTTGTACTAATAATTGATTGATCACTAGGCCGTGGAACTAAATCTCAAATGTCATTTGTTTCGAATTAATTTAACTCTTCTTCCATAGCGATTAACCAATTTTCATCGGTAGATGCTTCTTTAATATTTTTAGGTTCAATATTAGAGAGGAAAGCTACATGACCCATTTGATTTAATTGACTTCTTGTTCTAACAGATGAATTAAGTTCTCTAATTACATTATCAGAAGGATGATCCCTTAATAATCTAGGTGGAGTTCTTGTTTCATTGTTATTGTTATCCATGTTTTCATTATTTTCAAAATTTGAAATTTCTGTGTTTGTGATATTATTAGGGAATTCTTCATCATCTCTTATACTTGGGATTTTTTTTAAAGTTTTCATCGAAAGATGCATGAAGTGTTTCGTCGATGATATTTGTTCTTTTATTATAAATTCGATAAGCTTTGCTTCGATCCGAATATCCTAATTTTGATTATAACAATTATATCCATAATATAGCCTACCACATACAAGGGCAACTATACTCCAAAACAACATGATGAATGCACTTTGAATATTCCAAATTCATTTTACTTTAGGTTTGGCTTAGCAAAATAGCTTTAAACCACTAGTTTGGCTTTAAAAAAGTGGTCCAAAACATATCGAAAACCTATAAATACATATATATAATAAGTGGAAGAAAATAAATCACACATTAAAAGTCCAAAAATGGAGATTGGCATGAAAATTTGAAATTCTAACCAACAAGTGATTTTTCTTTCCAAAGATGTAGATTTAAAGCTCTCTAATGAATCCCTGTACTTACCTATGCTTTGGATAAGACTTAGATGAGAAAGGAGAGGGATTTGGGTGAAGAGTGGAATAATAGAGGTTGAGGCTTGAATGGGAAGTGATAGAAAAAATGATTTGGGGGAAGATGGCTCACATGTTTATAGGCAAAACACCCAAGCGCACCCTCCTCCCCAAAGTTCTGAACCACTCACCCCTCCTTCCCTCAAACCGACACTATCGAACCAAGCACCTACCGGAAAAAAATATCTATCCAGTCTTCCTTGCCAACCTGAACACTAAACATGCCTAGCATCGACCAAATCAAATCATCAACCACCATATTTCCTATCCAAAAAAACTAATTCGCTATTATGACCACTCTATACAAAGGAAAACTATCATATCTTTCTGACAGAAGTGGTCTCGAATGCTAATTTGACTTCTTTCAAAAGTTATAATCGATACAAGTTTTCTCGAAGTAAAATCATCCAAAAAAAATTTCTAAGGATAGGAAATGTCACTAATAGGCATTTCATAAAGTTATACAATCACACAACCTTGTGTGAATCAAATAGTAGTATTTTACGATCCTTCGATATATATAACACGGGTCGTCACATCCCATACCATTGAGTGTTACAAATTCGTTTATTCAGTGTCCATTAACTAAAGTCAAACCACACAATATCTCCGTGCAATAAGTCGACTGAATAACCACAAAATTATTGTCGAAAATCTCATACCAGATGGTATTACTAATCTGTTAATTCAAGTTTCTTATTACACAAAAATAACCAGATAAACACTAATAAAAAAATTGTATAAATATACTATATTTAAAAGTTAAATAATGTTTCCCATAGCAAAAATTTGTTACTAATATATGTTAACGTTCAAAAAAATTACAAATACCATAAATATTTTTTAGTTGTTCTTAATATAAATTTAAAATCATTAATAAACATTATTTGGTCATTAGGTAAATTTAAAAAATTGCTGTTTCTTCCACAATTTTCTATTCAAATATTATTATTAAATTGCTTCATTCGATTATTGATAACCTTAAATAATCTTTATATTTAAGTGTAAAATATAAGTATGTAATAATATGTTATGTTTATATTTATTTATAAATCTTTTCATAAAAAGTGTTGACCGATCGCTACTAGCGGTCGACTGGTTAAAGCGACCGGTATCACAAATTGCCACGCCTGAATCATCTTATTTCAAGCTATCTTCTCCTTATATCCTACCATTCCCTTCTACCGTTGAATGCAAACAACCTTGCACTTCAACTCTATGGTTCATCCAAGTCCATACTTTCATCAATTTATCAAATTTTCAATCGAAACATGATCAACGAAGGTGGAAAGCATTACAGTAAAGGGATTACCAGATGCACAACCTATATATCAACATTCCTATATTACATCACCATTATTGACATAAATATGTGAGAAAAATACTCATATCTTACCAAAGAGATTGCTAACGTCATCTCTCTTCACCCCTTGCTTCTTCTTTAAAATTTCCCCTTTCAATTTAATGATGAAAACTTGAATTCCAACGTATTACTTTGGTGTAAAAGAGTCAATGAGAAGCTTTGATTTCGTATATTGCGATTTATTTTGACTTTTAAAGTGGTGGAGTTTATTTAGAATTTTAAATTTCTAAAGCAAGGTAAGTTTACATATGGTGTTTTATTTATAAGTGAAGGTGGATCGTCTAGAGAAAGAAAAATCTAGAGATGGAGAAATCATGAAACAAGACTTTGGGCTTAGGCTAAATAATGATGGCTTTTGTAACATCCCGCCTTTTTGCACACTTTAAACCGACACACGCGCCAATTCAAAGCATACGCAAGGGCGGATTGTTATGGGGTAAATAAGAAAAACAGAAAGGAAATAAAAACAAAACAGAATCTCACAGCGGAAGGATAAAATATAATAATAAATATACAGTTCAAAACAGTTTACAAACACTTGATTTGCTTTATACAATAAATATCAGAGTTACACCTACCAATACAATCAATGCAGCGGAACAGTATGAGTGTGGTGCAATACTATAGATAATAATAATACGACTCCTTCGTCTTCGTCCTTCAAAGCTAAAGTCTTCGATCCTGAAACGCTCGGACTGACCCGAGCGAATTTGAAAAGACAAAAACACTCGAGTCAGACTAAAAGATCTTATGTGAGTTAAATTAACCGAAATAAATATGAGTACGGTAACTCAAGAGATGTTCGGGATTTACATCTCCTAAGGATCCGTTAAACTATTTACTATGTAGTATATTGCGCTATTATAATAGTGTCTATTTATAAAATAAACTTACTTTTAAATAGCGTTAAGGCTTTACATTTTCCACCTTAACACGTAAAATGCCAATAGTCTATACAGTACCGTAATACCTCCTGATCGGGAGGCTACCAGAGGATACTCCATAGGTACGACACAAATAGAAACTCGTAGTAAAGGCACGATAGGGTAGGTGACACGGTACAACTAGGCAATGCCAGGGTAGATATACCAATTGCGTACCCAGGCTGGTGGAAACGCGTAGCCGCAGTTACCGCCCACCTCGAACAAACTCCCCAAAATCAAAATAAAAGTGGCCACTGAATCAATCCAAAGTCATAGTATAATATCGAAGAGGAGTGTCCGATCAGAGGTATGACCTCATTGGCCTGGGAATAGCTCCTGTTTTAGCCACCTTATGCCAACTCACGGGAGTCGGGTCCACGTATTTACCTTACAGGAAACATCGCCACCACCTACTTCATTCTGGAATCTCCACCGCGTACACGGTTAGTCAATGTGGTTTTCGGTATCGACAGAGAGTATGTCAGATATCCGAACCCGGTCTCTTTGCCAACCCATCGTTATTATAACACCGCGGTCATTTAAAAATAGGTTATACTTTAAAAATCAGAATAAACATTCCATTTCATAACCATGAATACGATATCATTTCAAAACCCAAAACCATATTTTATCACTTATCCCAAATATAATTCTTTTCCAAAATCAAAATGCTTTAACTTCATAACGTCTGAAAATCAAATATTTTCAAAGCATAGTATTTTGAAAATCATAATTTAAAACCATAACTTCTAAAACTTGAATGGTTTGGACATTCAACGGTATATGAATTAAATGGTTTAACTTAAATGTTACTTTGTAAAGAAAATAGTTCTCATGGCTTTACAAATACATTTCTTTATTAAAGTCTAAACCAAAATTTATATTATCTCTCTCAAGTTCCAAAACCACTTCAATTTATTTATATATACGTATATCCATTTTGAGTATCAATATTTCAACTAAAGTTGGATTTTATTCTTTCAACAAATCAATTGTTCTATTTATTAGTCTTGAATATTCATATAAAATCCATAAATAATAAGACTTCAATTTCTAGTGATAAAATATATATATATTTCCCAATTCAAATTATACTAGAATATTCATTTTAATTTATTTTGGGAAAAATCCAATTATAAATATCATATCTTAAAATTTCCAAACTTAACATTTAAACATATGATATAAATTATTAAACTCCATTTTCTTAATTTTCTTCCATTTTTAATAAAGATTTTTATACACCTTTTAATTTCAAAATTTTCAACTTCATATGTATATATATATGGAAGAAAAATATTTATACAATATAAAATTTAAGATTATTATAAACCGTATTCCATCCAAACCATAGAAATCACATTTAAATAGTTATATATATACCGCGGTGCCTGTATATAATTTTCTATCCTATGGTCAAGTGATACGGATATTTATCATTTCAATCCGCAATTTAAAAGATATAAAATTTTGCGGTTATATATCATTTCAAACCACAATCCCGAATGAAATGAAATATGCATGATAATTTGCAATTTAATGATATACAATAAACATCCATTCATCAACATCATCCATCATCCAAATCGCAATCATCAATCAATATCAATCAATAACAATATTATTTTTGGTACTACATAACAGGTAATACTGGCAATTTTTATTCAAATTAAATTTAACAGCTATTAATCTACAGTCTATATTCAATAATAAATTATATAACTGTTAACTAGCAGTTCATATACAAACAAATAAATTTTAACTGTAAATTTATACGCAATAAATTAATTAAATTAACAGTTAAATTAAATAAATGCAATTCAACAGATATGAATAAAATAAACATGCCAAATACTCATAAATAAATTTCTATTCATTTCTAAAATTAATTTAAACAAACATAAAAGTTTCTAGTAGTTGTGAGTGGGTTAAAACACTCACCTTTTGAATTTAAATCGAATTTAAATCCGATTTAAACCCAAAAATTCGCCCGTCTCGGAATTCGTCCAAACCAGCGTCATCAAGTCCGGAATTAAATTACGATCCTAACAAAAAAAATTCGTTCGGATCCGAATTCGTATGAGAAAGTTATGGCGAAAAATGGTGATTGAATTCAAAATTTAAAATAAACAAAAGTGACACACATTCAACAACTTACACTAAGCCACGTCATCAAATCAACAAGCACGTACAAGCCTCATCTTCCCAGATTCACGCGCACAGTACCCTTTGCATGCTGCAAGCCACGACCGCCACCATCATCCAAAACGCCGACCACCTCTGCCCATCGCGCCACCAACCAGGGCCGAACGCACCTACCCTGACGCCGCGATCAACACGCCTCCCTCAAATCTCGACCAGAAGTAGCAGCCTCCGCCCGTATTTTATCAACCCTAATCGAAAATTCCGGCCAATCCAACCGTTGAAACTCGAAACAAACCACATAGATGCGATCCCCTCGGTTCCCTCTCCAAAACCCAGAAATGTTTTCTCGATCCGACGAAGTTTAACGCGACGTTGATGGACGGCCGGGACTGTTTCAATTTATTCTGGGTAAACGATAACTCCATTTGAAAAACGAATTTCACCATGAGATTACGTGTTTCGAGAACATTGACATATATTTTTGTGGAATTTTTCTGGAGATTTTGAATTTTCATTTTGTTTTTGAACTGACTGGATCTAGGGTTAGCCCCCATTGAAGAAGAAGAGAAGCTTGAAGAATTACGCGTAGATAAATGAAATTAGGCGGAGGCTAGGGCTGAATAGCTGGGTTTATATAGAGGGTTAGAGGTAGCGTAGATAGACCGTAGAATGAACGTGCGGAATAAACTATGGCCCAAAAAGCCCGCTATGCCTCCGGAACCGAATTTATTAAATCTATATATCCAAATAGGTATTTTAAGATATTCTGAACGCGATGGAAAAAGTTTCACGTCCAAATTTGATCGTATGAAGAAGTTATGCTGAAAACAAGATTTCCAAATTGATTTCAAATTGATTTTATTAAAATTGATTTCAAGGCGTTTCGCGTCCGTACGATCAAATGACAGGTCCGATCGATACGAAGCTTGAAACCCTAAAATAATTCACTGATACGGATCCGATGAAACTGGTTTCATCGAAATCCGAGTCCGTGACAAAAATGGCTATTTTTATATTCATTAATTAAATTAAAATAAATTACAAAAATCCAAATTTTATATTATATTCTAAAATTGTCCAAATTTTATTACTTATATAATTTAATCAATTTCAAATGATTTAACAAGCTTGGATGTGAATTAAAATTATAAGTATATCAATTTGCAGTGTTAATTTCTGCACTTTCTTATATTTAAGAATTACAAAATTAAATGCTCAAAACCCCATATATTAGATTTTAACTTTTATATACTCATTCTTTATCCAAATAGGGATGCCACATACTTTGGTTCATTATTCACAATATTATTCTTAAAGTCCATTTTAAATTTCAGTAACGTAGTATTCAACGTTAAATTTAATAAATCATGTTATTTAATAATTATTGCTTAGAACCTGATTTTAATCTTCCCATTATCTATTTAATTCCTTCTAGAATCATAGCTAATATTTGTCATCCCTTCATTACCCAAATGTTCTTATCCCATCAAATTTTAAGTTATCGAAATATTAAATGTCAATTTCTTTTAATTGCACTAAATTTATCTATTAAAGGGTGCACTTAACCCAAATACATAAAACTTGCCCAATTTCTCCTTAAATCAATAACCTTCATATACAAATATGTTTATCATAAATTTTATCTACTCTTCCTTTTTAGGTAATGTCCTATATATTAGATTTCCATGTAATTTGCAATAAATCATACTCGTAGTTATATCACATTAAATGAATAAATAAGTGTTGACTCTATTCTTTTGATTCAACATTGGTTTACGTTATATTTCATTAATATCTCTACATACATCAGGATTTTTAAAAATGGTTGTAACGTGAAATCTCGTCTACTTCCCATTTTATATTTAAGGCTTCTAAAACCGATTCATATCATTTCTCTAGTCCAAATTTTATTAATATAACCTTAAATTTAATTTATTCCTATCGATGTAATGGTTAAACACAAATTCCACTTATTTGCAATAAATCCACAAATTGGATTTCAAATTTTCAAATAAATAAATAAATTTTAGTTTATCACTTCTTAAATACCCAAACATCAATGCCTTAATTTAAACTGCATTTATTACATTTTATAAAAATCCTCCATCTTAAGTGACAAATCAAAACTACCCTAACTACACAATTTATGGTAATTAATTCCAATTGCTTTTCCATTAAACTACATAAATTGTCCAATTGCAACCTTAGTAGAATGTTTATTTATTTACAATCCTACTGTTTAAATGAATTGAACCTTTATGGTATAATTCACATTTGACTTGATTTCTCATTTATTTTGCAAAACAGTAAATTTCAATTGCTACCAACATTATATTTAATATTAGATTTCCAATTAATTCTATTGGAGTCAACATATCTTTATATATATACTTTACGTATAAATATCTAAATTACCAAATCAAGTACATTTATTAGAGACAACATTCAATAAAATTACTTATCACACTTATTGCATTGATTTATTCCAACGGACACTTTTATTTAGTCACTATTTATTATTACAACCAAATGTACAATCTCCACTATTTATTTTATATTAAATAATTCCATTCTAGTAAATATTTTTATTAATATTCACTCATTCACATTTATATTGGTTTCTTATATTTAACTTATAACAAGGTGTGCAAATTTACATAGTTCAAATCTATTTCCATGTAACTATTAAATTGTTACATTAAATTCCAATTACTAAAACAAATTACTACCTTTTCTCAAATAAAATCTTAAGACCTTTATTTTATTCTAAATTATATTAGAAACATATTAATTTAATTCATTTAACATTATCAAATTCAACGGGTCGTTACAGCTTTGCTTATTATTTAATTCATTTTCTTCTTTCATTTCGTTCTTCTCCATTTCATAAATAAATTCACAATATTTCAAGTCCATTTACAAAACAAAATCATTACATTAAATTCCTTACTAATTATATTATTAATTATTTTGTAGAAATTATTTTTTCTATAATATATTTATTTAATTATTCATTTTATTTAAATTCAGTTAATAATAAAATTCAAAATTTATTATTAACAAAATACTTTCTATTATGTAATCTCAAACTTATAAAAAAATTAATTTAACATTTTTATTCCAATTAATTAATTCAAAATTTCCAATTTCAAAATAACATAATAATTTATTAAATCAATACCCATTCCATCTTTAATTCTTTCCATTTTAATAAATACTCTTAATCCAATTTTCAAACTATTTCCATAATTCTATATTTACTAATTCAAAGCACTTTTAATTAGTTAATCTTTATTATTAAATTATTAATTTATTGCTTCTCGATAATGGGTTATACATGTTGTGTCTGTTTAGAACTTTGTTATTTTCTTTTCATCCTTCGTAATTATTTTATATTTGGATCATATCCAAATGTATTTCATAACTAATAGTTTCTTAAAAGAAATTCCTTTATCGCGAAGTTGGCATTTATGAAATCGAAATTATTTCTCAGTGCAATAGAATATGTATTCATAACCATTTTATGAACTGCATTTATATATGTATAAAACTAGTTTAGTTTTTATTTATGAAACCTATATCCATAACAAAAATTAGCCAATTAATGTTGGTCCGTCCCAATATTCTTTGGGGCGGTCCACACAAGACACATCACGAACAGGCATTATGTGTAGTCTCTAGACACACACAACCTGTCAACTTCTTGACTTAGGATATGTAGGGTTTTTTATAAACTCTTATCTTGTATGATCTCATAAATTATGTTTTATATGAAATTAATTTTAACCTTATGTGCTTACTCTTAAGTACACGACCTTATAGAAAGAACTTAACTCAACTTCACTCATTATTAATCATACTTTCAACCTATTCTGATTAATCCTTATTAATATATTGTTGTGTATCAAAGGGAGGAGTGACTTTTGAGATTACTTATTATTCATTTGTTGGTACCTTTTGAGTCATTTGCAATACACTCGTATATTCGATCAAATTGAATTCTTTTATTTCCTTTGCATGTCTCGTTTTCTATTATTTTTTATGTTAAATGAACGAATCGTAAATATTGTACTTATCTATCAAATGTAGATGGTCATTTCTATGAGAATTCATTTATGAATTTAACAAAGTATGTGGTTACCCTTTGCTATGATTAGACCTTGGACTGCATACATCTATATGTATGAATCTGAAGAGTACGACAACTCTTTTGTCGCTCCCATTGAATGGGTGATTTGTCATTAATCATTTGAGATACAACTCACCAGTACCATATGGTTTATAATAAATGGTAAAGAATTATTTCTCAAAACTATGGCTTAGTCCATATTTCCAAAATGATTGTAAAATTTCAAATATTTCTGCATTTTCAAATGCATCACTTTTACTATGAAAACAAATAGCGTTATTATAGTTTTATCTTGTAATGAGCATTCATATTTAAATAAAATTATGTCAGTTTTCGGTCAAAAACAGATATTACTACTATTTGCAATGTTTATTTTACAACTTGATGCATCTACTAAGAAGTGTTATATGGTATGCTCCCATTATTTCTGCCATTACTATAATAACCTACAAATCTTAAAGCTCCATCCAACCACTTATTACAAAATTTTATTTCATAGACTAACTAATTTACAATCAAGAGTGTCAAATCAAATATCATGAGCATGAAGAAATAAATCTCATAGAGAACAATTTTCTATATGAAAGTACGTTTTAAAATAGAAATCATATTTCTCATTCCATGTTAAGTATTTACTATTATTCTATACAATATGTCTCTTTAGGAAGTTGAAGCGATCATTCACTCTCTTCATCTCAACTGTGCCTTGAGTTACATTAACTCATGTGCATTCTTTTTCCTTTCCAAATGGTCAAATAATTCGAAATGAAATCTTTACCATAAGACTATAACGAACTCTTTACAAAAGTACATTTGATTAACCTTAACATTTAAGGATGTCAAATAAATTACACTTAACGTAAACCGATCAAATTGACATTTCAGTGATTGAATTTCTAGGTGTATCCTATAGCTCTTGGTCTAGTGCTACAATTAACACAACAAGATCCCTTTTGTAATCAAGCGTGTTGGATTTTGAAACTAAATGTTTTCAAAATATATTTTGAATTTTTCAAACTGAATTTTGAAAAAATAGCCCAAGGTTCAAATCAATTTAAGCCTTTGCAATTGGGCTAACCTTTTGGGCTTGCTCTATTATTAAGCGATGCTAGTACTCAGAGAAGGAAGAATATTTGATTACTCAATCACAAGCCAAGACACTACTATTCTTGACATCCAAGATAAAGTTAGGGCTTATTAATTAGCATTAAAGTCACTAATTTAGGATGCATATATAATTAGGGCTCTTACACCATTATTGAAATTGAATCGATCAAAAGCGGGTGAAATAAGTGGATTTAAACAAATTCTTATTTTAGATTATAAAAGGCCTACGAAGTCTTAAGGTCGTATAAGATCCAACATAATTAATATAAATAAAATCACATTTCAGTTAATTTTTCTAATTTATTTGATTAATTAATTTAATTTAATATATTTTATGTTGTTTATTACGAGTAGATCATTATATACTCATTTATGTATAACGTGAACATACAACATAGCGTAGGATGTACATGGTCAAGTTCATACAGAAGTAGATATTGGGATTTATATCTATGATGTATATGCTTAGCACCATATATGTGTGTATTATATTGTATTGTATATGGACATACATTATTTTCCATATTTTGTATTTTTATATAAAATATATGTCGTACGTAATATATATAAGTTGAAAATATTGTTTATAATATAAAATACCATTTTAAAGTTTCATTCAAGTTTTAAATAAGGTTGTATTTCAAATATTGAATTTTAAACAAATATCTAATTTGAATCAATTAACAAATCATATTTGAAACTAAATCTGAGATAATTTAAAGGCAAATAAATTTATTAATTTGACCATATTTATTATAAAATTATATGTATAAGCCAAAAATAATTTTGATAATAAATTAATATATATATATATATATAATTATTTAAAAATTGATCGTAGTAAACATTATAAATATATATAATATATTTGGCCAAACAAAATTAATTATAAAACTGGCAATTTTTTTATTAAATTTAAATATATAAATGTAAATGTATATATTTAAACCAGTTTTACTTTAAAGTTTGTGTTTGAATATAGATAATATATTATAATTTAATTTTGGCTAAAAATTTAATTTTCATTATCAACACTAAAGAAAATTTTAACGTTAATATCAACACACAAATGTATTAGTATATACTATTCAAAATTTCGATTTGTATATATAAAAATATAAAAGAATAAACAATATTTAAATAAATATATATATATATATATATATATATATACATATACATATAATGGCCGAAAATAATACATATATTTCTTTTTTCATTTATCCATATATGCATTAATTTTCTCAGTTATTGCAAATAATTATCAATCAATGAAAGATATTTGTGAATAATTAAAGCAATGACATATAGGTATACAAGTAATGATATATATGTATGTATGTATGTGTATATATATATATGTACGTATGTATGTATATATATACATAGGCGCGCACACACATACAAAAGATGAATTTCATGTTTAATAAAAGTAAGAATTTACCTAAGATGTTTTTCTTTTGATTCACACGTTGGTCTAGATAGCCTCCTTAATCTCACAGACCCACACTTACTATTGTAAACAGATGATGTGTTAATGCTAGATCTGACTTGTTTTGATTGATCAGAGGTGAATGGAGTTTGGAATGAAATGGAGAAGTAAGGGAACTTGAGGCCATAAATGAGGAGGCAAAAGTAAACTAAAATGAGAGGATTTAGGGTAATTTTTATAGGGAGATTTGACCAAAAGATCTAGCACTTACCTCTATCCTAGCAAGTGAAACTTGGACTCCCTCTCCTCCTTATTTGGCCTGACATATATAGGGCCCTAAGTAGACCAAAAACTCATCCAAATCCATTAATAAATTATATCATTAGATCAGATTTAAATCCTTACTGATATCGTATATTGATATGCACGTGTACAACTTTTATATATACACCTAATAAATTACTTACACCTAAATATATTCTAGAGGCAACTGCATTTTACTCTAAACATGCTTCATACAATAAAACCAATAACAATTAATATTTCATAAATGTTAATTAATTTACATGACTACTATAAATTAATTAAATCAATCGTTGTTTCGACAACTAAATAGATTCGGTTGTGCGGCTTACAAGTTAGCTATTATTATCGAACAATTTGAATACTTACATTCACAATTTATCTTTAGTTGTGATGTGACAGTTTGGTTAAATTTAGGTTAAATTTATCACCTATAGATCATCATCGGTAGATTCTAATTTTACAATTTAAGCGGTGCCTTTTAGTAACGATTGTTTACATTAATTCTCTTCATCAACACCATATCACATAAAGAATTATAAAACTTTTTTGGTTAAAATTCAAATATCATCCATATTCAACTCATTTAGTCCTAAAAACAAAGTCTTTAGTTCAATAATAACATTTATTATTAACTGTACTGCTCTGGTTAGGGACTTTTACTTTGAATTGACCATAGTTGAATGTGATAGCAACCTCATATAATCGAGGAGACTAATTCTCTATTAAAAAGTAATTTACTTCAAGGACTTCATCTCAGACTCAACTATAGTCGTTCCAACGACATAATATCATGATTTAACTGTAATCAAAGTGTAAATAAGAAAATAAGAGAAAAGAAGGAAAGCAAAACACATAATCTCGAAGTGGAATGACAAAATATAATAATCAAATAAACAGCTCATAAAGCTGTTTTACAACAACAAACATACCAAAATAATGTAGCGGAAAAATAATAGTAAATACGATCTAGCAAACTCCATCATCAACTAATAGGCATACAATAACCATTAACATCCAAATCAATCAATATATCACAACAGTTACTGATTATTAATTTTCAGTGTTAACTAGCAATTAAATTTAATATTAATTCAAATATTAATATAATTCGATAAAAAATTCAATTTCAATTAAAATGTCAAATTAAACTACCAAACAGCAACCAATAAAATTCTTATCACTACATAAATTTAATTCAACCAACATAAGAAAATTTAGTATTGCATCAATGACACTACACCAAAACAGAGGATTCCCAATGGTTATAACTGTTGCTAGTAACTTTATTAACATTTATACGTGTTGTAATAGGGGCGTGGGCATTTATTTGTAACACTTATAAGCGTTGGAAAACGTTCTCTTCTATCGATTATAAGCGTTGGCAAATGTGCTCTCGTAACGGTTATAAGCATTAGCAAATGTTCTCTTCCAACGGTTATAAGCGTTGGCAAATATTCTCTGTCAACTATAAACATTGATCCGTTATTGAATTCTATAATATTTGTTGGCAATATTCATCGTGCAACATGTATCTCAATTACAAAATTCATTGTACCAACATTAAAATCAAAATACAAACATAAATAGATATCGGCAATTTCTATTTCCTAACATTAATAACCATTGCACAATTCATACATACAATTTGTCATAAAGTGGTAAATATTAATTTAATAAAAAGTTCAAAATACTATAATTTGACTTTGAAGTCTCTAATAGTAAAGTACAACTACATATTCAAATAACATTACAATTTCATCTCCAAATTTTCTAATTCCAAAATAAAATATCTTATTTAAATCCCAAAATGAAAAATAAATAAAATCTTACTCACAAATAGATGCATGTTCGGACATTTTGAAGGTTTTTGTAGCTTCTGCCATCTTTACTTGCTTTCGTAGCTTCTTTTTATCGAGCTTAAAAACTCTAGCAATAGGATCATTATTAAGATTGTAAAAGCTTGCCATGCCATCATCATTAACTTCAAACTTTTTCATCTACACCTCTTTCACCAAAAGAGCCTGCATCTAAAAAGTGAAACTTAGTTTTGTTTAAAAATGGTTAGGATATAGAAAAACTGAACTTTGGAAAACTAAGCGGTCGGTTTTAAAAGTGTTTGTAGCCCAGTTTGAAAATTAAGTTAAAGTTCAGCTATGTAAAACAAAGTTGCAAGCTTAGTTGCAAAATCCACAACTGAGTTTGGTAGCTAAGTTTCCAAACCGAGTTTCACAACTCAGTTTTGAAACCGAGAGAACTGAGTTTTGCAACTCAATTTCAGAACTGAGTTTGCAACTCAATATTGAAACAGAGTTGCAAAATTCCATTTTTGAACGCCCCAAACAATTCGCATAATATATTTTTCGTACCAAATGAAGCAACCCAATTTAGTTTCTTTGATTGACCCAAATTCTTTAAATATATATCATTTCATTATACACTGCCTAAACAGAATTTCTCTAAATAGAAGCATATTAGAAGACCTATATTATATTTGTTGGTTTGATCAACATGCATCTAAAGTATTATCATTTAAGTAGATCAACTGTTTATTTGCTCAATTACATAGTAGTAATATATATTAATTGGTCTAAACTCTAAAGGAAGAATTTAAATAAAAAATTGCAAAAGTATAGATATCTTGAAATCAAAATTGCAAAATAATAGCATATATATTCATGCAATATACTAAAGCCTTCTTAAAATAGCTTATACATACATGTAATGTGTGCACATATATTGCCTATTATCACCAGAATGCTTCCATTAAACTTTAGAACTGAAGTACTTCTCTCTTCCTTCAGTTTAAGGTAAAACAATTGCATGTTTACCTTTTAAACTCCCTTACATCACGATCACGCAATTGCTCAAAGGTAAAAAGAAAGATATTGAGTATGTAATTATCACTTACCTTCATGGTTGGCTTCATTGTGAAACTAAGTGTACATAGCATTATCAATTTACTTTAGAACTATTAATTTTTTTAGCATGGTAAACCTTACTGAAAAGTGGAAACCCTATTTGGTACGGACACCATTTGGACTGCCTAAATCTCACATTACTAGATGTGATGAGACCAAAAATTTATAATTTTCATTTAATGCCATATCCTTTGCTTTATACCAAGATAGAAACTTATCATATATGTAGATTGACTACAACTTTGAGTAATATTGAGCCTTATCTCAGACATGCGGGGTTTGAACCAAAAACAGCTATTTATGGGAAATTTTTTAACATCACACTGCTTGTTGTTATTCTTAAAATATATACTATACGAGTTTACAGAAATTAGCTAGGTCACTGTACATATCTACTCTTTTTCCCCACTAGGTCCTTGTTAATCATGCAATCGCTTTCATTTGAGAATAAACCCATCGTTATTTATACCTTGACACTTTCTTGTTCAATGTATGATTATGTTAAGTGATTAAAGGCTCATAAATTATGAACAATCATGAATTGGCTATTTAGTTCAAAGTCTGAAACTACGGTACTTTAAACCTTATCCTTGATCTTAATTAAAGGAATGAACCTTTGCATAGTATAGGGATTGATAACTAACTCCCAATATGACACACTCTTTGCTTCATATGTACATAATTATTGATACATGTTTCCTTATCTTCACATGTGTCATTTTTTTAATCCAATTAACAAATTGATCTACAACCCATCTTTCTAAAGTATACATATGTTTTCCTTATCACTTAGTCTTACCTTAATATACATCTAGTTAAGATGAATTCTAATGTATACATATATGCATGCATGTGTGTATTTGTATATGCATGTGTGTATTTGTACGTATAGACACATAACTAAATAGTATTTGTCACTGAAATCTAAAAGTTTACACTTTATATGACTCTTTCGGTTCGCCTACTTTAACCTATTTAAAAGCATTAGAAAAAAATTGTGCATGAACTCCCCACACCATAAACATAAATATAAAACAAGGCCATCTATATTAAATGAGAAAAAAGAGAAATAAAAATAAAATATAAACTACCTTAAACAGGTCTTCATTGTGCTACTCCCATTAAAGCATTAAAATACACTCTAGAGCCTATTTGTCCATGCAATATTATGAGGCATCTACAAATAACAGAAATTTCATTAATGATCACTATAATCAAATATAAAATCAATATCTTAAAGAAATCAAGAGGAAAAAGGATTGAGTGTCATGCAATTTTAGAAAACTACTTTAAGGAAAAGGAATTAGAACTAGAGTATAGCTTAAAACCAAAAATAAAGGAAAAAAAAACCAAAATTATGTTTAGGAAAAGGAATTAGAACTAAAATATAGATTAAAACCATAAATAAAGATTTAAAAAAAGTACAAAATTATGTTTAGGAACATAAATTAGAACTAAAATATAGATTAAAACAATGATTACTCACAAATGAAGTACAAATCATCACAAAACGCAAGTGTTAAAAATAAGAACTCAAAACTAGATCAAGTATGGTTAAAAAGTAAGAATCTAAATCAAAATTTAGAATTCATCCTTTAAAAAAATAAGCAAAAGTACTGTATCGAAATGGAAATTAGGAAGAAGAGACACGCCAGCCTGAGGCGTCATTAGCATGAAAGCAAAGTAAATCAGTGAGTTGCTCAAGACTATATAATGATAACTGTACAGTGAGTTTCTCTAGCATATATAATGTAAGTTTATAAATTTTACTTTAACAATAATAGGAAAATATGGAGAAATCAGTGAGTTTCTCTAGCATATGCAATGATGATCATATAAAAACATGGGTGATGTACTACATGATTATGTTGTCTCATGTAAATTTATCCCTTTTTCAATACAAGCTTTACACTATGAAATATAAATCATAATTCAAGAGTTTAAACATAGACAAACATTTGCAGACAACAATCATAATAAGGCATAAGCAGAAACATGCCAAAAAATGTGAATGCATGTGTGAATATGCATGTAAGTATATATGTACGTATAGCTACTCTCATGGGGATTATAGCAATTCAAACAAAATAAAGCATTACTTCTTACATACTATACATCAACCCTTTTTATGTTTGGATTCAAAAATAAAATAAGAAAATCATCGTACTTATATTCAAAACTAAGATTAGGTTCATGCTAAACAGATTTGAATCATATATTACATTGTAACTATTTTCTTAATAAAATTAGGTTCACAATACAATATACTAACTAATATAATGATTTTTTTAATAAAAGAAAATAACATTTTTGATTCTAAAATTTTTAAGCCGCATAATGTAGTTAACATATCATTATGTCAAGTTTCATTTAGGTGTCTCCATTTGTTCTCTAAAGGTCAGCTATTTTGTAATGTGCCAATTTCGAACAAGCTAAATATGTAAAATAGCTTGTAATACTTTCCCTTTGTTTTTGTCACAACTTTTGTTAAAATGCATTAAAATATCATACAAAAATTTTAATATTTGTGGTTGCAACATGCTTTTAATGCAGTTCTGCATAACTTTTTTACATGTGTATTGCAAGTTAATTGTCAAAATATTTGTAACAACCCGAATATTTATCGATTTTATATTTAAATGTTTTATTTAAATATTTTATCGTTCGTCGGATTTTGGTCCGAAAAGCCACTTTTTGCAAACAGTCGAATTGGGACTCGAGACCACCCCCATTGAGTTTAAAATGACGTTTGCGACCTTTTTGAGTATAAACTTCGATATGTTTGGAGATAGTAGAATTTTGCTACTTTTCACTTAGGGCTTTGGGTTTAGGTTGGGTTCTGCCCAATGTTCTAACTTAATACCCCAAACTGAAACCCTCTCTTCATTCACTCCCTCTTCCTCTACTTTCAGTTCTAAAGAGATTAATGGTGGAAGAGAATGGGAAATAGAAATCCAAAACCCTAGTTTCCGTTTGCAAATCAATTTCTAGCTCCAAATTCAAGAGAATCCATTGGTAAGCCTTCTCTTCATCTTCTCCAACTCATTCTCTCTTTGATTTCAGAAATTTCCTAAACCTAACTTAGGGAATGTTCTTCTTTTGAGCTTAGATTCAAGCTTCTAGTGTTGAGATTGAGGTGTGGTTGATCTTCCCTTGTCTTAAAGCTTCTCCTTCATTGATTTGGGTTCAAAGGTGAGATTTTTATCTCACATCTATGTCTATATCTATCTTTGTTGTTAGGTATGAATTTCTAACACTTATTTATGTTCATTTGCTTTTGGTTTGGATTGATTTGGTGAATATTTCAATTTTTGGTGTTTTGTAGTCAAATCTTTAAAAATCCAATCTTTGATGTTTGAACATGTTTTTGGTGATGCATCAAAGAGCCTATAGTGCTGGGTTATCGATTGGCATAAATCCTTAGCATCCATCGCTCGTTCGATCGCATTTCGGTTTGGATTTGCCATTTTGGTCTAGGCTGTTTTTTTGCCTAGTAGAAGATTTCAGACGTCTGAAATTAATTTCAGACGTCTGAAACCAAATCCAGACGTCTGGTTGAATAATCCAGACGTCTGGAAAGGGGTCTGGAAAAGGCAGAGACTAAATCCAGACGTCTGAAACAAAATCCAGACGTCTGAAATCAAATTCAGACGTCTGGTTGAAAATTTCAGGCGTCTGAAATGGCCCAGGAATTAAAAATAGAAGGGATAAAACACATATACTTTCAGATACTAGGGCCAGACGTCTGGGAACACCTACCAGATGTCTAAAATATTTAATTTGCCTATTTTGGCTACTTTTGAGTATATTTCCAACTTTAATCGATTCGCGTTGATTCCCTTTTAGTTGTTATCATTTATTATGGACTTTGATGACATTTTCATCGTGATTTTTGGGAATATCCTTTTTGATGGATTTGGTATTGATTTCTTTGGATTTGATTCACGTCTTCAAATGTGAATTTTGATGATCGATTGTTTCTACAATCATTTTTAGTAATTTGTCACTTTAAAATATAAAGGTTTTCTATACTGGTAGTAAATATCAAATCTCTTTCTTCAAATGATTTCAACACTATTTTATTACAAAGCTCGTTTTCTCAAACCGATTTCCAATCTATTAGTATATACAAACCTTTACCTCACTCGTATGAGAAATCAAATTAAACGACTTAGTAAAACGAGTGGTATGAAACGCTTGTGTTTACTTCGTTGGTTAATTCTTGGACTTGTTCGATTGAATCTCTTATGACAATTTTCTAGTGGAGATCTACAATTTGTTCGCAAATATTTAAGTTAAGCTAGTAGTTATGGGACATGATGCTAAACTCATATATTTACTAGCTTATTGTAATTGACACTTCTTGATGATTAATGATGATCATTTTATGGTTTAGACTAGCAATGTGCGATGTCTCTTTGTTCATGAGGAGGACTATACCTCAATTTTATTGAGCTCCGGCTCACCAGGAGGAGCTTCGGCTCAATGTCCGCAATGGGGGACTATACCCTGTCAGGAGGAGTTTCGACTCACCAGGAGGAGCTTCGGCTCAATGTCCGCAATGCGGGACTATACCCTGTCAGGAGGAGTTTCGACTCACCAGGAGGAGCTTCGGCTCAATGTCAGCAATGGGGGACTATACCCTGTCAGGAGGAGCTTCGGCTCATTTTTATGGGATTGGCCATCCTTTTATTGTGATTTATGGATTTCTATTTGATGATTTCTGGAATTTATGTTTCACTAACTTTTACAATTGGCATTGATATGTATGTCATTTTTTTGTGGCTTGGTGAATGAAATAAAGAATATGACATTCTTTTTGATGCTATGAGATTCTTGAGATATTGTATGACTTTTATGGATTTTCTAATGTATACTTGTTGAAGTATGACATTTTTGGTTATCATACGTTTTATTATTATATCTCTTCTTATATCTCATTTTATCTGATAATTATAGCTAGACTGGTCCGTTTATTATTTTCTTCTTAAATAATACTCGGGTTAGACTGAGATTTTACAGGTGCTTCTGCTTGACTCCTTATCGAACCATCATCTGACTTTTGGCTAACTACTTAGATTAGTAGTTTTTGTTGTATACATTTGAGATACAGACTCTATGATGTATACTTATTCTTTTGTCTAGCACTTGTATCTATTCTTTTTGATATTGTGGATCTTGTTTGACCAATACTCTAATGTACACTTTCATGTGTTATATTCATATCTATTTCCGCCTTTGTGATATGAATTATCCGTGACTGATTTGTGTTATGTTTATTTCTATATTGGTTTCCGAAGACCTTTATAGCCACTGTGTAGTAGCTTTGAGTTTGTGTCGGTATGTCGGATTTCCTCTTGAGATGAAAAGTTATATTTTTATCTGGCATATCGGTACTCGCACAAAGCAAATATACAGATGGTCGCTCCTCAACAGCCTTATTCTCTGTGCTAGTCGACGGCATTACTCCGTAGTATTCTTGGCTAGCGTGGGTATAGAGGTGGGGCGTCACAATATTATAGATAAATTCATAGTAAACAGTTTTTATCTTATAGTACACTAGTAAAACAATTGAGTGGAGCTGCATACAACTACGCGTATCAAAATTTTGACATAATGCCAATGAGAAATAGGGACACAATGGTAGAGGCACATATTGATTTTCCTCAAGTTTTGCTTTGTATATCTGTCTTAGCAAACTATTTGATTGTTAGCAGGTCACATGTGAAAATTTATGTAACAACCCGCATATTTATCGATTTTATATTTAAATATTTTATCATTCGTCGGATCTTGGTCCGAAAAGCTACTTTTTGCAAACAGTCGAATTGAGACTCGAGATCACCCCCATTGAGTTCAAAATGACGTTTGCGACCTTTTTGAGTGTAAACTTCGATATGTTTGGAGATGGTAGAATTTTGACCTTTTTCGCTTAGGGCTTTGGTTTGGGCTGAACCCATCTTACTAACTCAGTCCCAACCCACTCCAACTCTTCATTACTTCATTTCTAATTCCTAACCCTTCAAGCTTTAGTAACAATGGTGGAAGAGAGTGGAAATTAAAACTCCAAGCCCTAGTTCCTCTTGCTAGCTCAAGTTCTTGCTCCAAAATCAAAGAGAACCCATTAGTAAGCATCTCCTCCTTCTTCTCCAACTCATTCTCTCTTTGATTTCAGAAAATTCCTAAAGCTAATTTAGAAAATGTTTCTCTTTTAAGCTTAGATTGAAGCTTCTTGAGTTGTTATTGAAGGGGAATTGATCTTAGCTTGTTTTTAAAGCTTCTCCTTCATTGATTTGGGTTCAAAGGTGAGATTTTTATCTCACATCTTAGTCTATATTTATCTTCGATTGTTAGGTATGAATTCCTAACACTTATTCATGTGCATTTGATTTTGATTTGGATTGCTTTTGTGAATATTCCAATTTTTAGTGTTTTGAGTTCAATTCTTTAAAAATCCTAACATTAATGTTTGAACATGTTTTTGGTGATGCATCGAGGAGCATATAGGGCCGGGTAGTCGATTGGCATAAACCCTTAGCGCCGTTGCTCGAGCGAATGCAATTTGATCGAGATTTGCACCTCATTTGAAATAGGGCAGGGGAGTGCTGGCAACAGGTTCGGCCGACCGAGCCCCTGGGCCGGCCGACCGACCTATAGCCCAGGCACTTCCTGCCTCTGTTTTGGAAGTGCTGGGTACGGTCTTCGGCCGACCGAGCCCCTGGGCCGGTCGACCGACCTGGTGCCCCGAGCACTTCCAACCTCTGGTTCGGTCAACCGACTCAGGAAGTCCGGTTGACCGACCTGCTCCTATCTGCGTACTATGCTTTTTTTGCCTAGTTGCTTTAATTTCCAACTTTAATCGATTCACGTTGTTTCCTATTTGTTACTATCATTTATTATCGACTTTGATGACTTATTTTCTTCGGGAATTCGTGGAATATCCATTTCGATGGATTCGGTATCGATTTCTTTGGATTCTATTCACGTCTTCGAATATGAATATTAGTGATTGATTGTTCCTACAATCTTCTTTGTGATTTGTCACTTTAAAAATATAAAGGTTTTCTATACTAGTAGTAATATCAAAACTCTTTCTTCAAATGATTTCAACACTATTTTATTACAAAGCTCGTTTTCTCAAACCGATTTCCAATCTATTAGTATATACAAACCTTTACCTCACTCGTATGAGAAATCTAATTAAACGGCTTAGTAAAACAAGTGGTATGAAACGCTTGCGTTTACTTCGTCGGTTAATTCTTGGACTTGTTCGATTGAATCTCTTGTGACAATTTTCTAGTGGAGATCTACAATTTGTTCGTAAATATTTAAGTTAAGCTAGTGGTTATGGGACATGAAGCTAAGCTCATAAATTTACTAGCTTACTGTAATCGACACTTCTCTTTGATCATAACGATCATTTTATGTTTTAGACTAGCATTGTGCGATGTCTTTTTAATTTGGTTCATCGGATGTCACGCTGTACGACGTCGTTGTTCCCTTTGATTGTGTTTTGGTTCATCGGATGTTAGGCTGTACGACGTCGTTGTTCCCTTTGATTGTGTTTTGGTTCATCGGATGTCACGCTGTACAACGTCGTTGTTCCCTTTGATTGTGTTTTGGTTCATCGGATGTCACGCTGTACGACGTCGTTGTTCCCTTTGATTGTGTTTTGGTTCATCGGATGTCACGTTGTACGACGTCGTTGTTCCCTTTGATTGTGTTTTGGTTCATCGGATGTCACGCTGTACGACGTCGTTGTTCCCTTTTATTGTGATTTCTGGATTTCGTGTGTTGAATTCTGGAATTTATGTTTCACCAACTTTTACGATTGGCATTGATATATATGTCCTTTATTGTGGCTTGGTGAATGAAATTAGGAGTATGGCAATCCTTTTTATCTTTGAGAAGATCTTTGCGATATTGATTAATCTCTTATTGATTTTTCAATTATTTATTTATCACAGCTTGGCATTGTGATTATTATACGTTTAGCCATATCTCTTATTCTATATCATTTCATCTGATATTTATAGCTAGACTGATCTGTTTATTATTTTCTTCTTAAATAATACTCGGGTCAGACTGAGATATTACAGGTGCTTCCTCATGGCTTCCTATCTGGAACCATCTTCTGACTTTTGGCTAACTACTTTAGTTTAGTAGTTTTTGTTGTATACATTTGAGATACAGACTCTGTGATGTATACTTATTCTTTTGTCTAGCACTTGTATCTATTCTTTTTGATATTGTGGATCTTGTTTGACCACTACTCTGATGTACACTTTCATGTGTTATATTCATATCTATTTCCGCCTTTGTGATATGAATTATCTGTGACTGATTTGTGTTATGTTTATTTCAATATTTGTTTCCGAAGACCTTTATAGCCACTGTGTAGTAGCTTTGAGTTTGTGTCGGCATGTCGGATTTCCTCTTGAGATGAAAAGTTGTATTTTTATCCGGCATATCGGTACTCGCACAAAGCAGTTATACAGATGGTCGCTCCTCAACTGCCTTATTCTCCGTGCTAGTCGACAGCATTACTCCGTAGTGTTCTTGGCTAGCGTGGGTATAGATGTGGGGCGTCTCAGCTTGGTATCAGAGCCAAACTTCGGAACAATGTAGAATAATTTAGCAAGGATCATGTCCTAAGTCTTTCTTAGGAGTTGTGCCTTAGGATTTATTCGAGTCTTCGTACCGTTCTATCCTACTTTCTTTTATGATTCCTTGTTTTATCTATCAAGATTGCTTGATATTTATTTTGAGAATAACTTTTTCCTCTTCTTTCTTTCTTTCTTAAAGAAGAGAAATGGTTAGACCAGGCCGTCCCAGCGCCGGTCAATCTAGTGCTACTCCCCAGGATGGAGTATTCATGTCTGCTCAACAACTTTTGGATCTTGTAAAGAATCAAGAGTTTATCTATGCTTTGAGTAAGAACCCCGAAATGGTTCTACCTTTGAAACTTGAAGTTTCTTTCAATCAGCTTGTGGATGTTACTCTTCTTCATGGAGAGGTTGGTAAAGGAAGTGTTTGTGATATTGGGACTTCCAAGAAGAGGCATATTAAGTTCAAGGGCCTTAATCCCAATAAGAGAGTGAAGCAAACTACTTTTGTGGCAAAAACTCCAATCCTTAATCGTGGAGGATGCTACAATTGTAATTCTAAGGAACACTATGCGAATATGTGTCCAAAACCCCATTCTTGTCTCTATTGCAAGAAACTGGGTCATCTTTTATCTGCATGTCCCAAACTTTTGAACAAGGACATGAGAAAGCTAATATTGTGCAAGCCCCTAGAAACTCTTCTCTCGGTCAAGGTATTTCTCATTCAATCCTTGATGACATTTACTTTGTGATTATCTTGTTCGTGTTCTTTTTGATATGGGTTCCATCTCATTATTTTTATATCAAAAGAACTTGTCGATTCTTTTTCTTTGAATATTTTGGGCTTGATGACTTCTTTGAGGATTGTGAATCCGGATGGTAGATCTGCAACACTTAATTTGTCTTTATTGATGTCGAAATTATTTTATGTGATTTTTCTGTCCGAGCCGATTTTTACTTAGGCTTCGGAATTTACTTTTGTAAGGATTGGCTTAATTATTATGAGGCCATATCCTTTGTCCCGTGTGGACTATTCATCTCTGACATTTTCAATATGTTAAACAGATTTCTATTTTTCCTTTATGATTTTGATTCCAACTTGATGGCATCATTTTATTCCTTCAGCCCACTTATAAGGAAAGTGTTGTTTCTCTCATTCATGTAGTTTGAGAAATTTTCCGGTATTTTTGAATTTGTCTTAGGACTGTCACCTAAGCAATCTTTTGAGTAGTGTTAAGGTCTTTTCAGCTCGACCTTGCCACCGGTTTTCATTTGCTACGAGTTGCGGAAGTTAGCATTCCACTTACCGCATTCCGCACTTGTTATGATTCCTATGAATGAATTATTATGTCATTCAGTTTGTCCAGCTTATTTCATCCATTTTAGGTATCGAGTATTCTATGAACATCTCGATAAGTCCATTCTGGTATTTATTGATCTTGGATGAAAATAAAAATTTAGAATTTTAAAAATCCTTTTCATAAGATTTATTTATAAGTACAATTTGATTTTTTTTGTTCTTAAAACGAACAAAGAATATTCTTAGAAGTTTTTGAGAAACTTACTTATCCTATAGAATATGATTTTGTGATTGTATTGCCCATTTAGTGTTTTAAGAATTCTGGTCGATGCGCTTGATCAACGTTATCGATAGGAATCTCCTAAACGCTTTGATGAGACAGTCAGACACGATATATTGACTTGTAAAAATGTAAATTTTTGTAGAAAGATTATTACATGAAAATAAAAATGTAATTTTGAAAGTTTAACTTTTCGGGAAAGAGGATTATTTAAAAAGAACTCTTCCTTTAGATACTCTTATTCTTGTGATTCCTGAAGGGGAACCAAGACTTTTCTATTTGTACCGATACTAGTCGTATTGGTTTGGATGCCGTTCTCTTGCAAAGGAGAACGTGCTATCACTTGTGCTTCTAAATCATTATAGCTTATCGAGACTAGATATGCCACTCATGACCTAGTGCTCGCGGCTATTGTTTTTACTTTTAAAATTTGGCATCACCATTTTTGGATGAGAAATTTGTTCTTCACCTCGATCATAAATCTTTGGAATATTTATTTCTCATCAGGAACTTAATTTGTGTCAACCTCGTTGGTTCGAGATTCCTTGTATCTTATGATCGTTTTACCAAGTTCATCGGGCGTTTTGACGTACTTCGTTTTATTGAGTTTCATCTCATCTCTTTTATGGACTAGTGTCCGATGTTCTTTTATGGTGTTCGGTTCATTGGACGTACCGTTTTTGTACTGCGTCGGTGTTCCGAATTATTCAGGCTTTGGTTCATTTGGCGTACCATTTTTGTAATACGCTGATGTCCCAAATTATTTGAGTTTCTAGTTTCTCGGGCGTTCCGTTTCTATACTACGCCGTTGCACTGGCTCAATTTTCTGCTATTCTTGACATTTTCTGCGTCTTTTAACTATGGAAATGCTTTTAGGTTACCTATTTTTATTCTCGAGCTGGTGTTATTGATGAAATTGAAGTCTCACCAGTTTTGACTTATGAGGAACATTCCATTCGCATCATTACTTTGGAGGTTGAGCGCCTTCGGAATAAAGATGTTCTTCTTGTGATAGTTCATTGGTTCTCAAATCCTAAGGGCTTGAGAAACCTTGAGAATTCATCGAACGAAAACTTTCGGATTTACTCCTTCGTGCTCTTTATGGTGGAATTCTTGATTCAAATTTTCTTTTGTGTTGATATGCTTCTGTGGTTGTTACTTCTTATTTTCTTCTTAGGTATTGCGAGGACGCAATTTCTTTAAGGAGGGGAGTCTGTAACAACCCGCATATTTATCGATTTTATATTTAAATATTTTATCGTTCGTCGGATCTTGGTCCGAAAAGCTAATTTTTGCAAACAGTCGAATTGAGACTCGAGACCACCCCCATTGAGTTCAAAATGACGTTTGCGATCTTTTTGAGTATAAACTTCAATATGTTTGGAGATAGTAGAATTTTGACCTTTTTCACTTAGGGCTTTGGTTTGGGCTGAACCCATCTTACTAACTCAGTCCCAACCCACTCCAACTCTTCATTACTTCATTTCTAATTCCTAACCCTTCAAGCTTTAGCAACAATGGTGGAAGAGAGTGGAAATTAAAACTCCAAGCCCTAGTTCCTCTTGCTAGCTCAAGTTCTTGCTCCAAAATCAAAGAGAACCCATTAGTAAGCATCTCCTCCTTCTTCTCCAACTCATTCTCTCTTTGATTTCAGAAAATTCCTAAACCTAATTTAGGAAATATTTCTCTTTTAAGCTTGGATTGAAGCTTCTTGAGTTGTTATTGAAGGGGAATTGATCTTAGCTTGTTTTTAAAGCTTCTCCTTCATTGATTTGGGTTCAAAGGTGAGATTTTTATCTCACATCTTAGCCTATATTTATCTTCGATTGTTAGGTATGAATTCCTAACACTTATTAATGTGCATTTGATTTTGATTTGGATTGCT
Source organism: Allium cepa (assembly GCA_030765085.1). Lineage (NCBI taxonomy): Eukaryota > Viridiplantae > Streptophyta > Magnoliopsida > Asparagales > Amaryllidaceae > Allium > Allium cepa. Next base: position 42,333,272 of record CM060940.1, on the reverse strand, counting down.
TTTGTGAATATTCCAATTTTTATTGTTTTGAGTTCAATTCTTTAAAAATCCTAACATTGATGTTTAAACATGTTTTTGGTGATGCATCGAGGAGCATATAGGGCCGGGTAGTCGATTGGCATAAACCCTTAGCGCCGTTGCTCGAGCGAATGCAATTTGATCGAGATTTGCACCTCATTTGAAATAGGGCAGGGGAGTGCTGGCAACAGGTTCGGCCGACCGAGCCCCTGGGCCGGCCGACCGACCTGTAGCCCAGGCACTTCCTGCCTCTGTTTTGGAAGTGCTGGGCACAGGCTTCGGTCGACCGAGCCCCTAGGCCGGTCGTCCGACCTGGTGCCCCGAGCACTTCCAACCTCTGGTTCGGTCAACCGACTCAGGGAGTCCGGTTGACCGACCTGCTCCTATCTGCCTAATATGCTTTTTTTGCCTAGTTGCATGAATATCCAACTTTAATCGATTCGTGTTGTTTCCTATTTGTTGCTACCATTTATTATCGACTTTGATGACTTATTTTCTTTGGGAATTCTTGGAATATCCATTTCGATGGATTCGGTATCGATTTCTTTGGATTCTATTCACGTCTTCGAATATGAATTTTAGTGATTGATTGTTCCTACAATCATTTTTGTGATTTGTCACTTTAAAAATATAAAGGTTTTCTATACTAGTAGTAAATATCAAAACTCTTTCTTCAAATGATTTCAACACTATTTTATGACAAAGCTCGTTTTCTCAAACCGATTTCCAATCTATTAGTATATACAAACCTTTACCTCACTCGTATGAGAAATCTAATTAAACGGCTTAGTAAAACAAGTGGTATGAAAAGCTTGCGTTTACTTCGTCGGTTAATTCTTGGACTTGTTCGATTGAATCTCTTGTGACAATTTTCTAGTGGAGATCTACAATTTGTTCGTAAATATTTAAGTTAAGCTAGTGGTTATGGGACATGAAGCTAAGATCATATATTTACTAGCTTACTGTAATCGACACTTCTCTTTGATCATGACGATCATTTTATGTTTTAGACTAGCATTGTGCGATGTCTTTTTAATTTAGTTCATCGGATGTCACGTTGTACGACGTCGTTGTTCCCTTTGATTGTGTTTTGGTTCATCGGATGTCACGCTGTACGACGTCGTTGTTCCCTTTGATTGTGTTTTGGTTCATCGGATGTCACGCTATACGACGTCGTTGTTCCCTTTGATTGTGTTTTGGTTCATCGGATGTCACGTTGTATGACGTCGTTGTTCCCTTTGATTGTGTTTTGGTTCATCGGATGTCACGCTGTACGACGTCGTTGTTCCCTTTGATTGTGTTTTGGTTCATCGGATGTCACGCTGTACGACGTCGTTGTTCCCTTTTATTGTGATTTCTGGATTTCGTGTGTTGAATTCTGGAATTTATGTTTCACCAACTTTTACGATTGGCATTGATATATATATATATGTCCTTTATTGTGGCTTGGTGAATGAAATTAGGAGTATGACATTCCTTTTTATCTTTGAGAAGATCTTTGCGATATTGATTAATCTCTTATTGATTTTTCAATTATTTATTTATCACAGCTTGGCATTGTGATTATTATACGTTTAGTCATATCTCTTGTTCTATATCATTTCATCTGATATTTATAGCTAGACTGATCTGTTTATTATTTTCTTCTTAAATAATACTCGGATCAGACTGAGATATTACAGGTGCTTTCTCATGGCTTCCTATCTGGAACCATCTTCTGACTTTTGGCTAACTACTTTAGTTTAGTAGTTTTTGTTGTATACATTTGATATACAGACTCTATGATGTATACTTATTCTTTTGTCTAGCACTTATATCTATTCTTTTTGATATTGTGGATCTTGTTTGACCACTACTCTGATGTACACTTTCATGTGTTATATTCATATCTATTTCCGCCTTTGTGATATGAATTATCTGTGACTGATTTGTGTTATGTTTATTTCAATATTTGTTTCCGAAGACCTTTATAGCCACTGTGTAGTAGCTTTGAGTTTGTGTCGGCATGTCAGATTTCCTCTTGAGATGAAAAGTTATATTTTTATCCGGCATATCGGTACTCGTACAAAGCAATTATACAGATGGTCGCTCCTCAACAGCCTTATTCTCCGTGCTAGTCGACAGCATTACTCCGTAGTGTTCTTGGCTAGCGTGGGTATAGAGGTGAGGCGTCTCAATTTATAACTTTGAAAGATTAGTTGAGATGTCCGTTTACATTTACGCAGACAATATAAAAGTATACATTACCATTTACGCATGTTAAAATTAATATCAAAGAAATAATAGATATTTTGGTTGAGATGAATTTATCTTAGTTACCCAAAGTCATTTTATTTACATCCTCGTATTTACTTACAAATATACTCATTTTTTCTCTAAACAATTAAAATTTACCATGCTAAACAATTAAAAGTCACAAAACTTTTCATTAGCATGGAAAATTATTTTGGCTGGCATTTTCATTCCTGTACATCTATTTTGTATTTGTGCTACAGTTAAGTTTGAGCTCACTATATTAAATTTTGTGTCTAAGTTCCATGATTAGAACTATTTTGAATTGTTTGGTCCAAGCCAAATAAAAAAAATCACTAATTTATTTCCATTTTGTAAATTTTGAAACAAACTAGAAAGCTTAGATCTTTATGTTGCTCATGGGTCATTTCCAACTCCCGATTCGCATAATTAAAAAAAATTGCTCTTTTCCTTTTGGGGTTAACTATCATAACTTGATTTTATTTTACATTGTTGCTTTTGAGTTGTTTATTTGGACAATTTCATTATTTCCCCAAATCCAAGTAAAAAAATTCTTATATACTTACCACGTAGCAGCAGCAACCTAGTTTTATTTCCCATTGCTGATTTTGTGTTGTTTGTTTTGACCATTTCATTATTTTCTCATATCCAAATGCATTTGTATGTACTAATTAGGTAGCATCAGAAAAATGTAATTTTACTTCCATTGTTACATATAAACATACACAACAATATGCATCTGAATAGTGAAGTAAAGCAATTTGCACATGCATATATACAAATAGTTATCTAATATATATATTATCCAAATTCCAAAATGCAATAAAATTATCCAAAAAAATATATCCATGGAAGGTGATGTGTGGGAAAATTCTAAAAAGTAAATTTTACATACTAGTTTCACCAAAAGATTCTAAATATATAGTTCACCATTGTTTGAGCAATAAGAACATAAATTGAGAAGAAATTGAAACCGAACCTGATGTTGGTTGGAGAGATGATGTGCAGAACCTGAAGACGCGAGAGCCGTCGGTGTCTAGTGACGTCGACCAGAGAGGTGACGCGTCGCTCATTGAGCCATCCATGTCTGGTGATGTTGCTCGGAGAGATGAGGCGTCATGCATTAAGCCATCACTTGATGTCGCCTTGAGGACCGTCGAGAGAAGCCGCCACCAATGTCGATGGAGCCTTGATCATTATTGATTTTGAAGAGAAGATACCCTAATTTTGAAGTTAACAAATATGCGGTCGAAATGGGTGATTGGAATGATAAACGTCATAAAAATAAGAATACACAAAATTACAAGCTAGGGTGACTTTTATTGAATTATTTACTAATTTACCAACTGATTTAACACATCTATTTTGTATGCACACACTTATTAGTGTTGCCAAAAAAAGATAGGTGTTGAAACCGGTTGAAGAATAAAATAATATTTTTGCTAATGTTTTTTGAGTATGCCAACACTTTCTATCCATGGGTAACTAATAACACAAAAAATTATTAGGAATTGGAAAAAAAAATATGTTGTGAAATCACTGTTTTGGTGTAAAGGTGTAGTATCCAGATTGAAGTTGAATAGTATTTTCAAGTCGAGGGAACTATATAATATTTCTACTTTGAGATTTCTTGTTTGACTTTAGTTATTATTAGCCAACATGAAACTATCGAGTGAATCATTCCACATTTATCCAGTAACTATCATTATGTAACTCGTGGTGCCCTCGGTAGTTATACGTAATACATTGCCAAATATTTAAAGAGTGTTATGTACACTGATCTCAATGCATGTATCGATATTCTTCTCGTAACACCTTAACTAGGACTATTTAAAATAAAATATTATTTTATATTCTAATTAATTACTCATGGTTGCAACCATTTACAATTAAAATAACATAAATTTTCAGTTAAAATTTTTCTCGCTTATCTACTTAAAATTAATTAATTTAATATATAATATTACTATATAACAAAGTATAAAATAGAAAATAAATACATTTATTAGGAACAAGATTGGTTATCGAGTTAGATGTATGTTAAAAAATTACATAATTTTCTCTATGACATACCTCTAACTCTTTCGAATTTTTTGTTTTCGTTGCAGCATAAATTGCAAGTGAGTTCAATATATATATTTCATCTGCTGATGCGACCTTTTGTGGTGAGTTGTTCCATCTTTAGCTAGAATTGAGTAGATGGAAACTTTTGGGGAAAATGTTTTGCTCCAAACATGCTTACACCAATCTATTGTAGGACTGCTTGTCCAGAATGTATTCCATGCTGAATCTCACTTATGGGTCTGATAACCGTACCTAATAGTATGGCAGCATTAACTTGTGCCATGCTTCTGGACTTCTTATTGTCAATCCCACTTTCTCCTTAGGTTTTACACACATTTTCCTAACTCAATTTTGGCTTTTTATTTGCCATAATTTTTTTTACACATATGGGGTATATTCTTTATTTTGAAAGAATTGAATCCAAAAGTTGATTACTACCTATACTACAAACTTGATATGTTCCACCCTTCTACTTATCTTTAAAAATTTATTATTTCAGTGGTTAATTTTCTTATTAATATTGTTTATCAATGCATGAAAATCAATGGATTTTAATTTACCATATGAGAGTAGGATTGTGACGACCCACCTTCTCGACCCTCAGAAATTGACGTTAATACATTCTCAGTATTCACTTGCCATAAATCCAAGTGCGACAGAGGAAGATTATCATGAGGTAACGAAATAAAGGTAGAAGACAGACAATAATAAAATCCCACATCGTATTTAACACATAATTATACATACGAGTAGTAATGCAGTTACTCCAAATTTTTCCATAAAAGTTACGATAGGTACTAACCCAGCTAGGAAAGTTATAACGATATATCCTTATAGTGCTGATAGATACTAGTACATAATACAGACACAGTAGAAAGTGATAGATGACTTCAACAAAAGACCCAAAATGGTCCATGATCCATTCCAAAATGCTACAAGCTTACCTAACGAGTTGGAAGCCTGGGAAAAATAGGGCACCCGGACTTTAAGGGGAAAATAAAATAAACTCCAGGTCGGTCATGGGACTAGTATGAGAAACTCAAAATACGATGTTTGAAAATAGAAGGTATCTCACAAGACTACGCCGCATATAAACACGGAACGTGTTTTTACCTTATGATAACCACAACATTTGCTAAGCAGAATATGTAGATATTATTTTCAATTACGTTCTTTTGAAATCACATTTCAAGTAAGTATACATAATCTTAGCTGAAATTGTTGCATTATTAAATTCCAACACACTAGGCTCTATAATCAAATCCGAAGGCACTTATTGAAGAATGGATTTCCACACAATGATAAGGTAAGGGACTAACTTCCGACAGTACATCTCTAGAAAAATGCACCTGAGGCTCTAACTTCTACCAACACAGAACCATCCTACCTTTACCATAGATAGTATCGAATATGTCATCACCCTAGTCTTTCCCGACCTACCCGAGGCATACACAACATTAATTTAAAACCCAACGTCATAGTGGAATAAATATATCTAGAAAGGTGATGACTATATCCTAATGGGAGTGACCCACTTAGCTCTGCCGCATCCACCTTGTTTTAGTCATTTTCGGGTAATGGGGCTCAAGATAATGATTACCTTACTCATAGCACATTCCACTTTCAATGCCACATTGCCAATTTAAAATCACACAACTGATTTTTACAAACGTATAGCTCTTGAGTTCACATGTCTCAGAAAATGGTGTTAAACTAAGAGAAGTTACCTTCTCCGCCACCAATCACATGACACGTTCATAGAAATCAACCAGTGTAATTACAATTGCAACGTCAAACATCCGTCCATGCAAGTTGTCCAGGAACAGGAAAAACCGAAGACACTTTCTACCATATCCTATCGGGAGTTACTCCAAAGATTAGTAGCGATTAGTCCTTGCATTAGATATTTCATAACGAATGAGACTACTGCTACTATATGTATTTGAGAGTTTATCCCCAAATGATCAACAAGCAGTCCTTCATTACGAAAATCCTTAATATCATATTCATGTCTTCACTTCGAACCACTTCGAATATGTAAATCGGTTCAAAGTGGTCTTCAGATAGGAATTACCTAAATCCGACCCCGGTTCCTCTGTGCCAGTCATCGATTAAAAATATATTAAGTTCACATGTGATTATCAATCATCATTCAATTTAATTCATATTTTTATTCATTTATAGATATATCTTTGAGATATATTCATTGAAATTTTTCTGTATCTTTTTCAGAGTATACGGAATCATCAAGCCTCATTTATTAAATCCTTTTGGTTAATTTAAACCTTTTTGAATAGTGTAATAATTCCAAACCCTTTCATCTTTTACTTAGAAAAATATTTCCAATTCATTCATTCAAACCTTAACAAATATTTCCTAATTCAAAAGTTGTAATTTTAATTCGGTTAAAATCATGTTATCTAGGATGTTAATCCAAAATAATTAAATGTTAAGTGAGGAGAATCTATAAAAAATCATCTAATTCTACTCAATATCAATTATCGTGTTCAACATATACTATAGGCGGAATAACAGTGAAAGAACCCTTTAAATTCCACAAATAGTATGAGTTCCCTCTTCGGGATTTAACACTGAGTACAAGAAGATTATCTCGGTCAAATTCAAGTTATTTATATTTGGAGAATTACATCCTAGACCTTTGGAAAATTTTGATTTGAGTAAATCAAATTTATTACCCCATCCGTCAGGCCAGTCTGGATAGCCAAAGAGAGTGGGAAACTGATTTTCCAAACTCAAGCCTAGACACTAACTCTCTAAAACCCATAAGGCGGTCAAGTAATTTGATCGACTCTAAATCATTTAATATTTAAGAATTCCACAAATCCTTCAAATCATCTTTAAAATACTTTATTAGTCATTTGAAAAAAATTCAAAAGATTTGGAAAAGAATGGTTGTGTTTAAACTACATTTCAAAAGTTATAGAAAAGTGCTCTGGTAAGTGCTTTTTAAGCTATATTTATCAAAACAATTTTTTAGCATTTTGAAACTCATTTTTATAAGTCAAATAACTTCTAAAACATTTTAAAACATTTTTAGAATTTATTTCATATTTTGAAACAATTTTAAAGAGGTTTAACATTCCATATACATCAATTCATTAAATAAAGGAAAGTAGTTTCCTTTGTGCTTATCGATGTGTAGTTCCGTAACTTGCATACATATTAAACATTCATGTTAAAAAAACATCATGAATAATCATAATCAAACGTATATAACATCTAATACGATAGTTTAGGATTTTACTTACGTCAGGGTTAAACAACTAATAGGAAATTGGCTATAGCTTTGCTAACTCGAACTTTTAACTCACTATCACTTGGATTATTGCTTCTAGATGGCTTGGCCTATGGGTGGGATGGAAGCCATTAAAGTAGAGGTAAAGAAGAAGATGGAATGAGATGTGTGAATTTGTGAAGCCTTAGAGTCTTATTTATAGCCTTGGGAAAATGTGGCAAATTACTAAATTACCCTTAGATATTATCAAAATATCTCTTACACCACATCACTTCAGCATCAATTATTGTCATCATACTCAAGTGCATGCATTAATGAAATGTGATGTGATAAGACATATTGCAAAAATATCTTAAGCATGGAATGACATACATTTATAGTGTATTTGATGTTTGCTTTCCATGTTTTAATGGTGATTAGATGTTGTCTTTTTCGCTTACTTTTTATAAAAATATCTTAGATATTTTCTTTAGCTTTGATTAGACTAATTGTACGACACATATGTGGATGTATGTGTATGTGTGTGCATGTACAAACAATGTTGCAGCAACTTAAAACAATTTTCATTTGTCAAACCGTTGAGACTTCGGGATCCAATTTTCGGTCATATTTTCAGTTTTTAATCAAACTATTTATTTATGTAAAAAAGATTGAAAATAAATTTATTATCATCTTTAACTAATTAAAAAAAGTTTATTTAACTTGTAAATCCATTTTTAAAATTAATTAAATATTCCATTTTCAAATAAAAGAATTTCGTCTTTGAAATTAAGGATAAGAACAAGATAACTCGAAGACAACTATATTTATATAGTATATATATATATATATAACAAAGTGATACACATGTATAGGGTAAAGCAAGTGACATCACCATAAGCCGATGAGTACACCATACACGTACAACTATGTATCCATTCTAAACTCAGGATAGGCTTTAAGCATTCTTTCTTCTGCCTCCCATGTGCAATCTACTACGTCACTACTCCATTGGACTTTAATCAATCTCACAAACTTCCTTCTTAACCTCTTCTCGGCTTGATCTATGATTCGCATTGGTCGCTTGATAACCGTCAAATTAGGTCAACTTTTAAATCTTTTTAGGACGCTCTTTCTATAATTTGTTCTGGATTATGCATATATTTTCATATGTGAGATACGTGAAAGACATTGTGCACACTAGATAACCTTTCGGGCAGTTCCACATGATAAGCTAATGGTCCAACAAATCGAGGTGATAACTTCCTTGCCCGACCAAACCTTACCAGTCCTCTCATTGGAGAAACTTTCATGAATACACAATCTCCAACCGAGAACTCTAAATTTCTTTGCCTTTGATCAGCATAGCTCTTATTCCTACTCTGGGTTTTTTTATTTATTTTCTAATCATGTCAACTTTTTATAAAGCTTCTCTAATCATGTCAGGACCTAGTACTAATCAATCTCTGGTCTCGATCCAACATGCTGAAGATATGCACGGACGACCATACAAAGCTTCATACGAAGCTATGTTAATACTAACCTGATAACTGTTATTGCAAGTGAATTCTATCAGATGAAGGTAGCTTTCCCATAAACCTTAAAAATCTAAGATGCAAGCTTTTAGCATATCCTCCAACACCCGATTTACTCTCTTAGTTTGCCCATTGGGGTCTGGAAGTGATATGCAGTGCTTACGTTTATCTTAGTTCCTAAAGTTGTTTGCAATGCCTCTTAAAACTTACTGGTAAACATAGGGTCTCGATCACTGAGTATAAGACTTGGAACACCATGCAATTGAACTACTTCCCTCGTGTATATTTTTTTCCAGATTTGCAGCGGTTCTTGTTGGTTTTACGGGGATAAAATGTGCACTCTTGGTTAATCGATCTATGATAACCCAAATGCCTTCATTTCCATTTTCTTGATTGGGGTAAGCCATCAGTGAAATCCATCGATGTTTGGTCCCCTTTCCAAGTCAGAATTTCAAGAGGCTGGAATAATCCAGCGGTCTTTTGCTGATCACTTTTGATCTGTTGACAATTTGCACATCTACTAATATGGATAGAGATATCCCTCTTCATGCCATCCCACCAAAAAGTTCTCTTCATATCTCGATACATTTTAGTAAACTCCAGGATGCACAGAAAATCGAAAATTATGACATTATATTATAACTTCTTGCCTTATCCATCGACATTGGGAACACATATCCTTCCATTCATTCTTAAGATTCCTTCTTCATCTACTTTGAACCCTATCCATCTTCCTAGTATTATATTCTCCTCCACTTCCTGGCTATTCTTGAAATGATTGGATCCTTGAAATGACTCTCTTTTATAAGATTAATCAAGGTTGGATGCACCACCAAATAAGTTATACGGCATGCTTTCTTCTTAGCGCATCCACCACCACATTGGCTTTCCTAGGTGTGTATAAGATATCAAGATCATATGATGCGAGAAATTCTAACCAATGTTGTTGTCTCATATTTACGTCCTTCTGAGTGAAAAGATACTTCAAAGATTTATGATCCATGAAGAGCTCGAGCTTTTCATCCATTTAAAGAACGAACATCATTTACTAGGTCCAATCAAGTTTATTATAAACTATAGGGAATTCTTACCCAGTAGATAATGCCTCCATATTTTTAATGCAAATACAACAGCTAATGATTCTTAGTCGTGTGTTGCATAATTCCTCTCATGAGTCTTTAGTTGTCTGCTTGCATAAGCGATGACCTTTTCATGCTGCATCAGAACAAAACCTGCTCCTTCCCCACAAGCATCAGTGCACGCAGTTAAACTGCCGCCTTCATTAGCAATAGTTAGGACTAGAGCGGTAGTTAACCTTCTCTTGAGTTCCTTGAATTCTTCTTCACATTCTGCTGTCCATTCAAATTTAGCATCCTTCATAGCCAATTTTGTTAGATGGGTGGAAATTTTGGAGAAGTCTTGAATGTATCTCTAGTAATATCCTGCCAATCTTATGAAGCTGGGGATGTCTTTTGGGGTTTATGGTTGCTTCCAATCTTGTATAGCTGAAATCTTTTATGGATCTACTGGGATTCCTTCTCCAGACATAATATGCTTAAGGAATCTTACTTCTTTCTCCCAAAACTGACATTCCGAGAATTTAGCTTTAAGTACATTTCTCCGCAATGTTTCCAACACAATCTCTAAATGCCTTTATGTTCTTCCTCAGTTTTGGAATACATAAGAATATCATCAATAAAAACTAACACGAATTTATTTAGCACGTCTCTGAATATTCTATTCATAAGGTCTACAAAATAGGTGGGTGCATTAGTTAACCGAAAAGGCATAACTAACCATCCATAAAAGCAATCCGGACCCCTAATTGCAGTTAATGGAATGACATCCTCGGCTATTCTTAGTTGATGGAATCCTGTGGCTAAATCCATTTGTGAGAATACTCGAGCACCATGAAGTTGATCAAATAAGTCATCTATGCGGGGTAGATGATATATGGTCTTAATCGTTTGCTTATTTAGGTCTTGATAGTCTAAGAAAGCCTTAAGGAGCCGTCAGACTTAGCTACAAAAATTACCATTGCGCCCCAACTTGAGCGACTAGGTCTAATTAGTCCTTTTTAACAAATCTTCAGCTTGATTTTCCCACTCAATGAAAGTCATAGTATGGTGGATCGATTATACAAATGACAAGTATATGACTAGTTTAAACTATAGTGTAACAATAGTAAAGTATGTAAATAAGAATAATCACACCAGGGATTTATACTAGTTCGGACCTCCCATCCTACATCCAGTCCTGAAGCTCCTCTTTGGAATTTCCTTTCATCAAATAACCCTCACTTCACCCGAAGGAACAGGTCTACAATACCAAAGTTTCTTTGTCAAGAATGTGTTCTCTTTTACATGGATTTTGACTATATAGTACAATTGAACTTCCTATATCTCTTGAATGATTGAATACAACATTGTTCGAGAGAGTATGGAAGTGTATGATCTCAGATTTGCAGATTTGATAGCAAGTGGATGATAAGAACAAGAGATGATCAAGATAGAGAGTCGAGTGAATTAGTTAAGTACTTTGATGCTTCTTGATTCTTGTTTATATAGTTGTAGAAGGTTGCTTCTAGTAGCTACATCTCTTCCCTTTTAGTCTAGAGTCGTCACTGTTTACTGGTGAAGAGTTGTGGAGGAGAGATGGAGTTGTGTCTCTTCGGAGATGACAGTTGTAATTTGAATTATTTGCTCCAAGCCCGGTTTTAGACGTCTGAATAGTGTTCTCAGACATCTGAGAACCTATTATTATTTTTGTACATCTTCTACGTTCAGACGTCTGAAGTTCTGCATTCAGACGTTTGAACCTATTAAGTGATGTTCTCCTGGGTTTATTCTTGAGTGTATCTCTCTTCGATCTTCGTGCAACTTTTGTAGATGAATCTCTTTAGTGCTTTAGTCATCGTCTTGTCATGTTTTGCTTTGAATTCGTATCTATATAGTTGTATGATATATATATATATATATATATATATATGATTTCCAATTTATAGTTGTCATCGTCGAAATCATAAACTAAGGGTTCTAACATTCTCCTCCTTTTTGATGATGACAACTATATAATGTACTTAGATAACAATTGCAGAAAAGGTTCTCCCCCTATAAATGTGCATATTTACGTTTCTCCTCCTTTGTCATTATAAAAAATAATCGAAGAATTATAAAAATAATGCAGAACCAAGAATGATGTACATACTTAATTATATCGGTAACAAAAAAGTTATTATTACATCATTAAGCACATCAAAAAGAGGAATACTGATAGCGCCTTACTAGAACTTTGATAAGGGAGTTAAGTACAATAAAATATTTACCTTATGAAGTCAAGGTAGTTCATCACGAGAGGAATCTAATTTCCCTTTGTCCTTATCGCCGGTATTTGGCGATGTGTGAGGAGATTGAGAAGGTGTAGACCAGTCAAAAGAAGGTTGATGGACTTGTTGAAGTGCATGATCAAGTTTGGAAACCACAGAAACAAGAGAGTCTTCAGCTTTGGAAAGCCTTGTGGACAATGTGTGATCAAGCTTCGCTATTTGTTTACCAAGGATAATTTGATTTCTTGATAGGAGCACTTGGTTTTGTAAGGTTAAATGAGCAATATTCTCATTAGCATGAGGCTGAGTTCATGCTTCCAAAATCTCCATATCAGAGTGATATTAAAACTAGGAAGGAGGGGTGGAGATGATAGCCTTGGTAGTTTAACATCACCTGCTTGTTGTTGTTGTTGAGGAGGAGGAGGTTGATCTTGTGCATTTATCCATTCTAGAAAAGTTATGTAAGATGGTGGTTCCTTTGGGAAATGAATACGATTGAAAATTTTTGTTCCACCATATTTGATAGGTAACTCCTTAAAAGAAGAAATGTACGATGGGATGTTTAGTGCTTTGAGAATTCGCATAATATAAGCCGGGTAAATGATTGTATGGCGAGATTTATTCCAAAAACCTTTTAGTTCATCGAAAATGAACTGAGCCCAATTGATTTTAGTTCGACTAAATAGTGCATATAGTGCTTTGTGTTCAAGATCAGTGATTTGTTCATGGCTTACCTAATCGTGGGATAATGGTATTTATAAGCATTCGAGTAAGGAGCCTAGCACATGGCCTAAGGAATTTGGATGAAAATTAAGGCTTTCGATTTTCTCATAATTGACGAGTGATAATATCACGAGGTTTGAATCGCATGTCCTCCATTTCAAATAAATTATGACCCGTATAAGAGTACTCTACGAATCATCCAATTATAGGGGGGTTAACTTGATTGTTGTCCCATAAACGCTCGTCCATAACCAGTCTTCATCATTCTCGGTAGTCCATACCGATGGACTATCCAGATTAGCGTAAAAAAGATATATAGCTAGTCGATCGATAGGAACATCATTGGCATTAAAAGAGATAAGGGTTTTCAATTCACCTTGCTCAAATATGTCGTCCATATCATATGAAAAAAACTTGATTAGATTATAGAAAGTTCCTAGATGCATCTTCTTAATCTTCAAGTCATTAAACCATCGTATATTTGTTGGATTCTGAAATAACCAATTGTTGATTTCAGTATCAGTCACCATCAATGTTTGAGAGGAAGATCCTTTTCCATGCTTCCTTTTCTTAATTCCCATCCTTTTAGTTCGTGGTGGCATTAATTTGAAGAGAAATTAGATTTTATAGATTTTGAGAGAGATAATTTTTAATTCGGAAATGAGTTGAAGAGTTGAAAAAGTAGTTGATCGATCAGGTATAGGATTTGAAAAACTGTCGTTTCCCGTTCCAAACGTCTAAAAAGGTAGATCAAAAGTCTGAAGATGTCTAAATTAGAAAAAGAGAGTAAAGTTAGACGTTTGGAATCAAAATTTATACATCTGGATAGTTTAAATATGAGACAGAGAGTGATTTCAGACGTCTAGAATTGAGTTCAGATGTCTGGGAACATATCATTTGTTCCAGATTCTTATTTCAGACATCTGGAATCTATTTCAGACGTTTGAAAAATCCAGATTAGCTTTTTCTTGAGAGTTTTGTGGAGAAAAAAATTTATTTATTGAATAGAATACAATACAATACAATACAAACATATATACATAATCGTCTCCAAACGTCATAGTTTATTTTTCTTGGTTTCATTCCTGAAGATCCTATGAATTCGGTTCAGGTGGGATCACCATAGTTGATTAGGGACCAGGCATGAGGTTTGGGTGATGAAGTTGACGGTTCGTCTTTGGGAGTTTCAATAAAGCATGGAGATTTTTTATGTAAGCACTTTTTCGTTGGAGAATGACCACATATAACATATAGAGCTTTTTCCAGGAAGTTCAAATGTTTGATTGTTCCTTGCTGTGTATAGTACATTTCCTTTTGAACATCCATCAAAGTGAATTGATAATGTGACATTTCATCAAGTTTTTTATGGATTGTAGGCGGTTTTTCTCGTTTGGCTTTCTTCGGTAGAGGTGATAATTCCCATCGACTATTTGACAAGTCAGGAGAGGGTAGGAAACGAGGAGGTGAAGGAGTGCGAAGAGAAGGAGTGGATACGTTTGAGGATGGCGATCCAGAGTTATATGAAGTTATTTCCTGAGATGACATTTTGATTATGATATTTGCTATGTTTTAAAAAACTCCAGAAAGTTAGTTTTTATAGCAATCCAAATATAAAAATAGGTAGTTTTGTTCATGGTGCACAATTCTTATCTACATTTTTAAAGGTTTTTAACAAACTAATAAACTTGTGGATATAAGAAATTTTTCTTAGTTTAAAAGTTCATTAGGTGAACAAATGCCTAAGTCAAGTTGTAATTTTACAAAAAGTTTGTTCATTTAATGGTTTTGTAAAGATATCGGCTATCTGATTTTCAGTGCTAACGCTCAATATTTTCCTCGGGGCCATCCTTCGAATATGGTGAATAACGGGTCTTGCACCAGGAATTAAGTCAATTCGGAACTCAATTTCCCAAAGCGGGGGCAAACTTTTAACTTCCTCAAAAACATCGTGGAATTCCTTGACAACCAGTATTGTCTCCAAATCTTTTTTTGAGATGAGTCTAGTACATGCATGAAACTATCCCTTGTCGGACTAGGTCTTTCATAAGATATTTCTATAAACTTCCCGAAGCTGATCCACAAAGTTACCATCCTTTTAACTTAATCAAGGACAGCTTTATTCTTGGATAACAATCCATACCGAGCAAAACTTCAAACCCAGTAAAGTCAAGAACAAATAGGTCGCATGAATTTTTTTGGGAGAGGTGAGTAATTCGAACGTTTTCACAAATCATACAAAGATTAGTTGTACTTCCTATGGGATTTGACACACAAATAGGGGTATCTACTATTTTTGTGATCGGTTTTAATCTATCAACCAATCCTTTAGAAATAAAACTATGGGAAGCCCCAGTGTCAAATAATATTTTAACTAAATCATCATTGACATAAATATTATCTTCAAGAACTCCCTTGCCTTTTACATCAGTAGAGTTTGAAGGCTCATCTTTGATAGCATAGACCTTAACCTGCACTCCTTTCTTCATCAACAGACACTTATTCTTCCAATGGCCGGGTTGATGGCAGTTATGACAGAGGCTTTTCTGCACCATAGGAGAGACGATTCTTTGCTACTGCCACTGAAACTTGGGACTCCTGCAATACTTTGAATAATGGTCTTTCTTTCCACAATTAAAACATTCAACTTCTTTAAAATGATTTTCCTAAGATCCTCCTTTGGGCTTGCCTTGCCATGGCTTCTTTTCATTGTCAATGAACTTCCTCTTATTGTTGTTGTTTTAGGTGGTGACTGGATGCCTCTTATCCAAAGCTTCGTAAAGGAAACTCATATCTATTAAATCCACAATGGTTCCTTTAACATGGATGGTCATCGTATCCTGATACTGCTCCTTCATCCAGAAATGAACATCTCGTTTTTCTTCAGAGGCGTGTCTATCAATCCAGTACCAAAGTGAGGCAATTCATTGAATTTGTGAAAATACTCTTCAATAGACATTGATTCTTGTTTTAGATCCATAAAAACTTTTATAGAGGCGGGACTTGACAGCGGTGGGCATGAATTATTCTTCAAAAACTTCTTTAAACCTTGCCTAAGAGAAATTATCTTCATATTCATTAAGATTAAGGAACTTCCACCAAGCTAGAGCCCCATCCTTCGATTGCCAGGTGGCCAAGAACCTCTTTCGATTATCATCAAAGTCTAATCCTTTAAAGGTTTTTTCACAGGATCTGAGCCAGGCTTGAATTTCAATAATAAATTTTGTGCCTTGGAATGGGTTTCCTCCCAAGCTAGTATAATCTTTGCAAAGAGTGGCAAAGTTAACTTGAGGTGGCATGGAATTAGCGCTTCCTCCATTACTGTAGCATTTGATCGACCATTAGTGGTCGTAGTGTTGCTACATCCCTTCATCCTCTTCTATTACATATCTCGTACTATCAGCATATAATAAAGGAATATCTTTAAAAATATAGATGAAATTATTTTAGGGAATTGGTATAAACTTGAATAAACTTATTCGGATAAAAATTTCAAATATGCACTCTCTAAGACTAAACTCATTCTAGGGTAATACTAACCTTATCTCTAATGAGTTGACCCCATCTAGGCTTAGGTATTAACTTAACCATAAGCTATGATACCAAACGTAACGACCCACCTCCTCGACCCTTAGAAATTGACACTAATACATCCTCGGTATTCACGTGCCGTAAATCCAAGTACCGGAGAGGCAGATTATGATGGGGTAAACAAATAAAGATAGAAGATGAACAATAATAGAATCTCACATTGTATTCAACACATAATTATACAGATGAGTAGTACACGCAATTACTTCAAATTGTTCCATCAAGTTACGATAGGTACAAACCCAGCTAGGATAGTTATAATAACATATTCTTATAGTGCTAATAGATACTAGTAAATAATGCAAACACAATGGAAAGTGATAGACGACTTCAAAAAAAGACCAAAATGCTCCATGCTCCATTCCAAATTGCTCTAAGCTTACCTAACTAGTTGGCTGCCTAGGAAAAATAAGGCACCTAATGTTTAAGGGGAAAGAAAATAAATTCTGAATCATTCATGGGACTGGTGTGAGAAACTCAAAATACGATGTTTGAAAACAAAAGGTATCTTATAAGACCACACAGCACATAAACAGGAAACGGATTTTTACCTTATGATAACCAAAACATTTGCTGATATTTGGATATTATTTTTAATAACATTCTTTTGAAAACACTTTCAAGAAAGTATACATAATCTTAGCCGAAATTGTCTCATTATTAAATTTCGGCATACTAGGCTCTACAATCAAATCCGAAGGCACTTATTGGAGAATGGATTTTCCTACAATGACAAGGTAAGGGAATACCTTCCAATGGTACATCTCCAGAAAAATGCACCTGAGGCTCTAACCTCTACCAACATAGGACTGGCCTACCTTTACCATAGATAGTACCGAATATGTCATCATCCCGGTCGTTCCCAACCTACCCGAGAGCTCTATTTGCATAATTCAAAACCCAACGTCATGGAGGGAATAAATATGTCTAGAAAGGTGATGACTTTATCCATATGGGAGCGATCCACTTAGCTCTACCGCAACCCTGTCCTATTCATTTTTAGGTAATGAGGCTCGAGGTAATGATTACCTTACTCATAGCACATTCCACTTTGAATGCCACAATACCAATCCAAAATCACACAACTGATTTCTACAAACGTATAACTCCTAAACCGTATGTCTCATAAAATGGTGTTAAGCTAAGAGAAGTTGTCTTCTTTGCCACCAATTAGATGATACGTTCATAGAAATCAACCAATGTAATTACAATTGCAACGTCAGACATCCGTCTATGTAAGTTGTCCAAGGACAGGACAAACCGAAAGCACTCTCCTATCACATCCTGCCAGGAGTTACTCTTAGGATTAGTAACGATTATTCCTTGCATTGGATATTTCATAACAAAGACATTACTGCTATTATATGTATATTGGGAGTTTATCACCAAATGATCTACAACCAGTCCTTCATTATAAAAATCCTTAATATCATATCCATGTCTTCACTTCGAATATGTAAATTGGTTTGAAGTGGTCTTCGGATATGAATTACTCAAATTCAATCTCGTTTCCTCCAAGCCAATCATTGATTAAAAGATGTTAAGTTCATATGTGATTATCAATCATCATTCAATTTAATTCATATTTTTTTCATTCATAGATATATCTTAGAGATATATCCATTGAAATATTTCTTTATCCTTTTTAGAGTATATGGAATCATCATGCCTCATTTATCAAACCCTTATGGTTAATTTAAACCTTTTTGAATCATGGAATAATTCCAAACCCTTTCATCTTTTACCTAGAAAAATATTTCTAATTCATTTCATTTAAATCTTAACAAAGATTTTCTAATTCAAAACTCATAATTTTAATTCGGTTAAAACCATGTTATCTAGAATGTTAATCCAAAACCATTAAATGTTAAGTGAGCAGAATCTATAGAAATCATCTAATTATACTCAATATCAATTCCCATATTCAAAAAAAATCTATGGCGGAATAACGGTGAAAGCACCCTTTAAATTCCTCGAATAGTATGAGTTCCCTCTTTGAGCTTTAACATGGAGTACAGGAAGATTATCTCCATAAAATTCAAGCTATTTATATTTGGAGAATTGTATCCTTTAACTTTTAAAAAAAATTATCCGAGTAAATCAAATTTACTATCTCATCCATCGGGCCTGTCCAGATAGCTAGGGAGAGCGGAAAACTGGTTTTCCAAACTCAAACCTAGACGCTACCTCTCTTACACCCATAAGGCGGTCAAGTAATTCGATCGACTCTAAATCATATAATATTTAACCATTCCATAAATCCTTCAAATCATCTTTAAAATAATTTATTAATCATTTGAAAACATTTACAAAAGATCTGAAAAAGAATGGTTACGTTTAAAACTACATTTCAAAAGTTGTAGAAAAGTGCCGCGGAAAGTACTTTTAAGCCATATTTATCAAAATGATTTTTTTATCATTTGGAAACTCACTTTTATAAGTCAAATCGCTTTTAAAATATTTTAAAAGATATTTAGAATTTATTTCATAATTTTAAAGAGGTTTAACATTCCATATACATCAATTCATTAAATAAGGAAAGTGATTTCCTTTGTGCTTATCTACGTGAATTTCCATGACTTACATATATATATATATATATATATATATATATATATATATATATATATATATTCAACATTCATATTAAACAACCATCATCAATAATCATAATTAAACATATATAACATCTACTAGCATAAAATACGATGGTTTAGGAGTTTACTTACCTCGGGTTTAAACGACTAACTGAAAATTGGCTATAGCTTTGCTAACTCGAACTTTTAGCTCACGATCACCTGGATTATTGCTTCTAGATGGCTCGGCCTATGGATGATAGGATGGAGGTGATGGAAGCCATTAAAGTAGAGGTAAAGAAGAAAATGGAATGACATGTGTGAATTTGTGAAGCCTTAGGGTCATATTTATGGCCTTAGGAACTAAATTGCCCTTAGATATTATCAAAATATCTCTTACACCACATCTCTTCAACATCAAATCCTTGGTACCATAGCATGCACTAATGAGATGTAATGTGATAAGACATATTGCAAAAATATCTTAAGCATGGAATGACATGCTTTAATGGTGGATTTGATGTTTGCTTTACATGTTTAAATGGTGATTAGATGTTACCTTTTTCACTTGCTCTTTGTGAAAATATCTTAGATATTTTATTTATCTTTGATTTGACTAATTGTAATACAACTATGTGTGTGCATGTACAAACAATGTTGCAACAACTTTAAACAATTTCCATTTGTCAAACTGTTGAGATTTCGGGATCCATTTTTTGGTCATATTTTCAGTTTTTAATCAAACTAATTATTTATATAAAAAAATTTGAAAATAAATTTCTTATCATCTTTAGCTAATTAAAACAATTTCATTTAACTTATGAAGCTATATTTAAAATTAATTAAATATTCCATTTTCAAAGTAGTAAAATTACGGGTCGTTATAAGGATGCCCCTAATAAGTATTATGCAAGCTTTCCATGTTGACAGTCAGTGCATTACAAATGATATATTTATTTTTAGTTCCTTTGCTGAAGAATAAAGTGGATTTTTGTTCGCTCAATACTAGCCTAATATTAATTATTATTGTTTACCCATGATTTTTTGAATATGATTAGAATTTTTGTAAGGTTGCTTTAGTCGTAACAAGTATGTCACCGACATAAAGTAAGTGAGTTATGATGAGTTCCACTTTGTAAATTGGGGATATATTACCGTGAATGTACTTCATGTCGGACAAACTAATAAAATACTCTATTGCGATGATAAATATATAAGGTGACAAGGGGTCACCTTATCTTAAACCCCAGTTCCTTGTGAAGAATCCTTGTGGTTGTCCATTATGAATGATGAAGAAGGTAGAGGTTGATATGCATGGGTAAATGAGTTGTGCAAATTTATCATTAAAACCCATATTCAGCATCATATAACTAATGGACTCTATGTTAGCTTTATCTTAAGTCTTATTAAGTAAATCTTAAGACATGTTATCAAAAATTCTTCTGTTAAATCCCTTTACCATTTTATGTGCTAACATGGTATTTTCAGCAATATATCTTTTTACAATGAACGCGTTATGGTTGATTTAAACTAATCCATTCACCAAAACAATTATTTTGTTGCATAGTAGATTTGCAAGAATTTTTTTGCACTACACATGAAGATTGGTTAGTAGTCTGACAGTGGTTGAGGATTCTAATTCTTTTGGATTATGCAAATAATTGCGTGGTTTAAATTTTTATGAATTTCCATGTATTATGAATGCGTAGCATTGCTTCAAGCAATTCCTGTTTGATTTGATCCGAATGAAATTTGAAGAGCTTTGAGTCGAAATTGATAGAATTAGGGGTATGTCCTATGAAAAATTATGTAATATGTGATATAATCCTAGTCTTTTAAACGATCTTACTCAAAATAAAATATGGTTTTAGTTTTTGTTTTCAATTATGTGTGTTTGTTATATTGTGATATAAGCAATTAATAAATAAATATTAAACTTATATAAATAGAAAACTCTTAGGAGGAGTGTTTTATCGATTGTGGGTATGTAATGTTCATAACCATGAGTAATGAGTCGATACAAACAAAAACACAATTCTTTAAATGTTCAAAATAGAGAGCTAACAAGAAGAAAGATATTGATACATCTGTTGAGGTTAGCTTAAATAATGCCCTTTTATACGATGGATGATGATTTATTCATGACCACTGAAGGCATCAAATGGTTACATACTTGTGTTTGTTTGTGATACGACTCAACGAGAGTCTTCTATAGGTTATACAATTTAGCTAAAATAGAAGATCTCAAAGCAACTACATACAATATTCTTCCGACTTGATAGTATTATCAAACTTGAGTATGTAAACATTACTTTGATTATAGATAATCATATGCATAACGATCGTGTTACAGTCATAGTTAAGTATACGTTGAGACATTTGAAGTGACACACTACTCAAGAGAGGATTCTTTTCTTCATTATACAAGGTCGGTACATTTGGTAAGTCAAATTATAGTTAAAGTTTTTGACCAAAGCAAAATAGTTAATGGGTAAACATTATTGGATTGAAGCAAGAACTTTGAAATTCACATGCACAATTCACAAAGATACTAAAAAGTTTCTGACATAAGACCAAACTCTAGATATCTAACTGATATAATGATGAAGAAAAAAAATACGTGGATAAACTACCGTTACTACGCGAGCTTATATTAGATCAAAAATATGATTTCTTCTAATTGATTTCTAAGTGTTGAACTTGAACACCTGAATAAGATTTGATTGAATTCAACTACAGTTTCTTAAAACATATTATTTGTAAGATATTTCCATGGTGTAAGAATTTGAAGATATTGGCTACATGTGAAAGGAAGTCATAAGAACAAAAAAAACAGACAAACAAACAACATTGTATTAAGCATAAGAACTATGACCGGATCGATTTCATTCACAGCAGTTTTCCTGATTTCAAGAAATGGGTTTGAAAATAGAACCGATTTCACGAATAAGAACTGATTTCATGCACAACAATTTACATGTTATGGAAATTGAACATATAAAGTCATTTACATTAGTTACGATGAGATATATACTAAATACTGAACAACAATCATGCACAAATTAACGAGTTGCATTAAAAGTTAAAGCTTAGATATTTGAACATCGTGTTTCCAGTAAACGTTATCAATAGACACCCAGTTGATTCCTTGTTTTACCACCTTGCCATTTGGCAATTTGCATCTTCCAACTCTATCACCATGCATAAACAAAATAAATCAACCTAGTACAAGATCAGTATAAATTTTTATCTTGAATATTGCTTGTGTTAGAGGGTTAAAGAGTATAACTAAGACTTTTGAAATTCAGCTGCAGAGGGTTGGAGAGCAACCACGACTTGTATAACTTAGCTCTTAATAGAAGAGGGTTAGAGAGTAACTAAGTAACTAAGGCTTGTGCAATTTAAGAATCATAACTCATTATTTATAATATTGACATCAGGAAATTATTGTCAAGGACGAAATTTCACAGTTTTTTAGCCTCAAGGATAGAACGACAACTTTCTGTAGGTATCAGTTTTTAGTTATTGATAGCAGTTTTTAGGTATCAGTTTGTAGTTATCGATATCAGTTTTTAGGTACCAGTTTTAGCTCGGTAGCAGTTTTGTTGTCCTTATGAATAATTTTGGAAAATGTTTGTTCTTATGAATAATTTTTAAAAGATTGTTTATCCTTGTGTTAAAAATATTGAGGTCGTGAATATTGAGGTCGTGTCCTTGAGGCAAAAAATATACAAATATTTGTCCTTTAAAATAATTGCTCCTATTGACATTTTCTAATTTGACTCTTCAACAAATTAGAATGGCATTACGTATTTACACAATAATACCATGGCAATTAGATCTTTAAGATTTTTATTTCAATATAATTTAATCACTTCAATTAGACTTTACGCTATAACAAATAACGTTTCATTTTACATGTGTGACCCATATGTTAATATATTTCAAAATGCTATTTTGCCTGAAATCGGTTTGGGTAAATTAGCCTAACAGTTCAAAAATAATCTCTCCACTGGGTTATTATTAGAGTATGAGAGTCTGAAGAGAAGTTCTCCACAATTCCATTATGATCACAGAATTCTACAAACGTCTCATTTTAGAACCTAGTTTTGTTGTCAAGCACGATGCTACAAAGAAGTCCAGCCTTTGGGATTATAAACTGTAAGACGCTTCCCTTTTGTTATAATCCCATATCCTTGGACCTAAACTGTTATGTTAGTTGAATCCAAGTACAAGCATGGTTCTAAATAAAGTTGGCACATGGACTTCTTACATTAATTCTTTTATTACTTTGAGTTTGCAAAAGAAATTAGAACACTTCCTAATATCGATGTCTAATAAAGTTTTCATTCATCTCACCATACATAGCTTATGATGCCAGATAGTTGTGCGTTGGAAACTTGTCAGCTTCCCTTAAAAATGAGCTAGAACATAGACCTAAAATTCTCAAATGGAACTATCAAAGAAGACAATGACTTAATTGTACTGCCTTGAATGCTAGTGCTGCCAATAACCATCAATATGGAGAGTAATGTACACAAAGTCGGGTTTTTCCTTGAAACCGACGGTAGCAGCATATGCCTTGGCAACTTCCTCCACCTTAGAGCTATGCAGGTAATTTTAAAAAGGAAAAATATAGACTTTATGTAAGGTAAGTATAAACTTTTGATGTTGTACTACAATTTTGATACATCTATCTATTTACATTCATTTGATCGTGCACTACAATTGTGTTGTTTTTCAAACATGGATTGCAAGTATCAACATGTGCGCTACAATACTTGTTAACAACTAGTAAATTAAAGGGACACCAAGCATGAAGCAGCAATTACTAAAATGCGACAGCATGTTAAAATCAAATTTTTATGTGTTCATGCTGTTGTGACTTGTGATAAATTTAGACCTTCACTCTGAATCATGTCAAATAATCTTGGAGAAAACTTGGTCGATGCCGACGGACCAGAATAAACTTTAGAGCTTTTTTTATAAATTGTAAAAAAAGTTCAAGCAAATTAAAAATAATCAAATAAAACAAAAATGCGAGATACACACATAAATACATGTTAATTCTGTTCACATGGCCTACTCCACTAAATAACAACTCAAGAAATTTTGTTCTTAGTGATGACACAATAGAGAAATATATAGCAAATTTGTAAATTCAACCCAATGAATAACTGTCTTGGATGAAGTTCTACCTCGTGTTTCTCTAGAAATATCTTATAATTTCACAGTATATCTTGGATGAGCTGAATAAATGATGTGTTTAAATGAACAACCAACCTTTGAATATGTTCACTTATGCCAAGGGATAGGTAGATCCATCAGTGGTTATCCTATCAACTGAATTTCTTTTCAGTTTATTGCCAAGCACGAGCATATCTAGCAAATTCAAATATGTGTTATGCCATATAGTCACCGATGTTACAAATAACAAATTTTAGTAATAATTAGATATAGTGACACAAGCTACACATATGACAACTAATAGTTCTACATGTGTATTGTGGATACTTTTATCAAATTTGAGCATATTGAGTATATTAGACATAGGTAACTCATTATATTTAACAAAATTTTGGCTCATGGGTTACAATTTTGGTTTCAAATTCAGAAATGAAAAAACGTTATCAGTCTACATTTACGGTGGTAGAATCAAGTTGAATTATCTTTGACAACAAACAAAACATAAGCTTGCAACAAAGTATTCTTGTCTAAAATTTAAGTGGTACATATAATTTTGAACATATTGGCATCTAAAATAGAGCACGGTTTAGACATATTCACATCCAGTTGGAGCAATTTTTGAATATAGCAATATTCAGAATAGAACTTACTATAAAATTGCCACTCCAAACGCCAACCTGGTAGAATGCAGCAACCACTTTTAATGCCAGATTCAACGTGATTTCTTATGCCATCCTTGTGTTATGGCTCCAACCCAGTCAGATACAACTAGAGCCAATACACAGCAGGCTACACCAAACATTGCTCATGACCGTGGCAGAAGGATTATCAAATTACCACGTCGCTTTCAAGACTAAGGAGAATCTACAACAGAAATGGGTGCAGCATCACAGAGCACTAAGGACAAATAATTAGTTATAACAAACTTTACTTTTATTTGCTTTTTATAATTGTTGTTACAAAATATGGCTGACAATGCATTATATATATCAGCCACTAGTACTATTACAGTTGTTACAACCAATCATTGTAAATGAGCCTATATAAACACATGAATGAAAATGAGAAGGCAGGCTGGAATTTAATTTTTCTGTGATACTTTTTCTTCTACGTCTTCCTCCTTCAAGCCTCTTCTCTCTCCTCATCCTTCTTCACCTTCTTCTTCTCTTCAAAATTTCTGGAACACCTTAACATTGGTGCTTTCACTCACATTGAACCATGACCCGCAATGATGAGGCTATTGCCCAGCTCTGCGACACCACCACACAGCAGCAACAATCCATTGATAATATCCAAACCACCCTCCAAACACAAGCCGTAGCTATCCAACAAATTAACCAAACTCTTGCTGAACTTACCGTCCGACTCAACAACCCTATTCAGCAAACCTCACCACAACAATTTTCCAACACATCCTCAGTCAATAACACAACCAACCACCAACCACCCATTTTACCGACACCTTCCAATACCCATATCCGTCCACCAAAATGTGATCTCCAAACCTTTGATGGATCAAACCCCTTAGATTGGCTCTTTCACGTCGAGCGATTTTTCCAATACCATTCCACACCAGAGGAACAAAAAATCAATCTAGCTAGTTTTTACATGCAAGGCCAAGCCCTTACATGGTTCCAATGGATGCACAAGAATCACCAATTATCCTCTTGGCCCTCCTTCACTAAAGCCATTGAACAACGCTTCGGACCATCTTCCTTTCTCAACCCCCAAGCCACGCTATTCAAACTTCGCCAAACAACCACAGTCGAGGAGTATCAATCCACCTTTGAAACAATTAGTAACCGCATCACCAACTTACCACCCGATGCCATCCTCAATTGTTTCCTCTCCGGCTTGAAAACACCAATAAAAAACGAACTATTACCCCTACGACCATCTACCATTTCTGATGCAATAGATCTGGCAAAACTTATAGAGTCCAAACAAAATGACACCAAACAATACCTTAACCGTAGTACCTATAATCGAAGCCATCCTCCCCTGTTATCACTTCCACCAATTCCCAACCCACAACAAACCCCATCCCACTCAAACACCTCCAACTACCCCATCAAGCGACTTACACCAGCGGAAATGGATGCAAAAAGAGCCAAGGGTTTATGCTTCAATTGCGAGGAAAAGTATCACCCCAGCCACAAATGTAAATCACAAAGAATATTATTATTTTTGCCAGAGGAAAGCTCAGACCCGCCTGATCCACCTTACCTGATCACGGATGAAGTACCAGAAAACTCTATCACCGACGATCTAGCCATTTCATACAACGCTCTGATTGGGTCCACCCACCCAAGATCAATTCGACTAGCAGCGCTTGTCAACAATAAGTCAATTTCTATTTTAGTCGATTCGGGGAGCACACACAACTATCTACATCCGAAGACAGCGCGATTTCTTGAGTTACAAACTGAGAGCCGTCGTAATTTTTTCGTCACAGTAGGTAATGGCGAAAAGTTGCGTTGCCAAGGCATTTGTAGAGACGTATCTCTTAATATTGGAGGCCATAAATTTACTGCAGATTTCTTTTTACTTCCGATTTCTGGAGCTGAAGCGGTTTTTGGTATTCAATGGTTGCAGAAATTGGGGCCTATCCAGGTAGATCACAAAACTTAACTATGAAATTCACACATGGACAGGGTTGTATTACCTTAACGGGCATGGGCGGAAATGCAAGCCCATCTGCAATATCTTGCCATCAGCTTAAACGGCTAAGGTCCACTGACTCTATTTCCTTTTATTTTCACCTAGATGCCTCACTTTCAACAGAACCAGTCACTAATGATCCACCTAAGTTACTACACCCTGATATTCAGCAAATTCTAAACCACTACCCCAACCTTTTCCTCACACCAAATGGTCTTCCACCTCACCGACACCGTGATCATCATATCAATCTACACACTCATTCACAACCGGTTAATATCAAGCCATATCGCTACCCTCATTTCCAAAAAAATGAAATAGAGTCCCAAATCCATGAAATGCTCAAATCACAAATTATTCGACCTTCCACAAGCCCATTTTCCTCTCCCGTACTACTTGTAAAAAAGAAAGATGGCTCATGGCGTTTTTGCGTCGACTATCGAGCCCTAAATGCAATCACCATCAAAGATCGCTTTCCCATACCAACGGTAGATGAATTATTAGATGAACTATTTGGATCAATCTATTTTTCTAAACTCGACCTTCGTAGTGGCTATTTTCAAATTCGTGTCAATCCACCCGATATCCATAAAACAGCATTTCGCACGCATGAGGGCCACTACGAATTTTTAGTCATGCCTTTTGGACTCACTAACGCACCATCCACGTTTCAAGCAACGATGAATGAAATTTTTCGCCCACATCTCCGAAAATTCATTTTAGTGTTCTTTGACGATATACTTGTCTATAGTAAATCATGGAGTTCTCACTTACATCATCTTCAAATGACTCTTGACATTTTGATACATCAATTTTTTGCAAACTTTTCCAAATGTGTTTTTGGACTCACTGAATTAAGCTACTTGGGACATATTATCTCCGGTCAAGGAGTTAAAGTCGATCCATCTAAAGTTGATGCTATTGTTAATTGGCCTCCACCAACCTCCTTCACAGGCATTCGTGGGTTCCTGGGACTCACAGGATATTACCGAAAGTTTATTCGGAATTATGCATCCATAGCAGAGCCTATTACTAATTTATTAAAGAAAGATGGAAAGTTCCACTGGCCCAATGAAGCCCACATGGCCTTCCTAACCCTGAACAAGCTATTACCTCTACTCCAATCCTCTCGCTGCCGGATTTCTCCTCCCCATTTCACATCCACACGGATGCATCGGGAGTGGCGATTGGCGCCGTTTTATCTCAGCACCGTCGCCCAATCGCATTCCTTAGCCACAAACTGCCACCGCGCCTTCAGGCCGCGTCAACATACGTTCGCGAGATGTCGGCCATTACCACTGCAGTAAAAAAATGGCGCCACTATCTCCTTGGCCGCCACTTCACCATAACTACAGATCACCAGAGCATCCGTCAGATGGTTAACCAAACTATCCAAACCCCCGAGCAACAGAAATGGCTATCTAAGTTGTTGGGTTTTGATTTTACTATCACTTTCAAACCTGGTTCAGAAAACTGTGTTGCTGATGGGCTGTCCCGTTGGACATCGGAAGCTACGATGCATGCTATCTCATGCCCAATTCTGGATTTCACAGCAGCCATTCGTGCAGGCTTGCACGCTGACCCAAACTCTCGGCAAATTATTGAGCAACTTCGAGCAAACCCAAAGACAACATCTAAATATACTTTGGAAAATAACCTTCTATTATATGACAATCGAGTATATGTTCCAGATATAGGTAATTTGCGCGCTGATATTCTTGCCCTACTACACTGCTCCAAATTTGGTGGTCACTCTGGCATGAAGGCAACATTTTCTAGAGTTGCAGGTAACTTCTTTTGGCCCAAACTATTCCATGCAGTACAACTTTTTGTGAAAAATTGCCATACCTGCTTGCGCACTAAATCAGACACAACAGCACCAAAAGGGCTTCTCCAGCCACTACCCATCCCTAATCAAATATGGGAAGATATCTCAATGGACTTCATCACACATCTCCCTCTATCCGGAGGAAAAAATTGTATTTGGGTGATTGTAGATCGGTTGTCCAAATACGCGCACTTTTGCGCATTACCGACTTCATTCTCGGCGCAACAACTAGCTGCCTATTTTGTTCAGGAGTATGTGAGATTACATGGATTTCCACGATCCATTGTTTCCGATAGAGACCGGGTGTTCATGAGCCACTTTTGGCGAGAATTATTTCGACTTCATGGCACGAAACTCAATATGAGTAGTGCTTACCATCCTCAATCGGATGGGCAAACTGAAGTTGTGAATCGTTGCCTCGAAACATACCTCCGTGCCATCACGGGTGACCTACCAACTAAGTGGGCGAGATGTCTCCCATGGGCCGAATATTGGTACAATACTTGCAAGCACTCCTCGATCGGCATGTCTCCTTTCCAAGCCGTATACGGACGACCACCCCCGGTCATTGCCGATTACATTCTTGGAAAAACCAATATTCAAGAATTAGAAGATTGGGTGATAGCACGCGATCACTTACTGCAGACGCTTAAGTCCAACCTTCAAAAAGCACAAGCAAGAATGAAAAGTCAAGCGGACAAGCACCGACAAGACAAAGAGTATCCCATTGGGTCATGGGTATTCGTCAAGCTACAACCATACCGCCAACATTCGTTGCAACGTCATCACCACAAACTCTCCAAAAAGTTTTTTTGGACCCTTTCAAATAATAGAACGAATTGGACCCGTAGCCTACAAACTACTTCTTCCTCAAGAAGCTCGTATTCATCCGATTTTTCACATCTCCATGTTGAAGTTCTGCCCCAACCCACAGGCTACCACACCAGTACAACTGCCCCCTGAAATCACAAAGTACCAGCTTAACCTTGAGGACAAGGTTGATTCTCTAGAGGGGGGTAATGTTATGGCTCCAACCCAGTCAGATACAACTAGAGCCAATACACAGCAGGCTACACCAAACATTGCTCATGACCGTGCCAGAAGGATTATCAAATTACCACGTCGCTTTCAAGACTAAGGAGAATCTACAACAGAAATGGGTGCAGCATCACAGAGCACTAAGGACAAATAATTAGTTATAACAAACTTTACTTTTATTTGCTTTTTATAATTGTTGTTACAAAATATGGCTGACAATGCATTATATATATCAGCCACTAGTACTATTACAGTTGTTACAACCAATCATTGTAAATGAGCCTATATAAACACATGAATGAAAATGAGAAGGCAGGCTGGAATTTAATTTTTCTGTGATACTTTTTCTTCTACGTCTTCCTCCTTCAAGCCTCTTCTCTCTCCTCATCCTTCTTCACCTTCTTCTTCTCTTCAAAATTTCTGGAACACCTTAACACCTTGCTTCATATATAAATGCACCAACGAAATCGCCTTTAGATACTTGTTCACAACTCATTGAACTTTATAAAACTTCTTTCTTCTATTATTTGCATTTTCTTCCATAGTAAAAACTGCTCAACCACAATGTTCACCAATCACCTGTTTTGATTTTTGCTTCCAGTTAACTCTTATGTATGTAGGTCATAGATATATAACATACGTACGAAAGCATTGTCTAAGTTCCAATGTCACTGAAAGTTGATTGGATGAAAATTCCTTTCAGAATATTTGAAACTAATGTAAAGCACAAAAAATAATTGGAACGTGGCAAAATAGAAATGCTTGATATTATAAAAGTTACAGAATGGTGCACTTGTATATAAAACATGGAATTAGTCTAGTACAAAAGGGGATACCTTAAAAATATTTGAAGCATGCATTGAAGTAGAATTTGAAAAAAATGACTTAACTACTTTGTATTGTTTGATACTAGTATATGTGAAGAACAGTAAACACTTGCTGTAGGTACCCGGTGAATGGGAATGATAATGAAACTTGCTAGAAGTATTTATGTATGCAACTTTTGGTTAAAAAAATGGCAACAAATGAGTAGATAGTTGGAACGTACGTAAGTTTGGATGGATAAACAATGTGCTTCAAGAGGTGGGTGTTACAGTAGTTGCAAAGCTTCAAAATAAGCAACTAATGTCTTTGTCGTATGGTTTTGGTACAAAAGTATCTACCTACTGCAACGTCCCACCTTTTTGCACGATTTAAATCCAACGATAAATCATACACGTCAGACTTAAGCCATACAGAAGGGCGGATTGTTATGGGGTAAATAAAAAATAGCAGAGAAAGAAAAAGAACAAAACAGAATCTTGCAGCGGAACGATAAAATATAATAATCAAATATACAGTTCATGAAACTGATTTTTTTTTACAAAATATTCGATTATATTTATACAATACATATCAGAGTTGCACACACCAATGAATAATAATTAATGTAGCGGAACAATGTGATGCAGTGAAATACTACAGTAAATAATGGTAATAATACAATCTTCGTCTTCATCCTCCAGAAATAAGGCCTTTAATTCTTGAAATGCTCAGGCTGACCCGAGCGAATTGAAAAGACAAAACACTCGAGTCAGAACTAAAAGATCTTAAGTAAGTTAAATCAACGGTAAAATATGAGTGGAACCGCGTAAACGATATGTTTACGGGATTTGACATCTCCTATCCAGTGTCTAACGTGAGTGCGGTAACTTAAAAGATGTTCAGGATTCACACCTCCTAAGGATCCGTTAAACTATCTACTACGTAGTAATATACGCTATTATAATAGTGTCTAAAGTAAAGTATAATATACTGAAAATAGCGTTAAGACTTTACATTTTCCATCTTAACACACTTTTATATTCTCATAGTCTATACAGTATCGTAATCTCCCCCGCACTGGGCGTCATCAAATAGCACTCTATATGTATGGTACAAAACAAAATTGTATAAGACGCGCTATGGTAGGTGACACGACACAACTAGGCAATGTCAGGATAGATATACCAATTACGCTTCCGGGGCGGTGGTAACGCATAGCCGCAGCTACCACCCATCTCGAGCCATACCCCCAAATCAAAAAAAAAAATCAAAAGTGACCGCCGAATAAATCCAAAAAGTCAGAATATAATATCGAAAGTATGTGTCCGATCAAAGGTTCTACCTCATTAGCCCGTCGATCGTTCATATTTTAGCCACCTTATGCCAACTCACGGGAGTCGGGTCCACGTATTTACCTCAAAGGAAACGTCGTCGTCATCCTACTTCATTCTGGAATCTCTACCACGTACACGGTTGTTAAAGTGGTTTTCGGAGTAGACAGAGAGTATGACAACTTCCGATCCCGGTCTCTTCAACAACCAAACATTATTATAACACCACAGTCATTTTAAAATAAATATACTTCAAAACCAGGATATAATCTTTATTTCAAAACCATATAAATATGATATCAATTTCCGTTTGAAAATACAAATCAATATGATATCATTTTTATTTCAAAATATATCATTTTTTCAAAATCATAGCACTTTCAAATCTATATACCTTGAAACCTATAGCTTTGAAACATAACTTCTAATACTTAAATGGTTTAAATATTAAATTACTTTATATAATAAAATAGCTTCTTAAATTTCAACAATAAATTCCAAATTCCGATTTGAATCTCCAAATGAACATTTCAAATTTCCATATATTTCCAAGCTTTAAATATTCCAACATTTCAAAACTAATTCTTTGATAATTCCATATATATAAATTTCAATTACCATTATTTAGATTTGAAATGTTTGCTTAATAAATCCAATGTCATTTAAGTAAAACCTTTAACTTCAAACAACTGGATATTCTCTCAATTTAATTAACCTCATATATTCATTTAAATCAACTTTATATTTATTTAAATCACTCTAAGCCAAATCAAGTTATAAGAATCTCACCCTTTAAGTCTCAATTTTATTTAAATTTCAAATCAAATTTATTCGAGTAAAATTCTTAATTAATTCAAATTTAACCAATTTCATATTTATCTTCCAACTTAATTTTTGTTTAAGTCATTAAAACTCTATATATACAATATCTTAAACAGGCAGTTAACCATATAATATAAAACAATCAAACTCCATGAATAAACTTATTTTTATTACACAAATTTATACGTAGCTTAAATTCAAGAATTTAACTATATATATAAAAATAATATTTATATAATATCAAAATTTAATATTTATTAAGCCGTATATTTCTTTTCAAAATCATAGAAATCATTTTCAAAATATTTATATATAGACCGACTGTGTCTGTATATAATTTTCTATCATATGGTCAAGTGATACGGATATTTATCATTTCAATCCGTAATTTAAAATAAAAATACAGTTATATATCATTTAAACCGCAATCCCGAATGAAATGATAATGCATAACAACTTGCAATTTATAACAATATAACATACAACGTCCATTCATCCAATATCAATCATCAACCATTTATCACAACCATCATCCAATTTAAACAATATCATCAATATATAACAGATAATAAATAGCAGGTATCAACTGTCAGTTTATATCCAATAATAAATTAAATAACTATTTAACTGGCAGATTATATTAAATAACAATTTAATTCAATAAATTCTATCTAACTGAGATGATGACTAAAATATATGCCAAACAGCTATAAATAAATTTCAAATCACATCATAAATAATTTTAACAAACATAAGAAATTTTAGAAGTTGTGAGTGGGCTAAAACACTCACCTTTTGAATTTAAATTGAATTTAAATCCAATTTAAACCCAAAAATTTCACAGTCTCAGAATTCGTTTGAACAAGCGTTAAATTGTTCGGAATTTTACTAGGATCGCAGCGGAGAAAACCGTGCGTAATTTCGACCTTATATGAGAAAGTTACGATTGAATCGGCAGTTTGAAATCAAAATAAAAATAAAACGAAACAAATCAAAAGAAAAAACGTACACGTGACTTCCACCTTAGCACAATCATCATCTTCACGAAATAAACACGCATGCCCTAGGATTCCTGCCGCCTCTCCATATGATCGCGCCATACAAGTTCGCCGCTTCGCCGCTCTGATACGCGCGCTACAAGTTCGGCCAACCATGCCTCGACATGCCGACCCCCCCTATGACGTTGCGATCGCTCAAACCACCACCGGCCGCCACAATGCTTCGAACCCTAACCGAATTTTCTACCACTATCCAGCCATCAAAACTCCGAACGAACACCGCCGATGAACTGCGCACGGTCCTCTTTACCATGTGGTATCAACGAATCGAAGATCCGTTGCAGTTGATTACGACGAGATGAAATGCCGAGATTTGTTCCTCGAATTCCGGCCACACAAAAATCCAGATTGAAAAACGAATCCTATTTTTGACTTGTGCTTTTCGAGAGCTTTCCGACGATATAAAATATGATAAGGTTTGAAGAGTTTGAAATTTTGGCTTTTGATTTGATTTTTAAATTGCAATTGTATTTGAAATTGTCTGCCATTGAAATGAGGATATGAGGTGGAATTGTACGTACAGACAGTTGAGAAATAGAGGTAGGCTAGAGTTTATAATATGGTATTTATAAACAAAGTTGAAATAGAATAGATGGACCCGATTTATAAACGTACTGAACGATAAATGGCCCGAAAAAACCGTTCTGACTCCGGAACCAAATTGGGTCAACCCATATATCAAAATAGATGTTTCAAAATATTTTAAACGCGACGGAACATGTTTCAGATCCAAATTCGATCGTATGAAGAAGTTATGCAAAAATCAATTTATTTCAATTTCATTAGTTTCAAGGCGTTTCGAGTCCGTACGTTAAAACGACAAGTCCGATCGCTATGATACTTGAAATCCTACAATAGTTTACCGTTATGGATCCGATGAAACTGGTTTCGTCGAAATCCGAGTCAGTGACCAAAAATGGATATTTTTACATTAATTAAATAAATTAATAATTAATTAAATCCAATTTTTAATTTCAATTCTATAATTTACAATTTTTATCACTTTTATATTTCCAAATCATTCACACTAATTTGACAAATTTAGATGTCAATTTAAAGTTAATTAATTTATCAAATTTCACTGTTAACCTCAATTTATTGAATTCAGAATTTATAAATAAAATTCCCAAAATTTCCATTTAATTATATTAACAAATAATTTTTCCATTCGTTATTGTCAATAAATGGGTTTAACATTGGATTCAAAACTATTACATAAATTTTCTCATATTACATCTTCATTTCAAATAGCGTAATAAATTAAATTTCATTTAAAATAAATTCAATTATTAAAATTTGAGTTCCAACTAATTATAATAAATTCCAAATAACTTTGATTTGATTTGTTTCAATCTTTATACTAAGTCCATTGTTACTCTATACCTAGTTCCTATTTTTTACCCTTCATTTACTTAACATTTAAATTTACACTTAAGTTTATGTTATATTCAACTATTTATCATAACACTGAATAAAATTTACGTTATTCCCACTTATTACCCTAATTTACATTAACATAACATTTAATTTAGATTTATTGCAATTGATTACCCGTTTTAATTTAATAGACTACATAAATGGTTAACTTATAATAATTGTTGCCATTAACGTTTAATTTCACTTACAAGCTATTAATAACAAACAAATATTGCAATTGATTTAGATCTAATTCAATAAATTAAATGAATGGTAAAAATTTACTAATTATCACTATTGCCAAATTATTATTTCATTAATTAATATAACTTTTGAATTTATTTTCCCATTCACTAAATTTAAATCAATTATAACCTTACAATTTGTTGCCGTTAATTGGTATTGCATTGAGATTTTTATTTATTAGCTTACATCAACATTATTACGTTTAATTGCAGATTGATTACCAATTTTATTCAACACCCTAAATAACTAACATATATTAATTCAATACTTACTTTTATTTTCTCATATTCAATTTATATCAAGGTATAACACCTTCACTACTTCATTTATTAGAATTTTATTCAAATTACTAATAATTAGTTTTAACTAACATTGCTATGCCTCATTTTAGCATTCATTTCAGTATTAGTTATAAAGCTTTTATTTCTTACTAGATTTAATTACAAAAATCTTATTAAATTACAATTTTAATTATTAAAAATCTATGGGTCGTTATACTCTCCCCCACTCAAAACTTTTCGTCCCCGAAAAGGAACACAAGGGAAAAGAAGGAATTGACAAGCAATATCTTATTCAAAAATAAGAACTTTATAAACAAATGAATTTACAAAATTAATTATTTTAAGTAAAATATACCAATTTATAACATTAAACCTTTTTATACTCAAATTAATAAAGTTTGGAAAACATTTTCAAAAAATTTCTAAGTCCAAAATTTACGGAAAATTTCGGCAGTCTCCTTTGTACAGAGAGGCTTGGGAGAAAATATAATATCAAATATAAAAATATATAACATATATTTTCCAAAATAATATATATGCCAACACGGGAAAAACAATATAATAACGCTATAAACCGTAATCTGAAAACGTACCTATTTGTCGGACAAACACGCTTAATTATGAAACCAAAAGCAGTAGCAATTGCTTTCATAACCTGTATTTCACTTATATAATCTAAAAAGAGTTAATAATTATATAAAATGAAATATTTAAAGTTGTTTCAACCATACACAACAAATCAATACAACCAACAATCACTTGCAACAAGGCATACAACCATCACATAGAATCAATCCAAATCAATCATTCATTCATATCAAACCAAATAAATAGTTGTTCGGATTCAAGACTTCAAATTATACAGAATGAACAATAAACTACTAAGCGCACCATTTACTCAACAGTCTCTGATGAAGCTAAATACATTATTCATACATCCAAACAATTTTAAAGTATCCTTACGCAAACAACCATAAACCAAAACAAATAACAATTTCAAACAACAGATTAAGTTTATCCTTATTAATTCCATTCATACATTTGTTGTTTGATTTCTCTTTTCCATTCACATAATGGTTTATCTTTTTAATTTCCATTTATTTCTTACAATTTTATTTAGAAACAACTTCAACTTATTTACTTAAGTTTAAAATTTCTTACTTACAATACC
Source organism: Allium cepa (assembly GCA_030765085.1). Classification (NCBI taxonomy): domain Eukaryota; kingdom Viridiplantae; phylum Streptophyta; class Magnoliopsida; order Asparagales; family Amaryllidaceae; genus Allium; species Allium cepa. Next base: position 42,296,112 of record CM060940.1, on the reverse strand, counting down.
TGTCTTCTATTATATTTAATTAGTAGTATTTCAATTATACTTAAGTTATAACAACTACAACACCAAATTCTTATTTATTAAAGAATTTCATTAATTACTTTCATTACCTTAAGTTTATTACTTGTATAATATCTATTACATTTCCTTATTAACATTTCAACTTTTAAATCTTTTGGTAAGTTATATATATGCTTTTAAGAATGCAATTGAAATTTATACAAGTTTTTACCTCATTTCTTTTAATTTAATTTAATGTTCAATAATTTCATCTCTCGTTTTTATAGATTACAGTTTCAACTTTCTTTTTGATTCTGTTTATACTTAGCATTAAATCTCTATTTCCTTTAGAGGTTTCAATTATTGGTAAAATTCCATTTCACTACACTAATTAAAACTGTTAATTATCGGAAACTTAAGAACTAAATACCGGGTTAAATTTCAAATCATTTTAAAATAACAGATAAATATATACTTACAATTATATATCCAATTATATATAAAACAATTTAAAATTCACTTTTGTTTATCAAAATACATATGTAGTAAAACTACTACAGTGGACTTCCCACTTCGAAACTCGAAAATGAAAGTAGATGCGTGCACTTATCATCGAAATTATTTTCCAGCGACAGAGAGGGGAGTACAAAACTTATTTCTTTCCAAAATTTCTTTTTAAAACATTTCTTTCAAATTATATTGAAATACTTATATCAGAAAATACTATTAATAATATTATTATTATATTTCAAAATCATTCAAAAGAATTTTCAGAACCCCGGAACTTAAGTTCTAAATTTTCAATTTTCATTTATTTTATTTTCAATCTTATTTCAACTATTATTTATAAATTTCATTACCTAACAACCAATATATTGCAACCAAATATATATATATATATATATCATTTATAAAATTTTATTTCATATATAGAAAATATAATAGGCAAAATTATTTCATTCACCTATATTCAAAACAAATATTGTGTCAGTCTGTCATATTAAGTGTTTAGAAACCCTTATTGATGTCATAGCATCACATGCACCAACCATAATTTATAAATGCAAAACGGAACAAATTAACACAATATTAAAACTTTTTTATAACACTAACAAATACACTCTCTCATATATATACACACAGCGACTCCCATAGAGTATTACTACCATATTAGTAAAAAGTCAGACCCCACAAAGCAAAGGTTTACCGCTAAACCAAAGCTCTGATACCAGATGTAACGTCCCTCCTTTTTGCACGCTTTAAATCCAACAATAAACCACACACGTCAGACTTAAACCATACAGAAAGGCGGATTGTTATGGGGTAAATAAGAAAAAGCAGAAAAGGAAAAAGAACAAAATAGAATCTTGCAGCGGAACGATAAAATATTATAATCAAATATACAGTTCATGAAGCTGTTTTTTTACAAAATATTCGATTATATTTATACAATACATATCAGAGTTGCACATACCAGCGAATAACAATTAATGCAGCGGAACAATGTGATGCAGTGGAATACTATAGTAAATAATAGTAATAATACAGTCTTCGTTTTCGTCCTTCAGAAATAAGGCCTTCAATTCCTGAAATGCTCAGGCTGACCCGAGCGAATTAAAAAGACAAAACACTCGAGTCCGAACTAAAAGATCTTAAGGAAGTTAAATCAACGGTAAAATATGAGTGGAACGGCGTTAGAGATGTTTACGGAATTTGACATCTCTTATCCAGTGCCTAACGTGAGTGCGGTAACTTAAGAGATGTTCGGGATTCGCACCTCTTAAGGATCCATTAAACTATCCAATATGTAGTAATATACGCTATTATAATAGTGTCTAAAGTAAAATATAATATACTGAAAATAGCGTTAAGGCTTTACATTTTCCACCTTAAAACACTTTATATTCCCACAGTCTATACAGTACCGTAATCTCCCTTGGGCGTCGTCAGAGGACACTCCATAGGTATGGTACAAAACAAAATCGTATAAGGCGCGTTAGGGTAGGTGACACGGCACAACTAGGCAATGCCAGAGTAGATACACCAATTACGCTTCCGGGTCGGTGGTAACGCATAGCCGCAGCCACCGCCCATCTCGAGCCACACCCCCAAATCAAAAAAACTTAAAAGTGGCCACCGCAATCCAAAAAGTCAGAGTATAATATCGAAGGAATGCGTCCGATCAAAGGTGCTACCTCATTAGCCCGTCGATCGCTCTTGTTTTAGCCACCTTATGCTAACTCACGGAAGTCGGGTCCACGTATTTACCTCAAAGGAAACGCTGCCGTCATCCTATTTCATTCTGGAATCTCCACCACGTACACGGTTGTTAAAGTGGTTTTTAGAGTTGATAGAGAGTATGACAACTTCATATCCCGGTCTCTTCAACAACCAAACGTTATTATAACACTGCGGTCATTTTAAAATAAATATACTTCAAAACCAGTATATAATATTCATTTCAAAACCATATAAATACGATATCAATTTCCGTTTTAAAACCCAAATCAATATGATATCATTTTTATTTCAAAATATATCAGTTTTCCAAAATCATAGCACTTTCAAATCTATATACCTTGAAACCCAAACATAACTTCTAATACCTAAATGGTTTAAATATTAAATTACTTTACATAATAAAATAGCTTCTTAAATTTCACCAATAAATTCCATATTCCGATATGAACCTCCAAATGAACCATTTCAAATTTTCATATATTTCTAAGCTTTAAATATTCCCCCATTTCAAAACTAAATCTTTGATAATTCCATATATATAAATTTCAATTACTATTATTTAGATTTGAAATGTTTACTTAATAAATCCAATATCATTTAAGTAAAACCTTTAACTTCAAACAACTGGATATTCTTTCAATTTAATTAACCTCATATATTCATTTAAATCAACTTTATATTCATTTAAATCACTCTAAGCCAAATCAAGTTATAAGAGTCCCACCCTTTAAATCTCAATTTTATTTAAATTTCAAATCAAATTTATTCGGATAAAATTCTTAATTAATTCAAATTAAACCAATTTCATATTTATCTTCCAACTTAATTTTTATTTAAGTCATTAAAACTCTATATATACAATATCTTAAACAGGTAGTTAACCATATAATATAAAACAATCAAACTCCATGAATAAACTTATTTTTATTACACAAATTTATACATAGCTTAAATTCAAGAATTTAACTATATATATAAAAATAATAATGATATAATATCAAAATTTAATATTTATTAAGCCGCATATTTCTTTTCAAAACCATAGAAATCATTTTTAAAATATTTATATATATAGACCGACGGTGTCTGTATATAATTTTCTATCCTATGGTCAAGTGATACGGATATTTATCATTTCATTCCGTAATTTAAAATAAAAATACGGTTATATATCATTTCAAACCGCAATCCCGAATGAAATGATAATGCATAACAACTTGCAGTTTATAACAATATAACATACAACATCCATTCATCCAATATCAATCATCAACCATTTATCACAATCATCATCCAATTCAAACAATATCATCAATATATAACAGATAATAAATAGCATGTATCAACTGTCAGTTTATATCCAATAATAAATTAAATAACTATTTAACTGGCAGATTATATTAAATAATAATTTAATTCAATGAATTCTATCTAACTGAGATGATGATTAAAATATAAGCCAAATAGCTATAAATAAATTTTAAATCACATCATAAATCAATTTAACAAACATAAGAAATTTTAGAAGTTGTGAGTGGGTTAAAACACTCACCTTTTGAATTTAAATTGAATTTAAATCCAATTTAAACCCAAAAATTTCACAGTCTCAGAATTCTTCCAGACCAGCGTCAAACTGTCCGGAATTTTACCATATATTTTACAAAATTCAAATCCTCAATCACCACTCACTCTTTCTAGAAGATTGCTTTCAGTTACCTCTTCAATAGAAAGTTTTAAGCTTCAGAGAGTCGGGAAGCATAACCAAAATCTCTCATGAGCTCCACAACTGCCTTTGATGAATCATAACCATTCATCTCACCATACGTAGCTTATGATGCCAGAGATTTGTACGTTGGAAACTTGTCAGCTTCCCTTAAAAATGAGCTAGAACATAGACCTAAAATTCTCATATGGAACTATCAAAGAAGACAATGACTTAAAGTATCAAAGAAGACAATGACTTAATTGTACTGCCTTGAATGCTAGTGCTGCCAATAACCATCAATATGGAGAGTAATGTACACAAAGTCGGGTTTTTCCTTGAAACTGACGGTAGCAGCATATGCCTTGGCAACTTCCTCCACCTTAGAGCTATGCAGGTAATTTTAATAAGAAAAAATATAGATTTTATGTAAGGTAAGTATAAACTTTTGATACATCTATCTATTTACATTCATTTGATCGTGCATTACAATTGTGTTGTTTTTCAAACATGGATTGCAAGTGTCAACATGTGCGCTACAATACTTGTTAACAACTAGTAAATTAAAGGGACACCAAGCAACAATTACTAAAATGCGACAACATGTTAAAATCAAATTTTTATGCGTTCGTGCTCTTGTGACTTGTGATAAATTTAGACCTTCACTCTGAATCATGTCAAATAATCTTGGAGAAAACTTGATCGATGCCGACAGACATGAATAAACTTTAGAGCTTTTTTTTATAAATCTAAAAAAAAAGTTCATGCAAATTAAAAATAATCAAGTAAAACAAAAATGCGAGATAGACACACATAAATACATGCTAATTCTGTTCGCATGGTCTACTCCACTAAATAACAACTCAAGAAATTTTGTTCTTAGTGATGAAACAATGAAGAAATATGTAGCAAACTTGTAAATTCAACCCAACGAATAACTGTCTTAGATGAAGTTCTACCTCGTGTTTCTCTAGAAATATCTTATAATTTCACAGTATATCTTGGACGAGCTGAATAAATGATGTGTTCAAATGAACAACCAACCTTTGAATATGTTCACCTATGCCAAGGGATAGGTAGATCCATCAGTGGTTATCCTATCAACTGAATTTCTTTTCAGTTTATTGCCAAGCACGAGCATATCTAACAAATTCAAATATGTGTTATGCCATATAGTCACCGATGTTACAAATAACAAACTTTAGTAATAATTAGATATATAAATTGACATAAGCCACACATGACAACTAATAGTTCTACATGTGTATTGCGGATACTTTTATCAAATTTGAGCATATTGAGTATATTAGACATAGGTAACTCATTATATTTAACAAAATTTCACTCATGGGTTACAATTTTGGTTTCAAATTCAGAAATGAAAAAACGTGATCAGTCTACATTTATGGTGGTAGAATCAAGTTGAATTCTTTTTGACAACAAACAAAACATAAGCTTGCAACAAAGTATTCTTGTCTAAAATTTAAGTGGTACATATAATTTTGAACATATTGGCATCTAAAATAGAGCACGGTTTAGACATATTCACATCCAGTTGGAGCAATTTTTGAATATAGCAATATTCAGAATAGAACTTACTATAAAATTGCCACTCCAAACGCCAACCTGGTAGAACGCAGCAACCACTTTTAATGCCAGATTCAACGTGATTTCTTATGCCATCCTTGCATAGAAAGCATATATAAATGCACCAACGAAATCACCTTTAGATGCTTGTTCACAACTCATTGAACTTTGTAAAACTTCTTTCTGCCATTATTTGCATTTTCTTCCATAGTAAAAACTGCTCAACCACAATGTTCACCAGTCACATGTTTTGATTTTTGCTTCCAGTCAACTCTTATGTATATAGGTCATAGATATATAACATGCGTTGTCTAAGTTCCAATGTCTGATGGCTATAATTGAAAGTTGATTGGATGAAAATTCCTTTCAGAATAGTGAAAACTAATGTAAAGTACAAAAATAATTGGAACATGGCAAAATAGAAATGCTTGATATTATAAAAGTTACAAAATGGTGCAGTTGTATATAAAACATGGAATTAGTCTAGTACAAAAGGGGATACCTTAAAAATATTTGAAGCGTGCATTGAAGTAGAATTTGAAAAAATGACTTAGCTGCTTTGTATTATTTGATACTAATATATGTGAAGAGAAGAACTATAAACACTTGTTATAGGTACCTGGTGAATGGAAATGATAAAAACTTGCTAAAGTATTTATGTATGCAACTTTTGGTAAAAAATGGCAACAAATGAGTAGATAGTTTGAACGTTCGTAAGTTTGGATGGATAAACAATGTGCTTCAAGAGGTAGGTGTTACAGTAATTGCAAAGCTTCAAAATAAGTGACTAATGTCTTTGTAGTATGGTTTTGGTACAAAAGTATCTACCTACTGATTAGTAGTAACTAAAATTTGAATATTGTTTAAAAATGAAAAGTCTTTAAAATTCAAAATTCATGTGACAAAATAATAAACTCTGTCAGTTGCAAGACACTAAACCAAAAAATATGGTACCTTTTTTCAAACTTTGATGTCATCAACCTCTTTTTCATCCATGCCTTCAATGCATCTTAGACTAAATCTTGTTTTGTATTTCTTTTGTACAGTTAAAGAGTAAAAAATGTGAAAACTAATTTAAGAGTTTAAGCTTAAAGGTGAAGAACATAGACTGTGAGATACATAATTAGTTAACCAACTTGTTCAATTTGAAGAAATTGAAGTATTATCAACCTTCAAAATTTATGAAAATAACATTGCAAATACCTTCAAAGCCGTTGAATAGAAAAAGCCACAAACTTGATTTGGAAAAGGATGACAACTGATGAATTGAAAGGGAAAATCTAAGAAATTAGAATCATAATTTCCAAATCGTGGTAACTAAATGATAACCTGGGCGTGGTAGCAACTAAAAGACAGAAGTGTCCTTGTACATTTTTTATTTATTTAATGCTAACAGTGGGTAACCCAAAGATCAGTAGAAATACAATATAATTTATTAAAATAATTAATGAAAAATTCAAACCCTTTAAACTTGGGGTATAATTAAGTAAGCTAATAGTAAAAAAATTAGAATGAGAAAGTTTTCATCTTGCGTTGGAGCTTGGGTATGGCAAAGCATTAGATTATCATGTAATGTTGAAGTTATTGCCAAAAGTTGTTTTTGAGAAAAATGTGTGATCCGTTAAAATAGAGGAGAGCACACATGATATTACCAACATGTTTGGTAGGTAGCTGTTCAAATACAAAAATCAAAGGAAAAACTCCCCCTAAAATGAGCTCCGGCAAGCCCACCGTCCATTATACCTTAATATCGAACTCCGGCATGGCCACCGTCCGATATTAAAGTGTTGAAAGTACCTAAAAAACTATGAAATATCCAATGAAACTGGATGTCAGCTCTATCTAAGAAGACAACTCCATGCTACTGACTCTGAAGGCATGAAAAAGCAAATGATCTGAAACAGAAGTGCGAATGATCTGAACTGGAAACACTACTCTGAAGAAATAGAAAAAGTGTTAGAACCACGTATGAACCAAGTATGAACAAACAAAAAAAAGTGTTATTGCCAAAAGTTGTTAGAACCAAGTATGAACAAACAGAAAAAGTGTAGCACATTCATATGGTTTTTTTGAAAATTTACTTAATGAATTACATACAAAACATGTAAGGTTTTGCTTCACCAAGTCAATAAAGAGGAAAGGAAAAGATCCTGATATACCATTGGCAATGCCTTCTGGAATATTTAACAGTTCCACGCTCACCACCTTAAATTGTCAATGATCTGAATAATATGTTAGTTTATTTATTAGTATTGTAAACAGACAAATATAACATATCAAACTAAAATATGAAGTAATCGACTGTTCTACATCTATAGTGCAGTTCTCTACCAGGAAAGCATAGTTTCAAGATTAGTAAATTTTAAGAACCAAAATAGCAATAGTTGTTGTATAATTCATTTTTATAACAGTGGACAATTTTGTATGTACTTAAAAACTTAACAAATTTTAAGAATTGTCACTATTATCAGTAAATAATGCCAATTTAAATATTGTTGAAAAATAAATCTAACTTTTATTCCCTCAACCAAGAATATACATCTCATTATAGTTGATTTATGGGATTTAATAAGCCAACGACCTAAGGAAGAAATATTTCAGTAGAAAGATATACATAGTCCCTATATGAAGAGGGAAAATAAGGAGAAACATGTTTGAAATTTTTTTAAGGTAGTACCAAGGAGAACATGTTTCAAAAAAAATAGAATGCGATACTAAGGAGTGACCAAATCTAAAATCTACATCATGCCTATCTGATCATTGTTTTAGAGTTGAATGACTTGGATTAGTAATCAGTTTTTGGTTCATACAATATAAGTTATCACAGAAATTCATGAATGAAAAAGATAGTGGTAATACAAAAGATATTGTTTGATCTACTATGTATAAACCATTGGGACCATTGAGTCTAAAAAGGTAATTAACAGTTTAGATGTAAATTCCATTGCTAATTAAAGTTTGGGTATCTTTAAAATTCATCTTAATTAAAGGGAAATTCAAATATAATACCTAACTAAAAGGTTAGCAGCCTTCAACTCTAAAAAATTTCCCGATCAACTTATTGTAACCAATTCAAACAATCATCCAAAGCAACTACTCTCGTCCCATCTGCTATGAAATCTGGACCTAATACCCAAGAATGTCAAATAAAACCCAAAGTTTTATGACATTTTGATATCATACTATAATCAGATCGGACCATTTCTGAATAATTGTTACACACCTTCTAATGTTGCTTCCTTTATCAGAGTTGTTGAAAGCTTCCAATTCACGATCGTCAAATGCCAATGGAAACTAAAATCAGCGAAGAAGATCTATATTTTAAATCAAGATACCAAATTCGATGTTTGTTAGAAAAGTTTCTCACGAGGTTTGAGTTGTTGTTCGATTTATTTCATTTCCTTTTTTAGATTAATGAAGTGACATGAGGAAGAGGAAGAGGAAGAGGAAGAGGAGCTGAAAAACAGACGCCAACGTTGGGAACAAAAACGTGGACATGCTGAATAAAAAATCACGTAAGCGAAAAAGACAAATATACCCTACTGTTATGTCAACGAGCTATTTTTTGAAAACGACAAGGATGGCCAATTTTGGCCATTTGAGAAGGGCTTCAATTAGAATAGTACTTCATATACAAATTTGCTCTAAGGCTGCGTGAGGATGAAATAGGAACGTGAGGAGAACATGGGTATGTGAATGGATTTATGAGTCAGTGGGACCGCAAAGACCAGCCTATCCTTATTTCACATATAACAAAATAATTTGATAAAAGACCTTTTTAGCAATTCAAAAAAGACTTTCGTCAAGTATTTGCTTTATATATACATAGAAGTAAAAAGACATATCTTGAGATATTACGTTGAGTGAGTGTCTCCGTTTCAATAAAATTAATTACGCATTTGAACAATTTATGAAATGCCAAAGTAGAATTATGTCGCATGCATTTGAACAATTTGAACACTTTTGTTTTATTTCAATATTTCAATTAGGGCTATTACGATAATGGTAAATTTACCATTATCATACCAATCCCAAGCAATTAGTAACTAATATTGAACTACATCGGTATATCAATATCGGTATGGTTATGATACATTTACCATTGTTAACAGTAAATTAACAGTAAAAAATGTCAAATTAATGGTAACAATAAATTTACTGGTCAAACTAATTTTTTTTTTTAACTATCTAAGTTATTCCTAGTCATAGATAATTTTTAAGGTATATCGGTTTTTCAGAAGATGCTAGTAGCATTATTTACGGTATCGTTTCTTATTCAGTTTTATTTGGTTCCAAGTCTTAACATTAGCAAACTAGTTATAGCATATTATTGTTATAAATGATGAATCAAGAAAATTTTCAATGTCAACAAAAATAAGTTAGAATGTTGATATCAATGTTAAAGGAGTAAAAATCGAAAACAAAATAATTAATTTTTATTATTATCAAAAGCATAATGCAATAAATTTTTAGCATTTTATGTGCTGGTAAATTTACCATGGCCTGTCAACCAGTTTATTGATATATCAACTATCATTCACCACGGTAACGGTAAAATATCGGTAGTCATTTTTGACTTACTAATAGTATCAATATGGTAATGAATTTCCTATACCGATAACGAATTTCAATATATATAACAGTCTCCCAACCAATATATTTAATTGTTGAGGTGACTGCTACTAGCATTTTCTTATAATGTAATGTAATTATCACATAACAACATATGTTGTCATGGTGAAGTTTAATCGGTCATTCCTAGCGTTGCTTTCACCTTATTTTTTTTATACTTATGTACAAATCTTCAACCAAAGCCTCTAGTAAAAGCTTAGTGCAACAAAAGACTCACATGAAAACTTATTGCAGAAACATGTCTAGTTTTAGACATAGGTTGCGCATTTATGAAATACGCAAATTATATTAAAAAAAATTAAAGCTTACGCATTCCATAAATGCGCAAGTTTTAAAATTTAATGTTATATGTTTGTTTATATACATTGCGCATTTATGAAGTGCGCAAGCTTTAAATACTTTTTTTTAAAATATAACATGCGTATTCCATAAATGTGCAAATTATAGATAAACGAGACTTATTTGTGCAATAAGTTTTCAATTGAGCCTATCGTCGTCCTAAGTTTTTTGAGAGGCTTTAGCGGCTAGCCGCTGCTCTATAGCAGCAGCATGGCGCCGTTGCACTGTAGCAGCCTGTGACTGCCTTTGTGAGCAGCACGCTTACTTATAATACCTTTAGTGAATCCTAATATACAAAAGGATTCTATCATTATCTTGCTTCATTTTAATATTTGAAATTCATCGGTCAACATAGAACTTAAGAGTTAAATTTTCGGTTTTACTTCAAACCATTCGGAATAAATACATACATACATATATATATATACACACACACATACATACATATATATATATATATACATCAACTCATACTCAAGAAATTCAAATCAAATCTATTTTTCAAAACAAAAGTGTTGCAAAGCTACTAAGTGGTCTCTCACTCTACGACTCGAAAATGAATGTCGATGATGCTACACTCATCACTAAAATTATTTTCCAGCGACATAAGAGGAGAGTATTAGCTTACTTCTTTTAAAATTATTTGGAAATAATTCCCATTCAAAAATATTTTGAAGTAATATAAACTTTCAAAACTTTGAAAACCAAATTTTGAAAAGCACCGTAAATTTAATTCTCAAATTCCTAATTTAAATTCATTTCACTTGCAAATCAGATTTATAAACCATACTTATAAAATTCATCACCTTATAACAAACAACAATAGTTAATGGTTTAGGAATGTTAACAAACCAATAAATGATATTCTAGTATTATCATTTCTAACAACCAATTTATTTAACTATCAAATTTCAGAAAATTACACCTTTATATATAAAATATAATCATACATAAAATTATTTTATTTACCAATTTCAAAAAAAATATTGTGTCAATTTGCTCTGTTCAAGTGTTTTGGAATTTCTATCGATAGCGTTGGCCAAATGAATCGATCGAAACCCAAAATTCAGATTTAACAACTCAAAAAACACAATATAAAACATTTTATACTAATTACAAATACGTTCTCTCATAAGATGATTCAAGAATAGATTTTAAAACAAGGATAGTGGTTCAAATTTAGAGGGACCCTAATCAAAAGAATTCCGACTAAGAAGATAGGCTTAAAAGAAAGATAAGACAATTAAATTACAAAAGAGGAAAATGGATATGCTTATATTAACCGCGACGACGTTAACCAGGTCATTTGAGATTCCATTTTCAGAAGAATAAAAATGGTGGGTGCTCAAATTTTTACGAGTAGTCAAGAGACTCATGTTAGCTTTGACGAATTCTGGAGGAGATTTGGAGCAGGAGGCTTCAGCGTGTAGATATATTATGGTTAAACTGTGTCGGTGTTTGTATATGTATCTCTGTGATGTACTTGAGTTGTATAATAGACAGGTGTTTATAACTGTCTAATATGAGATGTATAAGTTGTGTAACTCAGGTGTATATGATACTATGTAATATCTTATGTGATATATTATATTTCATTCGTTCTACTATAAGTATCTAATGTTGTTGAGCATCTTCTTTGTTATCTTTTCTTCTTCTATCCCTTGCTTTCTTATATCATGACGTGTCTTTCTAGGCTAAGAAAGAGGGGTCATGACTAAGAAATTGGATTTCATCCCTTCAAAATGGCATTTAGAGAACTTGACTTTCAACTGACGACTCCTAAGAATTTCCAGAACATATCTCAAATTAGATTCATGTTCTTTCTCTGACTTAGAAAAGAAGAGAATATCATCAATGAAAATGGGGACAAATTTGTTGAGAACGTTGCAGAGAACGCGATTCATGAGATCGACGAAGAAGGCATGAGCATTGGTTAATCCAAAAGGTATGACTAAACATTCATAGAAACCATTCCCTGTGAAAAAGGGCAACAGATCGAACTATATGAATAAGATCGAAGCAGAATTCAAATTTCCCGCTTGAGAGGGAGAGAAGTGACTTCACCCGAAACATCAGGATAATCACTGACCATCTAGATGGAGTTGAGATCACTAAGCTGAGAATCAAGCGAGAAGATAAACTGCCTACAGAATCCTGAGTCATTCTATATTCAATCACAAGAGAATTAGCCTGGTCATCTACTAGAGAAATGGTTCGGGCTTTGCAAGAGATACAACATCAAAACCGAGGACATAGAAATCTCCGGTGAATCGATGCCTGTTGTAAAAGAGTTTCACCCATTTACAAATCATATTAAGGTTGGCGTGACTGCCGATGGGATTAGTCACACATGAGGATGAAGTTGCCAATTGAGTTTGCAAGATGTGCTCATATTTATTATAGAGATCAACAAAAATAGAGCTATGGGATGCTCTAATATCAAGAACACGAACAAGACAAGACAAGAATGGATTTTAGAACAAAGGGAAAGTTCCAAAATTCGAAAGAGATCCTAATCAAAGAGAATCCTAACAAGGAATTTCAAGCTCGAACGAAAGATGATTCTATAATTGATTCTACTCATTTTAGGGTATTACTACCCCATCTTTAATGAGTTTTTACTCCATATGCTAAGTTTTGCCTAAGCTAGAGCTCTGATAAAAACTTATATGACCCAGTATTTCAAACCACTCAAATCTACAATAATCCACATATGTCCGACTTGAATTGCTCAAAACAACAGATTGTTAATTTATATTTAACAAAACTTAACATATACAGTAAATAAATCAATTACAGGATTACTAACACAGAGTAATACAACAATAAGCAGCGAAATAGATAAACAGTAGTTCATGAAGCTACCACAATAAACAATAGAGACTTAAACAAAAAAATAGATATCCAAATACAAAGTAGTCTCGAATACATAAACAAATGACAAGACTGAACATAATAGCTGAAAATAGCCGAAAAACTGAATATGTAGAGATGGATCTCTAAGCAAAGTTCCAAGCTCCAAGGGTGAGTCTCAAATGCTATGACACTCAGCTTGTAACAACCCGCATATTTTACGATTGTATATTTAAATATTTTATTTAAATATAGCATCGTTAGTCAGATTAAAGTTATAAATGCTACTTTTTGCAAACAGTCGAATTAGGACTCGAGACCACTTCCATTGAGTCTAAAATGGTGTTTGTAACATTTTTGAGTATAAACATCAATATGCTTGGAGTTGAGAGAAAATTTTCTATTTCTCTATTAGGCTTTGGGTTTAGGTTTCAGTCCTTTGACTCGTCTAATACCCTAACTCTTCATCCAACTCCCCGTTACTCGTTCTATTATTTCCTAACACTCAATCTAAAAGAAAAATAGGGGGAAGAGATAGGAAATTAGAATTCCTAAACCCTAGTTTTGCTAGGAAATTCAAGTTCTTTCTCTAAAATCAAAGAGAAGCTTAGGTAAGCATCCTCTTCATCTTCTCCATCTCATTCTCTCTTCAATTTGTAGAAATTCCTATGGCCAAACTTAGAAAAAACTTTACCTTTGATGATGGATTGAAGGTTCTAGAGGTGTATTGAAGAGGAATTGGCCTTGCTTTATTTTAAAGCTTCTCGTTCGTTGTTTTTGAGTTTAAAGGTGAGTTTTTGAACGCACATCTACGTCTATAGCTTTCATTGTTGTTAGGTATGAATTCCTAACATCTATTTATGTTCAATTGCTTTTGATTTGAATTGATTTGGTGAATTTTCCAATTTTGGTGTTTTGAAGTCAAAATATTTAAAGATCCTATCTTGGATGTTTGGATATGTTTTTGGTGGTGTATCAAAGAGCTTAGAGGGTTGGGTTATCGATTGGCATAAATCCCTAGCATCCATTGCTCGATCAATCGCAATTCGGTTTGGATTTACCCTTTTGGGCTAGGCTGTTTTTTTGCCTAGCAGAAAAAGTTAGACGACTGAAACCAAATTCAGACATCTGGTTGAAAATTTCAGACGTCTGAAATGGTTTTGAAAATAGATAAAAAAAAGGGCAGAGACAAAGTCCAGGCGTTTGGAATAAAATCCAAATGTCTGAAATCAAATCCAGACGTTTGGTTGAAAAATCCAAACGTCTGAAATGGATTTGGAATTAAAAAGAGAAAGGAGAAAAACATATATACTTTCATAACCTAGGGCCAGATGTCTGGAAATACCTACCAGATGTCTGGAAATACCTACCAGATGTCTGAAACTGTCAATTTTGCTTATTTTGGCTGTTTTAAAGTGAATTTCCAATTTTAATCGATTTTTGTTGATTTGATTAGTTGTTGTCATTTATTATCGACTTTGATGACTTCTTTTTTGGATTTTTTAGGAATATTCATTTGCTGGATTTGATATCGATTTTTATGATTTAATTCACGTCGTCGAATGTGAATTTTTGGTTGATTTATTGTTTTTACAATCAGTTCTGCGATTTGTCACTTTAAACTACAAAGGTTTCTATACTAGTAGTAAATACTAAAACTCTTTCATCAAAATGATTTCAACATTTACTTTCAATATAAAGCTCGCTTTTAAAACCGTTTTCCAATCTATTAGTATATAAAAGCATTTACCTCATTCGTTTGAGAAATCAAATTAAACGACTTAGCAAAACAAGTGGTATGAAACTCTTGCGTTTACTTCGTCGGTTAATTCTTAGACTTGTTTGATTGAAACCTTGTGACAATTTTCGAGTGGAAATCTACAATCTGTTCATAAATATTTAAGTTAAGCCAGTGGTTATGGGACATGAAGCTAAACTCATACATTTACTAGCTTAGTGTAATTTACACTTATTTTCGAGTGGAAGTCTACAATTTGTTCGTAAATAATTAAGTTAAGCCAGTGATTATGGGACATGAAGCCTAACTCATTTATATACTAGCTTAGTGTAATTTACACTTGTTGATCTATGATGAACATTCGGTGGAGTTTCGGCTCAATTTGGTAGGGGTAGCGACCCATGGTGTAACGACCCGGGATTTTGGCAATAATATTTTAATACATATTTTATCCAATTAAATAAAATGTAAACTTATCATTTTAAAAAGATAGGACTTTTGGAATATTTGCCATTTATTTATATACATATGTATTTTGAAAAGGAAACTTTGATTTGAAAATTTAAAACAGAATCTTTTAAAAATATTTACAATAAAATTTATCTTATTCACATTAAATTAAATACTCTACCTTATTAACATTTAATCTAAATCTGTTCATATGAATGTAATATAGATGATAATGTTTAAAATAAAATCAAATCCTATCAATATTAAATATAAGTATAAAATATAAATATAAAACATATGAATATAAACTAAATGTTGATAGTTAAAATAGAACTAAATGAAAACAAGAATTTATGTTAGGAATAGGAATAAATATAGAGGTTAAATTTATGTGGTTACATGAAACATATCAGATAATTCTAGAGATATATATGTATATACTTTTGAAATACATGTAGATATGTAGGTGAATTATGCAAGCAAGAAGAAAATATAACAAAATATCTTCATACAAAAACCAAATGAGATAAGGCTGTAAACAAGATGGAAAGCATATGCATTTAATACTATCATCTCTGCCAAAATAAAGTCATTTCAGATATTTAGAAATCATTTCAATTTAAGAGAAAAAAATCTGATTTAGTCAAAGAAAGAAAAAAAATCTTTCTAAAGAAATGAGCCTGTTCCCGAAGACACCCACCTTGTAAAAACCTTTTTTATATATATATAACCTTTTGTTCCTATTCGTTCATAACTTAGCAAGCCAGAAAAAAAAATATCACTCTATACAAATTCAAATACAAATTTAAATATCATTTCAACTAAACAAAGTAAGCAAAAGGATTGAAGGGAAGATCAAAATTGCAGCTTTTAAAAATAACAGTCGCTCTATGTTTAAACTGGTTTTCAGGCGAGTAAACATAGATTTTAAAGTTTTAAGTTTAATTAAAAACAGTACAGGTGATTCATTAATAATATGGTTTTGTATAAGCTTTTTTTTTTGAATATAAATCTGTGTTTACATAAGTTGTTCTGTGAAATATTGAATATACTGTACTTCTCTGTTTATTGTTATAGAGTTGAATATTTGTTCAAACTCAAAATATTTTCATCTAATCATTGTTAAGCTTAGAGTTTTCAAACAAACAAGAAGTTTAAACCTCAATCAAGATTTTTAAATCTGTTTTAAAACATGTTAGTGAAATATATCAACTGGAAACTTGTTTTACAGCACAACGTATAATTATATGTTGAATTCGAGTGTTTTGAAAAGCTAATTCAATTTCATAACTTGAATCCACACTGCAAATTAAGATTTTTAAAACAAAAATGGTAATTTTTAGTTTAGTATTTTACGAACAGTTCATATTTGAACAAAATATGCCTTTTTACCATTTTCTGATGATCGAACCAATTTTGAATGTTAAGATCTTGCTTGAAGCAAGTTTGGCAATCGATGATTTCGAGAAAATTGTCAAATAATTTTTCTATTGCACAAATTGAAGGAACGAGGCGAATTTAGGGTTTATGTTCGAGGTTTAGACATGTCTGGAAACGAGGCGATTTCGTCATCTCTGATGCATCGAGTTGCACGAGCTCCAGGGAGATGGTAGCATGGGGTGTTGACGTGGTGTGGACGAAGTTGGAGCATCTCTGGTGGTCTGAGCAACTGGGGCGAGATGATTTTGTTGGATGGGTTGAGTTGAAGTGTTTCGAACGAAATGCTTAATTTCGATTTGGGAATTTGGTGTCGAATCGAGTTCTGATTTCGTATATAATGGTGATTCGCGACTTGCCGAAGATTGTGGGGTTCGCCGGAGCGACGGCGAGACGCCGTGCACGTGTACGGCGTAGATTGTGTCAGTGTTGTTGGATGGTGAGCAACTCGAGTTGTTACTCGAGTAAAATGGTGGATCGCTTCGGGTTAGAAATCGAGTAAGCATGTTTACCTGATATTATAGTTTAAACTTAAACTTAAACCCAACTTAAGCTAGAAAAAAGAGGAAGAAGAATGTACGTGAGGAAGAGAAGAATGACTCGGGTGGAATGGTGGGAAACTAGAGTGTTTACTCGAGTAAAACTGGGGTATTCTCGGGTTTTGTTTTCAAAAGGGTTAAGCCTAATAAATTTAAAGTTAATAATGTTAAACTAATTTTGGTATAAATGAAGTAATTAATGTTTGGCTCTTTTAGGTAAAAAAATTTTGTTACAAGTTTTAATTAACTAAGTAAATACTTAACCATGTTTTAAAATCCAATTAATACTCTAACTAAGTAATTAATTAAGATAAGTGCTGAAAGTTAATTAACATTAAAGTTTTCAAATTAGTAACAATTTGATTTCAAAGTTTAGGGAAGATTAATTTTAAATGTTAGTTAAGATAAATAATTATTATTAATTAATTAATTTGGAAAGTAACTAAGAATGATTAATTTATAATTGTAATTACAGATTGGTAAATTAATGATTAAGTGTTTAATAATTTTGTAATTAAGAATTTTAATTAATTACTTAAAGTTAATTATGTATGATTAGTAGTCAACTAATTAAGTAATTTAATTAAGAATTAATAATTTATTAATTAAGTAATTAGTAGTAAATAAATGGGTAATTAAGTTTATTAATTAACAATTAAGGTTATTAATTAATAATTAAGGAGTAATTAATTAAGTAATTAAGATTTAATAAATTGATTTAGAATTAATTAATTAAATGATATGAAATGGAATAAATTATTAATTAATAATTAAACAGGATTAAGTAATTAATTTAAATTGAATTAATTACAATAAGAATTAAAGATGCTTGCTTATGGATGATTATATAAGTAGAATATCTGGATTTTGCGATATCTATTGGGTGATGTTCTGTGATACTCTATGTTATGCTTTTGATATATCTATGATGATTGTGTATGATTTATCTGTATGTGAATTCAAAGTGTTGAATTAAACTGTTAAACAACTTGACCTTTAAAATGGCGTTTGGATTTCGATAAGACCGGGATCGGGAGTCAATTATGATTATCCGAAAACCACATTGATCCAAATTAAATGTTAGGTCGTGATATTTCAAGTGAAGATCGAGATGGTGTTTTAGAGTGCAAGGGTTATTGTCGTTAACACCGAGGGTGATTCCCAAATGAGTGTAATGAGATAATGCCTTCGGTTTCGTTTGAACCCGGAACGAACTTGTATGGATTGAATGCTTTCAGAACATCGTCAGGTGAACGATGAGCATTCTAAGAGATATGTTCTATAAAGGTAATCGCAGCCTCAAGCCCCATCAATCGGGAATGGCTAAAACGGGGGAGATGCAGCAAGGTTAGGTGGGTAGCACCCAAGCAGGACGAGATATACCCCTGTCTAGATGTCCCTTTTTATTCGGCTGTGTGGGCAGTTGCTAGCTACAACCGCGGGGTTATCTTGTTCGGAACTGTTCAGTAAGGAATAGTTCCGGCCTTGTGTTATAGGGGGTCAGGAGTGATTCTCGGTACGGTGATCTAGGCCCCGTACTGTGACGGGCGGTACCCCAGTAGCCCTGCCATTGTATGAAATCCAATCTCTAATAAGCGCCGTGTGCCCAACTATGTTGGAATGTGAGATGTAAGCATTTCAGCTATTTCTATATTTTACTTGAAAACCCTAGATGCTATTATAATATCATTGGATTTTCTATAAAATTATTTTGGTTAGCGTAAGGTAAAAACTTACCCGTATTTATATGTGGGTAGTCTTACGTGATACCTTTATTTCCAAATATTTTCAAATTTAAACAACTTTAACCCGTTTACTCACACCAGACCCATGTCTGACCCGGAGTTTACTTTTGTTTTTCATAAACTCTTGGGTACACAAATTTTTATGAGTAGCCAAGTGATAGGTTTTGGATTGTTGAGTTTTGGAGGAGCTTGAAGCAGGAGTGCAGACGTATCTATCTATCTAGTTCCGCTGTGTTAGTTAATGTATGTTGTATTTTGGGATGTATGTAATGGCAGATGTATATATAACTGTCTTGTTTAAATGATGTTGTGTAACTCTGATGTATGTAATAATTATGTGATGTATTATATTTTGTTCCATTTCCGTTGTGAGATTCTGATGTTGTTATTCTTTCTTTCTATCTTTTCTATTTCTATCCTTTTCTTTTCTTATTGATGATACGTCTTTCTGTGAGTAGAAAGGCGGGTCGTCACAATTGGTATCAGAGCATAAGTTGAGATAATACCTAGGCTCTGGAGTAATATCTATCTTGAGAGTGCGTATTTTTATTTTTATATAACTATATACCGATATAAATTTGTTGAGTTACCTGTCCAGGTGGCCAACATGAGTTCTGCAAGAAGAGGCAGAGGTAGGGGTAGTACCTCGACTGATAATGGACGAAGTCAAACTGTTAGTGAGGCTGTAGATCCAGTACCGCCTCAGGTTAGTTTTGCCGCTTTATGAAAGGACTTCATCAACCTTGTAGGTAAACCATTTAAAGGGGCAGAGACTATAATTGAGGTCCAAGCCTGGCAACGTTCCTGTGAGCGCATGTTTAAGAGTATGAAGTTGTTTGATGAGCGAAAAAGGCAAATGGCTTCATGGCAATTGCAGGAAGGCACTGCAACCTGGTGGGATGCAGCGATAGCAAACATCTCTGAGGACGACATTTCTTGGGAAAGATTTAAAGAGTTGTTTGAAGAGAAATTCATGCCAACAGTAGGGAAAACTCATCTGTACCGGGATTTTTTGAATTTGAAGCAGGGAAGCATGACTATAGCGGACTATGAGACCAAATTCAATGAAATTTCTTGTTACGGACCAGGGCTTGTAGATACTCCCCTCAAAAAGAACGAAATGTGTGTGCAAGGATTAAGGCCAGAATTTCATGAAAAGGTGACGGCGCATTTGAAAGGATCTTTTGTTGAGTTAATTGATATGGCTCTGAGATATGAGGATTTGATGAGCAAGTGATCAGTGGCACCAGTAGCAGCATCGGGAGGGAATATTCCTAATCCAAATAAGTAGAAGTTCAATCCCAATTGGAGGAAGTAGAACAAGAAGAAGCTTGGAAGTAACAACGGACCTCACAAATGCTATATATGTCAACAAGAAGGTCACTTGGAGAATAAGTGTTCCAGGAAAGGATTTCAGCAACAACGGCAGCAGTCACATCAAAGTGGACTGGGTTCGGCTTTGGTTCAGAGATCACTATACTTCAATTGCCACTAACCAGGTTATATGATCAAGTATTGCCCGCTACTTCATAAAGCTCGGCAGAATAAGGTATTTGCTTTGAAGGGTGCACCATCTACTTCATCTAAAGGTAAGAGAGTATTGGAAGGTACATTACTTTTAGATGGCAAGTATATTAAAGTTTTGTTTGATTCGGGTGCTTCTTTGAGTTTTATTTCTTTGGAATCTGTAGAGAAGTTCTTTCTTAGCCCTAGTACTGTAGACTGTCCCATCTTTGTATCTAATCCTATAGGAGGGGTAACCCAATTAGGTATGTTCTGCAAAGATTTGAGGATTTCCTATCTGTCCCATAGTTTTTCTTGTGACTCTTATGTGTTGAATTTTAAGGGATTTGACCTTATATTGAGGATGGATTGGCTCGATAAGTATAAGGCTATTCTGAATTGTGATGAGAGAACAGTTTCGTTGGAAGTCGATCTGGGTAGGATTGCTAGAGTGGCTTGTGATAATTCTGGAATTCACTTGAGTAGTCTTTTACATGGAGTTGAGACTTCTCAAGAGAAGGTTGAAGATATCGATGTGGTCCAAGATTTCCCTGATGTATTTGAGGAAGCCAAGTGTTTGCCTCTGCATCAAGAGATAGATTTTCGCATTGATTTGGTTCCAGGAGTAGTACCAGTGATTCAGCCTAGTAGGAGGATGGCTCCTAGGGAGAGGGAGGAGTTAGTTAAGCAGACTCGGGATCTTTTGGAGAAGGGATTGATTAGTCCCAGGTTTTCTTGTTTGGGTTTTGTTGCGGTGTTTGTCACCAAGTCGGATGGATCACCAAAGTTCTGTATTGACTATAGAGAATTGAACAAAGTGAACATTCGAAATAAATATCCTCTTCCTCGTATTGATGATCTTTTTGACCAGCTGCATGGAGCTTCTGTCTTTTCTCAATTGGATTTAGCTTCAGGTTTCCATCAGTTAAGGCTAGCTGAGGACGGTATCCTTTTAACTGCATTTAGGGGACCGAATTATTTCTATGAATGGTTGGTTATGCCTTTCGGGTTAACCAACGCTCCTGCTTACTTTGTTGATCTGATGAATCGAGTCTTTCGAGATGTATTGAGTAAGTTTGTTATGATGTTCATCGATGATATTCTGGTCTATTCCAAGTCTGAAGAAGAGCACAAGCAGCATTTGAGAATAGTGCTGGAGACACTGAGGAGGCATGTTTTGAAGGCGAAGTTTTCTAAGTGCCATTTTTGGAAATCAGAAGTCAAATTTTTGGGGCACATTGTTTCTGGTGAAGGTATTTCTGTAGATCCAGCGAAGGTTGAGACTATTCTGGAATGGAAGTAACCGAAGACACCAACTGAAATTCGTAGTTTTCTGGGATTTGCTAGCTACCACAGAAAGTTTATCAAGGACTATTCCAAGATTTCTTCACATCTGACCAAGCTAACAAGGAAAGGAGCAAAATTTAAGTGGACACCCCAGTGTGAAGAAGCTTTTCAGGAATTGAAGACGAGGCTAACCAGTGCACCTGTGCTAGCTATTCCGGATGGGAAAAGAAAATTTGAAGTTTATACAGATGCTTGTATAGTTGGACTGGGAGTAGTTTTGATGCAGAATGGTAGAGTTATTGCGTATGCGAGTCGACAATTAAAGCCACATGAAAGGAACTACGCTACGCACGATCTTGAGTTGTTAGCCATTGTTTTTGCTTTGAAGATATGAAGACATTATCTCTTGGGAGAGAAGTTCGAGTTATTCACGGATCACAAACCGTTGAAATATCTTTTCTCTCAGAAGGATCTTAATCTGAGGCAGCAGTGATGGGTCGAGTTTCTAGCATCATATGATTTGGATATTCTATATACCCCGGGAAAGGCGAATGTTGTGGCTGATGCTCTTAGCAGGAATGCAGTTCTGTCTCCTTTGGAAGTTGTTCCATCTCTCCAGGAAAGAATCATAAGCAAGAAAATGGAGGATAGATATTTTGAGGAACTAATTCTTGGAACCAAGGATGGTCGATATTCGGATTTCAAGGTGGAGATCAAAGTGCTTTGAGGATTAATGGTCGTTTGTGTGTACCTAATATAGATGGATTAAGGCAAGAAGTCTTAGCTGAGTGTCATCGCTCCAAATTGAATATTCACCCAGGAATATGTAAGATGTATAAAGATATGAGAAGAGTTTTCTGGTGGTCGAGCATGAAGAGGGATGTATCTTCTTTAGTTAATAGTTGTGCCATCTGTCAGCGGGTGAAAGGAGCTCAACAGAAGTCGGCGGGTTTGTTGCAGCCTTTGGAAATTCCAGAATGGAAATGGGAGATGATCTCGACGGATTGCATCGACGGATTGCCTAGAACCAAGAAAGGAAACGAAGGAATATGGGTTATTGTGGATCGTCTAACTAAAAGCGTCCATTTTATACCGGT
Organism: Allium cepa; assembly: GCA_030765085.1. Classification (NCBI taxonomy): domain Eukaryota; kingdom Viridiplantae; phylum Streptophyta; class Magnoliopsida; order Asparagales; family Amaryllidaceae; genus Allium; species Allium cepa. The sequence continues at coordinate 42,272,965 of CM060940.1, read as the reverse complement.
TAAGGCAACTCATACTGCAGCTTCTCTAGTAGAGATTTTCTTGAAAGAGATAGTCAGATTGCATGGTGTTCCTATTAGCGTAGTAAGTGATCGTGATCCTATCTTCATCAGTGTGATGACCCTCCCTTCTCGACCCTCGAAAATCGACACAAAATACTCCACGGTATGATATGCTGACGATCAAGTGCCGGAAGAGACAGATTGTTAAGGGAAAGAAAGGAGATAGAAGGAACTAAACAATATCAGAATCTCACAATCGCAGCGGAACAAAATATAATATATAATATCAGATCTTTACACAAAATGAAAACTATATCTGTTTTATACAATATATCATCAGAGTATCTCAAACAAGCAACAATTACCAGTCTGACAATCTCAAACAATCACAACAGTGGATATAAATAAGTACGGATAATACGTCTCGGACTCCATTTCCTCTCTTGAGCTCCATAGCATCCTATCCTGAACATATAATACTCAGTCTGACCCGAGCATTATAATGAAATAACACCCGTGTCAGTCTAGAATACCAGCTGATAAAAATACACCCAATTTGATTATTAAAGTTTCAAAAATCCTTTTGAAAACAAAAGCATCTCGTAAGACCACGCCACAAATAAACATGTCGGGTTTCTACCTTACGATAGCTAAAACACTTTTTATAAAAATCCTCTGATATTATAATAGGGTCTATTTACAAATACTTATAAAATAGCCGAAATTGTTACATTCATTAAATTCCAGCTACTAGCCACAATCGTGGGTGATACAAACAAAACTCGTAAAAGGCGCGTAGGGAGAATGGATTTCCAAGTAATGACTAGGCACTGGGGTACCACTTGTCACAGTACGTGGCCTAGATCACCGTACCGAGGACCACTCCTAATCCCCTACAACACAAGGCCAGGACTACCCCTTACTGGATAATCCCGAGTAAGATTACCCCACGGTTGGGATCAACAACCACACCACTAATCCAAATAAAAAGGGACATCTAGACAGGGATGACCTCACCTTGAAATGGGTGCTACCCACCTAGCCTTGCTGCATAACCCCTGATTTTCAGTCATTTCCGGTTGATGAGGCTTGAGGCTAAGCGTTACCTTTAGAACATTTCACTTAGAATACGCATCACCCACCTAACGATGTTCCGAAAGCATTCATCCATACAAGTCCGTCCCGGGTTCGAATGGAACGGAAGGCACTACTCCTACTACATCCATTTTGGAAATATCCTCAAGATTAGCAGCGACTAGCCTTTGCACTTCACTGCTCCATCTTCGACTCCGAACTCGTTTTTTCCCTCGAAAACGTACAAATCGGATCGAAGTGGTTTTCGAGAAATTAATCCCGATCCCGGTCTCTTCGAAACGATCAACGCATTGTCCAATATTGATAATCGGTGATTTAACTATCAATTAACATTCACAAACATCCATCACACAATAAATAATTTCCCACATTATTTATTTTCCTCAAAAAATATCTTTACAAGATATATTTCCATTTTCCAGTTCTTTTCGGAATAGTTTTCAAACCCAACTCTTTTCATGGAGTAAATTCTCAAGTCTTTACTTCCTTTGAAAACATCCAAGTACCAATACTTAAGGTTTAAAATAATTAAATTCTTTATTCTTGAAAATACATTAAACATTTAGATTAAATCTACTTACATACTTAATTTAAAATATATATACCTTTTTAAAAATATTTCGAATAAAACTGCTTTATAAAATATAAACTATTTTCTTCAAAATAAAGTTAAGTCGTACTAAATTTTAAAATAAATCTATGAAACTGTATAAAGTTTTTAAATAAAACTTTAACTAATAATCTCCAAAATAAAACCATTTTATAAAGTATAAATATTAATAATATTCTTTAAAACATAGTACTAATTACCCCTTTAAAATAATTACTTCTATAACTAATTTGATAAATGTTTACTTTTAAAATTCTTACAACTTAAATAATTTGTTGAAAGCATTCTTTAATGTAACTTCTAACCTTTCAAAAACCTGCTTTAAAAACGTACTTGGCTTTTCAGGGAAATACACTTCCATTTTAGGATAACCCAAAGAATTCTTTCTATAAATCCTACATGATTTAGCCCTATTCAATTTTACGTTCATCCCGTAAATTCCTTTCCATATTTTAAAAATAAACTCCTTTATTTTTAAACATATTGCTATTTCCTGGAAATCATTTTCAAAATATATGTTTAAAATATTTAAATAAAGCTTCTAGAAATTTCTTAATTGAAAATAATACTTAAGGAAATATATAGAGGTTTTCTAAGCAATTTAAGCCAAATTTAATTTTAAAAGTAAAGTTGTTAAATCAAATATTTATATTATAACTCCCTTTGAAAACTTAATACTACTTTACTTTTAAAAATAATTAAATACCATAATTACTTAATTAAATATTTGCTTTCACTTAAAATCAATTGAAAATAATAATAATTTTTTTTATAAAATATTTTAAAACAACTTTACAAAACTTTCAAGTTTATACTTCGAAAATCTTTCTTTAACACATGCTTAGTTTCCAGAAAAGCATACACTTCCCATCCTCTAAAAATAAATCTCGCTATTAACTTAAAACAATTCACGTTTCCTTTATAAATCACAATTTAAAACACCTCAAATTTTCAACCAATTTCTTGAATTTAATTCCTTTAACTCCTTTACTTAAGAATTTCTTTTATTTCCTTTAAACCCAATTTATTTTATTTAAATTTAAATTCCCAGATTGTATTCACCCAATCATGGCACAACACAATTAATTTCCGAATTAATCTATCACAGTATATAAATAGAACACAGCATAACAAGGTTTAAATCAATTTATCACAGAATATAAATAAATTTCTATTTGTGAGGAATCCAGTTGGATCCCTCCAACCTGTTTCCCTGCATTCACAGATTTTAGCACAACCAATAAATATCGATTCAATCTGATACTATTATCATATTCAGCTAAACAACCAATCAAACATTAAAATATTAGCTATTTAAATTAACTGGTATACAGATGGAGTGAGATTTACTCTCCTTGGGTTTTCGACAAGCGTTCAAATTTACATTAAATGGAACGGCGTTCGATTAAACCTAAATTTTTACTTGCTCTGAATGATCCTAGAATTACTCCACTGCGTAGTTCTCGTCGCTGCGATTCTGGCGTAGCCACTTTTGTCGAAATCTGATAACGTATGCACAAGATATGAATTTATTAAGTTCAATTATCAATTTAAAAACAATTTTTTTATAATATTTACCAAAACAAACTACAGCCACGTGATACCAAAGTGAAAGTCGATACTCTATCTTCCCTTTTCGCATGCTACAGGCTCAAACCGAACCCAACCTCTTCCGCCTAGGGTTAGGGTTCAGCTTTAACGTGTATATATACGTACAACCCATTTATATTATTATTAAATTCACTTTAAAGCAACTTTTTCACACGATCTCCAAACGACGTGTGTCGACAGGCGTTTCTAAAGTTTTACCCGCATTTCAAACACAATGGAACGTGTTTCGGAGACTAATTCGATCATATGGGTGAGTTATGGAAATAAACGATCAATTTTAAACTAAATCGATTAAAATAGTTTCTATGCGTTTTGAGCTGCCAGGGTCAAATGGCAACTCTGATTGTTACGAAAATTGAAATCTGATAATAACTAACTATTAAGGATCAAATGGAACTGGTTTCGTCGAATTCCGAGACTGTGCCCCGGAAGGCTATTTTAACTCGTGGATAAATTCGAGCGATTTTCAAAATAGTCGAAATCACTTAAAATTTCACTTTTAAATTTTTATTAACTCTATTATAACTCGTATAAAATTTATATTCACATTAGAAATCATTCTGATTCAGTTTAAATCAAAATCTGATTATTTACATTATTATATTATTAAATTCCAAAATTAAATTAATATAAAATTCCAAATTTAATTTATCGACTTTTAATTCCATCCAACAGTCCAATATTATAAATCAAATCCAAATAGACTTAAAATAAATTTTAGAATCTATTTTTATATCTATTTACACCCAGAATCACCAATTATCCCAATTCCAATATTAGATTATTATTATTCAAATTTTAATTAAATTCCCGTATTTGAAATTTAACTAATTCTATTAATTTAACCAAAATCTTTTTATTCAAAATCGAATTAAAATTCACATTCAACATTTAAAATGAGTTAAATGTTCAAAATCTAACGGCAAAAAATTATGGGTCGTTACATTGCTCTTCCCTTATAAAAATTTCGTCCCCGAAATTTGCTAAGGTAGAAAGAATGCTCCAAACCCAATAGCAAAATTTACTTAGTGAAAATTTCAATTTTCACTTTGCCTAAATTCTTTAGTTTCAAAACAGAACTGCTAGTTTTGATTCTATTCAAAATTCTTTTTATTTTTATTTTAATATGAAATCAATTTGTCGTTAACGAAACATTTCAAAAAATTTCTAACTCCCAAAATTTCCGAAATTTTTTGACAAAGTCTCCCTTGCACGGAGGAGCTTTTGAAATATCACAATAGATATAAATATATATACATCGACCCACACGGTCAGAAAACCAAAAACAGTTCATATTTTCTATTTTTATTGCGTAGGATACCTTTATTAGCATTTTAAAAGCAAGCAGCTAAATAATATTGCATATACGCACTCCAACTCTATCTACTGCCTCCCGCATATGTACTTACTTAAACAAACACATCAGTTATCAATAATATGAGAATTTATTAACATTCTATTCATTAAACTAGTCAAACACATCAATTTCATAGTTTAACCAAGCAGGCTTCATAATTTAACATGTTAACCATATTTTATCAGCAACTCAAAGATTTCAATCACCATTTTAATTTCCTAACAAATCCAACTTCATTTTATTTCTCTTGAATGATTTACATTCAAGTTTACTATTTACAATTCAGATTTACTACAACCCATTTCACTCTCTCTTCAATATGAATAACATATGCTTTACTTTCATCAATTTATTCCAATCCAATTCCAAATTGATTTACAATCAAATCCTTATTTCAATATGATACATTTGCATTTCTTTTATGATCTACTTTCATTTTTATGCAAAACTACTTAATTATATTACATTTATTCCAATTAAGTCAAAACCAATTTTATTACTTCTTAAAATCAATCCACTTCCATTTACAACAAGCGACTAATTTCTATGCAAATTTAAAGTTATCCAAACAAGTAAAGATCACTTAAGCTTATAACCATTTAAAATTAATTCCAACTTAGATTTATATTAATTTTATTTCGTTCAAAATTTTTCACAATCCCAAATATTCTTATTTCCTTGCAATTTTTAAATCAAATCCTTATTCTCACTTCAAGTTCATCATTCAACTTAAGTTTAAATTAATATCATCCCGTTCTATATTATTTACAACTCATAAATTCTTATTTCATCACAATAATTAATTAAAACCATTCCACTTGCATTTCAATTTTATTATCTAAACAAATTTCATTCAAGACCCCTTATAAAGCTCGACCACAATTACTTTCCAATTTGCTTAAGTTCTTGCAATTTCACAATATTTCCATTTCTTCTTATATCAATTTTATTTTATTTTAATTTGATTTTCATCCAATCAAATTCGAATTCTCTCAATTTGTTTATTTATTCAATCCATTTTAAATTAATTTTATTAACAATGAGACCACTTTAAATCATTCCACTCATTTGAATTTATTTATAATTCAAACCATCACTATTATAATCTAATTCCATTATTCATACACACTCTCGGCTTTTTATTGCCAAAATTAAATCCCATACTAGAATTGGGTTTTTATTTTTCTTTTCAAAATTTTCTTAACAAACCACCAAATTTCATCCATGCCAATACAAATTCCATTTAATTTAGTTTACACTAAATTCATCTTCAAGCTTCTCTTTATTTAATTTAGCTTACGCTAAATTCATTCTCAAATAATTCCTTTGGATTTAGTTGAGTTAAAATTTTTTTCATACAATATCCTTTCAACTTAATTAAATTTTCTTTCACTTCAATTCTTTTCCAATTTTAATTCAAGTTTAACTAAATTTATTTAGCCAACTTGAATTCATACCATTTCCTTTACTATCTTAAATAAGAACTTAATTCCATTCATTTTTATTCATAACACAATTGAATTTTGATTTTAATTAAATCCAAATTCAACTCAATTCCATTTAATCGGAGTTAAATCCAATTCAATCCAATTTTAATTCTCCATATACAAGTTCAAAACTTATTTACTAACTTAAGTTCATTCACATCTTTTATATCACACTTTACCTTATTTTACTTTACATTTCATTTAGGATTAAGTTTGAATTCACCATACCATTCAACTATTTCCCATTTGTGATTATAATTCCATTTTCTATTTATAAGTTCACCAACTTATTTACTTAAAAGTTTATATTGCTCATTTGAGTTATTTTCACCTTATAATCACAATTCCAAATTATCTATATAACATTTAATCGCTTAAGGATACAATTGATTACACAATGACCCACAATTACAAAGTCATTTTACATTTAAATTTTATATCCAATTAATTCAATTTCAATTTCAATTTATATTTAACTTATCCTGAGTTAAATGCAAATATATTTTATTCACTACCATTTACTCAAGTTAAATTTTAAATCCAGGATTAAACATTTTCATTTGTTTCTTAATAATATCAACTTCACTTAATAAGTTCAATAGTTGATTCATTTTAACTTTACATATTATTTAAATAGAATTTTCTAGAATTCAGTTACCCGGTTTTATTTCAAAATCATTTTGAAATAATAATCAACTCATACTTACTTGGTATATAAAATCAAATCTCCGGATTCCAAATAACTTGTTTATACCAAAACAAATTTCCTCCTTTGAAATTTCTAAAACACCTTGTATATGAAACAAATCTAAACAGATATCATACCCAATTACTATGTAAGCAATCCATTACTTTAGAAGCTCGAAAATGAATTCTAATGATGTGGCCATCATCATCAAGATTATTTTCCAGCGACTGAAGTGAGTTCAGTGCTTCCTTATTCTCACAAATTCATTTCAAAACAGTTTCCATTCAAACATATTACCCAAAATAATATTCCATTATTGCCTTCAAACACTTTGGAAAACATTTCAAACATCCTCAAGATTTTAAATTTTCCTAACTTTTATTTTCATTACATTTAAAACACTTTTCGAAATTTTCGGGATTTAAATTCTGGTTTAATTCAAATTTAGTTATTCTTCTTTTGTATAATTTATACTCATAGAATTTTATTTCATTATAACCATTTCAAATTTTAGATCAAATTTTAGATTCTTATTTGATTAAGATATCCACATCTAAACAATCAAATATATATGATAATTTTAGAAAATTATTTCTTTTATATCAAAATAATTTTGGGTAAAATAATTTCATTTACCCATTTTAAAAACACTACTTTGTCGGTTTATCTTGTTTAAGAGTTTAGAAACCCCTATCGATACGGTTGTACTTTCCGCACCTACTAGAATTCATAAACGCACAACCGATAAGTCAACACAGTATAAAAACAATTTTATATTCACTAACAAGTACGCGCTCATAGCTATTAATACTCTCAACTCATTATAGAGTACTACTGACTCTGTTTAATGAGTAATTTCCCCACCAAAGCCTAGGTTGTCGCCAACCTAAGCTCTAATACCAAATGTGACGACCCGCCCTTCTCGACCCTCGAAAATCGACACAAAATACTCCACAGTATGATATGCCGACGATCAAGTGCCACAAGAGACGGATTGTTAAGGGAAAGAAAGGAGATAGAAGGAAGAAGGAACTAAACAATATCAGAATCTCACAATCGCAACGGAACAAAATATAATATATAATATCAGATCTTTACACAAAATGAAAACTACATCAGTTTTATACAATATATCATCCGAGTATCTCAAACAAACAACAATTACCAGTCTGACAATCTCAAACAATCACAACAGCGGATATAAACAAGTACAGATAATTCGTCTCGGACTCTAGCTCCTCTCTTGAGCTCCATAGCATTCTATCCAGAACATATAATACTCGGTCTGACCCGAGCATTATAATGAAATAACACCCGAGTCAGTCTGGAATACCAGCTGATAAAAATACACCCAATTTGATTATTAAAGTTTCAAAAATCCTTTTGAAAACAAAAGTGTCTCGTAAAACCACGCCACAAATAAACATGTCGGGTTTTTACCTTACGATAGCTAAAACACTTTTTATAAAAATACTCTGATATTATAATAGGATCTATTTACAAATACTTATAAAATAGCCGAAACTGTTACATTCATTAAATTCCAGCTACTAGCCACAATCGTGGGTAATACAAACAAAACTCGTAAAAGGCGCGTAGGGAGAATGGATTTTCAAGTAATGACTAGGCACTGGGGTACCACCTGTCAAAGTACGTGGCCTAGATCACCGTACCGAGGACCACTCCCGATCCCCTGCAACACAAGATCGGAACTACCCCTTACTAGATAATCCTGAGCAAGATCACCCCACGGTTGGGATCAGCAACCGCACCACTAAGCCGAATAAAAAGGGACATCTAGACAGGGATGACCTCTCCCTGAAATGGGTGCTACCCACCTAGCCTTGTTGCATAACCCCTGATTTTCAGTCATTTCCGGTTGATGAGGCTTGAGGCTAAGCGTTACCTTTAGAACGTTTCACTTAGAATACGCATCACCCACCTAACGATGTTCCGAAAGCATTCATCCATACAAGTCCGTCCCGGGTTCGAACTGAACCGAAGACACTACTCCTACTACATCCATTTTAAAAATATCCTCAGGATTAGTAGCGACTAGCCCTTGCACTTCACTGCTCCATCTTCGACTCCAAACTTGTTTTCCCCCTAAAAACGTACAAACCGGATCGAAGTGGTTTTTTGACAAATTAATCCCGATTCCGGTCTCTTCGAAACGATCAACGCATTGTCCGATATTGATAGTCGATGATTTAACTATCAATTAACACTCACAAACATCCATCACACAATAAATAATTTCCCACATTATTTATTTTCCTCAAAAAAATATCTTTGAAAGATATATTTCCATTTTCCAGTCCTTTTTGGAATAGTTTTCAAACCCAACTCTTTTCATGGAGTAAATTCTCAAGTCTTTACTTCCTCTGAAAACATCCAAGTACCAATACTTAAGGTTTAAAATAATTAAATTCTTTATTCTTGAAAATACATTAAAACATTTATATTAAATCTACTTACATACTTAATTTAAAATATATATACCTTTTTAAAAATATTTCGAATAAAACCGCTTTATAAAATATAAACTATTTTCTTTAAAATAAAGTTAAGTCATACTAAATTTTAAAATAAAGTTATGAAACCATATATAAGTTTTTAAATAAAACTTTAACTAATTATCTCCAAAATAAAACCATTTTATAAAGTATAAATATTAATAATATTCTTTAAAATATAATACTAATTACTCCTTTAAAATAATTACTTCTATAACTAATTTGATAAATGTTTACTTTTAAAATTCTTACAACTTAAATAATTTCTTGAAACCATTCTTTAATACAACTTCTAACCTTTCGAAAGCCTGCTTTAAAAACGTACTTAGCTTTTTAGGGAAACACACTTACATTTTAGGATAACCCAAAGAATTATTTCTATAAATCCTACACGATTTATCCCAATTCAATTTTATGTTCATCTCGTAAATTCCTTTCCATGTTTTAAAAATAAACTCCTTTATTTTAAACATATTGCTATTTCCGGGAAATCATTTTCAAAATATATGTTTAAAATATTTAAAATAAAGCTTCTAGAAATTTCTTAATTGAAAATAATACTTAAGGAAATATATAGAGGTTTTCTAAGTATTTTAAGCCAAATTTAATTTTAAAAGTAAAGTTATTAAATCAAATATTTATATTATAACTCCCTTTGAAAACTTAATACTAATTTACTTTTAAAAATAATTAAATACCATAATTACTTAATCAAATATTTGCTTTCACTTAAAATCAATTAAAAATAATAATAAATTTTTTTCTAAAATATTTTAAAAACAACCTTACAAAACTTTCCAGTTTATACTTCGAAAATCTTTCTTTAAAACATGCTTAGTTTCCAGAAAAGCATACACTTCCCATCCTCTAAAAATAAATCTCTCTATTAATTTAAAACAATTCACATTTCCTTTATAAATCACAATTTCAAACACTTCAAATTCTCAGCCAATTTCTTGAATTTAATTCCTTTGACTCCTTTACTTAAGAATTTCTTTTATTTCCTTTAAACCCAATTTATTTTATTTAAATTTAAATTCCCAGATTGTATTCACCCAATCATGGCACAACTATTTTATTTAAATTTAAACTACAGCCACGTGATACCAAAGTGAAAGCCGAAACTCCATCTTCCCTTTTTGCACGCTACAGGCTCAAACCGAACCCAACGTCTTCCACTTAGGGTTAAAAATCGCCCCCACCTCGATGATCGCGACGACGATCGGCTCCCTCACAATGTCGAGCATCACGAACTACACCACTGGCCGACGACCGCATCCCAAACGCGCCACCGTCACCTTGAGAAACCGATTCGAATGGCCCCTCTTCCACGACGAACTGCCCCTTCTCTAAAGCACGAAAAACGATCTCGACCGTTGATCGGGCCGAGCTCGATGAGCTCTCCAGCTTTCCAGTTGGAAGTTTTCGCTATAGCTTAATGGATTGCTCGATAATTAGAGGTGAACGATGAAGCTTCTCAGCCATTAAAACATAAGTAAGCGGAGGCTGGAAGAAGGTAGGGTTAGGGTTCGGCTTTAACGTGTATATATACATACAACCCATTTATATTATTATTAAATTCACTTTAAAGCAACTTTTTCACACGATCTCCAAACGACGCGTGCCGACAAGCGTTTCTAGGGTTTTACCCGCATTCCAAACACAATGGAATGCGTTTCGGAAGCTAATTCGATCATATGTGTGAGTTATGGAAATAAACGATCAATTTCAAATTAAATCGATTAAAATAGTTTCTATGCGTTTTGAGCTGCCAGGGTCAAACGAAAACTCTGATTGCTACGAAAATTGAAATCCGATAATAACTAACTATTAAGAATCCAATGGAACTAGTTTCGTCGAATTCCGAGACTGTTCCCCGGAAGGCTATTTCAACTCGTCGATAAATTCGACGATTTTCAAAATCGTCGAAATCACTTAGAATTTCACCTTTAAAATTTTATAAACTCTATTATAACTTGTATAAAATTTATGTTCACAATCGAAATCATTCTGATTCAGTTTAAATCAAAATCTGATTATTTACATTATTATATTATTAAATTCCAAAATTAAATTAATATAAAATTCCAAATTTAATTTATCGACTTTTAATTCCATCCAACAGTCCAATATTATAATTCAAATTCAAATAGACTTGAAATAAATTTTAGATTCTATTTTTATATCTATTTACACCCAGAATCACCAATTATCCCAATTCTAATATTAAATTATTATTATTCAAATTTCAATTAAAGTCCCGTATTTGGAATTTAACCAATTCTATTAATTTAACCACAATCGTTTTATTCGGAATCGAATTAAAATTCACATTCAACATTTAAAATGAATTAAATGTTCAAAATCTAACGACCAAAAATTCTGGGTCGTTACAACCAGCAAATTCTGGGAGGCTCTGTAATCAGCTATGGAAACGAGTTTGAGATTAAGTATAGCCTATCATCCTCAGACAGTCGAACAGACGGAGAGGCTGAACCGAATTCTAGAGGATATGCTGCGAGCTTATGTGATGGATATTGGTGGATCTTGGGAAGACCATCTTCATTTGGTAGAATTCTCCTATAATAACAGTTACCAGGCGAGTATTAAGATGGCTCCTTATGAAGCTCTATATAAAGGACTGTGTAAGTCCCCATCCTGTTGGATAGAGTCGAGAATCGTCTTGTGCTTGGACCAGATCTGATCCGTGAAGCATCTGCGAAAGTTGAGCTTATCAAGAAAAGGATGAAAGCTGCTCAGGACAGTCAAAAGAAGTACGCAGATAAGAGGCGAAGACAATTGGAATTTGACATTGGAGATTTAGTCTTTGTCAAAGTTTCCCCGATCAAAGGAGCTATTAGATTCGAAAAGACGAAAAAACTTGCCCTGAGATATATAGGACCATTCCAGGTGTTGGAATGAATTGGTGCGGTAGCTTACAGAATTGAATTGCCAGAACAGATGTCTGGAATTCATAATGTATTTCATGTATCCCATTTAAGGAAGTTTGTTCATGATCCATCACTGATTGTGGAACCAGTAGTCCAAGAAGATTTGGAGGTCGAGCCAAATTTGACTGTGGTCAGGAATCCAGTTTGGATTGTTGATCAAGACGTGAGGCAACTCCGGAGAAAGGTAGTGAAGCTTGTCAAAGTGCAGTGGAGCGAGGATCCTAGAGATTGTACATGGGAAACTTTGGATAGCTTTAGGAAAGCTTTTCCAGATTTATGTCCCGATAGCTAGTGATGTTTGTTAGGATAAATTTTTTGGTTGTTTGTTAAAGTATGAATGATATGTATGTTTGGATGGTTGATATAAAAGCTTTTGAATTATCTTTTATTTTAAATTTCGTGGACAAAATTCTTTTAGGAGGGAGGAATGTAACGACCCAGGATTTTGGCAATAATATTTTAATACATATTTAATCCAGTTAAATAAAATGTAAACTTATCATTTTAAAAAGATAGGACTTTTGGAATATTTGCCATTTATTTATATACATATGTATTTTGAAAAGGAAACTTTGATTTGAAAATTTAAAATAGAATCTTTTAAAAATATTTACAATAAAATTTATCTTATTCACATTAAATTAAATACTCTACCTTATTAACATTTTATCTAAATCTATGCATATGAATGTAATATAGATGATAATGTTTAAAATAAAATCAAATCCTATCAATATTAAATATAACTATATAATATAAATATAAAACATATGAATATAAATTAAATGTTGATAGTTAAAATAGAAATAAATAAAAACAAGAATTTATGTTAGGAATAGGAATAAATATAGAGGTTAAATTTATGTGGTTACATGAAACATATTAGATAATTCCAGAGATATATATGTATATACTTTTGAAATACATGTAGATATGTAGGTGAATTATGCAAGCAAGAAGAAAATAAAACAAAATATCTTCATACAAAAACCAAATGAGATTAGGCTGTAAATAAGATGGGAAGCATATGCATTTAATACTATCATCTCAGCCAAAATAAAGTTATTTCAAATATTTAGAAATCATTTCAATTTCAGAGAAAAAATCTGATTTAGTCAAATAAAGAAAAAAAAAATCTGTCCAAAGAAATGAGCTTGTTCCAGAAGACACCCACCTTGTAAAAACCTTTTCTATATATATAACCTTTTGTTCCTATTCGTTCATAACTTAGAAAGCCAAAAAAAATATATCACTTTGTACAAATTCAAATACAAATTTAAATATCATTTCAACTAAACAAAGTAAGCAAAAGGATTGAAGGGAAGATCAAAACTACAGCTTTTAAAAATAACAGTTGCTCTCTGTTCAAACTTGTTTTCAGGTAAGTAAACGTAGATTTTAAAGTTTTAAGTTTAATTAAAAATAGTACAGGCGATTCATTGATAATATGGTTTTGTATATTCTTTATTTTTGAATATAGATCTGTGTTTATATAAGTTGTTCTATGAAATATTGAATATACTGTACTTCTGTGTTTATTGTTACAGAGTTGAATATTTATTCAAACTCAAAATATTTTCATCTAATCATTGTTAATCTTAGAGTTTTCAAACAAACAAGAAGTTTAAACCTCAATCAAGATTTTTAAATCTGTTTTAAAACATGTTGGTGAAATATATCAACTGGAAACTTGTTTTACAGTACAACATATAATTATATGTTGAATTCGAGTGTTTTGAAAAGCTAATTCAATTTCATAACTTGAATCCACACTGCAAATTAAGATTTTTAAAACCAAAATGGTAATTTTTAGTTTAGTATTTTATGAGCAGTTCATATTTGAACAAACTATGCCTTTTTACCATTTTCTGATGATCGAACCAATTTTGAATGTTAAGATCTTGCTTGAAGCAAGTTTGGCAATCGATGATTTCGAGAAAACTATCAAATAATTTTTCTATTGCACAAATTGAAGGAACGAGGCGAATTTAGGGTTTATGTTCGAGGTTTGGACATGTCTCGAAACGAGGTGATTTCGTCACCTCTGATGCATCGAGTTACACGAGCTCCAAGGGGATGGTAGCATGGGGTGTTGATGTGGTGTGGACGGAGTTGGAGCATCTCCGGTGGTCTGAGCAATGGGGCGAGGTGATTTTGTTGGAGGGTTGAGTTGCAGTTTTTTGAACGAAATGCTTAATTTCGATTTGGGAATTTTGGTGTCGAATCGAGTTCTGATTTCGTATATAGGGGTGATTTGCGACTTGCCGAATATTGTGGGGTTCACCAGAGCGACGGCCAGACGCCGTGCACGTGTATGGCGTAGATTGTGTCAGCGTTGTTAGGTGGTGAGCAACTTGAATTGTTACTCTAGTAAAATGGTGGATCGCTTCGGGTTAGAAACCGAGTACGCGAGCATGTTTACCTAATATTATAGTTTAAACTTAAATTTAAACTCAACTTAATCTAAAAAAAGGAGAGGAAGAAGAACGTACGTGAGGAAGAGCAGAATGACTCGGGTGGAATGGTGGGAAACTCGAGTGTTTACTCGAGTAAAACTGGGGTATTCTCGGGTTTTGTTTTCAAAAGGGTTAAGCCTAATAAATTTAAAGTTAATAATGTTAAACAAATTTTGGTATAAATGAAGTAATTAATGTTTGACTCTTTAGGTTAAAATTTTTTATTACAAGTTTTAATTAACTAAGTAAATACTTAACCATGTTTTAAAATCCAATTAATACTCTAACCAAGTAATTTATTTAAGATAAGTGTTGAAAGTTAATTAACATTAAAGTTTTCAAATTAGTAATAATTTGATTTCAAAGTTTAGGGAAGATTATTTTAAATGTTAGTTAAGATAAATAATTATTATTAATTAATTATTTTGGGAAGTAATTAAGAATGATTAATTTATAATTGTAATTACAGATTGGTAAATTAATGATTAAGTGTTTAATAATTTTGTAATTAAGAATTTTAATTAATTACTTAAAGTTAATTAATGTATGATTAGTAGTCAACTAATTAAGTAATTTAATTAAGAATTAATAACTGATTAATTAAGTAATTAGTAGTAAATGGGTAATTAAGTTTATTAATTAACAATTAAGGTTATTAGTTAATAATTAAGGGGTAATTAATTAAGTAATTAAGATTTAATAAATTGATTTAGAATTAATTAACTAAATGATATAAAATGGAATAAATTATTAATTAATAATTAAATAGGATTAAGTAATTAATTTAAATTGAATTAATTACAATAAGAATTAAAGATGCTTGCTTATGGATGATTGTATAAGTAGAATATCTGGATTTTGTGATATCTATTGGGTGATATTCTGTGATACTCTGTGTTATGCTTTTGATATATCTATGATGACTGTGTATGATTTATCCGTATGTGAATTCAATGTGTTGAATTAAACTGTTAAACAACTTGACCTTTAAAATGACGTTTAGATTTCGATGAGACCGGGATCAGGAGTCAATTACGATTATCCGAAAACCACATCAATCCAAATTAAACATTAGGTCGTGACATTTCAAGTGAAGATCAAGATGGTGTTTTGGAGTGCAAGGGTTATTGTCATTAACTTTGAAGGTGATTCCAAAATGAGTGTAACGAGATAATGCCTTCGGTTTCGTTCGAACCCGAAACGAACTTGTATGGATTGAATGCTTCAGAACATCGTCAGGTAGACAGTGAGCATTCTAAGAGACATGTTCTATAAAGGTAGTTTCAGCCTCAAGCCTCATCAATCGGGAATGGCTAAAACATGGGAGATGCAGCAAGGTTAGGTGGGTAGCACCCAAGCAGGACGAGATATACCCCTGTCTAGATGTCCCTTTTTATTCGACTGTGTGGGCGGTTGCTAGCTACAACCGCAGGGTTATCTTGTTTGGAACTGTTCAGTAAGGAATAGTTCCGGGCTTGTGTTGTAGGGGGTAGGGAGTGATCCTCGGTACGGTGATCTTGGCCCCGTACTGTGACGGGCGGTACCCCAGTAGCCCTACCATTATATGGAATCCAATCTCCAATAAGCGCCGTAAGTTTTGATTGTGCCCAACTATGTTGGAATGTGAGATGTAAGCATTTCAGCTATTTCTATATTTTACTTGAAAACCCTAGACACTATTATAATATCATTGGATTTTCTATAAAATTGTTTTGGTTAGCGTAAGGTAAAAACTTACCCGTATTTATGTGTGGGTAGTCTTACGTGATACCCTTATTTTCAAATGTTTTCAAAGTTAAACAACTTTAACCCGTTTACTCACACCAGACCCATATCTGACCCGGGGTTTATTTCCGTTTTTCATAAACTCTTAGGTACTCAAATTTTTATGAGTAGCCAAGTGATAGGTTTTGGATTATTGAGTTCTGGAGGAGGTTGAAGCTGGAGTCCAGACGTATCTATCTATCTAGTTCCGCTGTGTTATTTAATGTATGTTGTATTTTGGATGTATGTAATGGCAGATGTATATATGACTGTCTTGTTTAAATGATGTTGTGTAACTCTGATATATGTAAAACTATGTAATAATTATGTGATGTATTATATTTTGTTCCATTTTCGCTGTGAGATTCTGATGTTGTTATTCTCTTTCTATCTTTTCTATTTCTATCCCTTTATTTTCTTATTGATGATACGTCTTTCTGTGAGTAGAAAGGCGGGTCGTCACACATGGTCTTTGGGTCGTTTGTGGAGCCTCGGTTCAAAGGTCTTTGGACCGTTTGTGGAGCTTCGACTCAAAGGTCTTCGGACCGTTTGTGGAGCTTCGGTTCAAAGGTCTTCGGGCCGTTTTTGGAGCTTCGGCTCAAACTTGATGGTTAGCGACCGTGGAATAGAGTTCCGCTTGTGATACATGTGTTGGTGAGTTCTCATGCTCCCGTTTGTGATAGGCCTTCCCCTTTTTGTGATTTCTGGATTTCTAGCTGATGATTTCTAGAATTTGTGTTTCACTAATTTTTGTGATTTCCATTGATAAGTTTTGTCAGTATTTGTGGTTTGGTGAATAAAATAAAGAATGTGACATTCTTTTTGGTGTTTGAGATTTTTGAGATATTGTATGATTTTTGTTGTTATTTAATGTATACTTTCGCAGTATGGCATTTTTGTTATCATACATTTTTATCATTATCTCTTATCCTATCTCATTTTATATGATATTTGTAGCTAGACTGATCCGTTTATTATTTTCTTCTTAAATAATACTCGGGTCGGACCGAGGTATTTCAGGTGCTTCTGCTTGACTTCTTATCTAGGTCTGTCATTTGACTTTTGGCTAACTACTTATCTTTGTAGTTTTTGTTGCATACATTCGAGATAGAGAATCCTTGATGTATACATATTCTTTTGTTTAGCACTTGTATCTATTATTTTGTGATGTAGTGGATCTTATATGACCACTACTTTGATGTACACTTTATGTGTTATATTCATATCCGTTTCCGCCATAGTGATATGAATATCCATGACTGATTTTGTGTTATGCTTATTTTATATTTGTTTCCAAAGGCTACATAGCCACTATGTATTAGCTTTGAGTTTGTATTTGATATGTCGGATTTCCTCTTGAAACGAAATGCATGATAATTATCTGACATATCAATACTCGCACTAAGAAATTACATAGATGGTCGCTCCTCAACAGCTTTATTCTTCATGCCAGTCGATGGCATTACCCCGTAGTTCCTTGGCTAGTGTGAGTATATAGGTGGGGCATCACATAACCTGACCCGAGCATAAAACAAAACACAAAACACTCGAGTCAAGACTAACATTCTTATACCAGTAAATCAACTCAAGTGAAATGTCAAGTGAAATATAATATAACTTAAAGGATGTTTGAGATTCCCATCCTTTAAGGATCCATTAAACTATCTACATACATATTACAATACGCTACATAAATAATGTCTATGTAAAGTATACTATTAAAATAGCGTTACGACGTTACCCATATCCCTCTTAACACATTTTTCCCGTAGTCAATATACTACCGTAAGCTCCACCAAACTGGAGGTTTACTCAAAGGGTACTCCATAGGTACGCTACAAAATAAACTCATAGTGGGCACGATAAGGCATTTGACAAGGTACGCGAGGCAATGCCCAGGTAGGATACTACTGTTTTACGTATCCAGACTTGTGGTAACGTATAGCAGATACTAACGCCCACCTCGAGACACACTCTCAAATCAATGGTGCACCAATTAAATCACAAAGTAATAGAATAGTATCGAAGAAATGTGTCCGATATGGGGAGCTACCCCACTTGGCCAGGCGTAGCTTCTGTTTTAGCCACATCAAGCTGACTCACGGGAGTCAGGGCTATATTCATACCTTATATTGACATCGCCAAACCATCCTACTTTGTTCTGGATTCTCCACCATGTACACAGTTGTTAAAGTGATTTTTAGTATTGGCAGAGAGTATGACAATATCTAATCCCGGTCGCTTTAATAACCAAATGCTTATTCCACACCGTGGTCATTTTTATTTCAAAACAGTTTATTACCAAAATATCATATTCATTTCAAAGTCATATCACTTTAGAAATCCTATCACTTTCAAAATCATAGTCACTTTCGATGTCATATTCGCTCTAAAATCATAACCACAAAATAGTTTAAATCTTTATATCAAAATATTCGCATTTAAACCCATTAAATATAAATCATAACAGTCCCAACTTAGACGTGTAAATATTAAATATACATACATACATACATACATACATATATATATATATAGAAATAGTTATAAATTGAAAAATAGTTTATAGATTTAAAAATAGGTTATAGATTAAAATAGTTTATATTAAAAAATAGGTTATAGATTAAAATAGTTTATATATTAAAAAGAGTGTAGATCAATAATAGTTTCAAATTAGAATTGTCTTTTCTAATTTCACAAGTCAATTCAAATCAACTTTAGTTCCAAAAATTCAATTTAAATCAATCTCAGTTCGACAATTTCTAATTCTCATTAAAACCATTATATATTTATATCAGCTTCAAATCCAAGTTTGAATTACAAAATTTAAACCACCTACAATTTTAACAAATTATAAAGTTTAAACATTCAAACAATTTACAGTTACTCAATTTGAAAAAATCTCATTTATATTTCAAAATTCAACTTTAATTTCATTTAAATTTGAAAATATTCACTTGATCATTTTTAAAAACATTTAAATGAAATCTAAATTACCAATTTAAATAAAATCAATAATTAAATATCTAACTTCAATTATATTTAGTTCTAAAATATTCATCTAATCATTATTTATATGCATTTAAATAAAATTTTAAATTACAATTTTAAATCAAAATTAAATATTCAATTTAATAAAAATTGAAAATATTCATTAAATTACCTTTAATCAGAATCAAGTGATCAAGTTATAAATTTCATATCTTTAAATCTCAAAATCAATGAGTCTAAATCAATTCTTATTAAAATTCAATTCTTAACGAATTAAATTATAAATCAACATTAATTTATCTTTCCAACCTTTATTTTATTATAGTTATAACAAATATATTTAAAAATATTGCTATAAACTTTAAATAAATATTTAAACATATTATATATATATTAGTTTTACTAAATTGATTATTATTAAATTAAATCTTATTTTACAAAATATATTGTATAAAATCTTGTTTTATATATATTTAAAAATAAATAAATCATAAGTAAAATATAAAATTAATATTTTTCATAATTTAACTTATAAATTTAAAATTTTCAAACATATAATTTAAAAATCTAAATTTTACACATATAGTAAAATTTAAAATCTTTATGTTATATTTAAAAATCAATATTTATTAAACCCATATATTTCGTTTCAGAACTTGGGAAATTATTTTCAGAATAGGCCAACGGTGTCTGTATATAATTTTCTATCATATGATCAAGTGATACAGATATTTATCATTTCAATCCACAATTTATTGTTTATGGGTATATATCATTTCAACTCGCAATCCCAAAATTTAAATAAAATCGCTTGGGTTTATTATTTCAACCCATAACGATTTTTTCTAATCTATAATATCGTTCGGGTATGTATCATTTCAACCCACATGGGATTCCTAACTAACCGTGAACTTGCAGTTTGAGAATATAAATAACATAAAATGACATCATATCAATGAAAAGCATATATGACCACAATTAGCAATTTAAATAAAACGTGTGTGTGTGTGTGTGTGTGTGTGTGTGTGTGTGTGTGTGTATAAACAAGTTATTGGTGTCAATATTGTCATTTACCGTCGGTGGACTAATGCAAATAATAACAGATCATATTTGACAACTAAATAACTATCAATTTAAATTTAACGACATATTTCAATCGTCATTTCATGTGAATTAAATTTTACTAAATATAGGAATATTAATCGTGAGTGATCGCTCACCTTCTAAGGTTAGAGAAATTTGACAACTCGACAAGCTATGAATTGAATCACGAACTAGACAATCGACCAATCCAAACGACAAATCCCAAAGCAGAGCAAGGTGGGAACGAGATCGATGAAATACCATATATAAAATATGTATATTAGAATTTAGAATCGATATTCAATTTGAAAATGCATATTTAAAGTAAAATCTATATATATATATACACACACTTTAAAATCAATATTATTATAAACATATATACATAGATACTTTGGAATCAATATTATTATAAACATATATTTATTTACAATACGACCTCCATGCCAATTTCTTTTTTTCAGAAACATATATACTAAAATAAACGCGACATATATATACTTCTTGGTTGCTCGACCTGGGCAAGGTGTGGATATGGGATAAAGGAGTAAGGCCATTGCTGTGCTTGGCCAAGCTTGGAGGCGGGAGAACGTGGCAAAGGGAAGGATGTTCGAGGCGGAGACGAGAGGAAAGGAGGTAGGCGGGGTGCTTGTTCGGTCGAGTAGGTGGAGGAATAGGGTAGGTCGTGGCAGTTCAGAGGGGGTGGGAGGCTGCTATCGGTTGCATGGGTCAGGGGTGTGGGGTAGGTTCGGTATTTGGTAGGAGATGGCGGTGCAGTTGGGCGGGGCGTTTGGACTGTCAAGTAGGTGTTCAGGCGGTCACAACATGGTGTGTGCGCTGTTGGGAAGAGGCGGCCAGTTCAAGGAATGGGAGATGGAAGGGTTGTATTTGGTGGCGTGCTGAGCTGGTTCATGATTTTGGCAAGGCGATGGGCTGATTGGTGGTCGTTCAGAGGTTTTGGAGCTAAGCAAGGCTGTGTGGAATAGGCGAGGGATCAAGAATGAATGGGAGAACGAAGTTGGAAGGTGGGCTTGCCTGAGGGAAGAGAACAGCAGGTAGGCAAACTAATATACATTTAACTAAGAATATAATATTATTATACTCTCTTGAAAGAGCTGAACGAAAAATCAGAGGGGAAGAGCCAACTGGAAAATGAATGAACCAAAATAATATATTGCAATGGGAATATTGAAGCCAACAGTTGGGTTTCAAAAATTATAAATGCTAAAGCCTGTTTGTTTAACATGGTAGACAATGAAAGGATACAAGGAAAACAAAAGGTTCAAAACGGGTATCGATATGGCTAACCGTTTCGTAGATTTCGCCGCGCACTGGACGCCAAAACGTACAAGTGAATATACTTCGAAGATTAGCATGACTAGACGAATAGACTGGTACACAAATATCAGCGATACGTTCATCTTATCAAAAGTCGATATTCGCTGCAAAAACTACTGCCAAAATGTCGGAAATAAGATAAACGAGGCTAGAACAGACCAAATTTGGTGAAACGAAATATGTCGTCTCATTCAAAAAATGGTAAACATTATTCTTATATAAAAATATTCATCTTTTGAAAATATTTAATTTTCATCAATTTTAACTGATTTTAAATTAAAATTAAAAATTACACAACAGAACTAACTTCATATTTCCAAATGAAAATCTGACATTTGCTACATTTAAATAGATGTATTTCAGATATCAAATTTCTTTTGCAAATTTTTTTTGTTTAATTTCCAAAAAATTTAATTAATTACGTTATTAAAATCGTTAAAATTTTAGGGTCGTTACACGAACTTCTTACTTGATAACTTTTCTCTCACTATTAGCTATGCATGGTTGGTAACTCAACGTCACTTAAGGACTAGAAAAGGAATTCACCTTGATACCGTAGACCGAAGAGAGAAAAGAGGTCGAGATTTTGTTTTGAGGGAAATAACTAGTCGGGTTTGGTAAAGAAGGATAGGATGGCATGTTGCATCATTTGTTTAATGTAAATAGCTTAAGAGAGTAGATTGACTTGAACAATATTCAAACTTTAAATCTTCTTCATCTTCTTTTCTTTGATCCAAAGTCAAATATATAAATTTCAAATTCGAAAATATTTTTAAATGCAGTTTATCAAGTTAAGTAGGGTCATCGTATATTTCACAAAATATACTTTGAAATCTTTAATTATTTAACACGGTAAGTATTAATTTATTTAATGTCGAACAAAATTATTTTTAATCATTTCAATTATGTATAAAAACTATTTACAATATAAAAATATTTTATTTCTATTATAAATATTTTATTCGAGTTCGTTGTATTTTTTAATAATTTTTACTGATTCATTTAGTTAATTAAAACAAGACCTTTTGTTAAAAACATTTCACTTCATTCCAAAATAAAATATTATTCACAATTGAATTCCAACATTTTATTTTAATTAATTTAATTATTTGCACTGTTATGTTTTAATAGCTTAATTTTTTTAAACCACATTATATATTTATATTAATTTTTAAGTGCTTTGATAACTTTATAAAACTAGTTTCATTTTAAATACAATTATATATTTAAATATAACTTTATACATATTTATAAAGTAAATAAATGCTTTAGGATTAAAAAAATCTTTCAATTGAATTATATACATATACATAGATGCATATACATACACACATACATAGATACATACATACATACATATATATGAATTTTACAATATTTAAATATATGAAATGTTTGAAAATAATACATATACTATTTTTTTGTTACTAAATTTAATTTGGGCATATATGTGTATTATTTTATAATGCATCCATATTTTAAATCAAATTTTAAGATATCTAGTAATCTTCAAATTAAATTTGAAGGTACTTAGTAAACTTCAAATTTGAATCCCGGATCTAGTTTTTAAATTTAAATTTGTTTACTAATTCAAATTAGTTATTTATTTAAAATTCAAATTTAAAACATTAATACAGTCGAATCTTTTTTATGTTTGTGTATGTGTTGGTAAGTGTATACATCTTAAATATAAATCTCAATATCTACCTATGTATAAACTTGACCATGTACACTTTTTATTGTGTTGCACATGCACAATATACATATATATGCACGTACTCATATACTCATAATTTATATATATAGTTATTTTAATTAATTATTAATTAATTAAATAAAAAATTAAACAAAATTGGATTTTATTTAAATAATACAGCTTAGTTCTAGTATAATTCATTGGACTTCATAAGGCCACTATGATTCGAATAGAGATTTTTTTTTGAAATCCACCCAATTCCTCAGCTACAGATCAACCCAGTTTCATCAAGATTGAGCTTCATGCTCTTAAATGAAACCATAGCCATATGTGGTGGTGTTAGAGAGACACATTTGATAAGCTTACAACTTAAGTGTGAAGGTTGATCGCCTTCTATGAGAGATGTTAGGTGATCTTTATGTAGAATTCATGAGTTTTCAAGGTGAGTACAAAACCATAAAATACGTATCTTTATTGTTGAGAGTGCAAAAATAAAAGGTGTAAAACAAATTATGAGGTTTCAACCAAATCTTGTAGTTCAAGAAAAATTAACCATATAGATTAAATTATAATCTTTCTTCTGTATGTATCAATTCAACTGAAAGACATGAATATGTGTGTATGAAACTTTTTCTTTGCTCAAGATGTTACGCATTCCTTCGTTTGGAGTTTTAATGTAGTCAATGAGAGATTGTTGGATAACCACAAAATATTGTTCCACATCACTTATTATTTTGTTATTTTCCTCTTCATATATTCTTATTTCGACCCTCATACATACATGCATTTCCAGTGCGAGTGTACTTGAGCTTTGGTGGTGCATTTGACACTTAACACGGTGCATTGCGACGGGATGAGCTTGATCCTTCATTGTTGTCTTTCTCTTTTTATTTTGATTTGTTCAGATTATGTTTAAGATGATAAGACAAATCTTCTCATCTACCAGACCATTATAATTGTGATTAACAACAATTATGTTTACACTAAAGAATTGTCTCTCCGAAACCTAGATGTTTTGCATTATATGATCTCTTTGTATTAAGCGCTACAGTTTCCACTTACCTATTTATAAGTATTTACATTAACAGAAAAATATACAGAAAATTTTAATTCATCTTCTAAATTTTTTTAAACTAGTAAGCAAATGGCTTTACCCACACCTCCTTATTCTTCGACCTTGAGTGCATGTGCACAAATTCGAAGACTGTGTTAATCTTAGGGAGCAAAAAAAAGGACCATGACTTAACTGTATTTTAAATGTTTGGTAATAGCCCAAGTAAATAATACTATTCTTAGCGGGCCTCCTTCATAGAAACAAAATTGGGTCGGCCCTAACTACGGTGATTTTTATTTATTATACCTCTGCAATCACGACTTTCCTCCGCTTTATCCCCCAATTTTAAATTTTATTCTTATGCTTCAGTTGCCGTGGGACACACTCATCAAAATGTAAATGGTGGATGGCGTTGCTGACGTTATTGGTCGTGGTGGAACATGTTTGTCGCTGACTGTAACGGTAATGGAAGATACAGAGATGAGGTGATTCAACTTAATTTTAACTGGTTAATTAGTTTGCTGATTAGGACTTAGTGTGTTGTATGATCGTTACTATTTAGCGTGTTTTGTTGTGATGATATTGGTTGATGTCTATATTCCGTGCAGCAATTAAACAGCTAAAATTTGAAATGAAGAGGATTGAAATATGAGATTATACTAATGTTAATGAGTATGTTTTATTATATTGCTAATTATTAAACGTATGCATACTGTACATAAAAAGCAGTATGCGAATCATGAAAAGTAATTTTATGCTAAATGTTTTGTAGATTTAATCATTGAGTTGAATTTCTTTGGAATTGATTTAATATAAATTATGTACGTCAGTACATTCAATCAACTCCGGTATTTTTATTTTCTGTTAAGGTTGCAAATAATGTGAAAACAGGTCGAATATGGAACTGTTGATTTCTACCAAAATTATAATTTATCGTAAGGATTGAATTCCAAACCTAAATTTATAATGAATCATGCCTCGTCTATGGAAATGGAAGGTACTCTATTGCTCTACTTGAATGAATGATATGCACTATATATCTTCTCAAATAATAATCTAAAAGTGAATTTATAAACCCTCATTGCAAAATTACACTATATAGTGTTTAGTGTAATATGAAGTTGTTCCAAACCGAAGAGAGAATTTTGCATCATCCCCTTTGTTAGGCACCAGTGTATATTTCTAGCCTACAAACAGAAAATATAGCATGTATTAATCAAAAAGATGTTAGAATTGGTGAAAGATTTCAGTAATAAGCTTACATGATCTTTTGAGAAAGGATAGTAGGATGATTATAAGGGCAAGCCCTGCTAATATGCCTACAATTATTGCTACTGTTTTGCCCACATCATCATCCGAGTACTCTGCACTTGATAAAGAACAATTATATCCATGACCAAAGAAGAATTATGCTGCTAACCGAGTACTCCCAAGTGTGTTCGTTTGCATTTAATTTACACCTTCATGCTCAAGCTTTATCAAACTGAAGGACATCCTTTTTTTAAAAACTTTTTTTGTTGCTGTGAAACCTTAAGGATATAATCTATTGTTTAGACAACTTTAAAGCAAACTGTAGATTAATATGATATCATGGTGTCCTATCCCTAATGTCTTTGCAACAAATGAACGGACCCAATTTATCACTGTCATAATTTTGTTGGAATCTCACATTGTAGATCAGATTCTACCCAAATTATCATTCTCAACTTTACAAGGGAATAAATTCGTTTGCCATTTCTTTTCAAGAGATGATAAAAATATTTACTATCAAGTAGATTGTGATGATATTCTTTGTAACATATGCACTAAGGTGACAATAAAATAAGATCCTTATCTTGTTCTTCTTTACTTTCATTTTTCCAATGTTTACTTTCCAAATCAATGATTCTATCAAGACCGATGCATAACGACGACTAATTTAATCAAAACTCATGGGTTAGTTTTCGGAACACATTGACGTGAATTGGTAGGCATCCAATCAAGCAATAAGCAATATTATTCTACTGGTGGTGGGTTCTAGCTCCCTTGTGACAATTTGAATATTTATTCACATAAAAGACTAAAAAAGAAATGAATTGGCTTAATGATACAAGTGACTGATGTGTTTTTAGCGGTCATAGATTAAAATTTCATATTCAATATCTTTAAAAGGTGTTAGACTAATTCTCAATGTTGATCCTCCTCCCAAGATCCTTACATAACATGAGTATTCTGTAACATTCTTGCCTTTTTTCCAATGGAAGGCTAGTTCTTTATGCCTACAATAGAATCTAAAAGTATTACAAAATAAAAATAGAATGTTACCTTTTGATGAATGAAGGTAGTAGCCCGAAGCCCAATACCTAGCATAACACTGTGCTAAGAACACATCAGCTGCCAATGCTGAGCCACAGAGATACTTCAAATATCCAACCGCCTGTGCCAAACAGCTGGCACAATCTCCTTCATTTAAATCACCTAAACACTGTGCATGACCCTGCACAGTCCCTGAGCTGCTCACCCTAAAGCTTGCTCCCTTCTCTAGGTCCCCCAACACATCGTCTCTCCTTCTTAAGAATTCAGGGTCATCCGTAGAACTCGCACTACATTTCTTATATGATAGCGTAGTATCTAATTTTCCAAGAAAATTCTCATTACTGTACCTGGTTTAAACATTCATGTGTTCTTAGCACAATGTCATCTTAACGGACAAATTTTAATATTAGGCATAACAAAAAAAAAAAAAAAAAAAACTTGTTTCAACTTTAGGTCTCCTAGAAAATTTATTATAAAAATAGGTCTGCCTCTGACCTGCTCAAGTTTTGTGTTTGCCCACTTCTTAAGTGCGCATGTACAAATTTAGACTGCATAATTGCGCGTTTTTGTAGTGTGCAAGCATATATAATTTTTTTAATAGAAATAAATGCGCTTGCATGTACAAATTTATACCGTATAATTGCACATATTTGTAGTGTGCAAGCATATATTTTTTTTTTAATAAAAATAAATGCGCTTGCGCATTTTCAAAGTGCGCAAGTACAAATGCTGATATAATGAAAAACAAACATAATTTTAAGTTTTCAAAGAGGCGTACAGTTATATAATTAGGAAACATAATTTTACCCAATGAAACATAATTTTACAATAATGAAACATAATTTTACCGAATGAAACATAATTTTACAATAATGAAAAACAAACATAATTTTACAATAAGCTTTTATGCAAGGCCTAATAGTAAAATTTGTCTTGTTTTTATATAATTAGGAAAATAAGATAAGTTAGTATTAATTTACCGAATGAAACATCCCTCAAGCTGAATAGAAGCCGAGTAGGATTGACCACAGACAAGGCTGAGCTGCCCAACTGCGCTTTGCACACATGCTGCACAATCAGAAAAACTCAAGTCGATTCGGCATTGGTAGAGTCCATATATAGTAACACCACTGCTGTTAGTAGAGCAGCTGTTGTAGTAGGATTGGGATGAGAAAAAGGTGATAGAGGTATATAGGGAGTTCAAGCTCGATTTGTAGAGGGAGCTTAGTTCGAATTTTGATGGTGAGCAGCCTGCATATATGAAATCGTTTGTTGCATTGGATATTTGGATAAGAGAAAGGTGGCAGATGAGAATTGAGAGTTTTGAGTTGAACATTTACAAATTTGATAGTCTGTGATACTTTAGATGGAAAACGGTGAGGTGTGATTTTTATTTGTAGTGTGTTGATATATTCTTGTTCTTTTCAATATAGGAAGGATTGAAGAAAGTGGTATTGATGTTTCATAATGGTCAAAATGAAAGTTAAACTAGTGTGGTTATAGTGATATATTCCCATGTATTAAATAAACAAGATGAATCATTTTCCCTTTTTCTAATTGATAGATGATAGAAGGAAAAAAAAAAAAAGAGAGGCTGAAAAGTGAGGAATAAGAATAGAATAGGATCCAGTATATAAAGCCTCTTTATGTCAATCATAGCGTTTTTGTGGGGTTTTCTAACAATTTTATCATGCTTTGTCACTTGTTATCTAGGCTAAAATACTAAAGTGACCTTTCATTTTGAAATTTAAAGGTCTGTTTGGTTTGTGGTTTCCTGCATAAGTTGAGTTTTTTCACAATACTTAAATGCATTTTAGAAAATGATATGAACTATTAAAATAAAAGCTACAGTGTGGAAACTGCATGTTTAAAAGCAAAAGATTTTAAACTAAATTAAATGAAAGATCACTTCAAAAATCTCAAACTAATCGAGTTTATTATTACTATTTTTCAAAAAAAAAAAAAAAGTTCTGAACCAATACACCTCAGAAAACAGATTTTCATTTTGAAAAAACAATTTGTCAAAGAAGTCAATTCAAACATAGTTTTGAAATCTTGGGATAGTAAGATACCCAAAACCTATAATGGAAAATGGATATAAAAATTCAAAATCATGACAAAAAACAAAACCATAGGCTATCCATTTTATGATTTCATGAACTGATCAATGATATATTTTGTAATCAATTTATTGTGTGCTCTGACTTTCTGAGACAGACATATTTTTGGCTTATACTTGATCAATACTTCTTTTGAGCTACAAATTCTTGTTAATTAACTTACAATATATTCTTAGTAGAATAAGCAAAATTATTGTATTTTTTGCACCTTTTTTTACCTTTTCTTTTTTTCCTTCATCCGTGACTTGCGGTGGTATTGGTACTCTTGTTAACCGTAACTGCCAAATTTAATGGTAACATGATTTGATTATATCACAAACTTTTGGCTCACTAAAATTAGCATACATATTTAATGAATGGCTAGTAATACAAAAGTCTTAACAAGGGTCTAAGTTTCTGTTGTAAAGTTTTTAAGTAGATAGGTTATTAAATGGGCCTGTTGTAACCCTCATTTCTCTTTTGTGGGCTCATTTTGATTTGTTTAGCATACGCAAATTGAAAAAGGGCTTGGACACTTTTTGGGAAATGGTAAAGCAATTTGCAGAGAGGAAACATAAATTTGATTTCATTGTTTTATTTTCCTCCTCTGTAGGAAAGGAATACGATTATATGATCTGATTGATGAAGCATAGTTTTAGTCATGAATAGGAATCACTTAATTGTGAATTACACGGTATAGATTCTAAAATTAAATGGCACAACAATTAAATTATCTGTACATTTTATAGATGCGTACTGCTTTATATACATTATAACAACTCACGTAATCGGTAGGTATTTTCTTCATTAATTATAAAGTATAGGATTGAAGCAGAATCCTTGCTTATTTCAAACGATGATATAATTAAGTTGCTAATTTTGTTATCCTTGGACTCTTTGGTTGCAAGATCCTGTAGATAAAAGCCCTTTAAGACCATGAATGGGTTTAAAGTTCATCTGCCTTTCAAATTTGCAATTTTACTGTAGCTAAATTCTACAATTTTCATCTGCACTAATAATTTCTTCCAGTGAAACATAAGGTTGAATGTTCAAACAAAGATTTAAAGTAAAAATAGAGTATTAGACTAGACAATTCTAAAGTTCTATTACTAAAAACCACATGTATAAGCTACATACCCCGGTAAAACGTTAGAACATGGATTCGCTCATTAATTTATATTTTAGAATTTGTTAATCTGACAATTGCATTTTTTGGAAATTTTCAAAATTTAAAATATATATTAAAATAGACCGATTAAGTTGAGCCATCAACTATCTTAATCTGAACTCAAACTAATAATATAACAATTGTTTTATAACAAAAGCAAATGATTATAACCGGATTAGATATATTGTTATGTAACATAACTAATCAAAAAGACTACATAGAAAGCAGGAAACTTTTGTGAAGTTTGTAGAAGTACTGACTTGTCCTGTTTGATCCTGTCTTTGTTGAACTATTTCTTCAACGCTGGACATATACTAATACTAATTTGCTTTGTCACAAACTTCGGAAGCTATGTCCAAAACAATTTTGACATCTAGGGTAACATAAATTTACCATTACCAAACCAGCAGTAACCAATAAATAAAAAAAGATACTAATACAATCGGCGTGGTAACGGTGAGTAATTACCGACATTATCGATAAATTAATGATAATAAAATATTAAAACTACCAAGCGTTCCGTGTTATTATAATACTAGTGTATAATACGATCATTGCACATATAATATTGAAAAAATATGTGAACTATTTTTAGAATAAAATATTTATTCCATGCGAATAAATATTAATTATATTGGTTTCATTTATTTGAAATTGAAATCAATCAATCTTAGCTGAGACATTAAATAAATATTAAATATGTTACTTGGCACATAATAATTATGTTAAGATATATGGTTGATAATTAACTTGTTATGCAATCCATGATAGTTTACTAAGATAAACTAATTCTAATTATACTTGTTATTACTGTTTAAGTATAGTTTGCTTTGTTTGGTTATGTGATTTATAAAATTTATATTTAAATAGAAAATAAATTTCGTCATCCAATCTATTAAATAATAGTAAAGCAGAAGAATTTAAAACTTTCTTATTAAATCTAGGAATTTCCTCCCCTCTCCTTAATTCTCTCTACATATTTTATTCCCACATTCTCACAATTTATTGTTATTATAATTATTACAATGTTTCTACCAGCTCTCTCTTCTATCATTAAACTTCAATACTAACGCTAGCAATTAATTTTAGATTTCTTTCAAGCTTTTCTATTATTTTACGTTTAAGTCCATATATATTAAATTTAGTTAGCTGATCTTAAATTTAAGCTTTTAAAACAAATATAATTAATGAATATTCATTGATTGATCTAATAAAATTTTAAAATGACAATTCAATATGTATGGGCATTCATATTGACAAAAAGGGTAAAACTAATTTGTCATTCAAGTTCAAATAATTTTAAATTTCCATAATTATATACAAACTATTGCAATGTGCTATTGATATTCTATTCTATAATTTTGCATTTACATGCCAACATTCAATAATTTTCACAATTATTTACGGATTTCTTCTAATTTTTTTAATATTATTTTACATTCAAGTCCATATATTTGAATTTATTAATTGATCTTGAATTTAATTTTTTTAAACTAAATCCAATTAACAAATATTTATTAATTGATATAATAAATCATAAAAAATAATAATTTAATGTGTACCATATTTGTACTGACATAGATGATAAAACTATATTTTATTCAAGCCCATGTAATTTAATATTTTCATAATTATATACAAAACTATCTTTGGTACTGTTACATTTTTCTACATTTAAGTTCATGAAATTTCTTTTTTTTTTAAATTAGTTATTGGTTATTTAATACAAAGAAATATATATATAAAATTTTTCTTTCTAAAATTGATATTTCATTACAAACAAATATATACAAAAAATTTATTTTCAAAATTGATACATCATTATAAACATATACAACGTTTTTCATCATATAATTGGTACATCATTACAAACATATATAACGTTTTTAATCATATTATTGGTACATCAAATGGACTCTTATTATTATTAAATTATATTTTGTGAAGAATAACATTACAATTAATGAAAAGTGATGAATGTTTGTATTCTGTAATATTAAAAAAAGAAAAAATATCTTCAATTAGTACGTTTTTGTACAAAAAGTTACATTTTAATTATTTATATTCGTAATCTGAGTGAATCAATGGACAACCATATTTTGAAATATTTTCTTTCACATTATATAAATGTTAATTATTTTTTGAAATGTTTTATTATAAAATAAAAATAGTAAGGTATGAAACAATGGATTAAAAATTATTTTTTTACATAATTAAAATGACAACTTGATTTGTAACGTTTTAGGTCTAATTTTCATTTAATATTTCTTTTATTAGTTTAATAAATAATTTTTATCACTCTGATAATATCATATAATTATTTTGATAAATAGGTGCTGCAAGAACTATAAATGCATACAAATACATTGAATCCTTGGTATTACACTTATATTTTTAGGTATTTGTTGTCATTTTCTCAAGTAATATTTGAAATTTAATGTATACATAATTTATTTTTTAGTCAAATGTATCAAACTAAATGTCAATTTCATAATAGAAGTAGACAAATATTTATTTATGAAATTTTATAAAAATATTGATTTCAAAATTCATTAAGAATACTTATTTTCATTTATTTGATAGATAAATGATGAATCTCAAAAAATAATAAATCGATATATAACTCATTTTTGTCAACTAAAACGATAATTTATTTTTTATTCAAATATAGAATCTCATAACAAAAATACACAGTTATCAATATAATAATTTCAATTTATAACTCACTTATCCTAACAAAATTCATCAGATACTGCATAACAAATTATACTATTCAAAAATAGTTATAATATTATTTTTCTACAATATACGGTGTGCAACGCACGGATTACACACTAGTTAATATGAATGCAACACGAACAGACAAAATTGTAAGGCTTAGATAGTAGATGACGAAAAAGGATTAAGAAGAGAAGCGCAAGTACTTTTATTTTACTATTATTTAATTGATAGATAAATAATAAGTATTGAGATAAAAATATAGTAAAATAACTCTATAAAGACTTGAACTCGTGAACTCTAATCTCTTGAGTTTAAAAAAATAGTGAATAGGTGAATAATAAATTGTCATGTCATCAAGGGAGTGATTGAGCTATTATTATTATATTACATATATTTATTTATAAATAAATAATAAAGGACAAACTTTCAAATAAGGCTACAAAAAATAACTTATTTCAATTTTAGGCATCGTGGAAAACTTATTACAAAAATAGGCCTGGTTTTACGCAAGTGTATTTTTTTTAAAAAAAATGTACATGCGTAAATTTGAAATGCGCAAGTGTTATTAGAATTTTTTTTATGCTTGAGCATCTTTGGATTGTCCAAGTGTTATTTTTGAATTTGTTTTTGTGCTTGAGCATTTATGCAATGCCCAAGTGTTATTTTTGAAAAAAATTTGTGCTTGCGCAATTTTGAAATGCGCAAGAAAATGTTATATGCAAAAAAACGAGGTCTATTTTTGTAATAAGTTTTGGATGAGGTCTGAAATTGAAATAAGTTAATTTCACGGGTCTAATTTGAAAAATTGTCCAATAATAAATAGTTTTATTATATAATAATTTAATAGATAGATAAATAATAAATAGTTAGAAAAAATATAGTAAAATAACTATGTGAAACTTGATTTCATGACCTCTAACATCCAGATATATAGGAAAATGTAAGAAAATATTTTTTCAACAAAGCCAGCCGGCTTTATTGTGGACCGTCCACCTATATATAAGAATAAGAAACACGTGTCTGACACATGCGCTAGAACAACTATAGGGAAATACAACATAAGAGGTTGGCAGAACATATACCAACTTACTAAAGACAAAAACATAACCTAGGCTTCCTCTGAAGAGGAAGACCCACTCCCAGCATACCCATCACTTCCATCATCCGTAGATTCATGC
Source organism: Allium cepa (assembly GCA_030765085.1). Lineage (NCBI taxonomy): Eukaryota > Viridiplantae > Streptophyta > Magnoliopsida > Asparagales > Amaryllidaceae > Allium > Allium cepa. The sequence continues at coordinate 42,238,807 of CM060940.1, read as the reverse complement.
CCAATGACATGATAAAAACTTGAAAATAATAACGCTAAGTTAGGAGTGAAGTCCACAACTTTCGAGCAATATAGATGTTTCCTATTCCAATTTTTATCCTCTAAAAGAATGCGATTCATATCATCAACTCACCCAAGAATAGTGAGAGTTAAACCTTTGGCCTTTGCATGATATATGAAATAGTCATCTATCCTCCTTATCAGCTCCCACATACTTATAAAACCAACCAACCGCCCGCATACTTAAGTTTTAAAAAATACTTAAATTTTAAAAAATATTAAATAGAAGAATAAAAAAGTGACATGTCATCCAATGAGTGATTGAGCAATTATTATTTTGTAATAGAGATAGATAGACGAACCTTATTGACTTATTTTATTATTTTACTATCTTCCTCATCTTTCAATTTTATCTATGAACTTTTCTTTTTTTATTAAATTTTGTTGTATGTGTAAGCAAGGTTGTACAAATCGCTAGTCGGGCACCAGGCGACATGCATGGACTAGGGGCTAATTGTTTAGGAGGAGATTAATCAAAGATTAACGAGTGCTTTTTGATAAACTCGTGTATTTTGATAATATTTATGTATTTCTTTAGTATTAATTCATCCAAAATCCTAACGGTTTGGATGGGCTTAGGAGCTGCCGACGAGACAAAATCGCTTGAAACTAGACATAGATGCTTAAATGAGACATCAAGCCTCAACTAGCCAAGAAAGTGATTATATGCATATTTATATGCTTAGATGATGGTGTATGCCTCGTCTAGGCAGGCCCAGGCGGATGGCTAGATGACAAGCCTTGCCTACCGTCTAGGTGAGGCCTAGGTAGGGGCCTAGAAGGATGTATACAATAGAGTGTGTATAATATAAATATTGAATCAATCCAAAATCTAATAACATTACAAACATATCAATAAAATGAAATATGTGCGGGTAGATATGGTATTGATGAAAATAAAATGAGTAATTTACTTGTTAAAGCGTAAATACTACATATACATTAAAATTTTTATTTACTCTTATTTAAAGTTAAATTTATCATTATAAAAAAAAATGTAAATTTATCATTATCAATCAATGGTAACTAATTTAATGGTATATTAGTCATCGGTATGCTAGAGTATCGGTAACGGTTTTAAGCTCTGTTTTACCGGTTGGATCGGCATGATAATGGTACTTCCCTTTCTATAAACCGCTACCACAACAACCCTATTGGTGTCCGCACTTTGATCTACAATTTAATCGATACAAAATCGTACTATTATATACGAAGTTGACATCTAAACCAAAATCAACAAAAGGTCTTTCCTCTGGTGTGTAAAATTATTAATGAGTGAGATTTAATTCAAATATTTTGGAACCCCACTATTTTCACTAATCAAATCTGCTAAATATTGACTAGTTATTGGAAGTACAATGGGGGCAATAATTAAAGCTTACACCCATGAAAGATAAAGCAAACCAGTGTAATGTTAAGATCAACTTTAATGTGAATCTTGATGCATTAGGCAATGGACTTTAGGGAGTTTGACCTAGTTCGGCTTGCTATACCAAGAAAGTTATGAAATATATCTACCTGTAATTTCCCCAGAAAATAGTTTCCGGATAACACGCTAATATCAAAATGAAAGGAGTTCAGTGTGAAGAGTATTTTTTTTCCCTTATTGTTCGAAATTGGAAGTTTTAATGAAACATTTTTGCAATTTTTTTGGTGACAGATTTAGTTTAGGCTTACTTAAAATACAAGTACTGCATAATTACTCTTACACAAATATAAAATGTCTCATTATTGGGCATCATTAAACTTGTAATTGTTTGATCGTAAATTAGTGGAGTTGAGTTTTGCCAAAAGCACATTTTTTATATTTGAAGAGATTTAGGCATAATTGAGTTGACTTCCATAGCAACACGTACACAAATTTTTGTGGTGATTACGGAGTAGTTGCTTCTACAATAAGCATATATTCGCATTTGAATATTCTGATTTGATTTGAAAAATGATTATATATATATTTGATCAAATAAGGGGTCGTTAACAAAATCTAACACTAAACAGTAATTAAAAAAATAATCATGACATGTTATTTGTTATGAATTTCCAGTGATCATTTGTGGTTAGAAAGCATGAGTAAGTCAAAACTCATGCAGTATGCATATCATAATTCTTATGTACCGATTACATACATCAAAGATCTGCGTTTGTACCACTGTAACTAATTTTTCTACATCAATTTGATCTGTTATATCTGTTTATGACATTCTATGTATGCCATGCAATCTGTATACCTTTGCCTTTGGGAGTATGAAATATGAGATGATTCCTCAGCCTAAGATCATATTTAATTTATGCATACAAGTATATTTAGCAAATTCATTATGTGAATTACACACAAAAAAAAAGGAGTGTAGAATACGTAAAGATAGACATACTTGAATACGTAGTTGAAAATTAGGTCATTTGAGAAAGAAGCTGAATGATTAATGATAGCCTAGCAACCTACAATTGGACATCTTGTTAAAATATGTTAACTCTACATCAATTAATATTTCTGATTCTAAAACAATACTTCAACCCAATCTAGCAGGGGAGAAGGATACACTGTTTTATGCACAAAGAGTAGAACTTAGAGAGTTCCACTTAATTATTTCTTAATCAACATTTCATATCAAACTCAACTCATAAAATGTATTTTCTTATGTCGGAGGAATGGTATGAAGTCGTAAATGAGAGGAAGACGGTTAGTGGTGGGACCCAAGGAGTATTGAAGAAACCGCATACTTCCATATTGGTAAAATAACAGTTAACGCGGGAAGTTTGGTGGTGGGGACCATGGTGGTGGTGAGCCTCCACCTCTCCTTGAGCTTAAGCTGAACATCGACACGCGCCTTTGGAAAATGGTAATGATGACTTGACGTATGCATTCTGCTTAATTATATACATTCTACACTAACTTCTCTATTCATTTATCTTTGTTTCTTTTTCTTCCTTTGAAAAGCAGAAACATAATTTGCAGATCCAGGAAGAATGCTGTAAAAATGACATTTGATATAAAACTCATCTCTTGTAGATATAACTCATGTGTGAACTACAAAAGCTATAGAGTTACGGAGAATGTTACTAAAAGTTATGACACACATGAAATGGGCTTTTGAATTGGGACTTAGTATAGATTGACAGATTTTTTAACTGTGGCAGGTCAACATTTAATAACACATGGGATAAAATTAAGAATGATGATGTCTATAGCTTTGTATATGACTGCCAGATCGCGTGTGATACTTTTGCTTCACTTTTCTACCCCTTTTTTCTAATAAATATTGAATACTGAACATGACTTCTTATTTTATACTTCTATAGCTCATGCCTTGTGCCACAGTTTATTAAACCATATATAAATTTACGTAGAGATTCACTTTTCTTAAATTTGTAAACAGAAAAAATATTTGCAAATTATGGATAAATGTATGAGCATGTTTTACAAAGTAATCTGTACCAAAATTTTACCTAATATTAGTCAACTGTAAATTTGTGAGAAAATATAATTAAGTGCGATAAAACATAATTAGCTGGATGTAAAACTAAGCTAATGATCTGATCTGAGCAAGCCCATGCATGCCGGACCACAGCCGCTATATACTGGCTCCGCGTGCAATCCATTACTCCATGATCATTATTTTATGACATACTTATTATTAACATAGCTACATAAGAAACAATGTTAAATTGCTCATGCTTAGTAGGTCTTTTCTAAAGTTGGTATACATGTATCCGATTCAAAACCATTTTTCCTCATACGCATAATAGTCTGAGATACAATGTCAAAAAACTTCATGTATTTGACTATTCTGATTGAACTTAAATTTTCACATTACACAGCTTTATGTACACTGCGTTGTTTTTTTTCAATAAGAAAACTGAAAAGAAAGATGTAGAAGGTAATAAATTCTAGAGTAATACGCTATTAGCCTATTTTTTAAAGCTAAAACAATAATAACATAAGAGAACAACTTATCATGAATAATCAATTGTCAACGGGGGAATATAAACCTGAGGTTTCATATTTTCGCTCGATCAATCTAGGCAACTGGATCGAGTCAATCAATGATCATTGTTTATGCTGCTATGAAATAATTAATGACGAGAATTAGTGATCAAGTAACGTTAATAACCGTCATTATTTACATGAATTCAATGTTATTGATTAAGATGCAAAAGTAACACTAAAAATATTTTGATTTAAGCTGCCAAATTTCACTACCTTCAGAATAAATCGTATTTTCCGAAACGGGTACATCAGTATCGGTATTTGGAGAAGAGTCTGCGTCTGAATGATGGTAGGTCGGTCTATGGGACCCACAAAGGGTGAAAGGGACAGCCAGTAATAATAGAAAAGAAAATGAAAATGATGATCAATGGTTAAAAAGAAGGCAATGAACCAACCACAGAGCAGAAAAATAGAGATGAAAGCACAAGTACATAATATAAGCGGTCCCTTATCCACTTGTACAATCATTTTGTTCACCAGACAAATGTAATACCACTATATTCTATTCATATTTACCTATTGTCCGTTTTTCATTTGCTCTGATTTACATTAGCTGCAAGTAGCTGCTTTACAATAATATTAATATTGCATTTAGCGTATAAATATTCAAATCACTCCCAGACGTAGATCTTGTAGCGGCAACCTTATATATCAACTCAGTTTTCAACATACATTCCTCAAGGACTAATGAAATTGGAACAAAATGTAAATTACCCCTATAAGATTTTGTATTGCATGATAAGTCTAATGTGTTTTCATTGCATGCTTGGTTAATCATTATATTTCATTTATATCTGAGTCGATATACGTTTAAGTATATGTATTTTTGTTTCTTTTCATTCTCATTTCAGCTCATCTTTGAAATATGTAATGCAGGTTGTAGTTGTTTTGTGTTTGTTCCTAGCTTAGGCATAAACAACGAATATGTAACCACATCTTGCTCTAATCTAGTTGACTATCATCCTTTATATACAGAGAATGAGATAATAGAATTGCTAATCTTTTCAAATTGTTTTCTGTAGAGAAATAAGTAGAAAGTGAAGAGAAAAAAGACATAGTGCTAGGCCAGATAATTCTTCAAGGCCCAGCATGCATTTGCTCTATAACACACTTCGGGTAATTAGTTCATAATTGTTTTAAATTGGCACTTCTTGTTACCTTAGTAATAAGCTTTGAAGCTAGGACAGATATTATTGTTTAGTTGTGTCATCGATAAATTCTTACAGAAAATAATTTGTTATTATTTATGTTTTGCCTTTTGTCTCAAAGGTGGTGCATGTCTAGTGTTGTACAAGCTTTCTTCTTCTCCTGTTACTATATATTCTTTCCACTCTTCTCCGTTACAGATTATATACTTTATTCATACCAGCATTTCTTATTATTTATTCAAAAACATATATAATAGATATTAATTTGTCACTATCAGTAGCGGTTGGAGAGGAGGTGGTGGCGGTTAACTTTTTTCCCAGCACTCCCGCCATTGCTCCTGCATCATTATATATATAATATATATAGGTTAACTAGACTTTCTGTGCAATCTATCAGAACCGCTAGCTAGCTAATTTCTCTAGCTAGCTATCGATAGAGAAAGCCTTAATATTATATATTTGCTTGTACATGTATATACCAACTCTATTGCTACACTGAATTGCGTGTTTCTGTTTGATCGGTTCTTTTGCATTGAAGAAGCAACAGAAGAAATTAGACAGCCAAAGATATCATCTGATATCCGATCTGTATAAGAAGATAATTTGAAGGAGACCGGATTCAAAGAAAGAAACAGAAAGTCAAAACTTATATCAATCTTCTGCAAATTAGCATTGTAAGTTATGATCTTTCTTATAAAAGTCATTTTAGTTTTAACTCTTGACCCTGGTTATTGTATTTTGATCAAATATACTGTTTTATTATATTAGCACATTGCAGGATTAGTATTTCCACAATTGATTGAGTATATTTTTCTGTCTATATCTTACAGTTTTCTTGTTAATATTTGATTGATATTACTCTATTTCTTACCTAGCATACAAACAAGTACAATAATTTTGGCATTCGTGATTTTAGATTGGCAGGGATCATACAGAAGAAAGAAATAGGAGAACATGAATAGTTTCTCCAATGTTCCACCAGGTTTTCGATTTCACCCAACAGACGAAGAACTTGTCGATTACTACCTTAGAAAGAAAATCGCTGCAAGAAAAATCGACTTAGATGTCATAAAAGACGTTGATTTATACAAGATCGAGCCATGGGACATCGAAGGTATACATATTATAACACTGTAACTGTTGTTTTTCTTTTGAAAGTAATTAGAATACTGAATCTACATTTTCACATGTTTAGAGAAATGCAAGATAGGCGTGGAAGAGCAGAGCGATTGGTACTTCTTTAGCCACAAAGATAAGAAATACCCTACAGGTACTCGAACTAATAGGGCAACCACAGCAGGATTCTGGAAAGCTACAGGAAGAGACAAACCAATTTATTCGAAAAACAACTTGGTCGGCATGAGAAAAACATTAGTCTTTTATAAAGGTCGTGCACCAAATGGCCAGAAGTCAGATTGGATCATGCATGAGTATCGATTAGAAACTAATGAAAATGCTGCTCCTCAGGTTTTACTCCAGTTTATCATACAATACATAGAGGATAAGATATATGCATGCATAAACACTGATAGCATATATATATATATATATGTATATATATATATGTATATATATATATATGTATATGCCTTCTTAATACGTTTTAGAAACTTAGGCTAGGAGTTCACAAGTTGATATGGGTCTTATATCAAAAGATCTAGCAGTCCTAATTAGTTGCTACATTTTTAGCATATCTAATAGGCAAAAAATGTATTTAAATGAATATCTGGGCCATTTATCTTTTGAGTCCTTGACCTAAAGATCCATATCAACAAATGAATCCCTGTAGTGGTTTCTAAACCAAAACAGATGATTTAAATCACATAATTAGATATGTGGCATTTTGTAAAATACCATTATTATTTATCCTAATAGATAAAATACATTTTTTGTTTTTCATATTCTAAATTAATCCCCTAAAATTTACGAAAATAAAATCATGTACGAATTCATCACAGTAAAATTAGTAATTTAAGTCATAAATCGAAATTTAAAATCTTCAAATCAAGTGTAACAATGACTATTCAAGTTGCTTGCACTATTTAAAATGCAATGTAAAATGAATCGAAAAAATATACTTAATTGACTATACCCTCCTCAGGAGTTTACTGGCCCGCCGGATTCTCCTGGTTTTTCAAAAAAAAAAAGACTGTTTTAAACATCTAGTATCTCTGTATTATTTAGATGCATGAAATATATCATGTTTTTGAGGATAATCAAAGTCATTTCAACAAAAAAGATAAAAATTTGAAAGCTTATGTAATTTGCATTATAATAATGCAGTGAATCGAATCAGTTACATGTAGTTTTGCACCGTAAAAAATGCAATGTATAATAAATGCAACCAACGTTGCATGATACATTATTATGAACACATTTTAGTTTATAACATTTTTTTCTTGTTCAATATGCTATTTCAACTAGAGGGAATTAGTTTAAAGGGAAAACATATGATCGATTTTAGTCCAAAGGACACATGTTTTAAAACTCAGTTTGAAAAATACCGAATGTTATATTAATATAACATCATATAAAACAGAATGATATATTAAACTCGATTCAGATAAACAGAATGTTAAATTAAACTATCGTCGGATGAACTACACTAGATGAACTAAAATAACATTCATTTTCAGTTAAAGAAACGTCGACTTAAATATCATTACACATATATAATGCTAAGTTTATATAACTACGCCTGTACAAATGCTAAGTTCATATCGCATTCGTTTTTTCTTAATACATATGACATCTGTTTTGTGTGATGCTATACTAATATAGCATTTGGTATCAACTTTCGTCCTTCATTCAAAATTGTGCCTTAAGTTTTTTGTCTCCCTATTTTCCCATTTGAATAATTCCAAGGGGACGGTCTGGATGTTGAAAAGGCTGAAGGAGTTTCAGGCATTTTTAAAAAGAAACGGGGAGATAAACATGATTTAATATGCTCTGATTCATGTAGTTTATATAACCAGCATTTCTGCAATCGAACATCTAAATACTTATTATCTGAAGTCTTCAGGAAGAGGGATGGGTAGTATGCCGCGTGTTCAAGAAAAAACTAACAGCAACAACAACACCAACAATGAGAAGATTTGGCGAATACGACTCCCCTTGCGCATGGTACATCGACGACAACAACTCCTACATGCCAAACATCGACGCATCGAGAAGCCTAATGCCGAACATCGGTTCATACAACCAAAACATCTTCTCCTCTTGCAAACCAGAGTTCAGCGAACTTCACTACAACATGATGATGCCTCAGGATCCTAACTTATTTCTCCAACTCCCAAACTTAGAAATACAAACTAACTACATCAGTCAAGAAAATACCATCACTGACACCGGAGAGCACGTCACAGACTGGAGAGTTCTCGACAAATTCGTTGCATCGCAACTTAGTCACGATGAAGTTGTCATTAACGCCTCGAAAGATAAACAAGAAGCGGCTTCTGACCATGCTTCCACTTCGAACTCTAGTAATCAAATTGATAAATGGAAGTGAATTACTGTTTTCTTATGTTGCATATAGAAATTATTGTTGCTAATCGTAGGTTATAGGCGTATATGTACATAATAAACTGAAATACGACTTATTTCAGACAGTTGAGTGGCCGGGTCGTGAGCCATCCTGCTGTTAATAATGTGAAAGATGAGAGTTTCATTTTCATGATTCTCATTTTATTACATGTATATGGTCATCTGTTATATGATCCATTAATTAAGTTGTTAAGATAGCCATATGTATGTGGCTGCTGTCTGTAAAATATTCATGTATGTGTATTTACTGATCTTCAATCTTTTTAATATATGTACTTACTATCTCTGGTATTTGAATGATTCCAGACTTTCTGCTTTGTTTATGGAAAGATCTGCAATGTAATGTGAAAGAAGTAGCACTTTTATGTATGCTTAGAGGTGAAAATAGAAGGAAATAGAATAAGGGAGTGGTAATTGAAAGAGATGGCAAGAAGCTTAGTATGTACTTTATACATTCGAAATTGTACCCATTCCAAATGCTTTGGCCTTATTTATGATAAATTTGAGGTGTTGATCTTTACATCTATGCATCGACTTTATTAAGTGCCTTTTTTCTTTTCTTTTTTTTCCTTCTTTTTTGGACAAACTGAATGCTTAGAGAAGCAAACCCTCACTTAAAATATCTGTCTTGCCACTAAGGCACTAACCAATGATCATGGACTGCTTTATTATGAAGTTGGTTTTAGTGATAGTAGCTGTAAGTCTTGTTATGTGAAGCCCGGTTAACAAAACCTAGATGAAAGAAAATGGTATAATAATACTATAGTAGTCACAAATAAAATAACGCTAACCATGATTGGGTGCTACATGGTTATAATGGTTTGTCACATTGAGATCTCTCGTATTGTATGAGGGTAATGAACGTAGATTGAATTTTTTTTGTTCCACATCGTGAAAAATAATAAAAATGGTTTTGTATAAATACAAGTTTGATGGCATACAACAACAGTGAGATTTTTTTTGTTACGTCTCATTTGTTAAATAATTTCTTAAATGTCGATGATGGTAAGGATTTAAAAAAAATCATCCAAAATATTATACTAACAAATTTTTTGTGTCAGTCATTGGATCCATGAGTTTAAACAGTTAGATATGTTGCTTAATAGTGCAACTTCATTTCATCTTTATATAACATATTTCATAATGCTATTACGAGGGTTGATACTTCTGGATCAAAATAACTTCTCATTAAATCACCTATATTAGAGAAGGAAAAAAAGAGTACATTATAACATATTTTTGTATGCTTCTCCAGATTTATAAAGCATTATTAATTAGTTTGTTGATGCATCTGACGCATACCAATTCTATACACATTCTTTCAAAACTTTGAATTTGGAAGTGCCTTTGGGAATAAATCTGCAGGATTTTCGTGGTACTGGATTTGTTTCACCTTTATTTTATTATTTTTTGTAATTCATGTGTAAAGAAAAATTTAAGAGAAATGTGTTTGGTTCTATCACCCTTGATGTACCATACTTGAATCTGAGCTACGCAAGCTACATTGTCTTCATCAATAATAGTTGATCTTCAAGGATCCAAACAAGTCGAAAACGGGTGAAATACGTAGATTTTAAAAAACATTCCTATATTGGATCTAATGGGCCTAAGTTTTGTGTAAAGACAGTCCGACCAAGCTTCCCACCCTCAGCACGTGGCGTACGCTTATGAGTTGGCACACGCTTTGTTGCAATAAAAGAAAACCTCTATTATTACGTGCCTACAAATCCATATTTATACACAACATCTCTAAGTTATTTAGCGATGTAGGACTATTCCGATTTCAAACCGTCATTTTTCTTGCAACATGTGAGACAACTCTAACAATCCCCCTTGACTCACATCACTTAGAGTGCTTTAAGAGCATTGTTTATCTACATGGCCCTATTCGTAACATTTGGCTCCAATACCAAATATTATATAACGATGGTCGGACTAAGCTCTCCATTTCCAACACATGGCATACACATATGAGTTGGCACATATTTTGTTGCAACAAAAGAAATCTCCATTGTTACGTACCTACCAACCCATATTTATACACCCAGGAAAATGGGCTGGAGGAAGTTTTTATTTCTGTTTTTTGGCCTACGGACGCGGATGATTTTTTTTCGTCTGAAGATACGGGCTTTATTTTTTCATTCTAAGGACAAACTTCTGTAAAATTTAAATTTTCGTCTTTATTTCTTTTCTACCTTCTTTGTGATATTACTGATCTTTGTTCATCGATCTTCTCGATTCAAGGACACTTTTTGTATTCGATCTTCTCGATTGTCATCGATCTTCGTCGTCTTTTTTTATCGTCGATCTTTATCGTGCTCTGGATCTTTATCAAACAATTTCGTTACATTCAGGTATATTGCTTTTCTTTGTTTCGATATTCTTTTTATCTTTCTCTGATAAAATATGGTTCGATTATTAATTATATTTTTGTTTTTCTAGGTTGTATAGTTTCTCTTCTTCCAGATTTTAGTTCCTATTTTGGATTTGTTTCAATGACAACGTAAGCTTTTATTGTGTATCATTCCGTTTCTTCAATATAATTTAAGGTTTTACAACTTTACTGTTCATCTATCTTTCTAGTGAATTTCATATGTACTTTTCTTCTTTATGCTATATTTATATAGCATTCCTTGCTGTTGTATTCATATTTTGTTGTAATTTGATTGCGCTATGTTCACTTATCATCTGCTTTTTAATTAATTTATATTCTTTTATTTAGCACTTAATTTGATTTCGATTTGTTATGCTATGGTAAATTAACATTTTCTGTTGTTGCTGTATCATAACATTAAGTAAGTTTTTTAATTGGTTTTTTAATTTCTTTTGCAGTACTGATATCTACAATGATGAAGCAAATAGTTTGCTAGTTATTTTTGAACATAATGAAAATTGTTATTCTACTCGACTCACGACGGGCTCTTCTTTGTTTGGTGTTAAGACTGAAATCTGTAAAGTTTGGCCACATCTTAGTCCATTTTCTATTGAGATATCTTATGTTCTTGAGAATAAGAATATAATCATACTGATTTAGATTTGATTAGTACTGTGTGTTTTTTAATTTTCAAGAAGAGTCAATATTTTAAGTTTATTGTTAAGGAAAATGTTTGTGTTAAGGAAGCTGATATTGCTGGCTGTGGTTTAGGCAATGCAAGTGTTCAAAGCACTTCAATTGGAAGTAATTCTAGTTCAAATAGTGATTCACATGCTGATTCTTCTTATTATTTGAAAGATATGTTGAAGAAAAGTTGTCAAAAGACTATTGTGGATTTTCTTGGTTTTTGTTTTAATGGAGCTAAGGATTTTTGAGAGTTTTTAATGGCATATCAAATAAAAAATGGTTAAGATTTGATTTTTGTAAGAAATTCTTCAGATAGAATTTTGGTTAATTGCTCTTGGTTGAAGGATGGTTGTAAGTTTTATCTTAATGCTTCTTCAGATCCTGGTGTACTCTCTCGGTTTTTTATTAGAACTTACAATTTTGACCATTCGTGTGGAGCCGGTCTTAGAGATGTTAATAAAGTTAATATTTCAAGTAGATTTATTAAATCTTTGACTGTTGATCAAATTCGAGATGCTCCTATGAGGAAGCCAAAATATATTATGAAGGAATCTAGAAAAGAGTACAATTTTAATCTTTCATATTGCTTATAGCGGAAAACAGTTGGCTTTGAAAGAAATATACGAGGATGATGCTATGTCATATAATGATTTACATTGGTATTTAGAGGCGTTGCAAAAGTATAATCCTGGTAGTTATGTGGCCATGGAAGTTAGTAGTTCAACTGATCAGTTTGAGAGAGTTTGTATTGGTTTTGGTGCTTGTCTACTTGGATTTAAACACTGTCGGCCATTCATATTTTTAGACGCAGCTGCTTTGAAGGGAAGACCGGGTGTTTTGTTAGCTGCTACTTCTAAAAATGGTAATCAAGGTATGAGTTTCATTTTACTTTTTTTTATTTACTTATTTATTTTTCTAGTAATGATATATTAAACTATCATTGTTCAAAGTTGTACATAATTATAATGCAGCCATGTTTACACAAGAATTGTTGGTTTTATTTTTTTCAATGATTGACCTGGTTAGACTAGAAATTTTTATGGTAGAAATGTCTACAAAAACAAGAGCTAAAATTTTATGCAGCAGTAACTTGACTTTAAAATAACATATGCTATATTCAAATATCATTTTGAATTTTCTTTAATTGTGTATAATAGAAATTATTAACATTTAATAATGGTTTTAATGTTTAATATAATTCATGTTTCTTATTACTGAGCTGTCATTAATTATTTATTTTGTAGGTTTCTTTCTCTTGCTATGGGTATTGTTTCGCACGAAAATGAATCTAATTGGTCTTGGTTTTTATCCCATCTGAAAGGAATGCTTAATGAAGATCGGTCTTTAGTTTTTATGTCTGATCGTCAATGGGGTCTTGTTTTAGGTGTTACCAAAATATTTCCTTCTTCATATCATAGCTATTGTTTACTTCACATGGAACAGAATATTGGTACTGTTGTCAAGGCGGCTAAAGGTGATTCATCTATTGTGGAGTTGTTCAAACTTTGTGCTAGAGCTTCTAATGTGTATGATTTTGAGCGATATCTTTTCAAATTTAAAGATATTGGGGGTACATCTGTAGAATTTTTTTTAAGAGATAAACCGTTTGACCATTAGGCAGATTTGTTTTTTCAAGGAAAGCGTTATGGTGAATATTCTTCTAATGTTGCAGAAAGTTTCAACTCATGCATTCTGGAAGATAGAGTTATGCCTATAACTTCTTGTTTGGATGGTATCCGTGTGAAAGTTATGGAGCAAATGGCGAGACGAAGAGAGGAATGTTGTCTGTAGACAACATATCTTTGTCCTGTTATGGAGGAAGGTTTGTCAAAGTTAATAGATGATGGCTTTGGTTGGGATGTTTTTAAGTCTTCGTAATTTGTGTTTGAAGTTAAATCTCCTAAGTCGCAGGTTGTTGATCTTAAAAATTATTTATGCAGTTGTAATCAATGGAGAGTTACTAGTTTTTCATGTGCTCATGCAATTAAGTGCATTAACAAGTGTAGATTATCAGTTTATGATTTTGTGGAGGACTATTTTACTGTTAATGCTTTCAGATCTTCATATGCTAATGCTATCAATCCAATTCCAGATTTTGATAAGCCAATTGCTACTGAAATGATGTTTTGATTAGGCCTCCTAAACAAATTCATGGTGCTGGAAGACCATCTACAAAGAGGCGTGGTGGATTTGGATATTCTCAAAGTAAAAGAAACAGATGCAGTCAGTGTAATGAAGTTGGCCACAAAAAAGGAATTGTCTTCGTTCTTCAAAAATTTAAGATAATTTATGTGTTTTGTTACTGTAATTGAAAAGTTTTTTAAGTGTACAACTGCTAAAGCTTATAGAAAAATGAAGTCAGACTTTGTGACATCATTAGAAAAAAATGTGAAATGTTTTGGTTATCTGTTGTGTGATATCTGCTGTTCCTCTGCATTTCGGTATTGATATTTCTATTCAATGCTATATGTACTTATCATTTCAATTGAATGCCAGTTGTAACTAGCATTTCATTATAATCAATATGCATCTCTCTGTCATTGAAACCCATCATCTTTCATCGTATACAACTGAATAAGCTTTTGTGCAAGAACGAAGGATTTGATGATGATGATATACTGTTTATATGATTACTTGGTTAGATTACTTAAGTGGTTTTGTAATTATTTTCCAGTATGATGATGTATTGTTTATATGATATTGTGGAACATCTGTTCCCATATTTCTTCTATACTGCAATGGAATATCTTCTCTTATTCTTAGAAACAACAGTTAGAAAAAATAATTAACAGTAATTTGTAAATGGGATATTTTCATTATGCAGACTGCATCTCTCTGTTTTAGAAAATAATAGAAAAAACATAAACTGCTACACAACAAACGGTGTGTTCAACAACTACTTTACTTACTGTGCAAACTAATCTCCTTACTTCAGTCACAAATGTGCATACCAGTCATCTATCAATTACTTCTTTCACCCTTCATACTTCATCACCACCCCAACATTATACCACTCTTTACTACTTAAACTACCACTATTGCTTGCTACTTCATTTTAAACTACATCTTTACTTTTCTGCTGCTATACATCCCACACTCAAACTTCCACTGCTAAATTGCTGACATCTTCACCATTTTCTTCATACAGCAATGCTTCTATTATCACCATACAACAACCCACTTCTTTTTGCTTCCTTACTTATAATAAAACCACCATCTCCATGTTTCTACCCCAGCACTTACCATTTCCATAACTGCCTATATCTGCTTATCATTTCAGTTAAATGCTAGTTATTACTAGCATTACAGTGTAAACAATAGTCATCTTATTTGCATTGGAGTCGAAACATTGGAAATCATATAAAAATTCGATATGGATAAATTCACACATTATTGATCACGGTTCAATCATTGAGAAATGTATTTTCCGCATAATGCTAGTTCTATCTAGCATTTCAGTATAAAACATTATTTGGCACATCAGAAACACAGTAAAAGCATTAAAAAACAAATAAAAATGACACTTGAATATATCCATAGTTTATATATTGTAGTTCATGCGTTGAAAACAAACAACTATAATCAAATCAAATTCAAATCAAGAAGTTCAAATTCATCTGACCAGTTTATACACTGAGAACAAAGTACAATCATTGGAAAACATGTAAAACTTCATCTCAGACCCCATCTCAGATTCCATCTTAGACTTCATATCAGACTCCATATCAATTTATTTAGCACAAGTGGTTCAGTTCAAATATATCCAAAGTTCTTAGAAGTTAAAATGCAACATCTTTTTTTATGTAGAATCTTTGCAGAGTTTCTCCACTGACCAACTATATTATGGATCATTGAGTATGCTATACACCACTACAGCTCTTAGGTTTCTAAGCACTTCCTTTGGATATTTTTCTGGTATGTCATCCTTGTCCAGTTTTTTCATGTTTACCATGAAAAAGAACGCACAATCAAGTCTGTTTCAAATATGGAAATATTAGTTCATATTACAGTAAAACCTAATTCTAAAATAATATTGCAATTTTTACTCTAGAATTCTAAAATATAGCTTTATATTTTGATCACAATATTAATCAATGCATTCATAGAGATATCGTTGCTGTGTGTGGAATGTGCAGCTTATACATAATCTTTTTGTTCAATAAATGCAGATCAATGAACTGTCAATTAGCAATGCTAGTTTTAATTATCATTTTGCATATTTAATGCATTCTTCTGCAATTTAAAAATAGAAATGATAGTTTAAACAAGAGAAGAAATGAAATTATTTACTTACGAATCTGAATCCTGTGGTGGGCTTTTTGGCTGCAGCACTTTAGGTTTGTGAAATTCTTTGTTCAATATTCCTAATTCTGCCCATTTTGTCTTGAACATCAATTCAATTTTGTCTTTATGCAAGAAGTAAAATTAGTGCCGTATATTAATGTTAGAGTGATTTCAAAATTATACTTTTCTTACAAGAACGATGGCTTGGTTATAGCTGGGGTTTGAAGTCCTTGTTGATCTAGTTTTTGGTTTTGTTGAATCATAATGACTCCACTGCATTGTTTCATAGTTTAGCATCAACAAGCTCCAATGGTTTGCGTAATGTAGAGGGAAGAAAATTTTCTCTGTAAATTCATCTTTGACAATGACATCTATTGTTGGTATAACTATGTCTTTGATCACAGTTTGCTGGTCATGTGCTAAAGCATTCTGCACATTCATATGTATTAGAATACTTTATATTAAATTTAACATTTATATTGAAAAGCTTATACTTACCATCATCGTTGTGGTGAAGTAGTAACTGTGTTCATACAACTCTTGATTGTAATAAAACCAATCAATAAGCTGTTAAACCAAACAACAAAGGTTGTAAGTTTCATGGGATAATTTTTTTTTGAACCAGGAATATTAGTGCTAGTATTCAGTTTCATTTATTTGTTTACTACATTGTATGCACTGAAAAATGCAAATGATCGTTTAATCAGTCATCTTGGACGTTCTATATGTTTATATGCGGTTTACAAATATCAATGTTATTTTTAACTCCCATTCTTTCATTCAATACATTTATATGCAGTTTGAAACTTTGAGTGCTAGTTTTAACTATCATTTTCTCATCCTATACACTTATATGCACTTAAAAAACTATGAATGCTAGTTTTATCAATCATTCTCCCATTTTATACAGTTATCTGCATTTTAAAAATACTAATGCTACTTTTTGCTGCCACTCTCTCATTCAATTCACTCATAAGAAAAGTTGAATGCTAGGTTTATCTTTCTTTCATTTTATATATTTATATACAGTTTTATACTATCATAATTTTAATTTGATGCATATCTGTCCATCTGTAACCCCCTCAAACAAAACAGCTTCCAGCATAGATTTAACTATTGTGATTCCTCCTTTGTGTCCTTCATCTTTTTCATATGCTACAGTGCTGTAATTGAAAATCAATAATTGACAAGTTGATTTTTCTTCAATTTTATTTAATTACAAATATAATGAAAGAAAAAATATCAGAATTCTTACTTTTCATTTTCATTAAATTTGAAGAAAGTGAATTTTGTTTTGCTGTTCTTCATTCAATAATTGTAGAATACTGGTTTTTGTGATATCTTTACTCTTGTAGATTTTACTTGATTGCGAGTATCCATCAACATCAATAATTTCTTCATTTTCAATTGTTGTGACTTGTTCATCTGTTTCAGTTTCAGATTCATGTTCATAATCTGATTCTTCATTTTGTTCTTCTTGTTTCTGTTCATTTTTATTTTTTTTCTGACCTTCCTTGGTTTCAAGTTGCTGCTTTTGGCTTTCATTGTCCATATTTTTCTTTGTTTTTCTGTGAACAATTTCATATTTGCAATCAGAATCAATTTTACACCTTCGTTGGCACTTTTTAACCCTCAAAACTAAAGAGCTTGGTTTCTTCTGTGTTTTTTCAAGCACTGCTGGTGATTTTTCTGTTGCCTTTGAAGGTTTGTTTTGATCCTGTTGTTCTTTCTCTTGCAGCATCTTTTTAATTTCCTGAGTTATATTGAGATTAAATGATGGTGGTTCTATTTCTACATTTTCTTTTGATCTCAAAATCTTGGTTTCTTTTTGCAACTGTATGACAGTGCCTTCTGCTTGTGTTCTTTTCTGTTTTTCCTTTTCTAATTCTTTTTCACTTTTCTTCAATTTATTTTAAAAAAACTATAATGTACTGCTGCATTGACTCAGGTTGCTTTTTTGATGTCTCTTCCAGATTTTCTATTTTGTGCATCCCAATATTCTCATTGTTATCCAGCTGGACAAATTTTTGTTGGGTTTTTTGTTAAAGAAGTGCCTTTTCATCTTTAGTCAGATTTCTTATTTCAACAAAAATCTATGTAATAACATAAATAGTAATGAATCAGGTAACATACAATGGATGAACTAAATTTATATATAATTGTTATTTTTCATGTGATGTTATACCCGACAATCATTCTTTAGTGTTTGCACCAAAATTGGTCACAAACCCCAAATATCGTGAAAGCACCAAACTATGAATATAGATCAGCAATATTCAAGCACAAGTTGTAGATCTCAGCAAATAGCAAACAACAATATAGAAATAACGAACAGAAACACGAGATTTATAGTGGTTCGGCTATCTCCGTCCTACGTCCACTTCAAAGTTTTTATCTTTTATTGATTACCCTTGCTGGTTACAGATGATTACAACGATTACAATGAGGTAATTTGAGTACAACAGCGATGGTAAGGTGTAGAATTGAATCCGGCAGATCTGGACGTTGAATAACCAAAAGATCCTTTTTCTGTAGGCTTCAGGGGGCTATTTATAGGCGTAGGAGGATGATATTGCGCTCAAACTTCGGGAGACTTCTTTTGGCACATGAGTGGGCCCACGCGACCGATCCCACCAAGTTTCGACTCGATCTGTGATCGATACAAATCAATTTCGTATCGATCCGAAAATGATCCAATCGAGCTAAAACTTGGCAGGCACATTCCTTGGCTTGCACGTAAGCCTCTGTGAAAATTTCATAGCATTTGGATTAATGGTTTGGGAGATGTGATCGATGCAATCTGGTGTTCTTCGAAGGCTGCCAAGTTCGTGTCCATGGTTTCGTATCATCTGCTTCGCATCGATCAAAAGAACATGTTTGCTCGTGACGTGGAGCGATAAACTGGGGGAGATCCATATTGTTCGCCGTGTTGACCGAAGCTTCATCCCTTCTTTCGCACCCAACGGTAACCTTCTATTCGTACCCATTTGACCCAGCCCATGTTCGCCTTGATGAGATGTCTTCCGTATCGATCGCGGCAATACGATCGATATGAAGTAGTTTGTTTTGAGGAGGATACGAACAAGGGCCATATGCATATGGATACGAATAGCATCCATCCCATGATCGTTTGCGAATGCAATCGATTCGAACAACCATGAACCGCTTGGATACCAAGGAGGGCTATAGAGTGGATGGATATGAACGAAACTTACCTGTGCTCGATACAAGAGCATGGATTCGAAATGTGCTGCCTGCCTCCAACCTGATCGGCACGAACGTCATCGATTCGAACAAACCACCGCACGCTTGCTTACCAACCTGGGTCTACTGCTATCGAGTCGAAATCCCTCTGGCCTTCCCATTTGATCGATACGAACGCACTGTTCGCATCGATGTGGATCGATACGAACCATATCGATTCGACACACCATCTGCTGATCGATGCGAAATGCATCGATACGAACCAGTCCTTGCGCACCTTAATCCATCCATATCTTGTGTACACGACCTCCAATTGACCTGAAACTTGAAACGTAGCCTCTCCTAGCCTCGATCATCATCTCCAATCGATTCCGTCCTAATCGGAGCTCGGCCAAATTGTAACGACATCGATTGCAGCCTTGTTCCCAATCGATCTCCAATCCTGATATCCATTCTTCCTTGCCAATTTATTGATATTGCAGCCTTGACCAAAAGGTGGGACAACATTTGCCCCCAAAACATGTCTTGTGATAATAAGGTGTGTTTTGAATAGTTTCGAATCCGATATCCGAACATCATCGTTGGGCGCTCCGAGTCGATGCCCAATTCCAAATCCAATAACCAAAGCCTTTAGTCAATTCCATATCCATTCAAATTCGACAACCGAGCCCTAATCCATCCTTATCCGATAACTAATAACCGAATCCAGGACCTCTCCGGTTGATATCCGAATCCGTACCCTCTCCGGGTTCGTGCCAAGCGCAATCCACACTTAACGACCGTGGTCCAGTGTCCCTGGACGTTGTACAATGCCATGGCTCAAGTCTTAAGCCGAATCCTGGTCTCTCTGGACCCTTGCTGAGCATAGTCCATACTCAACGACCTGAAACAATAATCGATAATATGGGGCCTAAGTCCTAGGCCGAATCCTGGTCACTCCGGACCCTTGTTGGGCATAGTCCATACTCAACGACCTGAATAAACCAATTCGCCACATGCGGACGAAGAGACTTACCCCTTGCCAGGTATAATCCATACCTGGCGACCATTTTCCAAAAAACCAGATAAAAATCCAATCAAATCCAATCCGAAATCCAAATCAAACCAGAAAATCAAGAATCCGAACCAACATCCAAAATAGAAAACAATCATCCGAACGAAAATCCAAACTAGAAAGCAAACAAAAGCAGGAGTTCAAACCAAACTCTAAAACCAAACTAGAAAAGCGAGTGTCCAATCCAAAAACAAAAGACAGATTTCACAAACCATAGCATCGCGGTTTATCATCATTCAGAGCATGCCTAGGGGCTATCTCCATCCCCATACATGAGTAAATGACTTGGTCGTTTGCCAGTAGCTTGCTACTTATTTTATATTATCCCGGTCAATTGATAACCAATCGACCATCATTCTTGGGCCTCACGCCATCGTTGCTCGAGGTAGGCGGTGGTTGCACCTGCTCCACCGCTGCATTCCGAGTTCTGACATATTGTCGCAACTATCTATTCCTTACATGCTCCTCGATTATATCCTTCAAGTGCCTGCAGCTATTGGTATCGTGCCCATCCAAATCATGGAAGAGGAAGTGCCTTCTTGATGCCCTTTCACGTTCAGAAGGTTCTCTCCTAGCTGGCCTTCGGTAGGGAAGGCAATTCCGGGTTTCCAGGTATATCCGCTCCAGCGTCTCGTTTAATCCTATGTATGTGGAAAACTTTGGATTCTACCATCGCTTCCTAGCTTTTCCAGAATCATCATCCAACTTCCTTTTTCCTTTATCTTTATCCAAACCTCTGCTGGATGGTCCTCCACGCTCAGTTGCATTCACTTCCTTTAGTTTTAAATCTGCACATGCATCCTCTTGTCGAAGGAATCTCTCAGCTTCGTGAAAGAATTCCCCATGATCTAGTGGTGGGTCTCGTATTAAAGATAGCATGAAATCCGAATCCTCTTTGACTCCCGATGCTGCTGCCATCAAAACCATCGATGGATCCGGCCGATCCACCGAAGCAACCGCTGCATTGAACCGAGTTAGAAAAGATCTAAGTGATTCATCCGTCCTTTGCTTTACCGACGTTAGCGTCATCACGTTCTTAGGCCTCTTAATGTGAACCCGAAATTGCCTTAGAAACCTATCCACCAACTCCGTCCATGTTCTGTAGACCCTTCCTTCAGTTGCCTAAACTACATTGCGGATATATCCGTCAAGTACAGAGGGAAACATCGGGCCATAACTTCCTCCGATGCCCCCAACACTTCCATGTGTCTAGTGTATCTCATCATATGATCTGTTGGATCAGCCTTGCCATTGTATACTTCCACGCTTGGTAGCTTGAAATCAGGAGGATTTCGAGCTATCTTGATTTCCCGTGTAAACGGACACCTGTTCATTCCTTCCAAATCTCTATTGGTCAGACCTCCACACATAGTTCTCCTAATATTCTCAGCTAATCCAGCATTATCCATCAAAGGTTGTCCCCCGTGCCCCGAGGGAATTCCGGTACATACTCCTCATGTGGTTCGTTAATGTTAGCGCTCGCTCTAGCCTGTTAAGCTCCATCCAAGGGCCTTCCAGTGTCAGATCCTACGGGCCTGCCCCAAGCCTTTGTTGATTGCCATCTGGTTCTGTATTCTGTCCTTCATTGGGTTCCGCGACCCCAGTCCTTTGTTTCACGTTCGTAGTCACTGTAGTCGGTCTAAGGTTTTGTGTTCCTGCAGCTCTTATCTGTTAAAAGAAAGTCTGCATCATGTCCTGTTGGATGTTCAACAATCTCTCTTGCAATGAATTGGCCATAGCTTCCATTTCATCTCTGGTGATGTAGATCGAAGCTTGTCCTTCTCCAGCTCTGGAGGATGCTTCTTGACTTCCTTCCTTTTGACTTCTCTCAGCCCTCTGTCTCTGCTTGTCTGTCGAGTCATTGTCTTTCAAATCTGAACTTTTCACGCTTTTCAAATCTGAACTTCAATCCAATGTAGCGGGTGCTAGTCTTTCTCAGTGAAAGCACCAAAGTGTTTGCGCCAAAATTGGTCACAAACCCAAAATATCGTGAAAGCACCAAACTATGAATATAGATCAGCAATATTCAAGCACAAGATGCAGATCTCAGCAAATAGCAAACAACAATATAGAAATAACGAACAGAAACATGTGATTTATAGTGGTTAGGCTATCTCCGGCCTACGTCCACTTCAAAGATTTTATCTTTTATTGATTATCCTTGCTGGTTACAGATGATTACCGCGATTACAATGAGTTAATTTGAGTACAACAGTGATGGTAAGGTGTAGAATTGAATCCGGTAGAGTCTAGACGTTGAATAGCCAAAAGATCTTTTTTCTGTAGGCTTCAGGGGGCTATTTATAGGCGTAGGAGGATGATATCGCGCTCAAACTTCGGGAGACTTCTTCTGCACGTGAGTGGGCCCACGCGACCGACCCCACCAAGTTTCGACTCGATCTGTGATCGATACAAATCAATTTTATATCGATCAGAAAAGGATCCAATCGAGCTGAAACTTGGCAGGCACATTCCTTGGCTTGCACGTAAGCCTCTGTGAAAATTTCATAGCATTTGGATCAATGGTTTGGTAGATATGATCAATGCAATCTGGGTCGAAGGCTGCCGAGTTCGTGTCCATGGTTTCGTTTCCATCTGCTTCGCATCGATCAAAAGCACGTGTTTGCTCGTGACGTGGAATGATAAACTGGGGGAGATCCATATTGTTCGCCGTGTTGACCGAGGCTTCATCCCTTCTTTCACACCCAACGGTAACCTTCTATTCGTACCCATTTGACCCAGCCCATGTTCGCCTTGATGAGATGTCTTCCATATCGATCGCTGCAATACGATCGATACAGAGTAGTTTGTTTTGAGGAGGATACGAACAAGGGCCATATGCATATGGATATGAATAGCATCCATCCCATGATCGTTTGCGAATGCAATCGATTCGAACAACCATGAACCGCTTGGATACTAAGGAGGGCTGTAGAGTGGATGGAAATGAACCAAACTTACCTGCGCTCGATACGAGAGCATGGATTCGAAATGTGCCGCTTGCCTCCAACTTGATCGACATGAACGTCATCGATTCGAACAAACCACCGCACGCTTGCTTACCAATCCGGGTCTACTGCTATCGAGTCGAAATCCCTCTGGCCTTCCCATTTTATCGATACGAACGCACTGTTCGCATCCATATGGATCGATACTAACCATATCGAATCGACACACCATCTGCTGATCGATGCGAAATGCATCGATACGAACCAGTCCTTGAACACCTTAATCCATCCATATCTTGTGTATACGACTTCCAATTGACCTGAAACTTGAAATGTTGCCTCTCCTAGCCTCGATCATCATCTCATCGATTTCGTCCTAATCGAAGCTTGGTCAAACTTTAACGACATCGATTGCAGCCTTGTTCCTAATCGATCTCCAATCCTGATGTCCATTCTTCCTTGCCAATTTGTTGATATTCCATCCTTGACCAAAAGGTGGGATAACATTTAATATCACCTATAGAAAATTGTATTTGTGCAGAACTGATATATGTATCTATCATTTAAATTATGATTGTACAATAACAAAATGACAACTGTTGATATACACTATGTTATGATATATTTATCTATCATTATATATTTGTTATAGTAGTGTGATAAATAATACCTTTCTATTGTCCATGTTCATCAATGCTTCTCTTGAGATCACCTTTTTCAAGCTTGCAATAGTCCACCTTCCAAATCTAGGTAAGATTGAATAGTATGTTGCTAATGGAGATATCAAATTCACACGCTCATATAGGAAAAACTACAAATAAAATATTACTTGTTAAAACATATAACGTGTATAATTTAATTTATAGAGATAAATGCATGAACATAAAGTTAGAATGTTGTACTTACAATAGGGAGCATGGAACAACCTGGCATGTTTCTTGGCTTTGTTTAAAAAGTCGTCAAAGCTCTAATCAATGAATGATGAATTGAAACTGGCCAAGGTACTGAGTTCATTTTGTTTTGATCAAGGATATATGGAATATATCCCCATGGTAAGTACCTTTGGTTATCAGGAAAGAAGAAGGTTATCATTGCAAGAATTATAAGCAATTTTGGAAAATCATTTTCATGTTGAAATTGTTGTGTTTCTAGCACATTATTTATCTTTGAAATTGTAAGATCTTTTGTGATGTGCTCTATTGTTCCAAAATTTCTCAGTACAAAATCTTTACAATTGTCTGGAAGGATTTGTAAACTCATTTTAGGCAATGGAAAAATATTTATTCCAGACAAAGGTAAGCTAAAGAGAATTGAAACATCTTCAAGTTTGATTTTTTAAAAAATATTCCCCACTTTAAAAGCTTCATCATTGATAGAAAATGTTTCTATGATATCATCTAAGATTGTTGATGATTTTGTAAAAGCAGCTATGGATAAAATTTCTTTGAAAAACACCAGCATGAATTTTTCCAAGGGTGTTTGTTTTAAATAATTTAATTGATGTACATGATAACCTCCTTTTTCCTTAATTTTCCTGTAAATTTTTATCATTGGCAGTAAGCTACGCCTATACTGAATTTTTTTCTGAGATACTTTCTTTGGTTTTTTCCTTCAGTTGTTTTTGCTTTCCTCACCGTTTTACCTTTTGATCCTGTACAAAAAACTGTGAATGAATAATTCGGTATTTAACAAACTATAATGTTATTTTTATGTGTCATTTTTTAAATGCTTTCTTATTTTTATCTATCAATTTTTTCAACCATGAAAGCATAATTTACTAGTGCTATATGAATCTATCATTCTTTTTTCAAATGCTATATTTGTCTATCATTTCTTTTTTTAGTGTATGCTTCTAAAGTCGAAAGATTGAATGCTACGTTTGTCTATCATATTTTTATCTACATCTTATATTTTAATATGATGCATGCAAATCAAATGATATATTGAACTGTCATTCAGTAACTATCAAAACAGTAAATCAAATGATATATTGAACTATCATTCAATAACTATCAATACAGTAAATCAAATAATATATTGAACTATCATTCAATAATTATCAATACAATAAATCAAATGATAAATTGAACTATCATTCGATAATTATCTTTTATCATACCATCCTAACAAATACAGTAAATAAAATGATATATTCAACTATCATTCTATCATGATATGTTTGTCTAACATTTTTTTCAATGCTATATTTTTCTATCATTCTATAAATATTCATCTTATTGTTGTTTATCATCTGTCAAAGACTGAATGCTATGTTCATCCATCATCTCATATTTCAATATTATACATGCAAATCAAATGATATATTGAACTATCATTAAATAAATATCCATCTAATTATTTTTTACCATCTATCAAATATTGAAATGTTATTTTCATCTATCATTACATTATTACACCTACAGTAAATAAAGTGATATATTCAACTATCATTCTATTATTCTATGTTTTTCTAACATTTTTTTCAATGCTATATTTCTCTATCATTCTATAAATATTCATCTTATTGTTGTCTATCATGTGTCAAAGATTTAATGCTATGTTCATCCATCATCTCAATATTTCAATATTATACATGCAACAAATCAAATGATGTATTGATCTATCATTAAATAACAAATCAAATGATAGTTGAAAGTAAGCTGTTATACCTTTGTTTTTCTTTTTCTGCCGACGTTTTCATCACTAAGCTATTGTTTCTTCGTGTCGTCTTCATTCATAGTTTTACATGCCCTAGATTTTTTCGTCCTTTTTGTATCTTCGTCAATCTCATTCGAATTGACAGCCGTTGATGAAGTAGTTTTTTCGCCTTCTCTTTACTGCTGTACGCGTAACATTCGAAACCCTACTTTTTGAAACCGTAGGTTCATCGTTTATTTGTTCAGGATTTATTGAACAATTTTGATTTACGTTCATCGACTTAGATTCTGAAGTCGATTGTGCTTGTAAATCAGTTTTAGGAAGAAAATTGATTTCGTTTGGGATGCCATTGTTTGATGAAGAAGAAATTTTATTTACAAAAGAAATGAAACTAAAAAGGCACGCACGATCGACAAATTTTGGCGCATGTCCTTCAGACGGAAGTTTAATTTTAACGTCCGCTAAAATTTAATTTTGTTTAAATTTTTCCTTTAAACTAATTTCCCCATGGCATATGCATATGAGTTGACACATACTTTGTTGCAACAAAAGGAATCTCCATTGTTACGTACCTAACAACCCATATTTATACATCACTTCTCCAAGTTATTTAGTATGTAGGACTATTTCAATTGCACACCGTCGTTCCTCCTTGCAACATGTGAGAGAACCCTAAAATCTCCCCTTGACCTGCATCCCCTTGGAGTACTCTTGAGAGCATTGTTTGTCTGCATGACCCAATTTGTAACCTTCAGCTTCAATACCAACTGTTAGCTTTTTTCTTAGGATCCCTACATAATTAGTTTTTAGAATAGATAAGAAGTGAAGAAAAACAATAGGTAAAAAAATTCCTCTAAACAATCTTTTATTAATGCTTTCAAATAAAGCCTAAAAATTAAGAAGATATCTCAATCCCAAAAAAACCACATTTTTCCTACACATCTAATGAACCCTATATATGCCTATATAACATACTTGACAAAGTATCTTCTTTGGAAAGCTATTGAATACTTGCATAAATCTTTCTCACACTACTAGAATTGTGTTCATAAACATTGGGCCAGGACTGATGTCTATGAAAAAAGTACCGCTGTGCTAGTGGGTGATGTTAAAAATAGCCAAAGTTTAGATATCGGTTTATAGCTGATGTCTATATGTACATCTGAAATAAGTTTTAAACTTATTAGCGATGTCAATACATATCTCTTATTCTATCAGACACGATGTTATTGAATATCGTACACACCGGCTTGATATGATTCATTTAGTGTATAACAGTTTTATAATTGTAATTTGTGATGTTTAAAAGATAAATTATCAAGTTTAATCTACCTTAATGAACTTCTAATATGATGTCCAAATTCTGTTTAATCGATACAAACAAATATTTCAACTATTGAAAACCTAGTTTAATCTGATTTATGCTTAAAAACAGAATCGAACACTACGAACGAACGAAACCAGCCGCCGTTGCTCCGATCTACAACCTCATTCGCACGAACCATGATCATACCATACATTCGTAAGCACCAACCCGTGAGCCACCGTCCGCATGTTCGCCATCGGATCTCATGAGGAAGACGCGACCGAAAATTGAATCACGACTTGATTTAAGCGAGCACTTATTTAGGGCTTTGTAAGTTTTAGGGATTATGGATTTTTATACTCGAAAACGAATGAGAGGAGGGTTGAATTATGAGGGATTTAGTATAGGCTGTAGGCATTATTTCATAGCATATTAATTTGGGATTTAGAGTTAGATACTGAAAATTGGAGGCAGAACGCTGAAATGTGAATTTAGGATTTTTGATTTCGTGAGTAGTGGAAAGGAGGGTAAGTAATTTCTAAGTAGTAGAAGATGGTTGGTGGGTTCCTATGCACGCAGATCATGAGAAGTGAATGGCTAGACGGACATGCATGGAAGCTTGTGGATTGAATGAAAGTGGATCATGAGATGCGAATGTGGGCTTATGACGTGTCGTGGTAGAAGCGGGTTGGCGAGCTACTAATGATGCGGATTGTGGGATGGACGACGGATGTGCTTGCAATTGTGAGATTGTGCATTTAAAAAAAATGAAAAATATGTTAATTTTTTTTCACCCCATGCCACGGTGTAGTAAGATTTATGAATGAGAGGAAAATCGACGATTCCAACCGAGCGTGTAAGAGAGATAGAGTGAGTGAGACAAAAATAGAGAGCTTACTCCGGCCAATGAATGGACGAAATCGTCGGTCTTCCTTATGGATGAGAGGCAAATCGCCGGTCTTCCAATTGAGTGTTAGAGGGGATATAGGTTATTGAGTTAGCTTTTAGGGTTAGGATACATATAAGTTAAATTTTGGAGGGAAATTGTAACGACCTGATTTTTCGACGCCCGAAAATAGACATCAATACATCCACTGTATCAAATGCTGATCAATCGGATGTCAGAAAACCGAACCATTAGGGTAAAAGAAGAAGGAGGTAGAAGAAGAAATAGAAACAATATCAGAATCTCACAATTGCAGCGGAACAATATATAATAGATAAATGACAAATCTTTAAGACAAAAGAATTATATCTGTTTATACATTACATCATCCCAGTACAACAAAATCAACAACACATTTTAGGACAGTTATAATATCTCGTCCTTCCAAAGCTGAATATACAACTTACATTGCACAACAGAAATATGAACCTAAAGAAATACGCCTCGTCATCTAGCTCGTCTCTTGAGTT
The DNA here is from genome assembly GCA_030765085.1 of Allium cepa. Lineage (NCBI taxonomy): Eukaryota > Viridiplantae > Streptophyta > Magnoliopsida > Asparagales > Amaryllidaceae > Allium > Allium cepa. Next base: position 42,210,138 of record CM060940.1, on the reverse strand, counting down.
CCATAGTCGTCCCTCCAGCATCTGTACTCTATAATACTCGGTCTGACCCGAGAATTATAGTTAAATAACACCCAAGTCAGTCTGGAAAACCAACGTGAGAAAACACACTCGATTGGATTATTAAAGTTTTCAAAGTCCTTTGAAATCAAAGGTATCTTGTAAGACCACTCCACAAATAAACATGCCGGGTATTTACCTTACGATAACCAAAACATTTTTTATGAAATCCTCTGATATTATAGTAGTCTATATACAAATACTTATTCAAATAGCCGAAATTGTTACATTATTAAATTCTAGTTAATAGTTATACAAAAAAACCGTAAATGCACGTAGGGAGAATGGATTTCCATCAATGGCAGGGCTACTAGGGTACCGCCCTTCACAGTACGTGGTCTAGATCACCGTGCTGAGGATCCACCCTGATCCCCTGCATCACAAGGCCAGAGCTACTCCATACTGGATAGTCCGAATAAGTTCACCCCGCAGTTGAGATCTATAACCGCCCACACGGCTGAAACAAAGGGACATCTAGACAGGGGTGATCTTACCCTAATTGGTTGCGAGCCACTTAGCTTTGTGTGCACCTCTCCTATTTTAGCCATTCCCGGTTGATGAGGCTCAAGACTATGTGTTACCGTTTTAGCACACATTCACTAAGAATGCTCATCGTCCTCCTGACAATGTTCTGAAAGCATTCGTCCATACAAGTCCATTCCGAGTTCGAACGAAATCGAAGGCACTGCTCCTACTATATCCATTTTGGAATCACCCTCAGGATTAGTAGTGATTATCCCTTGCACTTCACTGCTCCATCTTCGACTCCTAGCTCTTATCTTCCTCACGAAAACGTTCAAACCGAATTGAAGTGGTTTTCGGGAAGTAAATCCCGATCCCGGTCTCTTTGAAATGATCAACGAATTGGCCAATATTGATAGTCGGTTATTTAACTATCAATTAACATCCGCAAATAATCATCAAGCCATAATAATTTTCCAAATTATTCATTAATTTCAAAATATCTTCGCAAGGTATATTTTGCTACACTTCAACTTTATGAAAATCGTTTTCAAATCTCTTTCTTCTTTTGAAATAAATTTCCCAAATATTGTTTGTCTCCACCGAAAATCACCGAGTCTAAATACTTAGATTTTAAAATAATTTAAATCACTTTATTCTAAAAATGCACTTAAAAGCATTTAAATTAAAAACTACATAAACATTTTACTCAAAAATATATACTTTAAAATTTATTTAAAATAAAAACTACTTAAAAAACTTTATGTAAAAAGTTATTTATGAAATTTTATACTAAATTTCCAAGTAAAACTTAAGCCACAAACCATTTTAAAAATAAATAAAAGTTTTATACAAGTATTAGAAAATCTCCTTTAAAACATAATACTAATTTAACCTTTAAATAATGACCACTAAAATAAATTTGAGTAATATCTACTTTAAAATTATAAAACAATTAAAAATAATAAATTTTCTAAAGCATTTCTTTAAAACAAATTATTAAAACTTTAAACTTATATATAAGGAGTCTGCTTTAAAATATACTTGGCTTTCCAGGGAAATACACTTCCCATTTTCATACCTTTAAAAATAAACCATTATCTATTTTTAAAACAAATTACCTATTCCCTTATAAATTCCCATTGTGAATTTATACTTCTAAATATCCACTGATATCTTATTTCACTTTATAAACTCAGTTTATAAATCCCATAATCTCCTCCTTCTTTTATTACTCAGTTTCAAAAACTGAATCAATTTCCAATCGATTTTCAAAATTTACTCCATTTGAAAATATATTCCTTTACTTACTCAATTTTTTTCAAAACCCATTAATTTTAGATTTAACTTCCTTATTAATATTTAAAAATATTATTTAAATTAAAAACCAATTTCATATTTATTTCAAAATTCTTCTTTTATTTTTCGTAAACCATTTAAATCCTGAATTGAAAAATTAATCTTTTATTCATTTAAATAATATCACTTAATTTTAAAAATTCATTTATCCCATTTATTCAAAAATCTCCTTTCCCATACTTGGAATTTATTTATTAGAATTAAAAATTAACTTTTATTTTTCCTAGATCATTCTTTAATTTACCCAAATTCTCTATAATTATTTTACTTAAAAATTTTCTCTTTACTTTCCCTTCAAAAATCCAGTCTATACATTTTGATAAATTAGTATACCCAAATATATTCAATCAAACCGTAGCGCCCATTATTTTCAATTACCAATGTAACCTATCACAGATTATCCAATAAATCATAACACATAATATTTAAACAATCTAAATATTTTTGAGGAATTCAGTCGGTTCCCTCTAATCTATTTCCCTGCATCCATAGATGTTAGAATAATATAAAAATACCAAACCCACTTCAAGGTGGGATATCGCGGTATATGGGGTCATCCGCTATTATGCGGGGCGCATAGGGTTTCATCCGCTATATAATGCGGGAAATCAATCACTCCAATATATATACTACTATATATAATATACCATATCCAATCAATTCAATCATTTAACAAAAAATTTAAATTTAACTATTTAAATTTAAATAATAATCTAGATGAGTGAGATTAACTCACCTTTGATTTTCGTTTGCAATCCGATCCAAACTGGCTTGTCTCTCTACAATTTAAGACCTTGTACAAACATTACATGGTTTATTAACATTTAAACTAAATCGGAAAAAAAATCAATTACAATTTAATAAATTTTATTTTTCAAAAAATTTCCTTTTTTTAAAGGAAATCCTTTTAGTAAATATACTAAATAGATTTATTAAACAAATTGGTTACTAATATTATTTTAAAAATTAAACTAGTAAGTAAAAAAAATGTGCATGTATATCTTTATTATTATTTTTGTTTTTGAAAATACATATATTTATAAAAATAACCTGTATATATTTAAAAATCTAATCTTTATACAAATCCCTATATTTTCCCAAAATCCATTGTAAACTCCTGTTCAACACTTTCTTTTTACTATATATATATAATTTCCTTTTCTTAATCCATATATATATACCATTCTCAGTTATTATCTGATAAGTGAAATAATGTACCTTCTGCTTTATATATAGCTGAATGATTTTAAACAAAACTGTGCTATATACTACTACTAATTTCTGATAAATGATAATAATCAATAATTATTTGCAAGCTTAACTCCGAGTAAACATTTAAAGTAAAATGTTTTTTAATTTAAAATTACCTATATATGAACAAGAAACAACGGCGAGTTCCCCGACCGACCACACTGCTAATCATCGAACCCACATTAGCAGCCAATATGCCTCCCAGCGCGACATCCCTTCCTCGTGAATTGCCATCGATTCCTCCACGACTCCCCCTAGTCAACACTTTTGCGCTGCACCCAGGAATCGAGTACCGTCTCCCGTCGAGAACACGAACGAGCTTGAACAAAGAAAATCACCGCGCACGGTTCTTCCCATCTAATCGCGACTCTCCCTTACCGCCCCATCGAACTCGACGATCCTACAGCCTTCCTTACTACATCCCCGCAAGTGGCGTGGTCAAGACAAAATCGCGATCTGGAACGAGGCCATCTCTAACTACAGATTCTCAAATTAAAATGAGAAAGGGAAAAAGAAAAAGGCGACTGAATTGAACTGTTTCGTTCGTCCGCCATTTTTCTTAACTGAATTTCATTTTCGATTTTGTTATCAAGAGAAGCTTGGCTGCTTATTTTCTTTTTTTATTTTAATATGCTCGGCCTAAATAAACAAAGAAGATGCGTGTTCAAAGTAGTTCAACACGTGTTTTAAAATTCCATTACGTGTCCACATAGATCTGCAATAGTCCCAATGTAATTTATATTATTTATTTAAATTTAAATTTCAAATTCAAATCGTCTCGATTTTCGCACTCACAATCTCGACCTCCTATCGAGGCATGCCGCCAGGCGTTCAGAAGGTTATACCCCTATTTCAAACGCAGTAGAAAAGGTATCGAGTCCTAACTCGATCGTATGGAGAAGATAGCTTTTTGGACCAGTTATTTTTATTAAATTTCGATATAAATTCAGTGCGTTTATCTATCGTACGATCACATAGCAACTTCGAATACTACAAAAATTAAAATCCAATAATAATACACTATTACGGATCCAATGGAATTAGTTTCGTCGAATTCTGAGACTGTGCCTAGGAAGGCTATTTTTAAATATCAATTTAAACGATATAAATTTAAAACTGAACAAAACACCCTCAAACTCAAATTTAACACTTCTACCGTCTCTAGTAAAATCAATACAAATTTTATAAGCCATTCAGTATTTTTAACCAGCTTAAAAATCAAGATTTAATATTTTACCTAATCTCTAATTATTAAATTCAATTATTTGATTGCCAATAAACAGTGATATTTGAAATTCAAGTTAAACTAACTTTCAAATATTTAAAATCAATTAAATATTTTAATTTTAAATATCTAGAAATTCCGGGTCGTCACATTCCTCCTTCTTAAAGAATTTTGTCCCCGAAATTACCAGTTAAGAAGAATAATCCATAACCCGTTAATTTTTCTTCCCAAAATCAACTATTTTAACACACACAAACAATATTTTATTAAAGACACTATCACACTTACTAACTTACTAAACTCATACATAACTTCCAAACGATATCACTTACTTAACCATTCAAATTATAATTCAAAGCCAAAATTTTAAATTATCAAAACTTCTCAAAAATTTTCCAACTCCTTAAATTTTTGAAAAATTTCGCCAACGTCTCCTTTGTGCGGCTAGCTCGGTACAACTACAAAATGCCTCAACGGGCCCCTAGATTTCGAAAGAAAACAAAAAGCCATGTGGCTAGACTAGAAAACTATCAAATTTCATACATAAATTTAAACACATACCTTCTGTCGAGCAATTCACATTTATCTTCTGAAATCAAAAATCCCATTTCCATTTGTTTTTAGTACCTGTATATCCTACTTAGCCATAATATCAAATCATGGCATTCAAAATCATTTATTTACTTTCTTTTCAAAATTTTCAATATATGCTTTACTTAAGCCCATACGACGTCCGTATATCATCTGTACGCAATACCAAATCCGGTCGCTCACTTGGTCACACAATTTCACTTCCGAACTAGTACCGTCCACCCAACTTCCTAACGCAGACTCAGATCCGGTCTCTTGATCAGAACCGTCATTCTCTTTGCATAGCCATAACTATGATAGAGAATTTCCAGAATCGATCAAAAATCCATATCCAAGGTTCGCCATTGAAAATCAAGTGAAAAATCCAAACTTGGATCGATATAACTATCTCCAAATTCTTTGCTCGAATCTGGATCAAATCCTTATGCGAACAAAGTAATATACGTACATCCTACGTATTTTCCCTAATTGATTATTAGCTATATCAATTTTCTTTTTATTCACATTTATTTTGATTTTCATTCACTTATTCACAATTATCCTTTCACACACCTTTATTACCTTCATTCAAATATTAACTTACCATATTTCTCCATTTCGAATTTACTTAAGAATTCCATCATTCATTTCTTAAGTCCGATATAAGTATTTATATACTTCTTATATTTATTCTCCACTTCACCATCGAAGTTTATCATTATTATTATTTTAACTTAGTTCCATTTACTAATTTATTTCAAATTTCAATTTAATTTATCTCAAACCATTTTTACTTACAGATTAATTTTACAACTTCAATTTACTCAATTCGATTTAAATTTTAATATTCAGTTTCAATTTCATTTAGCTACAGCCAAATAAATTTTCAAATCTCAATACTTTTATTCAAATTTTCAATTTTAATTCCACTTGAATTAAATTTTCTTTCCTTCCACCCATTTATTCCTGATCAAATTTAATACTTCACTTTATTCAACATGATTCAAATCAAATCTAATTCCAATTTATTTTCTTACCCACTTAAATCAATTTGTTTGTTTACAAATTTATTTTATTTTATTCAGTCCAACCTGACTAATTCTCCATTTTACAAAATTCAAATATTCAGTTTCAATCATATTTACTTACAAATGCAAATTCATTTGTCTATCCATAATTTTATTTCCAACTTGTAACTTTTTATTTAAGTAACCATTTCACTTAGTCTCCTTAGACTTTTCTTTAAATTCATCTTTACTTAACTATATTTAATTACACTCCAATTCAATTTAAATTTAAACTTCTGCAAGTTTTTCAAGTTTAATTACATTTGCTAACTTCTTTTGATTTACTTCAATTAATTAGCTTACCTTCCAACTTAATTGGGTTTCATACATACTTTTACTCCTCTTTAAGTTAAATTTTCCTATTCTTGAAAGTTTCAAATTTCCTAGTTATCAAACCCATTTATATTTCCATAACATTTTAAATAAGCTTCCATAGTTTAAACAATTTCACAACATTTCAAAATCACCTTTGAAATCAATTATTTCTTTGAATCTCAAATCCAAACCCAGTTTTGAAGACAATCCCAATTTAAAACAATTTTGGTCGCAATTCCTCTCTTGGAAACTCAAAAATGAACTCCGATGATGGTGCATTCATCACCGAAGTTATTTTCCAGCGACCGAAGCGAGTTCAGTGCTTTAATTCCTTCCAAAAACCCTTTTCAAATATTTTTAAATTCCAAATCTCACCGGGTTTCAAATCTAATTCAAAAATATTTTCGAAATAATATCACTATTATTTCTACAAAACCTTTGAAAACCATTTTCAAATATTTCTCTGGATTTTTTTTTAAATTATAGATCACATTTACAATTACCTTTACAAATCCCATTGTATATGAATTTATTTCTTAGCTTTTAGTTATGATTTCAATTTTTTATTCAAAATTTGACACAACAATGATAATAATTTAACATTATCGCTTCCTAACAACCAAGCAACCATATATATAACTATAATAATTTACGAGAACTTATTTCTTTTATATATAAAAGTAATTTGGGTAAAATTATTTCATTTACCCTATTTTAAAACAATACCGTTTCAATTTATCTTGTTTAAGAGTTTTAGAAATCCCTATCGATGTCATTGCCTACCACATATCGACCAAATTTATAAACACTCAACCGATAAGTCAACACAATATAAAAACAATTTTTATATTCACTAACAAATACGCGCTCATACCTATTATTACACTCAAACTCATTCTAGAATACTTATGGACTTTATTCCTAATGAGTAATCCCTACCAGAGCCAAGGTTCCTGCTTAACCTGGTTCTGATATCAACTGTAACGACCCGATTTTTCAACGTTTGAAAATCGATATCAATCGTCCACTGTATCAAATGCCGATCAATCGGATGCCGGAAAACCGAACCATTAGGGTAAAAGAAGAAGGAGGTAGAAGATGAAATAGAAACAATACCAGAATCTCACAATCGCAGCGGAACAATATATAATAGATAAATGACAAATCTTTAATACAAAATAATTATATCTATTTATACATTACATCATCCGAGTACAAATGAACAACATAATTCAGGACAGTTATAATATCTCGTCCTTCCAAAGCTGAATATACAGCTTACACTGCACAATGGAAATACGAATCCATGGAAATATGCCTCATCGTCCAGCTTGTCTTCTAAGTTCTATAGCCGTCCCTCCAGCATCTGTACTCTATAATACTCAGTCTGACCCGAGCATTTTAGTTAAATAACACCCGAGTCAGTCTGGAAAACCAGTGTAAGAAAACACACTTAACTGGATTATTAAAGTTTTCAAAATCCTTTGAAATCGAAGGTATCTTGTAAGACCACGTCACAAATAAACATGCCGGATTTTTACGTTACGATAACCAAAACATTTCTTATAAAATCCTCTGATATTATAGTAGTGTCTATATACAAATACTTATTCAAATAGCCAAAAATTGTTACATTATTAAATTCCAACTAATAGGTTCACAAACAAAACCGTAAAGGCACGTAGGGGAGAATGGATTTCCATCAATGGCAGGGCTATCGGGGTACCGTCCGTCACAATACATGGTCTAGATCACCGTACCGAGGATCCACCCCGATCCCCTGCATCACAAGACCGGAGCTACCCCTTACTGGATAGTCCGAATAAGTTCACCGTGTGGTTAGGATCAGCAACCGCCCACACAGTCGAAATAAAGGGACATCTAGACAGGGGTGATCGTACCCTGATTGGTTGCTAGCCACTTAGACTTGTATGCACCTCCCCTTTTTAGCAATTCCCCGTTGATAAGGCTCGAGGCTATACGTTACATTTTTAGCACACATTCACTTAGAATGCTCACCTTTCTCCTGACGATGTTCTGAAAGCATTCGTCCATACAAGTCCGTTTCGGGTTCAAACAGAACCGAAGGCACTACTCCTACCACATCCATTTTGGAATCACCCTCAGGATTAGTAGTGATTAGCCCTGCACTTCACTGCTTCATCTTCGACTCCCAGCTCTTGTCTTCCTCACGAAAACGTTCAAACCGGATCAAAAGTGGTTTTTGGGAAAAAAAATTCGATCTTGGTCTCTTCGAAACGATCGACGAATTGGCCAATATTGATAATCGGTTATTTAACTATCAATTAACATCCACAAACAATCATCAAGCCATAATAATTTCCTAAATTATTCATTCAAAATATCTTTGCAAGATATATTTTGCTACACTTCAACTTTTTGAAAATAGTTTTCAAATCACTTCCTCTTTCGGAATAAATTTTCCAAATATTGTTAATTTCCACCGAAAATCACCAAGTATAAATATTTAGATTTTAAAATAATTTAAATCACTTTATTCTAAAAATATACTTTAAAACATTTAAATTAAAAACTATTTAAACACTTTATTTAAAAATATATACTTTAAATTTTATTCAAAATAAAAACTACTTAAAACACTTTATTTAAAATGTTATTTATGAAATTTTATACTAAATTTCCAAGTAAAACTTAAGCCACAAACCATTTTAAAAATAAAAAATATATTTATATAAGTATAAATATTAGAAAATCTCTTTTAAAACATAATACTAATTTAACCTTTAAATAATTACTACTAAAATAAATTTGAGTAATATCTACTTTAAAGTTATAAAGCAATTAAAAATAATAAATTTCTAAAGCATTTCTTTAAAACAAAAATTTAGAACTTTTAACTTATACATAAAGAGTCTCCTTTAAAATATACTTGGCTTTCCAGGGAAATACACTTCCCATTCCATACGTTTAAAAATAAACCATTATCTATTTTTAAAACAAATTATCCATTCCTTTATAAATTCCCATTGTGAGTTTATACTTCTAAATATCCACTGATATCTTATTTCAATTTATAAACCCAATTTATAAATCCCATAATCTCCTCCTTCTTTTATTACATAGTTTAAACACTGAATCAATTTCCAATCGATTTCCAAAATTTACTCCATTTAAACATAAATTCCTTTACTTCCTCAATTTTATTTCAAAACCCATTAATTTTAGATTTAACTTCTTTATTAAGATTTAAAAATCTTATTTAAATTGAAAACCAATTTCATATTTATTTCAAAATTCTTCTTTTATTTTTCCTAAACCATTTAAATCCTGAATTGAAAAATAAATCATTTATTCCTTTAAATAATACCACTATTTTAAAATTTATTTATTCCCATTTATTCAAAAATCTTCTTTCCCATACTTGGAATTTATTTATTGGAATTAAAAAATCAACTTTTATCTTTTCCTAAATCATTATTTAATTTATCCAAATTCTCCATAATTATTTTACTTCAATTTTTTCTCTTTGCTTTCCCTTCAAAAATCCAATCGATACATTTTAATAACTCAGTATACCCAAATATATTCAATCAAACCATAACATCCATTATTTCCAATTACCAATGTAATCTATCACAGATTATCCAATAAATCATAACATAGAATATTCAAACAATCTAAATATTTTTGAGGAATCCAGTTGGATCCCTCCAACCTGTTTCCTTGCATGCATAGATGTTAGCACAATAAAAAATACCAATCCCACTTAAGGTGGGATATCGTGGTATATGGGGTCATCCGCTATTATGCGGGGCGCATAGGGTCTCATCCGCTATATAAAATAGGAAATCAATCACTATAATATATATACTACTATATATAATATACCATATCCAATAAATTCAATCATTAAACCAAAAATTTAAATTTAACTATTTAAATTTAAATAATAATCCAGATGAGTGAGATTAACTCACCTTTGATTTTCGTTTGCAATCCGATCAAAACCGGCTTGTCTCTCTACGATTTAAGACCTTGTACAAACATTACATGGTTTATTAACATTTGAATTAAATCGAAAAAGAAATCAATTATGATTTAATAAATTTTATTTTTAACAAATTTTTTCTGTCTTTTTATAAAAAATAAATCCTATTTGTAAAAATAACTAAATAGATTTATTAAACAAATTAGTTACTAATATTATTTTAAAAATTAAATCAGTAAGTAAAAAAATATGCATGTATATCTTTATTGTTATTTTTGTTTTTGAAAATACATGTATTTAAAAATAATTTGCATAGATTTAAAAATCCAATCTTTATACAAATCCCTATATTTTTCCAAAATCTATAATAATCTCCTGTTCAACACTTTCCTTTTACTGTATATATATATATAATTTCCTTTTCTTAATCCATATATATATACCACTCTCAGTTATTATCTGATAAGTGAAATAATGTACCTTCTGCTTTATATACAGCTGAATGATTTTAAACAAAACTATGCTATATACTACTACTAATTTCTGATAAATGATGATAATCAATAATTATTTGCAAGCTTAACTCCGAGCAAACATTTAAAGTAAAATTTTTTTTTAATTTAAAATTACCTATATATGAACAAGAAACAACGGCGAGTTCCCCGACCGACCACACTGCCAATCATCGAACCCCATCAACAGCCAATGCGCCTCCCAACGCGACATCCCTTCCTCGCGAATTGCTATCGGTTCCTCCACGACTCCCTCTGGTCAACACCTTCGCGCTACACCTAAGAATGAGTACCGTCTCCCCTCGAGAACACGAATGAGTATGAAACAGAGAGAATCACCGCGTGCGCGGTTCTTCCCATCCAATCGCGACTCTCCCCTGCCGCCCCATCGAACTCGACGATCCCACAGCCTTCCTTGCTACATCCCCATGAGCGGCATGGTCAAGAGAAAATCGCGATCTGGAACGAGGCCATCTCTAATTATAGATTCTCGAATTAAACTGAGAAAGGGAAAAAGAAAAAGGCGACTGAATTGAATTGTTTCGTTCATCCGCTATTTTTTTAACTGAATTTCATTTTCGATTTTGTTATCAAGAGAAGCTTGGCTGCTTATTTTCTAATTTTATTTTAATATGCTCGGCCTAGAAAAAACAAAGAAGACGCATGTTGAAAGCAGTTTAACACGTGTTTTAAAATTCCATTACGTGTCTACATAGATCTGCAATAGTCCCAATGAAATTTATATTATTTATTTAAATTTAAATTTCAAATTCAAATCGTCTCGATTTCCACACTCACAATCTCGACCTCCTATCGAGGCGTGTCATCAGGCGTTTATAAGGTTATTCCCCTATTTCGAACACACTGGAAAAGGTTTCAAGTCCTATCGCGATCATATGGAGAAAATAGCTTTTTGGACCAGTTATTTATATTAAATTTCGATATAAATTCAGTGCGTTTATCTATCGTACGATCACATGACAACTTTGAATGCTACGAAAATTGAAATCCTATCATAATACACTATTACGGGTCCAATGGAACTAGTTTCATCGAATTTCGAAACTGTGCCTCGGAAGGCTATTTTTAAATATCGATTTAAACGATATAAATTCAAAACTGAACAAAACACCCTCGAACTTAAATTTAACACTTCTACTTTCTCCAGTAAAATAAATCTAAATTTTATAAGTCATTTCAATATTTTTAACTAACTTAAAAATCAAGATTTAGTATTTTTCCTAATCTCTAATTATTAAATTCAATAATTCGATTGCCAATAAATAGTGATATTTGAAATTCAAGTTAAACAAATTCTCGAATATTTAAAATCAATTAAATATTTCAATTTCAAATATCCAGAAATTCTGGGTCATCACAGAAGTATAATTAGAGGTTGAAATTTTAGTTAAGTATTTTCCATGGGAGTTTAATTTGTGTGTATTCCGTGTTTTCTATCAAAATGTTTGCACTTAGTTTTTCTACGCTTTTGTAAAATTTGGAATTTATATTTTAACATCGCCTTGAAAATCAAAGTGATGTGTGTGTTTTATACAATATCGATAATAAAAAGAGTTATGTTATAAAGATTTTTAACATCGTGTGTTTTTCTACCGGTGAAAAAGATGCGATCTCTACGAACACAATTCTAGTACTATCATGTTGATGATTCATTGTCTTCTTTAATGCAATAAATGTGTATTTAATCACTCTGCAAAATATATAAAGAGGATATTAATCACTCTTTAACATTTATAAATGAAGTAATATATTTGAGTCATAATTCCACCTAGACTTAAATATTTCCAAAATCTACTTAAATATGAAATATTATATCATCAAAATCTAACAATCTCCACCTTGATACGATATTCTATAAATATCATCCAAGATCCACCTAGAATCTCAAACTTCAAACGATCTTCAATATTATCATGGAAACAAATATCACCATTCCAAAAACTTACCAACCTCCAGACCATCTAATTGCGCATGCCCTCCAATTGAACATGCATACCACCAATAACTAAGAACTGTTTGTAATACCAGAAAGGCTTCCATGCAGTCATTGCTACTTTCCGTTTGCTGACTCCATTTTGATTCAGACAAATCTACCTCTCCAACACTACTTTGAGAAATCTCTCCATTTTGCATTATTTTTCCAAGCAATTTGTATACATTGTTTCTTCCTCTTTTTGTGCACAACACTTCCCTATTACCCTTTCAAACCTTTGTAACTCCTTAAAGCATTTTCCTTCCAACTGTGCCACTGAAACAAGATTCTTCCTAATTTCTAGGACATGCCAAACTCTCGTGAATTTCATCTCTCTTCTATCATACATCTTTAGCCTAAATGGACTTATACCCTTCATCTCAACATCTCCACCACTAGTAGAATCCACCTTACTCTCTTTCTCTATAAAATCAGTGTATGCTTCTTTTTGGTGGCTTATATGAGAACATGACTCCGAATCAAATACCCACCCATCTTTTTTCTTTCGTTCACATAGAGAATGTCAATACTAATACCAAAATTCACCTCGCCATTGCTACCTTCATTAAGTGTGTCTTTGTTTTACTCAAATGCTTTCATCATTTCTTTGTCCGTTATAAGATTTTGCAAAATCACAGCCGGTGACCAAGTTTTTTATACTAATAGAAAATGAAATCCATCACCATGTTTAATCTATTTGACCGTCTTTCCGTATTTGGACGTTTACCGCTTCTAGCAAGTTTGACTTCTTCAATCGGATTTCCACTTTACCTTTTCTCCTCATCCTTTTCTTCCATTTGGTTTATGCTTCGTATTTTCTCATTAAGTAGACTACTTACCACCAATCCCATTGAAACAACTCCGTTCGGATTTGAGTAGTTTAATGTAACTACAAGCATTTTCCAACTTTCTAGTAATGAACTATCAACATCAATCCTTGTGTCTGATCATCCACCTTATAATTCACAGCTACCAACGCGTTAACAATTTCCTGAAAATTATTAAGATGCTGTCTAGTTGATCCACCTTCATTAAGCTTCAAATTCACTAGTTTTCTCATTGGAAGCGCCTTATTTGTTGTGGAGTTCTTTAAATAAATTGCTTCCATATTTCTTTCAAATTCTAATAGTAGACGTTTCATTAGCAACAATATGAAATACCTTATTCTCCAGAAAACAACGAATGGCCGCCGCAACTTTCCTATCTAAAGTTTCTCACTTTGTTTTTGATACATGACTATGTTTTCCCCTTTTATTCTCCAATGGTTGGTGAATATCATTGAGATATATAAAATCCTTCATCTTTGCTTTCCAGAACCCCTGATTTCTCGCATCAAATTTTCAACACTTATCTTATCCATAACTAAACCCTCTTCAAAAAATTTATGTAGTAGGCTTTGGTATTAATTGCTATGTAACGATGATCGGACTAAACTCACTATCTTCAACATGTGGCATACATATATAGGTTGGCGTACACTTTGTTATAACAAAAGGAATTCATATTGTTACGTACCTACTAATCTATATTTATACATTACTTCTTCAAGTTATTTAGCGATGTGAAACTATTCCAATTCCAAGCCATCATTTCTTCTTACAATATGTGAGCAACTCTAACAATCTCTCTCTTGACTCGCAACTTCTTGGAGTACTTTTGAAAGTATTGTTTTTCTACATGGCCCAGTTCATAATCTTTAGCTCTGATACCAATTGTTATGTAATGGCTATAACAACCCATCTTGAAATGGAACTAAATTCTGATCCAGAAAAGACCCGATGTAACTTAGAACCATCTCAAAGCTGGCTGTTGATTGGTAGAAAGAACAATACATAGAAATTTATCTACACATTCAGAATCTAACAACAGAATCATAAATATAATAATAATTATAATAACAGTGCCCATTTTATTCAAATTTCAAAATGTCATTCAAAACTATAAAAAAATATCATACTACCAAACTCAACAATAGTCATAACATATTTGTGATATAATATTCCAAATTTTTTTATTTCATGAGTACATCAAAAATGGTAGAAAAAGTATATAAATAGACTACTGCCACAAGTCTCATCATTGTCTCCGCCTTCAGCATCGCCCTTCCTAACCTATGTTGTAATGAGGAGGAAGTTAGAACAACATATGTGTAGAGAATAAAAGTCTCGAGCCTTACTATATTAGCATTTGGGCAGTATAATTCAAATAGAAATTTGTCTTGTTAATACTTCAGTAATTGATTTTGATGCCAACAACCATATACAATTATATAAAATATAGATACTAATGTTTGATTAAGTTATATAGTGTATAGTGCAGAAAATCACATGGGTATTGAATCAAAGACTATATAGTAC